>CM033472.1:19429707-19787207 GCA_019447015.1 Hymenochirus boettgeri | reverse complement strand
GGTAAGAAAAGCGTTGGTTACAATGTGACATGTAATATGGCTTTATTATCTATAAAGTTTCCCTTCTTGTTATCTCATTGCTTTTTCAAAAGTGTTTCCTCTCTGGAGAAGTCAATTTCCTGTGTCCTAAAAATAGTTCAAAATGGTGCCCTTTCCATAAAGTTCAACTTCCTGTTATCTCATTGCTTATTCATAATTGTTTCCTCTTCTTGTGTCTGATAAATAATTCAAAATGGCACCCTTTCCATTCATTTCAACATTCTGTTCAGTCTCAAGTTACTGTTATATAATGATTACAAGATCTAGCAAGACTTTAGTTGGAGAGGGGGAACCTCTACCACAGAGGGAAGCAGGAATACTTTTGCTTCAGAAAAAAAGTATGCAAATAAAGAATGTCCTGCCAGCACTTAATTGGTTCTACCTGTCTGGTATGAGGGCACCTGAAGTCGAAGAGAGTCCAGCCATCAGTATAGTTTTGTTTTGAAGACCAGGCCTGTGTCTTCCGTACCTCTCTGATGGAGTATGATTGTTTTATATATGACCAACCCTTATCTAATGAAGAATGCTGGAAACCGTAATCTAACAAAAACCAAGTTGGATTCCCCAAATCCAGCCAAGAAGAATTTTATTCATAATTTAGAGCACAAATTGAGAAACATGAATCGTTTTATTGATGATATTTCTTTGCCAAGAGGCTTCACACAGGTTTAAAACCCAGAAGAAAGAAACATCCATTTTTTATCCTTTATGGTCAATTACTCATTCATACCACCATACAGGAAGGAAGGGAAGTATCTTAGAAGTCTTTGCTATTCTTATTAATATTTATGAAGCTCTTTAAAAAAAAACAAGGGTCCTTTGAAATATTTCATTCCAATCATGGAGCTTCTAACTTTACCCTCAAGGATTCACCTTTCCTGCTGTGTTCAGACTGTACCAGAGAGTCCATGCCATATTGGTTCACTTGCTTTATCTGACTGATTGAAATGATATTCTCAGGAAACGTGTGCTCAGTGCCATCTTTGAAGATAGTAGAGGATCTACACATTTCTGCTACAATAAACAATTTGGAGAGAAAACTTATAAAATGCTTCCTTATATTTAATTTTCCTTATATAAATCACCCCCCATAATTTAAAAAAACTCTAAATGCTGCTAAATATCGTGGTTCAGACCAAAGGACAATATTATATCCCTATAGTATTGTTTAGTAGAGATGGTTTGATATGTGCTTGTCCTCTATGTGGAGGGGTTTCCCCCCTCCAGAAGTTCTCAGTGGTATGATCCAGAAAAGGTATAAGTGAATACCATACATTCCATATGAATAGCAGAAGACGGGTTCATTTATATAGCGTAAAATGTTACTTGGGAGTTTGCAGTAGATTTAATGTCTGGACATACCCTTTATGAATATTATTCATGTTAATAATTATATGACAAGAGATATGCTTGTGAAGGTTCTCATTCATCCAGGTCATGGTATATCTGTTGTATTCAATTAGATCAACCGGACTTGAAGTTTAGTTCTTGAAGACGTTTCGCTAGTCATCCGACTGGCTTTCTCAATTCAGAATATCTTGTACAAGAATCTGTGGCACTTATGTACCCTGGAAAGTCCCAATTAGCATATCACAGCCAGGTGTTAAGGGCGTGATTAGATAGTGACTCCCACCACCCTTTAGATCACAAGCTGGGGGTCATCAGAACCCTGCAACACAGAGCTGAGAACATCCCCACTAGCACAGAGGCGAAGGCCAAAGAAATGAAACATCTCAGAGGAGCCCTTAAAACTTGTGGATATCCAGACTGGGCCTTTGTCAAAAGAAGCAGAAGGAAAGAAAAGAACACAAATACCAACAGTGAAGGGGAAAAGCAAGACAGGAGGAAGAACATGGTCATCCCATATGTAGCAGGGGTCTCCGAGAAACTAAGAAGAGTTTTCAAAAAACACCGTATCCCTGTCTGCTTTAAACCGAACAACACACTGAGGCAGCAATTGGTACATCCGAAAGACCCAATACCAAAACACAAGAAAAGCGACATCATATATGCAGTGTAGTTCAGTGAAGAATGCTCTAATTTGTATGTGGGGGAGACCAAACAGCAACTGCATCAACGTATGGCCCAACACAGAAGAGCCAATTCCTCGGGTCAGGACTCAGCCGTGTATCTGCATCTTAAGGATAAAGGACATACCTTTGAAGATTGTAATGTTAACATATTGGCAAAGGAACGTGACTGGTTCAAGAGAGGTGTTAAGGAGGCCATTTATGTGAAAATAAAGAAACCAAGCCTAAATAGAGGTGGGGGGGTTCGACACCAACTGTCTGCCATGTACAATGCTGTTTTAACACCTTACTCTGGGCGTTCCTATAACACCTCTTAGCCACTATCTAATCACGCCCTTAACACCTGGCTGTGATATGCTAATTGGGATTTTCCAGGGTACATAAGTGCCACAGATTCTTGTACAAGATATTCTGAATTGAGAAAGCCAGACGGATGACTAGCGAAACGTCTTCAAGAACTAAACTTCAAGTCCGGTTGATCTAATTGAATACAACAGATATGACAAGAGATATTTATTCCAATGCTGCTTTAATAGTCGGCGCCATGTTGCAGGTGGCATTGCCTTGGTGAGTATTTATTAAACAATGAACGTTAAATGTTCCTTTTATTTCCCTGTGTTTGTTCGTATAGGTCTGTCTATTGTTGGGTTGTAATGTTAAATAATGTTATATGAGTGTAAAACATACCAGATACAACCAAAATGCTCCATATAGTTTGTGAGTTCTGATCTTCTTCCCATTTCCCAACATTGTTCCTTCTTTCTTGTCTATCACTTGGTTTGTTCCATGTTCCATTGTAAGGCATGTATGTCTTTGTATGTGTACATTTTTATATACTGTGTGGGAAATAGTATCTAATTAAAATGCACTGAAATCGACAATACAGGTACCTATACTAGGGAAAAAAGACTTAAACTGGGTACACACATGGCAGACCTGCAGTATCCTGTCTGTCGTTTGTCAAAGATCAGGATACACACGTTCAGATTGTGGGTTTCCTTCAACCGCAGCCAACTCCCCATATAGGGTGATTACCACGGTAGAGGTAAATTTAGGTCTTTCCTAAATGGCCGCGAGGCCGACAGGAATGTTCGGGAAAGACTCAACACACGCTGCCGATAAAGCCATAATACCATCGGATCAGTATCGGGGCTTTATCAGCAGTGTGTGTACCTAGCTTAAAGGGCATGTCCACTCCCCTAAACCAACTTTGGGGGTAAGGTAGGTAACCCCTACCCACCCCCAACCGCTGCAATTTTTTTTTAAAAAGTCCCCCTAATTCTACTTACACTGCCTTCTCTCCCGCGGCGCTCCATTCCGGCCTCCTTCTTGCAAGCAGGGGCTGGACCTCAGCTGGGTCTGAGAAGCAGCCAATCACAGGCGCGGTGATGTCACTAGAAACGCTGCGGGAGAGAAGGCTCTGTAAGTACGGATGGGGGGGTTTGAAAAAGATACTGAGGCGGTTAGGTGCGGGCAGGGGGTTACTTACCTTCCCCCAAAGGGATTACACGCTAGGTGCAATGATGGCTGAGGATGGATCCGGATGGTGGGAGGGGTACTGCGCATGCTCCAGGCATTGATGAGGACGAGGAATCAGCGTGGATCAGAAGCCTCACAGACAGTTTGGACTCTTTAGTTTCCTGGACTTTGAAAAGGCCTATATTTGGAACCATAACGAGCAGAGATGTAAGGTAGTGGGGCCAGTATGGGGTTAAATTATAGTTTTTGGGGTGAACATGCCCTTTAACTTTCTAACATATTAACCACGGTGAGTAGATATTTATTTTTATTTAAGCAAGCAATTTATTATTGATTCCTTAGTGATGATCCTACGGGTTAGTTTTTTCAACCATTAGTACATCCCTGGACAGCGTACACTTCGATATAGTACGGTATGTGATCAGGGGCGTGGAAAAGGTCCAAGGGTCCTGTGCTTACTATGGTAATTACTTCTGC
Organism: Hymenochirus boettgeri; assembly: GCA_019447015.1. Lineage (NCBI taxonomy): Eukaryota > Metazoa > Chordata > Amphibia > Anura > Pipidae > Hymenochirus > Hymenochirus boettgeri. Next base: position 19,783,182 of record CM033472.1, on the reverse strand, counting down.
CACAATAAATGATGTGTCTGGATTAACACCTTTACCTCAATGAGTATCCAATCATAATATCCACATGGATCTGTAGGATAGCTTATTCCCACCTCCCTGTCAACAATAGAACTCACCTGGTATGGTGTTAAATTTACCTGCCGGCACCTTTTCCAGACCAGCATCCTATCTTTCCTATTGGTGCACATGCGCAGTAGATAGGAGGCACTTGGGACAACCCACCAATCAGCTGCTAGAAGCAGCGAGTGAGTCGTTGGGTGGTTTGACGCTGCACCTGGTGAGTTCAAGAGACCATTATCAGTAGGTCTGTAAATAGCTCGTACAGATGTGCAAATTGCACATGCTGGCTTGGACACTCAATGACGCCCGACCAAATAGCCACACAAGTGTTATTATTGTCTGAAATGGCAGTTTGTGTGCAGCACATTCACCGGCAGTGGTGCTTTCCTTTGTTTTAAATAAAACAAATGACATTGGTAAGGTAATACCCTGCATTTATAATGCCGTTATGGATATTTCTTAGACAACCGCAGCAGAGAGTCAATCCTAAGAAGATTTGTTGCCCGGCCGGGCGGATCTTCGAACGAGTGTCCATTTCGGCTGATAAAGTGCCCATACACAGCACGACTATAGGCCGGAACAGCCGTTCGAACCTTAAGTGTTCCTTTAAAGGCTATCATAATATTCCAATGTAAAACACCCCTGTAACCTCTGGACACTGAGTTCTGCCAGCCCTGATTAGCTCCCCTAACAATCTAGATGAATCATTCCCGTCTATCTGGACTCAGTACAAGGAAAACATCTTTTTATTGTATTTATAAAAGACAAATGACTTCCTAGCTAATCGCTCACTATTTCTACAGATCTCTGCAATGTAAATATCCAATCTGGGTCACGGTACGTGATCTGTAATTCAGACTTTTCATCTGTTATGAAGACAGATCCTCCCTCCCCAGGTCCACATGGAAGAATATAGATTTTTATTCTATTTACTGCTGCTGGACCTGTGACAGTGACATTTTGAAGCTTATGTAGTCGGACCAATTCATTTCCCATGATCCCACATGTCTGAGTGTTAATTGCTTACCAGTGAAATATTAATTGCTCCGTTTGCTTTGATTAGTAGCAATGTTTTGGTTACCTTGTTGCCGTTTCTTTAAAAAAAATGGTCAATTTCCTATGTAGACAATATTTAAACTTTGATATATTTTTTGGGATGTTCAGATGAACCAACTTCTCCTAAGAAAACCAGAAGTGACCACGAGTTTAATGAATTTAGAAAAAGAACCTCGTCTGTAGAGTGGAAATCTGTACGAATAGCTCCAGCTGGGGAGGCACCAGGTCAGGACAATCTGGCCGTACGAGTCATGGTGCTGAGTGATGAAAGCAGGTATGTGGATGTGGTTGGTACAGGAGAGACGGCTTGTTCTTGACTCCAAACATGCCAAGTGTTTCTGATATAAAGTTATTGGCAGCACATACCCAATAATAATATTTTGACACACGCCTGGTTTCACATTTAGTAAGATAAATTATATTTTTTTTATGACTTTAAACAACCAAGTTTAACGCACAAGATCTATGGATTTATATGATGTTTTACTTGTCCTTGTAAGTAATTCCAGACCAAAGATACACAGTAAAATATGTCCAGCACAGAAATCTACTTGCAGTTACTGCCCCTCCCCTGGGTCAGTGACTTCAGACATGCTCCGTATGATTCAGTGAAAATGAGAAAGGAATTCTCCAATAAGATACCTTGTATATCCAAGTGCTAAACAAACAATGAAAAGCTGTTGGCTAAAATTTACTAAAAGGTGTGTTTTATGCTGGTCATACCATGCCACAACATTACACAAATTCACCATTCGATTTGAGATGACTGTCCTATCGATTGACATGTGAAGCGGAGAAGCAGTTTTACCTGCCAACATTCCTGGGGTGTTTCCCGGCCAGATCATGTGTGTGATTAAGATCCATATTTTACGATTATATATTATGCTAGGCGGTTGTCAGAAGGTGGAAGGAATGTCAAGAGGTCATTTGTAGTGTGTAACCAGCTTAGGCTAGGTACACGCGAATAGATATTTTGTTATTTCATCCGGGACCAATGTCTGTCGGTCGCTGCAATAGTGGCAGCGGCTGACAGTTCACATGACCGATCGTGCGGTCCCATAGGGACTTTACCAACATGTCCGATCCGGATGACATCGGTCAGAGTGCGGACGAAAGCAGCACAGATTTTTCGGCCCAACCGAAAAAATCTGTATTGGTCGATTGCGATTGGTCCGAAAAATCTGCTTGTGTGTACCCAGCCTTACGGCTGGAAATCTACATTAGGGGCCTACTTTATAAACCCACGGTATTGGAAAGTTTCAGTATCGTGGGTAATTGTAAATCTACGGCTGTGGACGTGCAATACCGTACAATACCGTGCAATACCGTGCAATACCGTACAATACCGTGCAATACCGTACAATACCGTGCAATACCGTGCAATACCGTGCAATACCGTACAATACCGTGCAATACCGTACAATACCGTGCAATACCGTACAATACCGTGCAATACCGTACAATGAAGGTTCATTTGCCTTTAAGGAGGATTATTTTTGTAGTGAAATAATGTCTAAATTATGTTTTTATTCCCATATTAACCAGTATTACAGTTACAAATTCTGTTTTTAAAATTTGAATCTCTAGTTCTGAATGTGAGGATTTCCCCAAACATCATGGCAAGGATGGGAAACCGAGGGGCCAATCAGCATCTTGTGACAGTAAGTGGCAGGCACGACACTCGAACATAGACTACAGTACCCAGCATGCCTTGTGTTGGAGGAATATAGAATGTGGGTTGTTCACTGTATGATCCATACATTATAATTTCTATGAACCCAGGGACGGGACCAGGATTTCTAGAGACCCAATGCAAGGTTCTTAGAAAAACATGAATTCCATTTGATCCCTGGCACCTCTGCCTGAAATTATATTTTCAGCAATTTAGTAGAAGTTTTATATTTTAAAAATGAAGACACTCTAAAGGTAAACATTAAAAAAAAAATCTTTGACAATACTGCCCCCTTCTGGTAGGTTTTAATTATTACACAGTAGTTCATTTGAGCTTATCAGTTTTACAAGTAGGTAACTATGAATTTTCTTCTTCCTAATAGGGGTTGTGTGAGGTTATGAGGTTGTGTGAGGGTATGATGTTGTGTGAGGTACAATTATAATAAGAATAATGATATTATTTTGGCTAGGGGAAGTCAGGATTCCTAAATGAAAAATAGCTCAGGCCACAAATCCTGTTTCCTATGTATCTTGCCCAGGGATGTTAAACATGCAGCCCTGTGAATGTCTAAAAACTGCAACTCCCAGCATGCCCTTGCTGCATTCTGCAAAAGTTGAGTTCAGACAGGGAATGCTGGGAGTTGTAGTTTTAAAACATATGGAGGATGGCATGTTGGACATTTCTGCTGTAGCCAATGGTGCTCAACGTAAATTTCTCTATCACTGCTGCTTATTAAAGGGACTGAACAAATTTTTTTTTCTACAACACAAATCTCCAATCAGCCTCTCAACAAAACACATTTTTCTCATTGTAGCCTCCAGGGCGGCAAGCAATTCTCCGTCTGTCACATCCAACAGGCCACAAAGGTGGAGAAGGAAGGTTCAGTCTAGTAAGTCAAATTATCTCTTATAATTGTTTTATAAACCGTTCATTGTTATTATTTTAAAATTCCCCTGCAGAGGGTGTTAGAATAAACCGTATTCTAGAAGTATTCATAGAAGTAGGAGAAAATGTACTTCATTGCAGGTGTAGCTCCTCCCTTTCTTCCCAAGATCCTCTGTTTTTGGTAACACCTTCTTGTGTCATAAGTATCATAGACCAGAATGGGTCTGACATCAAAACATGAACGCATGGAACCAGACCCCCAAACCCTAAGATTGCAATACTCACCTCACATACAGTAGACCTGATGATCTCTTTCCAGGAATGCCGGGACCAAGGTAAGTTTTGTAATGTTGGGGTTTTGGGGGTGGACATTGCCTTTTAAACTACCAGCCACAAAAACAATTTTTGCCATTAAGACCTCACTAAATAAAAGGGGCGTTAGCTCTGATTGATCTCAAAGCTGCATAAAAATCAGCAGGGATGTTTTCTTTAAAAAAAAGGGCAAGTAAACCTGATTTTCACCAAGAAACAAATTTTGGGGGGGAGGGTATTAGCAGTCTCACTGGGATAGATAGCCCAGGAGGAAAGCAGGGTGAAGATAGGCCAGTGGTGGGCAGAAAGGGGGTGGGGCTAGCATAGGGGATAGGGAGGCATGTGTATTAAAGTGTACGAATAAATTACAGGATCATAATCTAAAATGTATGTTTGCAAATGCGAGAAGCCTGGCTGACAAAATGGGTGAATTGGAAATGATGGAATTGAATGAAAAGTATGATGTAATAGGTATAGCAGAAACGTGGTTGAACAGTTCTCACGACTGGGCTGTAAATATAGAAGGATATGCCTTGTTTAGGCAGGACATAAAAAAAAGGAAAGGGGGAGGAGTATGTGTTTATGTTAAAAAAACAATTGAAGCCAAATTTAAAAGAAGAGATAACTGGTGATATGGATGATAAAGTGGAGGCAATATGGATGGAATTAGGCAACAGGAAAGGGGGTAGTGTCATTGTTGATGTCTGCTATAAGCCGCCAAATTCTAGCAGAGAGGAGGTGAGTCAACTTCATATGCAGTTGGCAAGGGCTGCAAGTTTGGGGAGGGTGCTCATTATGGGGGACTTCAATTACCCTGACATTGATTGGTGTGGTGGAAATGCCATCACAGAAAAAGGCGATGAGTTCCTGAATTTGCTGCAGGATAATTTTCTCTCACAGGTGGTTGAGGTTCCTACTAAAAAAGGAGCTCTGTTGGATCTGGTAATATCTAACATTGTGGAGCGCATTATAGATATAAAGGTAACTGGAGGCTTAGGGAATAGTGACCATGAAATAGTGACGTTTGGACTTTGTTATCGAAAGGGAAAGTGCGCTGGGTTAACAAAGACATTTAATTTCAGGAAAGCAAATTTTCCCAGGTTAAAAGCAGCTCTTCAGAATGTCATCTGGGATAATGTATTATCAGGTAAATGTACTGAACAGAAGTGGACTGTGTTCAAGGGGATTTTAAGTCAGTTCACATCTAAATTTATACCCTTGGGAAATAAATGTAAAAAAAATAAATCTGCGCCCATGTGGCTGAATTCTGATGTAAAAAGGCAAATGGAAAGGAAGAAAAAGGCATTTAAAACCTTTAAGGCCGAGGGAACGGAAAGGGCCTTTAGGGAGTATAAAAACTGTATCAAGGAGTGTAAGAAAGCAATCAAACTAGCTAAAATTATTAATGAAGTTAGGATAGCTGAACAAAGCATCACTAAGCCTAAAAATTTTTTTAAGTATATTAATAGTAAGAAGATGAGGACTGAGAATGTGGCACCATTAATTATTGGGGATAAGTTAGTTATGGAGGATGGCGATAAAGCAAATGTCTTGAATAATTTTTTTTCCTCTGTATACACTATAGAAGATCCAAGTACAGCTATCATAGAGTATAGTAGAAAAAATGGTATAAAAGATTCAAGTGCACTTTGGTTGACCGAGGACATGGTACAGAAAGAACTAAAAAAGGTTAATATTAATAAATCTCCTGGACCGGATAAAATACATCCTCGGGTACTTAAGGAGATAAGTTCAGTTTTATCTAGGCCATTGTTTCTTATTTTTGCTGATTCCCTCATGTCCGGTGGTGTGCCTCTGGATTGGAAAAAGGCTGATGTTATTCCAATATTCAAAAAGGGTAGTCGTTCACAGCCGGGTAATTACAGGCCTGTAAGTTTAACTTCAGTGGTGGGGAAGATACTGGAAAGTTTAATAAGGGAACATGTTCTAGAGTATGTTTCAAGGACTGACATTATAAGTAGTAACCAGCATGGATTTAGGAGGAATAGATCTTGTCAAACTAACTTGCTTGGCTTTTATGAGGAAGTAAGTAGAAATTTAGACTCTGGCATAGCAGTAGATGTAGTTTACTTTTTTTGGCTTTTGATACAGTCCCCCAAAGGCGACTAATGTATAAGCTAAGGTCTGTTCGTCTGGGGAGTCACATTTGTACATGGATAGAAAATTGGTTAATGAATAGGATGCAGAGAGTAGTTGTTAATGGGGCTTCATCATTATGGACTAAAGTGCTAAGTCGGGTGCCACAGGGTTCTGTGTTGGGGCCGCTTCTATTTAATCTATTTATTAATGATTTGGAAGTGGGTATTGTCAGCAACGTTTCTGTGTTTGCTGACGACACAAAACTTTGTCGACCATTAAAAACTTCAGAGGATGTGCAATCGTTGCAAGGGGATCTAGATAGATTATCACATTGGGCTGCTAAGTGGCAGATGAAATTCAATGTTGATAAATGTAAGGTGATGCATTTTGGACTTAAAAATCCTTGTGCTACTTATACTATAAATGGCTCTGTGTTAAGTGAATCCCTGTTGGAAAGGTATCTTGGAGTTTTGGTGGATAACAAACTTAAAGGTAGCAAGCAGTGCCAGGTGGCAACAGCCAGAGCCAGCATGGTATTGTCTTGTATAAAGAGAGGTATGGATTCAAGGGAGGAAAATGTAATTCTCCCTCTTTACAAAGCATTGATAAGGCCTCATTTGGAATATGCAGTGCAATTTTGGAATCCTGTGTACAAAAAGGACATCTTTGAAATGGAAAGGGTTCAGAGAAGGGCAACTAAATTAATAAGGGGATTGGGGGAGCTTGAATATGAAGAGAGACTGGAAAAGTTACAATTATGTACGCTGGAGAAAGGTGCTTGTGTGGGGATATGATTACTGTGTATAAATACATTAATGGGCCAAACAATAAACTATCTGGGGCATTGTTCACTAATAGAACATGTCAGAGGACACGTGGACATCCCTTAAGACTTGAAGAAAAAGGTTTAGGCTTCAAGCTCGGAAAGGGTTTTTCACTGTGAGAACGGTAAAGCTATGGAACTGTCTTCCAGTGGACGTTGTTATGGCAGGTTCATTGGTCAGTTTAATAAAAAGCTGGATGGGTTTCTACAAACAAGGAATGTCACAAGTTACTGGTATTGATACATAAAGTAGAGTTGGGAAAGGGTTTTTCACAACTGTGAGACGGTTAAAGCTATGAACTGTCTTCCAGTGGACGTTGTAATGGCAGGTTCATTGGTCAGTTTTAAAAAGCTGGATGAGTTTCTACAAACAAGGAATGTTACAAGTTACGGTATGCTACATAAAGTAAAGTTGGGAAAGGGTTTGTCACTGTGAGAACGGTTAAAGCTATGGAACTGTCTTCCAGTGGACATTGTTATGGCAGGATTGGTCAGTTTAATAAAAAGCTGGATGAGTTTCTGCAACAAAAATGTACAAGTTCTGGGATTGTTAATAGAGTTGGGAAGGGTTTTGTCACTGTGGAACGGTGCTTGAAGTGTCTTCCAGTGGACGTTGTTATGGCAGGTTCATTGGTCAGTTTATAAAAAGCTGGATGAGTTTCTGCAAACAAGGAATGTCAAGTTACTGGTATTGATACATAAAGTAGAGTTGGGAAAGGGTTTATCACTGTGAGAACGGTAAAGCTATGGAACTGTCTTCCAGTGGACGTTGTTATGGCAGGTTCATTGGTCAGTTTAATAAAAAGCTGGATGAGTTTCTCAAACAAGGAATGTTCAAGTACTGGTATTGATACATAAAAGTAGTTGGGAAAGGGTTTTTCACTGTGAGAACTGTAAAGCTATGGAACTGTCTTCCATTGGACGTTGTTATGCAGGTTCATGGTCAGTTTAATAAAAAGCTGATGAGTTTCTACAAACAAGGAATGTTAAGTTACTAAGTTACTGGTATTGTCATAGTAGAGTTGGGAAGGTTTATCACTGTAGAACGGTAAAGCTATGGAACTGTCTTCAGTGGACGTTGTTATGGCGTTCATTGGTCAGTTTCAATAAAAAGCTGGATGATTTTCTACAATAGAATGTTACAAGTTATGGTATTGATACATAAAGTAGAGTTGATCCTGGGAAATTCCCATTGCCACTTGGAGTCAGGGAGGAATTTTTCCCCCTTCAATAATTTGGTGGGGTTTTTTTGCCTCCTCTGGATAAACTTTAGGCAGGAAATGAATATTGACTGATGGGTTGGCACTCCTCCGGGGTGGAAACAACTTGCGGACGGACACTCAGTATCGGCTCTTTATGCCACAACGCTGCTGCCTCTCAAAGACGATGCTACGAGACGAGACCAGCCAGATATTTACCGTATCGATTCTCTGCCTTCTCCTGTACGATCTCTCGCGCTCTTGCTGTGTGAGAACATACAGTGTGCTGCTCATCGTTCTAAGTCACGCGCCTCGCCTCTCCCCACCGCCTGTCCCTACGCGTGCATAGCCTCTCTCTGCTCGTGGCGCTGGTATTGTTTTAGCCCTGCGCGCCGGAGTCGGTCGAGCCGCATACATACTTAACTTAGCTATTCTGTACGATACGAGACTATCCGATACGAGACTGACTGCTATGCGGGACGAAGCGAGACTATACTGACTAGGCGGGCATACGAGACGTACGAGGGGCGGACGATACTATACGAGACTAGGCTGTACTATACTATACTATAACGAGGCGGGCGAGAACGATACGAGACTATTCGGGACGATACTAGACGATACATTCGGTACTGACTGTACGAGCTGCTGGGAACTCGACGATACGATTCTGGACGATACGGTACGGCCTATTCTGAGGGGTTTTCCCGGGACTAGACTAGACTTACAGCACGAGGCTGAGCTATACGGGAACGAGACGATCGGTACGATAGGTCGAGACTAATTGCTGGACGAGACGATACAGACGAGTCGGGACGATACGTACTCGACGAGTCTGTACTATACGATAACGAGACGAGTCGGTACAGCGCTTCGGTACTAGACAGACTTACGAGACTAGTCCGGTACGAGACTAAAATAAAAAAAAACTATACTATTCTGTACTATACTATACTATACTATACTATTCTGTACTATACTATACTATACTATACTATTCTGTACTATACTATACTATACTATACTATACTATTCTGTACTATACTATACTATACTATACTATTCTGTACTATACTATACTATACTATACTAATCTCAAATCCTTTTAATTCTGTTTTATTTTCAAGTAAAAGCGATTCCCTTTGTTAATTGTGTCAACCCGGGACAAGGTCTTGCAGACATCTTAATGTAATTGGATTGGCCGTGGAATTTCTGCCAGAAGTGGAAGGGTTAATCCTGGTTTCCTTTACTGTCCTAGAGAGCGAACGCGCTTGGAGCTCACATTGCTGGCGCCCTGACAATCTGTTTTTGCAATGCGTAGCACAGTTTACCTATGGAGGCTTCTCATGGCTATACTTGGGCAGATGCAGATTTGGCAGCGAATGGAAATTGTTCTATTTTGAAAACGTTAACGTGAGACTTGGAATCGTCTAGGAGGGAAATGTCCCATAGGAATTACGTGCTAGAGATAGCAAAGGGCAAGCTAACCCCAAACAACCTTATCCTGCCTGTCAGAACTGATTTAGAGGAAGAGTCAGTAAGTGCTACTGATACCCAAGTTAATGGAAAGCAGAAAGGGGGAGTAACTGTGGTTTTTATTGTGTGTAGAGAGTTGAAGTTTGCTGAAAGTGCTGAAAGTACAAAAAGGTTAAAAACCCGTTAAAGGATGCTTACATTGCCCACAACCTCCGTCCGTGAATGGTGCCTGGTATGGGTCATGCTACCAACTCCCAAGATTCCACATTTGAACCAGGCTGGGTACACACCAGCAGAAATTTCCGGGCGACCGACTGATAATGCCATGAATCAGTCGGCCGGAAATATCTGCTGGCGTGGGGCAGCCAGCCACGACTAAAGCATGCTGGGAGTTGTTTCCAAACATCTGTATGGGAATTCTGCATTCTCCATTTAAAGGGCAACTTAAGCCTGCAGTAGAGAGCCCCCCCCCCCCCCCAGTTCAGTAGAGGAGAGGACTCGGTAAGTTTTAACTTTGCAGTCCTTACCAGAATCAATGTAGCTCACAGACTCTGAAGTCAATCCGGCTGCCGCACGCTGCGTAAGTACTGTTGATATGCCAGCTGATGTCACTGGCATATAAACAGTACTTGCGCAGCGTGCGGCAGCCGGATTGAATACAGAATCTGTGAGCTACACTGATGCCGGTAAGGACTTGAACCGAGTTTAAGCCAAGGTTAGGTTTTCAGGTTTATTTTTAAACCTGAAAACCTCGGCTTATACTCAAGTATATACGGTAATATTAATGTTCCACTGTCTGACAGAGAGAGAGACTGGTAAAACTGGTGAGATGGCCAGGAAACTGAAAGTGGTGACTTGGTTTACAAGCTGAGCACTAGGACACGTTGAAGTTGCCCGTTCATGGTTGGCCTTCCTTACATGCAAATAGAGTAGCAAACAGTTACCCTGGGGGGATTTACTCCTCTGTCTACTGGCCCAGTCCAGACCGATGAAATGGTGGCAAACCAAGACTGGTAAATAAGCTTAAAGGGCAACTCCAACCTCATAAGAACATCTTTTAGAAAGAATGGCCTCTTTAAAATATGTTGATATATCCTACTTTGTCCTATGAATTCATTACTGTATGTCTGCTAGGCTTCTGGAGGCCTCATGGAAACTGAGAAATTTAGAAACCTGTACTGAGCCTGTACTGAGCCTGGGCATGTTCAGAAAAGGCAGACAGGGGATTAACATTCAGTCATTGGCTGTGATGTCAACTGCCAAATCCATAACTGACAGTTACTAACTGGAAGAACCAGGAAGCAGAAACAGGGGAACAGGACATTGTGCTGGATTTCAGGTTAGACTTATATATTTCACATTTCAAACTATTACACTTTAGGGTTTTGGGGGGTGATTAACCTGTATGTAAGTTTTCATTTTGGGGCTGGACTTGCCCTTTTATCTGGTTAAGTGGCTTTCACCAGATTGCTGAAAAGGCTGGCAAAAAAATAACTGGTGAATTGGTTGGTAGAGACTGTGGAAATTGGCTGGCAAACTAAGACTAATTAATGTGCTTACAGGCTAAGACTGGTGAAATGTCTGGCAGAGATTGATAATTTGGCAGGAAAACCTAACTGAAACGGGGTAAACAAATTGGTGAATTGGAAAACAGAATGGTGAATTGGCTGGCAGAGTCTAGTAAAATTATTTGAGACTAGTGAATTGGCTGGAAAACTTAACTGAGACTGGTAAATCGTCTGGAAAAAATAACTAGGACTGGTAAATTGGCTGAGAAACTTAACTAAGAAAAGTGAAATGGCCTCCAAGTTGAAATTATTGCATTGGGTAGCCAATTGGCTTATACAGAACAGAGAATTAACTAGTGAAGTAACTGGCAAACTTAACTGAGACTAGTGAAATGAATTGGCTGACAAACAGAGACTGGTGATAGGAGACTTAACTTTGACTGGAGAAGATGGCAGGCAAAATAATTAGGACTGATGAATTGGTTGGCAAACTGGGACCGGTAGCTGGTGGACCGATCATCACTGAAGCTGTGTCTCCTGCTGCTTTCCTTCTTTGTAATTGCTGACCAGCTGCTGTGTGATAATGATGATTAATTCTGCTTTAATTAACTGCAGATTGATTTATTTAAGCTTTATATTAAAGGCATAGGACCTCCAATTAAAGGGCCGTGTTGGAGGGGCTATTACAAGGCTTGCCCACTCTTCCTAATAAATACATACAATAGGACTGCACCCACAGTCCTTCTATTATTTAATAGGAATTAAAGGGCATGTCCACCCCTGTAAAAAAACTTTTGATGTATAGTAGTGTTCCTTCCCCCAGCCCCAACCACTATAAAAGATTTGTTAGAAAGTCCCCCAATCATTACTTACCTTACCTCTCTCCTTCGCCGCACAGTCCCGGCCCTCTGCTTGCACGGAACTGCAAGCAGGGGGAGGGACCAGCAGCCGCGTCTGTGATTGGCTGAGAGGGAGCCAATCAAAGAAGCGGCTGCCAGCTGCATAGAACGCTGGAGGAGAGAGGTAGGGTAAGTAAAGATCACGGGACTTTCTAACAAATCTTTTATTGCGGTTGGGGCTGGGGGAAGGAACACTACCATATACCAAAGGGAAATTACACTAGGGGGAGGGATTGCAAAACGGGAGGGAGGGGGGGAGGGCTGCTCACGGCATGCCAGAAACCTCTCAGAGGAAGCCTCAGAGGCGGAAACAATTTCCCCCTGGTGGCCAGTTTTCTGGACTTTGGGGGGGAATTACAGGAGAACCATTTGGAGCTGGGGTGTAAGGTAAGGATTTTTCGACACTACACAGTAGGGCCAGTAGTGGGATAGATTATAGTTTTGGGGGTGGACATGCCCTTTAATTAATGTATTTATTTGGGGAGGTACAGGGTGCAGGCTTGTTTTAGCCATTGATAAATATAATTCATGTCATTAACGATTTTACCTCAAGAGGGCGCTCCGTGCCTTCTAAGGAGCCCCATGTAGCACAGTGAGTGACCACAGAGCATCTGTAAACTGCTGCCAGTAAAAGAATTTAAAGAATGCTGAATGACACAGTATTTTACTCACCCTGGGAAAGGTTAAGACTGGAGGAGGCACTTGTGTTTTCATGAGAGTATATGTAGCTTTCACATCCCAGCCTAGATCTTTTATACTCTTATTTTATACTCTAGCATAGATAGATTCAATAAAAGTTCTTATCATTTGAAATGATGCTAATTTTGCCAATCAGATCTTTTAACCACCTTTACCTGCGTCAACATTTGAAAGCTAACATCTGATTGGTTGGGGCAAATGTAGCACAATTTTTAACGGTAAGAACTTTTGTTTTAGCCTATGTTACAGTCCGTGTTATAGTCTATGTTATAATCTGTGTTATGATTAGACATGGGATCGGGGGTCCGTCTCAGACCGGGATCTGAAACTGAACCCGGCGGTTCCGAAATCTGAATGTTTTGGACGGATCAGTCGGATTTCGGGACTTTGATCCTTGAAAATAGCCTTGAATGCTTGATAATTTACGAGAATACGATCAGAAATTGTTCACTATCACTCCGTATTGTTCACTATTATGACTCCACGTTGTTCACTATTATGACTCCATATTTTTCACTATTATGACTCCATGTTGTTCACTATTATGACTCCATGTTGTTCACTATTATGACTCCGTGTTGTTCACTATTATCACTCCGTGTTGTTCACTATTATCACTTCATGTTGTTCACTATTATCACTCCGTGTTGTTCACTATTATCACTCCGTGTTGTTCACTATTATCACTCGGTAGTTTGGATGCAGATTCACAGACACATTTTGGTCTCTCTGTAACATGGATTAGACGGGCATTTTTTCCAGGAATTTTATTTCATCATTTAGGTCAGAGCTGGAATTGAAACTCCAGGGGAACATTAAACATTTATTCCCAGACTGTAACGTCTACATTGTATCTAATTACTAACTAGTAGTGACCAATAAGAACGCAGCTTTCTCCATATTAGCCCTAGTGCTAAAAATGTGTTTTTACTGCAATTCCCCAATCTTAGCAAACTGTGGGACTTATTTAATATGTTAACAAATTATCATTCTTAAAGGGGAACTATACTATAAAGAAAAAAACTTCCCTTCAAATATAGATACAATGGTTGTAGCCATGTACATTTAAAAAGTTGAGTACTGTAGGATCAGGTGATACCTTTTTATTAGGGACTTCTCTCTTCGTCAGGTCAAGCAGTACTAAATAACACAGGGAACATCACATCATTAAAGTTTATAAAGTTGTAAACTTTTTTTTGGAAATCCTATTGTGTAGGGAATGTAAAATAAGGATTAGCATATAGGGTGAACTATAATCAGTAAAGCAATAAAAATAAAGTAATCACTAGGACATAATTAGTGAAATAGACAAGGCAGCAATACAGCTTAGGGTGAGGGGGGCCAAAAGGAGCAAAAAGCCCTCCACTGAGCCTTCTTATAACAGAAGGTATCTTGCAGTCTCATGCTAAATGAATAGCATTGCCCACAGATTCTAAGAAACAAGAAGTAATTGCAAAATTTCTCCTTTATGTCCTATGGCTAATGCATGTGTCCAGAACCGCTGGCTTATTAACATGCAATACAGCCTATGGTATAGAGCCAATCATCTGACCTGCAGACATTACATGTTTCCATCTTGTTAGATCTCGTCAGTGCAAGTTACAGATTCATGGCTCCATAATTAGTGAAAGTAATTAGTAAGATACAGACAAGGTACAAGCAGTCAGGGATGGAGGAAATGAGAATGGACCAAACATATCCCTGATAGTGGCTGAGGAATCCCATGTCCTTATTTAGACCAGGTTATTTAGTGTTAAATAAGAGGATCATTCGAAGTTCAAAGGTTTTCCTTTCCTGGGTGTTTTTAAAATGTCCTTTATGTATCAATATTGTTCTGTCCATGTCAGAATGATTATTTTCCTGAATCTTTAAAGTGTGTCTGTGGTTCTTCATTCTCTGGCGTAATTCTTGTCCCGTTTCCCAATATAACCTGCACTGGGACACTTGTTACATTGGATTATATAAACAACATTTCTGGATGGGCGTCAGGATGATCCTTTAAAGGTGAAGTTGCCTTTATCATGTGCGATGTTAGTTGATTCATTGATATGATGTTAACTATGATAACATAGTTAACATTTCTTTTTATTGCAGGGTTGGGTCCCTACAGTGAGACCATTGAGATCCGAAGGCAATGTTGACCAGTTTCTGTCTGAGGTTGGGTGGTTGGCGGAATGTTGGGGGGTCTTTAAAGATATGTTAAAGGGCATCATCCTCTGTGATAATTGGCTGCAATTCTTTAAATATCTTGCGTATTCCTCTAGTGTGGGGTTGTATGTAGTCACTAGTGGGATGCTGTACCCGATGGCCTTTTTGCTGTGTACAGGATGGAAACTGGAGCAATGGAGGTTGCTGCATCTGTCTGTAGGTTTTCTATAGATGGAGGTGTGAAGTTTACCATCTTTAATACAGACTGTAGTGTCCAGAAAATGAATGGAATCCGCTGTGTGGTCCATTTTTAGTGCAATGGATGAAAGTTGGTAATTGAGCTGTGAGCTGTTCCTCACCTTCTGTCCATATAAAAATATCGTCTATGTAACGATAATATCTGTATGGTTTATGGTGTGAGATGTTAGAAATCTCTCCTTCATATTTACCCAGGGGGAGGAACTAAAACACTAACAGGGAGATTCAATAAAAGTTCTTATTGTTTAAAATGGTGCTAATTTTGCCCCAACCAATCAGATGTAAGCTTTCAAATGTTAAATAAGATCTGATTGGTTGGGGCAAATTAGCACCATTTTAAACGATAAGAACTTTTATTGAATCTCCCTGGCCAAACAGCTAGTCACACTGTCTACTTGCTGGGCAACCTGATCCCTAATCAGCTCCGGTCCACATTACCCCACAAAAAAAAGGAACTACAAGATGCACAAACTCCAATACATGGGCGTCTCTTGGACTTTGCGGTCCTTGGGGCAAAGAGGGGAAACAGGAATTAGTTTGTGAACAACTGGTCCCAGCATTATCCATCCTGCTAGATTGTGTGACAATGTTGGGGAGCTATAGGGACAAGAGAAACAGATCTTGTCAAACTAACTTGGATTTGTTGAAGAAGTGAGTAAGAAGTTAGATTCAGGCACTGCAGTGGATGTGGTATACTTGGATTTTGTGAAAGCTTTTGATACTGTGCCACATAGGCAACTAATGTATAAACTGAGGACTGTTGGCCTTGAAGAAAACATTTGTTCATAGATAGAGAACTCAACTGGATCTCAACTGGATCGCAAACAGAGAGTGGTGGTTAATGGAGCTAAAGTTCTAAGCGGAGTTCCCCAGGGTTCTGTACTGGGGCCGCTTCTGTTTAATCTGTTTATAAATGACTTAGAAGGGGGCATTGAGAGCAAGGTCTCTGTGTTTGCTGATGACACTAAATTATGCAGAGCTTTGGAAACTTCCAATGATGTGCAAGTGCTGCAAGCAGACCTAGATAGATTATCACAATGGGCAGTTAGACCCGAGCAGTGATGGAATCTTGTGGTAAGCCGAACTAGTTTGTTTTTCCAGACACGCAGCTGTATTTTCGATAATTATCGAATTTACGGGCCGTTCGTTAACCCTCGAAAGTATCGTTCGATTTCGGTAACCCTCAAATTTATGGTTCTATTTTCGCTAACCCTCGAAAGTATCATTTTGTAACCCTCGAATGTAGCTTGCGCAAAACCCGATAATTGCCCGCTCGTGTTTAAGAAGTGTTTTAACCAGTTTTGGTGACAGTGACATGTTCCCCAGACCATTTCCCAGGTGTCACAGACATTTACAGTAAGTTACCATTGTTAATTTATCTGGAAATCATCCGGACGTTTTGAACTATCACTCCCCATTGACTTTAATGGGTCCGAATTCGAGCTTTCGAAATTTCAAAAACTGACCGAACTTTATGAAGTTGGTGATAGAAAGTGAACCCAGGAGTGAGGACATAGCTACAGTTGTTCTGAACATAACAGGAAAATAATGTTAATAGTTCCTGATGTATGGCCAGTGTTAGGCCACAAGCTAAATATTTTGCAAATAATGGGGGTTATTCAATAAAAGTTCTTATCGTTTAAATTGGTGATAATTTTGCCCCAACCAATCAGATGTTAGCTTTCAAATGTTACATAAGTTCTGATTGGTTGGGGCAAAATTAGCACCATTTTAAACGATAAGAACTTTTATTGAATCTCCCTGAATGTGTATCCACCCAGACACCATAATAAGATGTCTGCTCTGGTTTTCAGCCAAACTTTAACTACATGTAAAGGCCATGTCCACCCCAAAAACTAAAATTTAGATTTAAGGTAATTACCCACCCACCCCAAACCTAGACCTCACAATGGTTAAACCATTCTGTGAGGCTTCTAAGAATACTTACAAGCCCTCGTTCTGCTGATGCTCCGTGGCTTTTCCGTGCTCTGCAGCAGAAGAAGGGGCTGGACCGGCAGCGGCGTCAGTGATTGGCTGAGACACAATATCTCATACAGCATCACTGACTCTTCCTGGATGAAGATGGACAAAAAAAGTCTTCAAATTCCAATGACTTTTTTTCTCCCTTTCAGCATTTCCACTGATCCTCGCAAAGAAATCATCTTGTGATTCAAGGGAAAGGTCAAGTAGCCCCCAGCATGACAAGGTATGAAGGAGCCTGCAAACCTGCTTTTGATGTAAATACAACAGTCCATAATGATGAAATCCCATTGACTTGTTCATACTTCCTGTAAACTACAATGTTCTCCACTGGTAATTACACATAGACTTTATTTTTATTGCCTTGCAGGTTTTAAGCGAAAGGGATTTCAACGAATATTTAAATGTTCCATATCATCCAGCGAGTCGTGAGAAGGTTCCAGAGGAGTCCAGCCAAGGTCTTCCATCCTATGTCCCTCATCATGAAGAGGTGGTTAACACCAGCACAGTTCAAAAACAAAAGAACCCCAGTGCCCCTAGAACAAACCCCACGTTTGTCCATCATATTCCGTTCAACCAACGAGAACCTAATGGAATCATGAATAGATCTAGGGAACGACCCCAGGACAAAAGTGCTTCATCAGGGCATGATACTTGTGTGTCCAACAGTTTAGAGAAGAAAGCTCCAACCAATCCATGGTGCCAGAATGATCTAGCGCATTCAGAACTAACCAATCAGAAAATTACGCCTATGAAAAAGCTGGTACTTTCTAAAGAGGAAAAAATGAATCTTTTGGAGTGGAACTGTCCAAGTTCCAGGACTCCAGTTGGTAACAGAACAGAACAAACGTCTCCAGTAACAAACCACAATCCAAGTGGAGAGTCAGATAACAAAAGATCAACCTTTACTATCTTGTCCAACGCATTAATAAGGTCATTTAGAAGATCTGTTAGTTCTGCCCCAGAATCCCCCAAACACATTTCTAGCCACAGGGCCAAACCAGTTTTTGACATCCCTGGCACCATTTTTGGCCGAAGCCGAAGTAAGTTTGGGCATGAAACGTGTTCCAATGGAACAGAAATGGACTATTTATCGAATACGTCATCCAGAACCCATAGTAATTCCCTTCATCCAGGCTTCCCAACATGTGAAAATAGCAACCCCTGGGAAACAACCCATCCTTCCCAATTTAATAATGACTACCCCCCTAGTGGCAGGTTAGAAGATGACATGCCAAGAATGTTGGAAAAGTTCAGTATTAAAGAGAAACAGGACGGCACCAATAACTGTGTTCCTTTTAGAAGCAGGAAAAACTCTTTCTTTTCATCCCTGCGAGTAAAAAGCAAAGCACCAGAGGATTCTGGGAATGCTCAGTCCAATGAGCCATGGAGCATATTTGGAAGTTTCCGAAAAATACTAAATGAAAATGAATCTAGGACTGTTCCTGCTGGTTCACATTCAGGTAAGACACGAAACGCTAATGAATAACAACTTGTGCTTCAGGGTTTCAAAAACAACACTTTCCACTTGTACCTTACATCAAGGATAGGCAACCAGTAGCCCTCTAGCCCACTACAGCAGTCCCTAGTTGTTGTGTGTGACATTTGTGTAAGGCTCGGTACACACTGGATAATATTTTGACTTGTCAGACTGATCGCTGTTTTCAAAAAGTTGTCCAGGTCAAAATATTGATAGTCACCCGTGGGCAAAATTTTGGCGTGACTGGTTTTACGGTCCATTTAAGATGGCAGGATTGGGTGAAATTTACCTGTCATGCCTGGAGAGCGTTCCAATTCAATTCAAATGAACGTTTGACTGATATCGGTCTGTCGCTGGCGAAAATGACCAGCCCTATTGACCAAAACTGTAGGCCAAAATATCAGACTGTGTGTGCACAGCCTAAAGGTTCGTACACACGTGCGATGTGTACAAACGAACTTTTCGCCTGATAATCTGCCCCTGTGTAGGCACTTTATCGACCGAAACGGACGTTCGGTCAGGGAACGTTGACTGACCGACCTGGCGGATCTCCGAACGAATGACCGTTTCGGCCGATAAAGCGTCTACACATAGGCGCCGAAACGTTTGTTCCTACACATCGTGCGGCGCGGTTTGGGACCTGGATCGCACATGTGTACGAGCCTTTACCTACATTAATGAAATTCATGGTAAAAATTGGGGTGGAGTTACACATTGACATATTGAACCATGAACCAATTAAAATGTATATTTTTTTACTCTGCTAACCAATCAATTTGTTTGTTTATTTCCTAACGTCCTAGCACAGATATTCTCCCTTTAAGGCATCACCAAAGTTGGGTAAATAATTTAATAGCCCTATAATGTAAGGCCCAGGAATGGAACGTTTTGTTTGGACTCAATCAATGGCATATTTACATGGCTCAGTTCGTGATAAAAACCTTTGGGCTTTGAATACTTCTGGTTCCATTTTCTGTGCATTTTTTTTTTTTTAATATCTGCAGACACAGCGACGCCAGCTATTTCACACCAGGCAGATGTCATGTAGTAAAAACAGCCAGATGGTACAAGACACAAGTATAATCTGTTTAAAAGCTGGCACGGGACATCATTTCCCCCCCATTTTACATTCAATTAGCCCTGCATGTTAAGCCTTACGCAATTATTGATGAAACGTAACTAACTTAAGACATGCATTTTTAATTAGACATTTGTGAATGGCTTTGAATGTGTTTAGAATTGGTGTTTACGAATTCAGTAGATCCAATATTAATATCTACAAGATAGACAGAGACAAACTAGGCCTGAAGGCTTTAGAACAAGTCAGCGGACAGTGCGGTTATGGGGTAACAGGGCAGGTGGATTACTGTTCACGGTATGTTATCATTGTCCGTTACAGGTTTCCTAGCCGGAGAGAGAAGGACGGATCAATCAGAGAATTCCAGTTCTTCTGAGGACGAAATTTCAAGGAAATACACCACAATACCATTAAAGGTAAACGTGACATTTATTTTTAAAGATTTAAATTAAGTTTAAATCCTTAAAGGGACAGATGACTTTGAAAAAAATCCTAGCTCAATGGACAGTCGATGTGGAGATATTTAAAGGGAGACTATACTGGAAAAATGACTTTGCCTCATCTTAATCTATAATTGAATACATGTAAGTAACACTTTTTTTCAAAAGCATAGAACTTGATTGACAGCTGAAATATAAGAAGTTTTAGATGGATATCTAAAGAAATAGGGGACAGATCAATGAAAAAATGATACAGTGGTGCTTGGGAAGAATGATAGTTTCCAGTTATGGTCAATTTAAAATAACCTATTTTTCGGTATAGACGCCCTTTAAGTTGTCCATTCCTTTAAAGAGCTTTAACCTTCTAATTCTTGCAGAACCCTTTAAATCATTTTCTTACCCTAAATAAAGAAATTATTATTTTTATCTAATTTGGCTTCATCATCAGTTTATCAAAATACATGGATTTTAGAATAATAATAAAATGGTTCATATAAATATAACAGACAGAACCATAAAAAAAATTAAAATGTGCTTTGGGCACTTTATTTCTCTGTTTTTAAATAATCACCTCTGTTGCCCTTTCTGTAAACATCACGTAGACGTCAAAGCGGAAATACATTGAATAAATTGGGATTAAAACGCCTATTGTAGTCGTGCCGCACTTATCCAAACCAGTAGAAAGAGGGGGTCAGTGCACAGGAATGTAATATAAACAATAGGTCACGTGGAGTGTCGGCATTTTATTTTCCCCCAAAGCATTTTAAGTCCAACCTTGACACGCTGTTTGGAAAGCATTTAACACAATATTACTTCTTTTTTTCCTACATGCGCGGAATATAGCCTTGTCAACATAAAAACACAGATTGTATAGACGCAATAAAAAGAATATGACAATAGGCCCCCAGAGGGGGAAAAAAAACTAATATCGTAAAGATGAAAGTTATGGCAACGAATTGGGATTGTCAAATGTTTACACAAAACACATTTATTGTAGCGTATAAAAGCACTTATCGCCGTCTGCCATCTTCAAGGATGGCCTTAGGAACAACATTTATATATATATACAATATATTTATATTTATACAATGCCATCAACATCAGAAGTCTTGTTTTCATATCTTATGTTAGCAATTTAATGTTTCCTTTAAGATTTGTTTATAAAAGAGGTCAATTTTTGTACTACAACATTTTGTACTATAGAATTTTGTACAGAAGCATTTTGTACTACAGCATTGTGTAATATAGAATTTTGTACTACATCGTTTTTGATTAAGCTTTTTTGTACTACATTTTGTGGTAAAGTATTTTGTACTACACCAATTTACTGTACATATTTTCTACTACACCTTTGTTCTACACCATTTTACTGTACATATTTTGTGCTATACCTTTGTTCTACACCATTTTACTGTACATATTTTGTGCTTTACCTTTGTTCTACGCCATTTTACTGTACATATTTTGTGCTATACCTTTGTACTACACCATTTTACTGTACATATTTTGTGCTATACCTTTGTACTACACCATTTTACTGTACATATTTGGGCTATACCTTTGTTCTACGCCATTTTACTGTACAAATTTTGCACTAAACCTTTGTGCTACACCATTTTACTCTACATGATTTGTACTACACTATTTTACATTACATATTTTTTACTATAACATTTTGTTATACAGCAATTGGGTACGGTGTGTATATTTTGGTTCACTGATTGTTTTGTCATGTGATTACTAATTTTTATTCCCTTCAGAATAGTATCTATCTATTACTGCCCATAGACTACATTTTGTTATTAATCTATATGCGGATGTGTGGTGATCTAGTGGGCGTGGACCACAGAAAAATTCTGATTTTAATTTGGACGTGTTTATATGTGTGTGTGGGGGGGCGGGGGTTCAATATCAGGTAGAACTGATTATAATAAAATGAACTGAAAATGTTGGTCATTGAAAACATTGTAACTAATGTGACAGTTGCCATAAAG
This sequence comes from Hymenochirus boettgeri, assembly GCA_019447015.1. Classification (NCBI taxonomy): domain Eukaryota; kingdom Metazoa; phylum Chordata; class Amphibia; order Anura; family Pipidae; genus Hymenochirus; species Hymenochirus boettgeri. The sequence continues at coordinate 19,761,115 of CM033472.1, read as the reverse complement.
CTCCGGCTGTTTTAAAGGAGGAGCCTGTGAAGTTCCTTTTGGTTAAGGAGGCCCTGCTGCATTAAAGGGAACTGACGTTTTCTGTTGTGCGTAATTTGAACAGGGAACGCCGGAGTTAAGGCGCAAGAAGAAAATGGAACGAGAAGCCAAAAAGAAAGCAAAGCAGGAGGAGTTAAAAAGGCTCCACAAAGCTCAAGTAAGATTTATATCCACAATATGTATAGATAGTCTCCTCCCCCGTAAAGTATGGTGAATATAAGACCCCCTAAAAGACCCAAGCAGTCTTAATAAGAAAATACATATACATACGTACAGTATATATTTCCTCTACTGCAAACATGTCGAAGAACAAATTCATTTTAATCGTAGGAAAATTGCAATTCGAAAGGCTAAGTAAACACATAATCTATATTTGCAGACATTACAGCGCCAACTGCAGGAAACAGAGGAGAGACTGCGGGCAATGGAGACTCAAGGCGTTAAGCTGGAGAGAGCCCTGCGAGGGGAATCATGTAAGGATTTTATACATTTCTTCACTTACAGCTGAATATTCTGTCCTGCCTCTTCTCAGAGATTAAAGAAACGTGCTTGCTGAGAATGCTGGGTAATAACAATAGTAAAAATAAGTATGGTTGTGGTTTGTATTTATTTATCCATACCCTGTCCCAGCTATTGGATTCACCACTCAATGGCAGTACACAGGTTAGATCTCATCCCCAACCAACTTAAGTATTCACTCAATTTACTACTAGATGGCAGCACATAGGTTAGATCTCACCCCCAATTAACTTAGGGAATCACTTAATTCATCAATAGATGGCAACACACAGGTTGGACATCAACCCAATTAACTTTAAAGTAGTAATAGTTCTTAAGTAGGTGTTTTTTTTCCGGGTCATAAATTGTATGTATACGTTTCGTGACCTCATCGAAATTCAAGTCTCATCAAAATTGTCTCATTGTCTCAAGGTTTTCTGGAACATACATACATACATTGACTTTTATATAGATAGATATCAGTAGGGGCCGCCATGCTGTTTGCAATAGACAGACGTACAGTAAAATAATCTATTATAGACTAAAAGATTGACATATACTGTGTGTACACTATTCTGTAATTAGGAGCAGGGGATTGCAAATCAAAAGAGTTCATTAAAAAAGTAGATTTAAATCAGCTAGTTTTGCTTAATGACCTATTAATGTTCACAGGTCCCAATAGTTTTTTTTATTTTATAGCTTCCCACCCCACACCCATCCCCCTCCCCCACCCCCGTTTTTTTCCCCTAGTTCTAGCCACCAGGTGGCAGTGTTGATCATCTTGCTCATGTACATCGAAAAACTCATCTCTTAAAATATCCTGCTATTCCTTTTGAAAACTCTGTTATCTTGGTCAATAAAATGCATCAGTGGCTACAAGGTGGCGTAATATTAATGAGTAATAAGCAGGTCTTTCTATTCAGGCAGGGAGCCTGCTATTTATCGGATCCATTAGAGAGAGTTAATGATGTAATTTTTTCTGTTAGGCTGCGGTAGTTAATTGATTTACAGTTATTGCCTAAGTAATAAATCAGCATATTAATGTTATTTAATTTTTGGTTTTCGACAGACAGTCACAGGTGACTATTCACGCTGAATACGTTTTTCTGATGAACGTTCGGCCAATGTTATCCGTTTCCTATAATGTTAGAAGATTTTATCATCATTTCCCTTTAAGAGAAGCCCTAAGGGGTAGAGGAATTAAGAACAATCATGTACTAATTGAGTAAAGATTATTGGTCACTTCTGCAGATGCAATAACGACCTTTCTGATTGCACAGACCGAGTGTGATCATTCTCGTTGGGATGGGGAAGGCAATGAACAGAAATATTTAAGCTAATCAGAATTAGATTAAACAAAAACACATATGGGATTCAAAGTAGTTGCAGGACTTGGGTCATTTTTTTTTTTTTTGCCTTAAAGGACATCTCCACCCTGCCCCCAACCCCAACTAATACATTCAGCATTTTATAAGGATAAGGCCACACTAGCGCTTCACTTGCATGTTTGTGTGGGTGGCCACATTGCATTTGATTTCGGAATATTGCGCAAACAGACAGTAATGTGTGCCAGTGTAAATGTGCATTTCACACTAATGTTTGGTCCGGTGTGGCCTCCACCTTAGACACATTATTAACCAGATATTTAAGGATAATTATTGTCCCCGTGCCCGTTCTGGTAGATTAAGCTGGCCCCTCCTTCTATGCTGTCAATCATGGCTGTGACTGCTGACATCACAACCAATGACTGACTGCTGTTTCAATAATAAAGTGATGAGGGTCGCACTCCAAGTAAATCACTTTAATAGTGAACCACACACATCAGTATCACAAGCATCCCAATAAAACGTAATAAAAAAGGTTATGTAGCCGGAAAAAAAGGACTATGTACAACCCAAATTTCTTTTGTGTCAACAGTTGCATACAGTACCTCGGTCCTTGACCAACCACCCAAATTTGGTATAGGGACTGGTAAGCTGTGGTCCTGAAAGCATAATTTTTCTATTGGTAAGGGAGCCGATACAAAGCAACGCACATTTCTGGTTGGTTCTAACCGTCTGTGATGCCAACAAAAGTAGTTTGTCAGTCATTTATAGAGATGGCTGAACGCACTATAATTTAAATTCGGCCTAAAGTGAAGGTATAAATAGCAATAGTAACTTACTGTAAATGGCTCAGGGATCTGGAAAATGGTCTTGGGAATTGCCCAAAATCTTTAAAAAACACACCATAAAATTTTCACATGCTTCCAGTTTTGGAATTCCCTATAGTATTTTTGAAAATTTCCTACAAAGAAAGTTTCTACAAATTCGAATTTCTGGAATCTAAAATTTTTGAAATTTGAATTTTTAAAAAATAGTTCCATGGTTCAGTTATCCACCGACAGTTGCCGTTGTTTTGTCGGATAACTGACCAATATTTTGCTTGAGGGCTAGGCTACACTGCTGCATTTTAACACCCTATCCAATCGTGTGTTAAAAAGTGCACACTAGTGTTGGCCAATTGTTGTGGCCCTACTAGGCGCGCTGCCATGTGCTTTGATCTGCTAATCGGAGCGGATACAATCTGCTTTCTGCTTTCTTTTGTGCAATCGTATGAGCTCCGCCTGCGCTACATTGCGCAATAGCTAGGACATGGTATAGTGTGGCCTCAGCCTTAGTGTGGACATATCGTCTATAGGTTGAAAAGAAAAACAACCAAACATTCTCAACCGACTTCCTAAAGAATTGTCAGATCACCTATTTTTATTGATTTGTAAGTTGGTGAGAAGGTGGGGTTGGGCCATGCAACAGTGGAGACACAAGATTTCTCTCAGGGTTTGGTCCAGATCTGCTGTTCAGGGGCTTAATAATTCTCAGAGGCTGGAGCCAAGAAAGAAGCATTATCTTAAAGGGTAATTTTCTGTAGCGTAGGGCACCCCAGCCCATGTAAATTTGTTGAAAAAATTAGACCATCGTTCATTCTCTCAGCTCTCTGCTCTATTACTACAACCATTCCCAGAAGTAACAATAGGGGGCTGGACTGGCAGCCGTGTCTGTGATTGGCTGAAAGTCAGCCAATCTCAGATGCGGCTGCCAGATATACAGAGAGGCGAGGGAACGAACAATGGTAAGTCTATCTCTGTGGCTTTTTTTTAACAAGCTAACATGGTGGTTGAGGGTGGGCTGGGTGTCCTTACACTATAGAAACCCCTCCAACACTACAGAAAGGAACAGGAGCAGAGGGAACCGGAGGGAGGGATGGAGGGAGGGGAAGGGCTTCCCTGCGCATGCCTCCAGGAGGACAAGGAAGTAGCAGGGACCATATGACACACAGACAGGCTCCTACTCATTACTTTTTGCAACTTTGGACAGGCATTGCAGGAGAACCATAAGGAGCTAAGGTGTAAGGTAAGAATTTACACAGTGGGGCCAGTAGTGGGTTCAATTTTGGTTTTGGGGGTGCACATGCCCTTTAATTTGTAACTCTTGAGTTTAGTCAGTCAGCTATTTTCTTATTTGAAATAGACAACTGACTAATGTATAGGAAAATATATATTTACACTTTCCAATCATTTATATTTCTCATTACCTTTATACAAAAAAGCAGAGGCCTGAAGTGGGGTTTTCACTAGATAATCCTACTTTATATTGGGTCTATCAAAAATCTATCAAATGCTCTCTCATGCATTCACAATGATCATCTGAAGGTTTCACAACAGGAAAACAGAAACATACAAACAACAATGAAACAGCCGGGAAAAAAGCTTTTCTCTTTTTTGTATTCAAAAATAGAATATTTTGTTGGAAGGAAAAATGAACTAATTCCCTTATTTCTCGCAGGGAACAAGTCTTGGGGAGATCAGGAGGATAGATTGTCCAATGTGCAAACTACCGGAAAAATCACTCATCCATCCATGTATAGGTTATTTATAGTGTGAACCATCCTGAAATGCTGGAATCATCTATTTGTTTCAACAACAACAAAAAAACATCGCCCTCTCATAGCAAAGTGTAAATCACCTAATATTTCTGTCATGGAAATTTGGGAATCAAAATACTTGCTTTATACCAATTGTTCCAGTTCATTGCAAAACAACAGAACTCCTGTCAACTGGCAGAAACAGTAGTAATATTCATGCAGATTTGAGGATCTCACTAAATATATACATACAGCATATATATCAGGATTGTGTGGATTAGCTATATGTCATACTGACTGCTTTCCAGCAGTTTCTGACAGTTTCTAAGCCCCTCCCCTTCCTTCATTAACATATGTTATTCAGTGTCAGAGATGGGAAAATCGTCAGTGACAATGACTGTGGGAGGAGCCAGAAAGATTGCATGGGTGTAATTGTCCTTTAAAGGGTAACTCTAGCCCCAAAACAACTTAAGCTATTTGGAATGATTACCCCCCGAAAGCCCACTTGGTTTATAATCTTCATTTTTCCGATGCTCACATGCTGAGATATAGCTCCTTGCACACAGCCAATCGTAACCACTCGGTGGTTGTAGCAGTAGCGATAGTGGATTTACTGGTCAGTATTTTTTTTTAATGTTGATGACATCTCACATTGTTGTATGATGTTAAGTTTGATGTTCCAATTACATTTTCAAGTTTTAAGGTGCATTATGGGAATTGTAATTTGCCTGCACGTTGAAAGAATGAAATATAAGCAGAGTGTGGCAGATTTAATGACAATCTGAAGGTGTGACTGCGTGTGCTAAAAGCCACTGCTGCCCTTGAGTGATGGCTATCAAATTGGATCGTGGGATTTGTAGTTTCTTTCTACAAGCCAGTACTTAGGATTTTAACCTTGAATTGCGTTCTTTTAAATAATACAAGGCAGCAGAGAAAGATGACATTGAGAAAATCAGTGAATTTACACATGATCATGACTACTCGGTGGGGAGAAGGATTTAAAACTGTATAATATTATAGTCTCCAAAACAGTTGCTACTATATTGAAAAGGATAATGTACCCCCTACAGCAATTTATCATTATATTAGAAGTCACCTCAGTGCTCTGTGCCCTGCATAAATCTAGATAGAATGCAGAATAACTCCTCATTGATTTCTAATATGCTAACACACGGCAACAGGTGGCGCACTATGCAGTACATATCCTGGGTTTATTAGACAGTATAGCTGTGTATTTGCAGGTAGTTCCACAGTTTCTATACGTGGTGCTCCATGCATTGTGGGTTGGTGGGTTTTGGTGGATTAAAGGACAATTATACTCACCTTCTCTCCACTTCTCTTCTTTGGTCTGTACCTTTTACCCAGGGTGAGGACCTGAACCTCTAGGTCCTCACCCCTGGATTTGCGTAACTTGCTTCAAGTTATGCGAACCCAGGGGTGAGGACCTAGCAGTTCAGGTCCTCACCCTGGGGAAAAGGTACTGACCAAAGAAGAGGAGCAGAGGGAAGGTGAGTATAATTGTCCTTTAAGTCAAATTTCAGTGGATTAATGGTTCATTTTTTATTCTTCCCATAGCAATAAAGGGCTGAGAACATCTTTTTGGCCTACCAGTTCCCAATGGCTTGAACCCCTCCAAAATCTATGGATTTACATCACCAGCCATGAAACATTGGTTACAGGAAAAGCAGCTTTTTTTTTGCTTTTGTTTTTTAAACTGTCCAATGAATCCGCCATCACCGTGTCCAATGTAAGACAGCTCCTTAGTGTTACCATTCTCACAGTGAAACCCCTTCTGTACTTGAAAACTAAACTACTTTTCTCCTGGTCTTAAGGAAGTGATGTCCAACCCGCAGCCCGCTGCATTTTTTTGAGGCCCGCACAGAGACGTGAGTAAGCGTGGTAAGGGGCATGGCGGGGGCATGTTGTGGGTGTATCTGGGCAGCCCGGGGCGGGGCTACTCCCTGCGGCCCTCTCACGTCATAGGGTGCTGCTAGTGAGACTCCCAGCATTGGCCAGGTTGGGCACCCCTGTTTAAAAGGTAGCCCATGTGTCCTCCGACATGTTCTATTGGTGAACAATGCTGCAGATATTTTATTGTTTAGCCCGTTAATGTATTTATGCAATTATATCCCCACGCAAGCACCTATTCTCTAGGGTGCAAAATTGTAACTTATCCAAGCTCCCCCAGTCCCCTTATTAATTTAGCTTCCCTTCTCTGAACCCTTTCAATTACAAAGATTTCCTTTTTTTGTACACAGGATTCCAAAACTGCACCACGTATTCCAAATGAGGCCTTACCAGTTACAGAATGGTTGGCATATGAGCAAAATTAAATTATTCAGTAAAGATAGCAGTCATAGCAAATTCCAGCTATTTCCCCTAGGTTTGCTTACAGCTCATTGCCTATGTTGCCAATTTCTAACATATGTATTCCCTTATATTAGTCAAAACAAACAAAGAGCGTTCATGTAGGTAGTGTGCAATTATATTTTCATACATTGTGTTTATGTTTTCACCAAATAAATTGTTAATGTGGTACATCTGTTCTCCCACATGTCTGGGATTTATAATCTTTCCCTAATATGAAGAAATTAGAAGGTTCTGAACTTATGTTAGAGGCAACTGCTATATGATTGCAGAGTCTGTTCATTCTAATAAAAAAACAATCTAATTGTTTTGACTTTGTTGCAAAAATGCTTTCACACCAACAAGTCAAGAATCTGGAATTATTCCACACTGCTTGCTGCATGGACTTCCCATTCCTGACCAATTCTACTCAGGGACCATTATAATAACATCTTGATTCATCCCAGTCAGAAATTTGCTTTGAACAAACTAACTGCTAACTGGTTGTTAGTTCCACATAGGTGAACCTTTACGAACTGAAACAGGATATTGGTCCATTGCAGAAGATAATCCACCACACTTTAGAAGAGTTGGTCAGCCAAGTTGGGCTTTGGGAATAAACCCACATTTGTTGATGTGGGTTGGGATTTCCAGGGAATTTTTCTGTGATAATAATTTTTTAATAGGATGAAGTGTGTGAGTGCTTATTGGGATACTTTCTGTGTCCCCGATAGTTGTTCTGAAACCCACTAGCCAATGCCTGACTGTTCCAGCACTAGCCCCTACATATTTGCTATAAGGTTTTATCAGGGCCAGTTTGCCAGAATGCACCTACCAATTATAGCCTAAACTTTCCAATTTAATATTGTACATATTGTATCAGTTTCTATCTACGTAATTTACAGGTGAACCCATTTCTTTTAAACGCACATCCCTATTGGCAGTAACAAAATCTCCCACTGCGATAAAGACTTACTCTGAGGAAATCGGGGTGGATTGTCATTAACATCTGTTATAACGATTGTGACAGTTGTTGAGCCTGACAGTCCCCCTAACTGTCCAGCCATATCTGTTGCCTGAATGACAAGGTCATATCTGTCCACGGATTCACGGTCAAGGTCTGACACCGCTGTGCGTATGACTCCTAAAAAGAAAGAAAAAAATGTTCAGGTGATACAGCCAATCAGAAATAATCAATGTAAAAAGTAAAACTTGCAAGTAAACTTTAATTTGTACTAATTTATATGGACTGTTAAGACCATTTGTGTAGTCTAGCATCTTGCATCAGGTTCTGATGACGGCCCCTGTTGCGGACGGAAACATGTTAACCTTCTAATAAATTGTACGGTATTCCGTTTTTTCAAGACCCATGAGTGCATCCCTTTGAGTGAGTCAGTGCATATATTTTTTACTGCACCCGGGCTACATACTATGCAGAGTAAGCTGGCTCCTCCCTCCATGTAGTCAGCCAAGACTGTGACTGCTGCCATCACAACCAATAATTGACTGCTGATTCCCCTGCTGCCTCCTCTGCACATGCTCAAGCTTATAAAAGCTATTTGAGTCAAGGGTGGAGGCAGATACCTTTTCCATAATGGGAAAAAATGTATGATTAATATCTGGTTCCAAATTCATGTAATAAACTGGTAAAAATAACAGTTGAGGTTGCGGGCAGATACATAAAAAGTCACCTTTTTTATTTTAAGGGTGGACATGCCCTTTAATGATAATTATTATTCCATATTGTAAGTAAAGTAATAGATGCATAGATGAGGCAGTGCCCTCTGTGACCATGTTATTGAGCAGTAACATTAAACATCTCTCATAAGCAGAATTTCCTTGATTGTAACTTAGCAAGAAAAGCAATAAACAACTTCTAAAGCTTTTTCTATCCATAACTGAGCAGCATAATGACCCTTCACATAAACAGTGAATGAAAGAAAGCATTTAACAATCACAGAAATATATGCAAATATGTTCAAGCTTTGTTTGGGCTTGGGATTTATTATATTGAATGTGATCTCACAGGCAGGCTGAGAAAAGTCACATTCTTTTTTTTCTTTCACATAAAGAGAAGGCGCCATTTAGCATTCTTTTGTGCCAAACCATAACATACACAATTCTATTATTTTTTAATTAATTTCTCATTTGAACTTGCGATTTAATTGGTCACATTTTAGGAGGATCAAGAAAAAAAACCGAAAACGTGTTTTTCTTTCATCTGGTTTTGATGAGATTTTATTTGACCATAAAAAATGCTGTCAGATGGAGTGATCTGTCCAGGTCAATAAGCAATCCGTGTTAACACTACAGAATTGGATGATAATCACTCAATGACGCGATGTACAGAACAGCTCTACCAGACAGAAAAATCTAGAGAGAAAAAATCCTATTATATCAGATCGGCTCAGACAGGATTCTGGCTAAACTCAATCCATTTTTTATTTTTAAATTGCAAACGGTATTAATAACCAGAAATGGGCAGCCTATCTCTTTCCTACTGTTCGGGGAATATAACTAACTGCATTCCCCCAGTAAGATCATAAAGATTCATGTTCATTTTTAACTCAGTTTTTTTAAAACTGAGTTATTCTGATTTAAACATAACTATGAAGCAGCATTTTCCGTGTATTACCAGCATGGGCTGAGCACAGGTGCAAAAGACTTAGATACCCAGAAATGATACATTGGTGCTTAGTTGTTTTAAGTTAAATAAATGTAATCTATCAACTTCTGTCTCATATAACATGTGGTGCAGCCCCCTTTACAACCAACAAAGAGTCTGCTAGTTTTAATTACTTCACATAATGATGAATATTCTACATCAGATTCCTTACAGAACACTAGGATTATTTAATAAGAATAATTTCCCTGTGCTGGTTATTTTATTATTATAGACCAGCAACCAATAAGATGCTGGTCTACTGAAGTTAGAAAACATTTGATATCATCTAATTGGTTGCTGAAGATTAAAAGCTAAGGCAACATTTTGCACCTCTTAAAAAAATAAACTTTCAGGGTTAAACAATAAAAGTTCTTATAGTTTAAAACGGTGCTAAATTTGCCCCAACCAATCAGATGTTAGCTTTCAAATGTTAAATAAGATCTGATTGGTTGGGGCAAAATTAGCACCATTTAAACGATAAGAACTTTTATTGACTCTCCCTGAAAATGTGTAAAGTGCATATCTCTTTACATTAAAAGGCAACTGTAGTGACACAAACCACTACTGGTCTCCTATCAGAACACAGGTTATGGAACAAAGCCGACAGATCCTCACCTCTGGATTTGCTCTGGTTCTGCTTTGAAATTCTGCCAGAGAGGGTGTGGAGCCAGGATGGCGCTATGAGTTAAGCTAAACAATAGGGTAGGATCCTGCCCACCTCAACCAAAACAGCAATCAATGAATGCTGGGTGCTCCAGCACTGCAGCCAGCAGTACAGGTATAATCTTCACAGATATAGCCGGGCACATCAGTCTTAATTCAAACCATTTAATTAGGTAACGTTTCGCAACCCAACTGGTTCCTTCCTCAGACAAACATGAGTTACACACAGTTCCGATAACACCCAGATAGAATAGGTCTTCTTAAAGCTAGACATACATTAATTCAACATTTCATCCAACTTGAACATTGATCTATGATTTGTGGTTATGATATGGGTATAATGCATGTATACACGCTTACCTGTTCATCTATTTGATCATTAAAAATGTTTACCAATATTAGGATTTTGTGTTGTATGGCCACAGATGCGAATGGTCAGATTTCACCCTTTTGTTTCTCATTAAGGACAAATATGTGCGGAGCCATCTGTTGATGTTATGTGAATTCAGCAGGCTCTGATTGGATGGTACTAGCCAAAGAGATTTTTCTATTTTAGCCAGTTGAGTCTGAAAACAGATTCTGAAGGTTTTGTGGTTTAGAATGACTATGATGTCCTATTCATAGAGAAAACAATAGGCAAGTTCAGCTGGAACCGCCTGAATAGAACAAGGTTAATGTTTTGATAAGGAAAAGCTGTAGGCATTTCTCTTCTCAGGCTAGACTACTGAATGACAGTTTACCACAAAACATTTTCACTTCATCTTGACTGTTTATGAAAATGCACCTATACATTTCTGTATATTGAGAAATGCATGTCTGGTGTTTACTTTAATCAAACAAATGGTTCTAGAAACAGAACTCTGGGAAAAATTGGTTCGTTTACAACCACTCACCAGACAATTGCTACTACTTGCTGAAACAAACCGTGCTCCTTTTTATCCAGCCTTTCAGGTAAACTGCCATCTAAATAGGACACGTGAAGTGGGAGAACCAGTGTGGAGAACTTATCCAATCAATGTACAATCACAATACCATTTGCTCTTACATGTCTCACCTGTTTTACTGTCAACGGTGAAATGCTTTTCTCCATCCAGGACGCTATAAACCACCCTTGCACTGCTCCCATAGGCTGGGTCATCAGCATCCCATGCAGACACAACCATGACAGATGTACCTGCAAAGGATTACAAGGTTGCCAACAAGGCCACATAAAAAGGGAGCTCAATAACAGGTTAAAGCCCCCTAATAGAATAAAATCAACATAAATACAGTGAGGGGCATATTTATAAATGATTGATATTTTCACCATTTCGCTATCGCAGGACATCATAGCAAAGTGTCCGTTTTGCTGTATCTATAAAACTGCTCACTTTCGCTGCAAAAGGTATCGCTGTGGCGATGTGTGTTGGTAGTATCCATGTGCACTGACAACTTTGCCTTATTCATTGTCTTAAGTCTGGTATCACGGCGAAAAGAAATCTAGAGTCGGCCATTACCAGACCAGGGCTGCAAGCAAGGGGGGGCTTTAGCAAAAAAACCCACTAATGTATATGCTGAATTTAGAGGCATATTTATCAAGCAGAGAAGGTGAAATTTCAGAGCTATTTTTTTGACATTTTTTATTTAACGCTAATTATAAATAGGTGACATTTCGCCTTTTTGCCTTTTCTGCCTTTTGTTGCATTTTTTGCGGTTTTACCAGAATTTTCACCAAATATCGTTAAGACATTTTTCACAGCATTAAACGAAAATTAAAGCGGTATTTATAAAATGCCTCTATGGTTGGTGGTTGGGGACGGGTTTAAATATAGGGTAAAAAGATATTAATCCAAATGGGTCTTAAACGGTTTCTCACAGCGTGAACAAAACTGTAATTCAGTTCTGAGTGTACATCTCCATTTTAACCCAGTTAAATCCATATTTGTTTGTCCGGCCAAGTGGATTATGTAGTGGATAATGCACCCACAACTGTAAATTATAAGGATATTAGAAGTTACTGAGGAGTTCCATGACCATATAAAAGCATGATGCCACAGGCCTTTTATACAGGGCATGGGACTCCAAGGTGCATTATTTATTATAACCTACCCCTTTGTGGCTTCTGGTTTCCTTCTCCTCCTGGAACTGTAAAGCTGGGTACACACAGTAATGATAAAGCCCGTCGGATCCAACGGTATCAGGGCTTTATCGTTATGTGTGTACGTTCGTTCCCCTGAACGATCGGGTCGGCCGAACGCTCGTTCAGAAAGGGCTGAAAATATCCATCGGCCTCGCTAGACTCCCTATAGAGGAGTCTAGCGCGGCCGATGGAAACACACAGTCCCAAGCGTTCTCCATACTGTGTGTATGCAGATCTTTGAAAGATGGCAGACAGGATCTTGCAGATCCTGTCTGTCATCTTTCAGAAATCTGGACTGTGTGTACCTAGCTAAAGATTATAAGGCTATAATATTACAGTTTCTCGCATAGAAATCCACTACAGAGGTAGGTTATAATCTGATTCTTTACATAGATCTCCACACAATGACAGTTTGACTCACCCACTGGAGACAACTCAGGAACACTCCCAATATACGGTGCCTGCAGGAAGCGAGGTTCACTGTCATTAATATCTTGAACCTTGATGACGAATTCTGATTCAGGTTCCAGGAGTCTGTCAGTGTGCCGGTCTCTGGCCTGGGCACGTAGGGTGTAGAATGTCTTGTGCTCCCGGTCCAAACGCTCTGTAGCATGTATGTCACCGGTCAGTTCATCAATGATAAAGATAGAACCGGCACCCTCTCCAGAAATTGTGTATTTAATGGAACCATCTCCTTCATCCGAGTCTGAGTGAATCTGTGCAATAAAAAATGTGCAATACAACTCTCAGAGCTCTTAGAGGTGACCATGGCACTGTTTCGTCTATGTCAGAGGGTTCCCAAATCCATCAAGCCTCAACATGATTTCTGGGCATCTAGTGTATTCCAGTGGTTCCATCTCTAGCCCTGACCTATATCCTCTACTTTCTATTTGCACAGAGGCCCTGTACTGGTGCTAAGGCCTAAGGATAAAACTAGAAACATTTATTGGGATCCTATGGTAGATATTTGTATAACTGCTCTTGTAAATCCGATTATTATCAATCACCTTTTGTCATTTCCAACAATTTAAGCAAAATGTTGATTTACAAGGCTAGAGGTGTAAATAGAATCATGAGGTTCCCCAGCAAATCTATTTCTGTGGGAGGGAGGATGACAATTTAACCTTGGCATGGTTTTTGCAAAATGCTGCTCATTTCAGATGTATAGAAATCTTCATGCAGTCATTTATATTCTAGCTATAGTTCCCCTTTGAATTCTAAAAATAGGTTTCGCTTTCCATAAATATAAAAATACTGTATCAGGTGGATGATCTGATTTAAATGATTTATCAAGCATCGCTTTATTGTAACCAGATGGAAAGCGATTCACTACATTTAAAGCATTGTTTTAAACCGCAAATAATCCATCCAAAGCTTTTTAGATTAGCCAAGTTTAATATTCGGTTGTTTTGCCTCCCCAGAGTTTCTAGGAAAACTTCAACACTTTACTTTAAATGTGAGCAAGTTAATTAAACTCACGAGCTTTGTGCTTAATCCCTTTTATATCTAAAATAGATCTCTCCACATTCTCTTTTCTCTGCCAGGCTCTGACCCCCATAATCTTATTTAACAAGAGAGATCTGCAAAGGGAAAACTGAGCACAGCAGGGCCAGCAGGGGGCGCAAGCAACTCCCCAGCCTTCAGTTTAAAAAATAATAGGCGTGTTATTGTGCTAAAGGGTAAGGAAAAGGAAAATATGTTATTTGTGTATTCAGATAAAAAAAATCTTGCTAAACCTGTATACACGTGTATTAAACCAGACAGCATCCCTAAACTGCAATGTATTAATCTTTACGTATACACCTAGGGATAAAAATGTCACTGAAAAAAAAAATCTGAAATAGACAAATAAAAAGCACTGACATTTGCAACTGCATGGATAATGCAGAATAATTCAGTACATGGCTACTAATTATTAGATCTCAAATGGAATGACACGTGTCCACGGATTTTATCACTGTAGTTCCACGTGTCTATTAAGTTCAGCTCCAGGATGGCAGGAGAGATTTAACTGTAACCCCCACCATCAGCCCCCAAATAGCCATTTTTTAAGTACTGACAATTTCTGGAGGTATACAATTTGTACAACAAATAGCACAGCGGACTCTATGCGCATAGAAACCATTCTGTGTGGGAAAAGCTAAAACTCGGGTAACCTTTGAGCACATAAACACAGTTTACTTTAATAGCTGTAGACATTTATGGTTTTTCAGTATTAGTCAAGATCTCTATACTGCCAGAAACATTACATTCTAGCCTGTAGTTAACTAGGATTCCACCTATAAACCCCAGAAAGCAATTTATACGGCTTTTGATGCCGGCTGCGCTGCACAGTCCCAAGCTGATACATAAAACCTACGTTCTTAGTTGGAATGGCTAATAATTTATTTATTGCTAGATATGTCTGGGCTTAAGTACAGATGATGCCCTGAATATAATTGGCTGTCGCTTAGAGACATATAAACGTGTATGTATAACAAGCCTGATTCAGGAGTTCATAAACAAACGGTAATACACAACGTGTATTAAGTGGCCTGGGAGTTCAAATCCCACACCAAGCATTGCAAATTGCTGCTAGCCATCCATATAGGACTGTCAGGGTCAGTGCCGTGGGAATTCAAAATAGGTACAGAGCTATAGATCACAATGGGATGAAATAGAACACATTTCTGAACTTGCGTCATTGCCACAGTGTTTATAGGGTAACAATGTAAATAAGTTACCCTATAAGGACTGATTATACTTCTGTAGACAGTTCTGTTTTCAGCAACCAATTATATGTTAGCTTTCACTTACTGAGCAAAGTAACGTCTGATCATGGTCTCAGGGTATCAGGTCTCCCATTTATGGAAATGCATTTTTGGGGCACTGTGAAACATTCTCTTTTTTTCAAAAACTTGGAAAAGGTAACCATTGGAATAAATTGCTGAAAGTTTGGCCTATTACTGGTATTGATGTCTATACCGGAAGCTCTGTACACATGTGCAATTGTAGGGCCGACCCGGGATGCACAACTGTAAGACGAACAGACGTTTCGACTATCAGTTCACCTATGGCTAGTCGGTGGCCCTGCGATCGCACGTCCGTATGGACATTAAGAGAGTTCATTGCAAACTTCTTTAAAGTCGAAAGGAGGTCTCTTAAACGTTAAACACAAGCTGTAGTGCTGGTGTAGTGCTGGGGAGGCAACATAAATATATTGTTTAGAAAGAATTTACATCAGACCTGTTTCTTCCTAAGATAATCACTGTAAACAAGATACATCTAATCAGCCCCATACAGATGAGGGACTTGTGAACAGCTGAGCAGCCTGTACTGTACTGCTGGGAGGGTGAGGAAGGAGTTAGCAGAAGATTCCTATGGTGTGGGAAAACAATGCCAGTTGCATAATTTCCCGATACCTCCACATACCCACACAGGTTTTCATCCGAATATTACCGGTATGTCGAATCTGCAAGGAGCATTAGATCTCCCTAACACACCCAGACACCGTGGCAGATAGCTGCAGGGGACATTTGTTTTTATAGTGAGGGGGCTGGAACATAGATATTTACCCTTTATTGACTATGGTAGACTGGCAGCAATGGCAAACTTTACCCATTCCTAATTATTTAATGGGGCAGAGCAGAAGGTCCAATGTTACATTAACAGAAACCTTGGTACTTACGGACTTTAATTACCTGGCAATTAGTGATGAGTCTTTGGTTTTAAGGTTTTACATAGTTTTAGAATCCAGTGGAGCTTTCAGAATATCAACAGATGGAACTTTAAGATTCAGAATTTTGCCGAAATTAAATGTTAAATTTTTTTAATTTGGTGTTGAAATTCAATGGCGAACATTTGCCAGCCTTATCTATGCAAACGCAAACATTACAAATATAACATTAAGTGCTACATTAAACACGGTGGGTGTTTGGGTTTTTATTGACAACAATAAAGGGGATTTTATGATTGATGCCGTGCGGTGTGATTCCGTCTTTACCCACTGTCTAAAGGCCGGAGGGAGCGCCCCCTGATGTATGTTGTGGTTAAAGTTGACCTATTATTAAGTGCGGCTACAGCACAAAGGGCCCTATTTATAAAAGATCGGTATCGTTATCGTAAAATACCTATCGTTATCGTAAAATAACGACCGTTTTTACCGATAACGACCGGGTTTTACCGATAACGACCGTTATTTACCGATAACGACCGGTTTTTACCGATATCATTAAATACCGGTCATTATCGGTAAAAAAACAGTCGTTATCGGTAAAAAAGCGGTCGTTATTTTACGATAACGATCGGTATTTTACGATAACGATACCGATCTTTTATAAATAGGGCCCAAAATGCGGCAGGTGTTTCGGTTTTTATGGAGAACAATAAAGTGGATTTTTGTCATTGATGCCTCGCGGTGTGATTCCAATGTTTAAAGGCCGGTGGGAGCGCCCCCTGATGTTGTAATTACCTTGGATGATTTCTCTAGACTGACAGAAAGGTGGTAGTCTGTGACAATCTGCCCAATAAAAAAATTTTTAGCATCTGTGTGACTGTAATTGATAAAAAATGAGTCCCACTATGTTCCGTGAGTGAACTCTAGTCCTACCATTATACAGTCACAGGCTATTTCCATTCATGGCTCATCTGTGAGCAGATGGGGGCCTCTCCCTTGTCAATCTACAATGTAAGTTTTAATTATATTGTTATATGGTAAATACGGACTCGGACTAAACATGCTTAATCTCTCTCAGGATGTCCTTTTTTTGATTTAAAGGAATGCAAGCTAACAAATAAACAACTAAAGCCATTGCAAGCCTGCCTAACGGTTGGCAAATTCCCCCTTGTACCTTCTAATCAGTCCATCAAAAGGATTAACATCCTTCCTGGATTTAGTTCAAATCCAAACGTACCAAACTTATATATTGTTCAGTTAAAGAAAGACACAACAAAGAATTCTGGGGCATATTTATAAACCCACACACGACTACAGGTATTGAATACCACAGCCATAATCTCATAAATAGTGGCCTCATTAGAATGGGGGGGTGTCTATGCAGGTTACTATTCAGCATTACTATTTACTGACTGATGTGTTCATTGCAGTGTTACACACCAATGGAATATACAGTGATGGAATACAGTTTATTCATGTATTTCTCTGCATATATGCTGCACCAGTGACAATATAACACAAGCATTATGGCATTTAGTCACTGTGCACAGTAGTAGGTATTCACACTGTTCGTTTATTCTGCATTGTTCCAAATTGTACCGTTTAAATACAATCAACTGTATGTATTGAGCACTGATTTACACTGGTCGTAATCGCTGTGGTTTTTTAAATATGCCACCATCTCTTAGTGTTCATCCCAAGTGAGGATGTAGCTGTAGCACAAGAACAATTTCCAATGTCTCCTGCACCCTGGACATAGCAGTAACATTATTTGTATGTAGTTAAAATGTGGAAAGCTATAAGTCCCAACAGGTCTTCCCTGTCCATATATTGCTTGGTCATGCTCTACTTAAATTCCAGCTCTGCTTTTTGGGAAATACACTTTTCATCATAGAGTATTGACATTCTGCATTATGATCAGTAAAACAGCACCCCTCCCGTTCCAAATATCACAGCTCAGTTTTGTATTTGCAAAGGCAACAAATATGTTAGCCCCGTTTATATAATATGTTATTAGTAATAATTAAGACAATAGAGACTTTTTAAATGAGCATCCACCTGTCAAGCCCACCAATTTATGTTTCTCACCGCATGACTGAATCCCTCTCTTACCTTCCCGACATACAGTGGCTCTGTCCCTGTATATTCTTCAACCACAAAGAATTGGTTCCACACCCAACCACGTTTCACCCGGCCTGACATCTCCAATGATAATCCAGTTTCCATGGAATCCATTCCCAGGAATTTAGGGCTGCAGAGAATCAGCACCACGGTCCATGCAATACCTCGTACAGCCATCCCAAGTCCACGGAATCCACAAATCCTCACATCACGCAGGGGGAAGTGATACTCCAAGCATGTTGGTGCCAGAGGAGGTCATGTTTGATGCCCCATCACCTATGGCCATTCTTCCTGCACATTCTGAAGGAGAGTCAAGCAACCCTTGGACACTGTGTAGGGTTTAATTACATGTAATCCGTTGTACTAGTAATTATCTCTAACCAAAACCTACATACAAACTATGAAATCCTGCGCTTTAAAATGATTCAAATAATATGGTAAATGCCAGTCTTGTTCAGTATTAATTCTTAACATACATTGTGTACTGAGATAAACTCTGATAAGGTGTTAATTTAATCTACTACACTAATTTACATTAGGTTTCTACCAAAATATACAAATATATAACATTCTGAGGTTATAATGGAATTGATTTTAGGACAGGTTAGTTACTGTCCTGTGTGATGTTATTTATAGATATATTATTAAATGAAGTGTGAAATACACTGAGATACCAGGTACCAGGCATGTGTACAACTATGTAATGAGCAATGATAGATTGAAGTGACTTGTGTATGTTGTGCTTTAGGTTAGATCACTGTTTTTTCCTGGGACATGTGTCATATTGTGTCGTACACAGAGCATCCACTGCCTTGCTTCCTGCTGAATTCTCTGTGGGGGTCCACAGCTTGTCTTGTCACACATTCACCTGCCTTATAATAAACCATGAAGATTCCCAGCTCAACACTCAAGTGACTCCATCACATTTCAGTGCAGGGCTGGAAAGTCCTGTTCTTGTCAGTCTGATTAGAAGGAGCTGTCCTTAGTGCTGAAGTCCGTAACACCAAGATGCAGCAAAGTTCTCTGACCTAAATAGATAGAAAGACACAACAATTTCAGGATCACCAATAACATACTATAGGAATATGACAGGGTCAGTGGAATCACCATTATTGATTTCAGAATTCTGTATTTAATATAGGAGGCTTTACTTCCTAACCCCCTTTTCCCCTTTACCTTTAATATAAACATACTCAGGGTGCCTCAGACAAAAAAAGTATGAGGGCCTGTCCACTTACCTACTTTAGGTTTTTTATACCGAGATTCATTATTGTGAGATTTGGAGCAAACCCTTGGTCCAAATATGAACATTTCTGATGACTTTGGGTTGAAATTTGCCATTTTTGTGAGAAATATTTAATACCTACTGGGGACATGGTCTTATTGCTTAAATGATAAACAGTGTAAACATGATTGCGCAAAAACAAACACTTTTCAATGTCGCCACTGCAAAGCCTTAGGTGAATCTTAATTGAGTCGGGAGAGGTGTGATCCCTTGCACAGTGTGATGTCCTAATTGACTGTAACACCAGATCCTGTGTATAAGATTCTGTTACCGCATGTTGAAAGGACAGATTACTGGACAGACAAGTTACCCTATGGCATACAAATTTAGATGGCAACAGATAAGTGTACACCAACTTGCAAGGACACACAATATACAGGCCTGGTCAATTTTTAAAGTGGTGCACCATAGGCAGGGACTACTCCATTACTGCACGTTATGTGGGGAATCTGTTTATGTTTTGTTATTAAACCATTCCAATATTTACAGTTAAATGTAATTAAAGCTTGTATATCATCTTTAAAGAATGTAAGTGCACTGTCTGCTTTGTGCAAGACCACCAGCGTAACCCATTGTGTGCCATGCTACCCATAATCCTGCCATAAAACAGTGATCTGGTACAATATTGAACCTCGATGAATGACCCCATTCCTATGCTATGGCTAGAAAAGGGTTCAATTGAAAGTAACCTGCAGAACTGCAAAATATTTTACTTATTTCACACTAGTATCTTTGGTTAGAAAAAATACGTGGTAAGGTCTCGTTCACACTACACACGCAGGTGCGTTTTAAAAAACGGACAGTAAAAACCCATAAGATTTCACAATATCGTTCACACTTGTATTCTGTTCCGTTCCAGTCTGTTTAAAAAATGCACTGCTGCAGGCATTTCTGTCTGTTTGAAATGCATGAAAACATGGTATAATGGATAACACACGCATTTGCGTTTCTTTCCATTTTTCAAAAAGGATGCCTGGAAGCCTGTGATGTCATTTCCGGTCCGCGGGGTATAGGAAACACGCTGAAGAATAGCAAAATCTCCAGAAAACTGTAAGATCTCTCTTCACAACACTATCTGCTATCTCTCTCTCCAAAAGCTCCTGAAACTCCCACCCTCCCAGGGAGTGACAAGTGTTCTTCGGCCCCCTTAAATTCGAAAAAATGTGGTCAAAAACTCTTTAAAACATAACGGACACAAACGCAGAAAAAAACAGACATAAACGGATAATAACGCACACGGTTCGCAAGGGATACAAAACTGTGTGAAAAATCACTAAATGCACTGCATTTTAAAGTTGCGTTTTTATCCGTTCCTAGTGTCAACGAGCCCTAAACCATTTAAATAATTCATTTTTAGTCTATTAGATATTTATAATGCAAGTGATATACCATTTCAATAATTAATTTCTAGTCTATTAGACAAATATATTTTAGATCATAGCTCTCCTTTAACCCTTTCCATTAGATAATCGTTTCGTGAATTAGTCTTTTATAGTATTTCCTGCTATTTAATCCTTAATAAGTGGATTCCCCTGCTATCTGGAATATGGCCATTGAGAATTTAGAAATGTGCATATTTGTAAAACTTGTATAAGTTCAAGATGGGGAATTTTCCATTTCATTGTGTGTTCTTTCTCCACAGTCTCTGATCTCAGAACTCCCAGTCCGGTTTGGCTGCTCTTTAGTTGTACATCATGCTGACAATAAAAATGACATCCGTTTTGCTGCTTCATGCTGTCTCCGAGTCACTGATCAGGACAAATTGAAGACATCCCAAGCATATCAATATTTATTTCATTTTTTAATGGGGATAGCGAGGGGAGGGATAGAACTCGGGAAACAGAGTATGTATGAGTGTATACAACCTGACTGTGCATCCTTAATGTCTGTCTCTGATATCATTATCATGAACCTATAAAGCAATGCAGGAAGGCTCAGTAGGGCCCACATACCCTAATACAAATCTAGCAGCTTTTGTTCAGATTTCTAATTAGAATTGGATTACTAGTTAACAGTATTACTACTGGAACTCCAAATTGTCTTACCACGGGTGTCTTGGGAACACAGGGCCACACCTGCTGTAATTATGCTCAGGAGCCAATCAGGGAGATTCAACAAGACCTGCAGGTGCTCTGAGTAAACCTCCCAAATGAGTTTCACCAAAGGCTATGTGGCTCTGGGTGAATCTCACCCTACCTGTGACAGCTGATGTGTGACTTCACAGAAAGTCAGGTCAGATAAAAGGTGGAGTCGAATAATAGAGAAAGGGGGATACTGAACCTGAGCAAAACAAATACTGGATTAAAGGCATTTAGCAACATACACACATCAGAGTAAGTGTGCCCATTGTAACTGTCACAATTCCACTTCCGGTAAAATTGCACACAGCAGAGTTTATGATAACAAGGCACTTGACTGACAGCTAAAATGTAAGATGTCTAAGACGGAATATATAAAGAAATTGGGGGACGGATCAACAAATAAATAGTACAATGGTGGTTGGGAAGAATGATTGTTTCCAGTAACCTTTTTCTGATATTGATACAAGTTTGTCAGCCAAGTAGCTGATGATTCTAAATATATGAGAAGGGAAATATACAGTACAGATTGCACTTGTCAATATGGGGTTCCTTAATAAAATGGTTATGGTTAATTTGCAAGATTTGTACTATAGAAATAAAACCCCAATGTTCATGTAATATGCTCATTGGTAATAGATATAATACAGTCATTGTACTGGAACTTACTCTTATGTTTATTAATACATTTAGTGCGAGGAAAGTAAATCTTCAGGCTCCACTACTTCTCTCTTTTCTTTTAATCCAAATATTATAACTTCTGTAGAGATCTGTCACATTTTGTTTCATGGTAGAAATTCCCAGGATCAGTACAGATCTAAACTAATCTACACATTGCAGTTATGCTGTTTTCAGAGATCATCATTCAATTTATTTCCTAAAATATATGTTTGTTTTGCCTTTTCCTATGGCACCCATACATCATTATTGGACCTGGACTATGTACAGAGAGAGTTCGAGGCAATTCAGCAAAACTAGGATCAAAGTCGATAAAAAGTATAAATCAAGAATGTGCAACCTTCAGCCATTCTAACTGATTTTGGATCTAGAAGAACCAACACTATCCAACAGTCAAAGACATGTGTTAGCAGAGTTATTATATGAAAGTTTTCTTAAAATTTTAAGGATATCAGTTATTTTCCTTTTTAAAAGCATCAATAGAATCATCACCTACAGACATGGGGTTTATGCAATAAAAGGTGCAAATATATACCTGTACTATTTCTCTGCTGCAGCCAATCAGATGATATTTAATAGAATTACCGGTAATCTAACATCTCATTGGTGGCTGCAAACTGAAAGCTCAGGCAACATTTTTAACCTTATTGCATCACAAATTTTGTAGAGTGCATATAAAAGGACTGTCACATGACATAGTAACTATGATGTACATTAATTAATCAATCAATCAACCACATTCTCTCTAAAGGAGAAAATAAGGTACAAGGAGTCTTTAATATATAAATCAAGTAATGTTTGTACTGTATGTGTCTAATTGCATGTACAGTACTACTATATATATGTACTGTATATATGTGCATACAGACTTATTGTCAAAGGGTTTAAAAGTCTTACAAAATAATGAAGCAGCCCCCTGTCCTGCAGAACCTGCAATTAATGTGTATAATTTTAAGTACAAGATCCTGAAAACCTAACTGGCGTTACTGACCTGAGACGCATGAGTGTTTTCTAAATGACCATTTTGATGATGAATGGATATTCGGAATGCACTTGAGCATTGTGGTTTGGGCCAGCAATCACTCGTGTGCACAAAGCTTAACTGTTAGTATGTCCACGTTTACAACGCAGATTATGCAGCTGTTGTTCAACCATGTTATTTCTCCCTATCTAGACCCTTTTGACCCTAGTTCTCAGGCTTAAAGTAGAACTTTAATTCTAATGTTAATTTTTCTTTCTAGAACAACTATATATTGTTGCATTTATATACCTGTAGGAAGTATATTTTGCAACTAATAAACTTTAAGCCTTTTAAGCCAGTAAAACTCACAGCCCATGTAGTCTTCAGAGAAAATTGTAAGCATGTGCACCCATTAGCCATGCTCCCTGACCCCAGTATTCACTATCTCTATGCACAGAATATTTTCTATACAGATGTTTCCACACTAATATGGAAGTCTCTGATAAGACTTTGAAAGCTGCTTGTCACCTTGCAGTTTATTTTCTATCCAGCATGAATAGCATACAGCCTTTCTGGGACAATGTATGCTGCGATGGCTCAGCAGTCTAACGCACTCCTTTTAGAAACACACGGCTCATGAGGTCATAGGTTCAAATCCACTTACTTATGAAACAATACCAAATAGTCAACTGATTTTCATGTACTAATTTTATATTAAAGCTCTATTGGGATAGTTGTATTTAGCTCTGCTTTAAGCAACCCGAAGAGTACATGAGGTTGCAGGTTTACTTCCCCAGACTTAATTTTAATTTTAAGGACATTTTAATATTCTGTTTCCTCCATCTATGCTAGCTAAGATATAAAATGCTAAAAAAAATTCTATTTTATATGAAAAGGAATAAATCATTGTTAATGTCAGGAGCATTTAAATGTGTTTACAAAAAATGCAATGAAATCCCTGCTGTGTGTCTGGGAGAGGGAGGATCTCTGAGCTGTACCATGATTGACTGTCAGATTCTAGGAAGCATGGCTGCAGCTTCCACGTTTTAATCTGCTGAGCACTACAGAGCATGTAAAGTGTACTACATACACTAAGCTGGGTGTCACCCAGCTAAGGTGGATTATGGGATCTGACTCCTAGTACTTAAAAATTAATTTTATAAATCAACCAGAAGACACAGCAAAGAAAGAGGTGAAATACAGATTGTTGTGCTTGTGAATGTGCTCTGTCTATTATGACAATGTTGTCTGGAGACTTTAGTTCCCCTTTAAGATATATATACGTTAGAGATAAAGATTGTTATAGCTCATTGTTAGGCAATCAGAACTCTGATCTTTTTTCTAACTATTCCACTACAGCAGTAGCCGAGTGTCCTGTTCTGTGGAGAGGGGGAAAGGGAAGGGAATGGGGAGTGCCCGGGGGAAACCCACACAGGAACCCAAATGTGATCAACACAGGGCAGATATGGGTGGGTGGTGGTGGTGGGTCCCAGATGTGTATTTAAATAGGTGGCCATACATATACCCGATATTACATACCTAACCGAGCGCTCCCTTCGACCGATGCTGCCTCTCCCGTTCTTCTAAGCGACCGACACGCGATCGCAAAATCACATTCATTTTGCGATCACATAGAAGAACAGAAGAGGTTGTTCTATCAGGATCGATCGAACGTCTTGTGAGCGCTCATATATGCGTATATGTATGGCCACCTTAACAGAGGGATGTAATAAATTGCAACGTTCCTGCACTGCATTAACCAATGCCAATTTATATATACCACTTATATTTTCTTCAGCTTATCAGATGTTTGGATCTTCTTTATATAGCAAATTTAGCTAAATTCACCAAAGACTGACATTTATGAGTAGGGTAGTGAACCCTGCATAGTTCTCACTGTACAGTAGTAAATTGTGTTGTTAAGCCCATTGTGTTGTTAGCAGTACTTAACCAACATGCCTTTGCTTAGTCATCTAACAGCTTCTGCCCAGTCCAAAAGACAACTAACAATTATATGTCATGTTTAATACATGCAATAATTTTAAAGCTTCATTATAACCCAACCCCACCACCATGACTAATCTGCAGTCCTAAAGCTGCTGTTTAACTACATGACCTGGTATACTCTTAAAGCTCTTAAAGCCTTTCAGTGTCTAAAATGTTTTTTTTTTTACTCAATAGCTGTAGTGATGCAGACTGAGGCAGCCTCCCACACATAGCCCAGCAAGGAGGAAGCTAACCGAGCTCTAGTCCCAATTGCCAAAAATCTAATGTAAGAAAATACAGATTGCTAAATGGAAAATGTCACCCTAAAAAATGTTTCCCACCAACTTATGGGTCACAAACTGCTAATTTAAACAACCGCTCAGGAATGCTCAGTGTGATTAAGGAAGGAAGAGATGAATTTGCCAATTGGATACTTTAAAAATTAGGTACCAAGAGACGCAATGGTTTGCCTTTGGTCTTAATCTACAGCATGTTATCAAATGTTTTCTAACTGAAGTAGACCAGCATCCAATTGTTGCTGTGGATTAAAGGTAGCCATACATGGGCAAATGTTTTCCAATCAGATTTCCGATTGGCAGAAACAATTGGAAATCTGGTCAGAAGAACCAATTGAAGTTCATCCAATTTTCAATCCAATGTGGTAGCCCTGATAGGTAAGATTTGAGGTGCACTTGCTATAACCTGTGCCACTGCAGGTAAGTATAATCAGTCATATATAGTTTGTAGGTAGGCACACTCAATATAGTATTCAAATAATACTCATTTATTTAAGTGCTGAAAACAACAAATGCCAAATACACACAACGTTTCGGGGGGTCCAACCCCCTTCCTCAGGTGTCACCCCCCCGAAACGTTGTGTGTATTTGGCATTTGTTGTTTTCAGCACTTAAATAAATGAGTATTATTTGAATACCATATTGAGTGTGCCTACCTACAAACTATATAGAACCAATTGAAGTTCCCTACCTTTGGTTGCCTATATTCCACAGATTTCCCCCTGATGGTGTTGATGGAATTTTTTTCCCATAAACCACTCATAAAAATAGAAAAAAGTTATCGATATTTTGCACGATTTGATCAAATCTGCCGAATCACTCAAAATATCGATTCCATCTATGGGGGGCTTAAAAGGACAGACAAGCTATTGCACTTCTTTGTACATAAGCCCCTTTGTATCTACCTGTTGTAAAGGGAGAAGGTGAATACAATTGCCAGAAGGGTATTGATAGGTTTTAATCAATTAAAAACAGGTAGAACTCTTATAATTTGCATAGTAATACAACATTTTAATCAGATGTTTCTCACCTTTATGTCAGAGTGAAATTTATTTTGCTTTAAAAAATCTGTGCCCTAAAATGTTCCTTTTCACAGGTTGCACAATATAAAGGTCTATTTGCTACAAGGTCTATAATATATAATAGAGTGGATGAGTAAACAGCCAACCAAAAAACTAGCTGCCTTTGGTGGCTCTTAAGTAAAACCTGTCCCTTGATTGCCCCCAAATTAAATTATTTGGTAACTGTAGAGTCTTGGTACCAAACTTCTGCCAAATCAAACTAACCTCATATTTTTATTTTGTAGGTGTTATTGGTAGTACTCAAGTACTGCAAAATATATGCAATTTAAATGTTTCAAAGTTTGCAGGTTTTAAGTATTATCCACACAAAGGGTGGACTGTACTATTTAACAACTTTATTAAATCCTTTTTTTTTTTTTTTTTTTGCTTTAAAAATTCTAAATGCACTGTACCAATCAAAGCTGATTGCTAAATGGTTTTAATAGAGAAGTTTGGCCACAGTATCGCATAACCAAAAAAAATTGGTATGTATAACAAACATACCGCATAAAAATAAAATGGTGTTTCTTTAGCTATTATAGCATACTATCAATTATACCTAAGGAGATGGGTTTTCCACTAGTGCTGTTTTCAGCCGCCAAAGTTATTTATATTCTTAATGAAGGGGAAAAAAAATCTATTTATGTGTGCTATTTCGCATTGTGATTGTGGTCCCTTAGACTTTACGCCTTGTTTTACTGTTCCTCAGATTGATTGGTCGTGATCGTAACTCAGCGTGGAGCTTTACAAACATCCCGTCATTGTTCTCTTGTACAAAGTAGAACACTTATGGCGAAATATAAATTGCTCTTACTCAGAGCAGAAATTGAAACCTTCACACAAGCAATCCTACATGTGTAACCTTTCCAATAAATTGATAGAATTTAATATTCATTGTATTATTACATGGACTGGTTTACAAGCAAATGTGGGATCTGCTAGCAGCATATTAAAAGGAAATTTCATTCTCCTTTCAAAGGAGGCATAATAACCAGTTATTTTGTCTAAAAAAGGCAGTTACGGTAAGCACAAGGCCATAGTGTATTTTGTACACAGAACAGTTATTCTTGGCATGCCTTTAAATATACATATGTGTAGAACCTTACAAGTTTACTTGACTGGGCCAAGATATTACCTTAAAGCACAATGTTAGTCACGTCTTCCCCAAACCCTTCATTAGTCGCTACATGTCATATGGCCCATGTGTGACAGAATATTCCCAATACTACATTTCACTACTGCGAATGCCGCAGAACTTCCCTTAATAATCTGACTTTTATCAAGTTTATATATGACAAAATACTTAATTTCATGATTTTTAAATAGGTTAAAAAGTTTACCCTAAAATGTTTATTGACTTTAAGGGTAACTGTGGTCTCCATACAAGTGGCCTTTATTAAAAAGCGCATATTCCTTCCTTTAAAACAAATATAGGATCAAGCTTCTAGCTGCAGTCTATCCAAAATTGAAGCAATATAATATTAAGAGTGGTGTTTCCAGCTAGTACATCAGCAACACCATTGCTCCACCTCCATGCCTTAGGCATGAGCATGTCAAGTGATATCATACTGCTGTACAGAGCATCATCAGTTGTATCATTAGCTCCTCCCAAACATATTTTACCTAGCCAAAACTGTTTATCTTTATAAAGAAGGAACAGAAAATGGTTGCGGATCTTTAAAGGACAATGATACTCACCTTTTCCTGGATCCACTGCAGCATAGTACCCAGGGTGAGGACCTAAAATCACTATGTCCTCACCCTGGGTACTTTCCCTAACTCCTGCACTACTTACTGCAAATCTGCTTCGGCGATCCGCTCTGTTCCACCTCTCTTCTACTGTCAGTGACAGTCGCGAGGCAGCCAATTGGAAGACACGCCTCCTTGCAGAGCGTGTCTTCCTATTGGCTGCAATTGCAATCTGTCACTGAAGCAGGAAGAGGAGATGAATGGAGCGATCGCCGAAGCAGATTGGCAGTAAGTAGTGCATGAGTTAGGGAAAGTACCCAGGGTGAGGACATAGTGATTTTAGGTCCTCACCCTGGGTACTATGCTGCTATGGAGGAAGAGGAGCGAGGGTGAGGTGAGTACAATTTTCCTTTAAATAGCTTCAGAAATGTTTTTTTTGGGGGGGTGGGGGTTTATAACACACCACAGCATGTGACTGTCACACACTTTGGGGCATATTTATAAAAGAGCGAAAAGTAGCGAAATGTTTTCGCATTCGCTTTTCGCATGGGTTTTCGACAAAAAGACAGTTAACGCTATTTATAAAGGTAGCGTTAATGAATGGCGAAACCGTTTCCGCGAGCTATCGCTAAACCCTTTTCGTCTTACTTCGCAATGGTAATTTTAGCGAAAAGGGAGAGAAAAGGCATAACGCGATTTATAAAAGAGCGAAAGGTGGTTTTTGCGTTAAAAAGAGCGAAAGATTAGCGCGACCCTGAAGGTGGTGAAAAGTCATTGTTTGAGCGAAAAGGCATTCTAATGGGTAATATGCCTTGAAAAAGCGAACGCGCATTAGAAGGGCGATCACGCATTAGAGTGTAATATGCCTTGGAAAAGCGACATTAGAAAGGCGAACGCGCATTAGAACGTAATATGCCTTGGAAAAGCGACATTAGAAAGGCGAACGCGCATTAGAATGTAATATGCCTTGGAAAAGCGACAATAGAAAGGCGAACGCGCATTAGAATGTAATATGCCTTGGAAAAGCGACATTAGAAAGGCGATCGCGCATTAGAATGTAATATGCCTTGGAAAAGCGAACGACCAAACAGAACTACAATATATATATTAATACAAGTAATTCTCAATATTATATAGTATCCCTGTACCAACCAGAACTACAGTATATATATTAATACCAATAATTATCAATACTATATAGTATCCCTGTACCTACCAGAACTACAGTATACGTATTAATACCAGTAATTCTCAATATTATATTATTCTCACTGTAAAGAAACCTTTCCTAACCTGAAGATGAAACTTCTTTTCTTCCAACCTTAAAGGATGTCCACGTGTCCTCTGATATGACCTATTAGTGAACAATGCACCAGAGAGTTCATTGTATGGGACATTAATATGTTTGTATAAAGTGATCCTATCCCCATGCAAACGTTGCTTCTCCAATGTAAACAGCCCTAACTTGTGTAATCTGCCTGCATAGTCAAGCCCCACCATTCCCTTCATTCATTTAGTTGCCCTTATCTTGTACAAGAATCTGTTGACAATATAAGTACCCTGAAAAGTCCCAATTAGCATATGACAGCCAGGTATTAGGAACCTTCTGATCTAAGGTGTGGATGCACTGTGGCTAAGAGGTGTTATAAAAACTGCCCAGAGTAAGTTGTCAAAACAGCATTGTACATGGCAGACAGTTAGGACAAGACAGCATCCTTACCAGCAGGACAGATTTAACCCAGAACAGGTTTGTTCCCTACTGGACTTATGCCTGAATACCACCTATTTCAATTATAGGGATACGTTCTGCAAGCAAAAACATGGATGTGCTATGGGATCTCCAGTTTTACCCATCATGGCAAACCTTTACATGGAGGAGGTGGAAACACAGGCTCTTAATACCTTTAACGACATAGCACCCAGACACTGGTTCAGATACGTGGATGACACCTGGGTTAAAATCCACCAGAAGGAAGTACAAGCCTTCGCAGAACATATCAATACTGTAGACCAGAACATCATATTTACAAGGGAAGATACAAAACAACACACTGGCTTTCTTGGACTGCTTGGTAGAAGTTAAGGAAAATGGTAAACTGGAAGTAGAGGTTTACAGAAAACCAACACACACAGATCAGTATTTGATGTTTGACTCCCACCACCCTTTAGATCACAAGCTGGGTGTCATCAGAACCCTGCAACACAGAGCTGAGAACATCCCCACTAGCACAGAGGCGAAGGGTAAAGAAATGAAACATCTCAGAGGAGCCCTTAAAACTTGTGGATATCCAGACTGGGCCTTTGTCAAGTAGAAGGAAAGAAAAGAACACAAATACCAACAGTGAAGGGGAAAAGCAAGACAGGAGAAAGAACATGGTCATCCCATATGTAGCAGGGGTCTCCGAGACCTAACAAATGATTTTCAAGGGACACTTAAATCCCTGTCTGCTTTTAACCGAACAACACACTGAGGCAGCAATTGGTACATCCGAAAAACCCAGTACCAAAACACAAGAAAAGCAACATCATATACGTAGTGCAGTGAAGAGTGGTCTGATTTGTATGTGGGGGAGACCAAACAGCAACTGCTCAGCACAGAAGAGCCAATTTGTCAGGTCAGGACTCAGCCTTGTACCTGCATCTTAAGGATAAAGGACATACCTTTAAAGATTGTATTGTCAATATCTTGGCAAAGGAACATGACTGGTTCAAGAGAGGTGTCAAGGAGGCCATTTATGTGAAAATAAAGAAACCAAGCCTGAATAGAGGTGGGGGGTTGACACCAACTGTCTGCCATGTACAATGCTGTTTTGAGACTTTAACTTGGGCAGGTTCGATAACACCTCTTTTTCACAATGCAATCACGCCTAAGACGCCTTGCATTCAGAAGGTCCCTAACACCTGGCTGTGAAATGCTAATTGGGACTTTCCAGGGTACTTATATTGCCAACAGATTCTTGTACAAGTCATTCTGAATGGAGAAAGCCAGTTGGATGACTAGCGAAACGTCTTCAAGAACCAAATTTTAAGTCTTGTTGATCCAAATGAATACAACAGATTTTATCTGTATGTTCCATTGTTTCTAGGGACTTCATCTTCCCTTCTGCTGTCCCCATCAGTACTTTCATAAGGGCTAATCTTTGGCTTTTGGCCCTAACAGAAGAAATAGGGAGAGATTGAGGTTGCTGGAATAAATATTGCAAACGCTCCATTGGTCGATCAGATTTCTTTGTTTGGAGCAAGGTCACAAACAGGTCACCCTGTGGTTACTTGACAGGTCTGGTAGCTAGAGATCTGACCATGCATATGTGCAGACTTGCATCTTGCCTGTAATGAACACTGGAAAAGAGTGAATTCTCTTCCTTTAACAAGATTGGCCGGAAAGTAAATTATATTGTGTTCAAATGTGGCCTCCAAAATGTACAGTATAAAACAAAATAACAATTGCCTGTGAAACTGATTGTAAAGAAATGAGAGCAAGCAGTAGTTAATACAGGATAAAGGCTAGACAAATGTCATTCATTCAATTTAGACCAATCAGTGTCAGTCTGTTGTATGGGCGGGAACAAAGGCTTCTGACATCATCTAATCGTATTAGGCTGCACACATTATATATCTGGTCCCATATATTATTCCTTTTGCAACTTAATTGATTGTTCCCTGTCTAGCGAGCCCAGATACGTACGAGATACTTGTGTGATCGAGCATTGGAAACGATTCATTACTACCCCAAAGTGAACACTGAACGTTTTGTATAATAAAATGCTGACGAAAATCCGCCACAAAATACATTATCTGGATTTACGTTTTTCTTCCATATACAGATTCGGGCGCCCAGGATGAATCTCAACTCCTGCATGAATGGTTCCAGGTCGCCTTAGAAAAGAATAAATTAAATCGTTACGAATCGGAGCTCCTGTTAGTGTAAGTAAGAACAGCCCCCCTCTCCGACAGTGTAAAAGAATTGGAGGAACTTATTAATTCCCCTGCTATGCACAATTCTGGCTCCTACTGCATGCAGATTATGTGATTGGGTTAAATTGATGCGTTTTCTTTTCGCATATCATATTGTGATTAGCATGGCAGCTCCCCGGAGGGTTTGAGTCGGCCAGCTGCAATTGTTTTGTTATCCATTTATCCAAGGTTCTGAAATATGTTTTGATACGTGATCTCTGGCAGCAAGGGATAAATAAATATTCCACGGGAACTCGTTTTATTATCCAAGCGAAGTAGAAATAATGGTTAACGGTAAAGTAAGGTAGAAAATGACAATCTGCAAATTGTGAATTGAGAGACAGAGAGTGAAAATTCTACTTGATGGTGCAAAGTTTATTAATGAAATATATATATATATAATTTACCAGAGCAAAAGAGCTGGAACTGGAAGATCAACAAGGGAGACTGGAACAGAAACTAAGAGAGAAAATGTTAATTGACCGTAAGTATCCTTGAATTGTATCAAACCGAGCATGTGATCAAACTCATCTTAATGGGAGTGTTCATATCTGTGATGTCACAAAAGGGGCACGGGCGTATACAGTGACATCACTAGACTAGTCAAGTGAAATCACTAAATGCTAATACACATCTCAAACACAATCTGATCATTGGTGCTTTCTCCACTCCTGCTTACTATAGCTCTTTGTAGCCAATCATGTCATCATATTAAAATCTTTATTTGTTGTAGAACAATCAAATCAATTTTTAGGTAAGAGATAGTATTTTGAAAAAAATATAGCAGATAAGGTCCACATTATATGGACCTTATGTAATGTGGACTTATGTAATTCACCTGAATTGATTTTATTATTTAACTTATTAGGGTAATTCACCTGAATTGATTTTATTATTTAAAAAAGGGTAACTGTGGTCTCCATACAAGTGCTCTCTATTCAACAGGGCTATTTCATACCTTTGGAACAAGCCTCGGATGATGTAGGCTTGTAAAGTTACAGTTCCTGGTCTGTAACCACCCTTTATACTGCTGTAACTTTTGATAGACTGCAGCTAGAAGCATGACTCTGTAATTTTAAGACCACTTGTATGGAGACCACAGTTCCCCTTTAATTCTCCTTTTCTTTTAATTTAAAAAAAATTATTTTTGTGTTCCATCTAACCGCATAGCTTTACTCAAAGACGAGGAGGACGTCATTGAGGAAGAGGAGATTTTTGCCGAGATGATGAGGATTATAGAACAGAGGGACCAACTGGTGACATCTATCGAAGAACAAAGGACGAGAGAACGCTCAGATGATTTAGATGACTTCACATTCTACAAAGCTAATCAGCAGAATATTAACCTAATTAGTAAAAATGGATTAATTAAATAGGTTGTCCAGCTATGCCTGGTTAACCTATGCATAAGGGCAATAACCCTTAGTAACCAATCAGAAAGCTACTTTCATTAATCTGACTGCAATTAAACAAAGTATGAATGGAGGTTGGTTGCTAATTGTTAATCATGGGCCAAATTGTCTATGAGCATGTCTGAGTCACTGGGCTGGATAGGAATCCTTGTCTGAGGGAGACAAATGATACTTTCTTTTATTCAACCTTTTCCTATAAGACAGAAGAAATATTTGTAAGCTGAATTTATCCTTTTGTGAAATATAGAGGGGACCCCAAACCATATCACTCCACTTTAAAGAACCCTGGTTTACAGTATTATATTGCGTCAGAACCTTCACCATTGCACATTGCAGTCTGTAAAGTTTTGCTGTTTATTTCTACAAACATGGATGTACAGATATATGTTGGCTAATTCATTGCAATGTTATGTTTATTCAAATGAAACTATGAACATTTTTTAAAACATAAAACTTCTTCCACAACTGTTCTGTGATCTGGCCAATAGGGAACAGGCTCTGCAAGGAGTGGGGCTCCTATTGGCCAGTCCGGGGACAGTCAGGACCGTGGGATGTGGCGGGTAGAGAAGCTGGACTTTCAATAGTGGAATTCACTGGGGATGTCCTAGCAGTTTAGGTCCTCACCTTGGGTCCTATCAGTAAGGGGGGTTAGGGGGGCATTTCCAGTATAATTGCCATTTAAATTTTGGTGGTTACAAAAATAATGGGAGGCATTAAATATCTTAACAGTATTTAATTTTAATGCAAACAATAAAATATGCTAATACGTAACTTACAAACACCAGTTATTGCTCCTGTTTCCCATCATCCACTGCCACTGCTGAGCTGTCAGTCCTATTCACGTTTCTATTACAGGTACGTCAGCAGAAAGGTGTTACCGACAGCAGAGGATCTTGGGGAAAAACAGCCCGAGTGGCACATTATTATTAGATTTAAGGGTTAGGCCACAACATGGGATCCAATTGCATGTTAAAAAGCACACGCTAGTGTGGCCTGATTGTTGTGGCCACACTAAGCCCACTGTTAACTGGAGCGCATGCAATCCGCATTTTTTGCTCAATCTTGTGCACTGAGATTGTTGCCGTGTGGCCTCGGCCTTAGTCAGGGTCTCTTAAAAGAAGAATGGAATTAGTATGGCATTTCCATCTTAAAGGGGAAAAACATTAAAATGTATTTTGTTTATTTTTATTCTGTTTTTAAGCTCACTTGGGCTGAAGCCACACTACAGCGCACATGACACAGTGCAACCCAGCACACCTGGTGTGGCCAGAACAATTGGATAACACTAACGTGTTCTTTTTGATGAGCAATCGGATGGCACGCTAAAACGCACTAGTGTGGCCCAGCCCTATAGCACAATGTTAATTATGCTGCAGAGATTTTTACCTCACATTTTACGGTCAGTGTTAGAGCATTTTATTGTAAATGATAATATTGTTCCTTACATTATGTAATGTTACTGA
This sequence comes from Hymenochirus boettgeri, assembly GCA_019447015.1. NCBI lineage: Eukaryota > Metazoa > Chordata > Amphibia > Anura > Pipidae > Hymenochirus > Hymenochirus boettgeri. The sequence continues at coordinate 19,726,246 of CM033472.1, read as the reverse complement.
TTTGATTGCAAGCTTTGCAGGACAGGGCGTTCTCGCTGTGTTGGCGCTTCCTCATTTTTTAAATTAAAGAAAACACATTGATTGTAAAAATACTAAAATGTCACTTTAAGATAATGGATCATCTCGTATGGCAAAACTGGAGAAGGAATAATAATAATATTAATAATAAGAATTACCAATGATTTGTTTAATTTAGAATACATTCTCTTTCTTCCTCACAAGCAACATTATAAATGCCTAAAAAATGTATGTAATATTACATGTGACAGTAACATTGTTTATCCTACCAACATAGTGAGTTGGTACAATTAAAGGGAAACTGACCACTTACTGTAAAAAGCACATAATAATATTAAGTCACCTTACATAAATTGCTGCCTGGTATATTGACGTACAATGTACCAAACTGACAATAAGCTACAGGACATATTTGAAATCTAGATAGATATTTCATGTAATAAATAATATAATGAGATGTTAGATGTTTGAATGATGTACAATGCAGATCTCTTGACTGGGAAATAAAGTTTGGTCTATACAGTATGTGCCCTTTATGTCTTCTTTATGTCACTTACCGGTTACCCTTTTGCCTTGAAGGAAAACAAAGATTTTATTGTACATCACAATGAATTGGATTTAGGCCTAGGATGATGCTTGTAAATTTACACTTTCCAGACTGCCCTGTCTCTGTGTATCTGTGACAGGCATGTGTTATAAGCTGTGTCATAAACCCCACCCCAAGAAGCTAGTTACAGTCCAATAATTTGGATTATAAACTTTCATTAGCCCCACCCCTAAAAATCTTTTCTGAAGCTAGTTACTGACCCGCAACCAGTGTAAGGGACGGAACTGACTGTACAGACGAGACATGTCCACCAAGCAAAAGATACACCCATGACAAACTGCCATTTCGAGCAATATTCACACGTGGTTATGTATTCGCTCAGGTGACAATTGTTGATGCGTCATGGCGAATTGATGAATAACGCACAAGCGAACGCATACACATACGATTATCGGGCGAAGCTTGGGCACTCATCCTCCCCAACGGGACGGGTTAGAGGGGAATCCACCAGTGGGTTTGCCCCTAAACACACCCTGGTGGGCCCCTGGCCTCAGATTTCTTGGTAGGCCCCCATCTTTTTAATAAAGGCAACTTGTATGGAGACCACAGTTCCCCTTTAACTCATGGATCACTTGAATTTTAATCCTGATGATGGTCTTAAGCAGCCTCATTGGGCCATTCATTGGTTACCTGTTCGTGTAATCTACATTGGTATTGTGATTAAATACAGGTAGGTGAATGGCACCACTGGCTGGTAAGTGGCAATGTGCTGTTTGTTCTGGAGCTTTGTGGCTAAACATCAGGATAAAGAATAAATAAAAATAATAAAACAACAGGAACATATCCACAGAAACTGGGCAGGAAATAATCACTATAAACCAAACAAACAACTTTCCTGATATAAAATCAATGTCATTTCAATGTAGATAAAATTCACTATGGGGTTCTATTGTGCAGTAAATGACTCTTCCAATTAAGTATTTACCCTTTGGGGCCCATATTACTTTACTTTAAATGAGAGGGAACTTCCTGTTTTATTGGATTCGATTGACAATGAATGGTCAATGACATAATTCTATGCAAGATGATGACACCCTATACAATGGTGCCAAGGATCGTCATCACTTCCATACAGACTGGATTAAAATAATGTATCAATGTTAGTCACTAATTATCCATGTCAGTACAGTGGGGGGGATTGATACATTGTATCCATGTCAGTACAGTGAGGAACTGATACATTTTATCCATGTCAGGACAGTGGGGGAACTGATACATTGTATCCATGTCAGTACAGTGGGGAACCTATACATTGTATCCGTGTCAGTACAGTGAGGAACTTATACATTGTATCCATGTCAGCACAGTGAGGGAACTGATACACTGTATGCATGTCAGTACAGCAAGGAACTGATAAATTGCATCCATGTCAGTACAGTGGGGAACTGATACATTTTATCCATGTCAGTACAGTGGGGAACCAACTGATACATTGTATCCATGTCAGTACAGTGGGGGCGGACTGATACATTGTATCCATGTCAGTACAGTGGTGGGAACTGATACATTGTATCCATGTCAGTACAGTGAGGAACTGATACATTGTATCCATGTTGGTACAGTGAGTGTCAGTACAGTGAGGAACTGATGCATTGTATCCATGTCAGTACAGTGTGGAACTGATACATTGTATCCATGTCAGTACAGTGGGGAACTGATACATTGTATCCATGTCAGTACAGTGGGGGAACTGATACATTGTATCCAACCCCTGTATATACATACCCCATAATGCGCTCTGTATCCCACCCCTGTTTTAACATACCCCATACTCGGCTCTGTACCCCATCCCCGGTATATAACATAGCCCATACTTTCGCTGTATACCCCCATCCCCTGTATACAACATACCCCATATCTCAGAGTGTGTACCCCAGCCCCTGTTATAACATAGCCCATACTTAGCGCTGTACCCCATCCCCTGTATATAACAAACCCATACTCAGCGCTGTACCCCAGCCCCTGTAATAACACTCCCATACCAGCGCTGTAACCACCACCACCCCCCTCGTATAAACATACCCATACTCATGCTTACGTCACCCCATCCCCTGTATACACATACCCCATACTCAGCTGTACCCCTCCCTGTATATAACAACATACCCCATTCTTCTGGACAGTACCCCATCCCTGTATATAACATACCCCTACTCACTGTCCCCATCCCTGTATATACAAACCCTATACTCCTACTACCACCCACTCACATACCCATCCCCTGTTATAACATACCCCATACTCAGCACTTATACACCACACCCCATCCCCTGATATAACATCCCATACTCAGCACTGTACCCCATCCCCTGTATATAACATAAACCATACTCAGCACTGTATCCCAAGCCCATATATATACATACCCCATACCCGCTCGTATCAAAGCCCCTGTATATAACATACCCCATTCTCGCTGTACTACCCCATCCCCTGTATATAACATACCCATACCAGCGCTGTACCCCATCCCCTGTATACAACATACCCCATACTCAGCACTGTACCCCATCCCCTGTATATAACAAACCCATACTCAGCTCTCTACTCTACCCCCATCCCCTGTATATACATACCCCATACTCGCACTTTAACCTACCCCATCCCGTATATAACATAACCCATACTCAGCACTGTACCCCATCCCTGTATTAACATACCATACCAGCACTGATCCCACCCCTATATAACAACCCCATAATCGCTCCTGTATCCCAGCCCCTGTATATAACATACCCCATACTCGGCGCTGTACCCCCCCCCCACCCCTGTATATAACATACCCATACTTAGCGCTGTACCCCATCCCCTGTATACACATACCCCAATTCCAGAGGTGTACCCCACCCCTGTATATAACATAGCCCACTTAGCACTGTACCCCCCATCCCCTGATATAACAAACCATACTCAGCTCTGTACCCCCCATCCCCTGTATATAACATACCCCATACTCAGCACTGTACCCCATCCCCTGTATATAACATGCACTGTACCCCATCCCCTGTATATAACCCCATACTCAGCACTGTACCCCATCCTCTGTATATAACAAACCCTATACTCAGCTCTGTACCCCATCCCCTGTATATAACATCCCCAACTCAGCACTGTATCCCATCCCCTGTATATAACATGCCATCTGTAACCCCATCCCCTGTATATAACAAACCCTACCATCACTTACCTACTACCCCATCCCCTGTATATAACATACCACAATCTAGCTCTGTCCCCCACCCCTTTATATAACATACCCCATACACGCTGTACCCATCCCCTGTTATAACATACCCCAAACACGCGCTGTACCCCATCCCCTGTATATAACATACCCCATATGCAGCGCTGTACCCCATCCCCTGTATATAACATACCCCATACTCAGCACTGTACCCCACCCCCTGTATATAACATAGCCCATACTCAGCACTGTCCCCCCCTCCCCTGTATATAACAAACCCATACTCAGCTCTGTAACCCATCCCCTGTAAATACTTACCCATACTCAGCACTGTACCCCTCCCCTGTATATAACACCCACATACTCAGCGCTGTAACCCCATCCCCTGTATATACATACCCCATACTCAGGCTTGTACCCCACCCCCTGTATAACATCCCCATACCCAGCGCTGTACCCCAGCCTGTATATAACATACCCGGAAGCAGCGCTGTACCCCATCCCCTGTATATAACATACCCCATACTCAGCGCTGTACCCCACCCCCTGTATATAACATACCCCATACTCAGCGCTGTACCCCAGCCCCTGTATATGACATACCCCATACTCCATGTCCCACCCCATCCCCGTAATAACAAGCACTGTACCCACCCCATCCCCTGTATAACACCCTATACTCAGCTCTGTACCCCTACCCCTCCCTTAATAACTTACCCCATACTCAGCACTTTACCCCATATCCTTGTATATCAATATAACACATACTCAGCTCTGTACCCCATCCCCTGTATATAACATAACCCCCTACTCAGCGCTGTAACCCCCCCCCTGTATATAACATACCCCATACTCAGCGCTGTACCCATCCAGCACGCTGAATGGGGTAGGTTTATACAGGGGATGGGGTACAGCGCTGCGCATATGGGGTATGTTATATACAGGGGATGGGGTACAGCGCTGAGTATGGGGTATGTTATATACAGGGGATGGGGTACAGCGCTGAGTATGGGTATGTATACAGGGGATGGGGTACAGCGCTGAGTATGGGGTATGTTATATACAGGGGATGGGGTACAGAGCTGAGTATGTGGTATATTATATACAAGGGATGGGGTAAAGTGCTGAGTATGGGGTAAGTTATTACAGGGGATGGGGTACAGAGCTGAGTATAGGGTTTGTTATATACAGGGGATGGGTACAGTGCTTGTTATATACAGGGGATGGGGTACAGTGCTGAGTATGGGGTATGTCATATACAGGGGCTGGGGTACAGCGCTGAGTATGGGGTATGTTATATACAGGGGGTGGGTACAGCGCTGAGTATGGGGTATGTTAATACAGGGGATGGGGTACAGCGCTGCTCCGGGTATGTTATTACAAGGCCTGGGGTACAGCGGCTGGTATGGGGTATGTGTATACAGGGGGTGGTGGGGTAAGAGCCCTGAGTATGGGGTATGTTATATACAGGGGATGGGGTACAGCGCGAGTATGTGGTAGGTATGTTTATACAGGGGACGCGGGTAAAGTGCTGAGTATGGGGTAAGTATTTACAGGGGATGGGTTACAAGTGCAGTATAGGGTTGTTATATACAGGGGATGGGGTACAGTGCTAAGTATGGGCTATGTTTAAACAGGGTGGGGTACAGTGCTGAGTATGGGTATGTTATATACAGGGGATGGGGTACAGCGCTGCATTATGGGGTATGTTATATACAGGGGATGGGGTACAGCGCTGGGTATGGGTATGTTTATAACAGGGAGTGGGGTACAGCGCTGAGTATGGGGTATGTTATATACAGGGGATGGGGTACAGAGCTAAGTATGTGGTATGTTATATACAGGGGTGGGGTAAAGTGCTGAGTATGGGGTTTGTTATATACAGGGGATGGGTTACAGTGCATGTTATATACAGGGATGGGATACAGTGCTGAGTATGGGGTATGTTATATACAGGGGATGGGTACAGAGCTGAGTATAGGGGTTGGCTAGTATACAGAGGATGGGGGTACAGTGCTGAGTATGGGGTTATATACAGGGGATGGGGTACAGTGCAGTGTTTATATACAGGGGATGGGGTACAGTGCTGAGTATGGGGTATGTTATATACAGGGGATGGGGTACAGAGCTGAGTATAGGGTTTGTTATATACAGGGGATGGGGTACAGAGCTGAGTATGTGTGGTATGTTATATACAGGGGATGGGGGTAAAGTGCTGAGTATGGGGTAAGTTATTTACAGGAGGGGGTAGGGTGACAGAAGCTGAGTATAGGGTTTGTTATAACAGGGTGGGGTACAGTGCTAAGTAGGGCTATGTTATATACAGGGGATGGGGTACAGCGCTGAGTATGGGGTATGTAATACGATGGGGGGGGTACAGCGTGCGTATGGGTATGTTATATACAGGGGGTGGGGTACAGCGCTGAGTATGGGGTATGTTATATACAGGGGATGGGGGTAGGTACAGCGCTGAGTATGGGGTATGTTAAAAACAGGGGATGGGGTACAGAGCTGAGTATGTGGTATGTTATATACAGGGGATGGGGTAAAGTGCTGAGTATGGGGTAAGTTATATACAGGGCATGGGTACAGAGCTGAGTATGGGGTTTGTTATTATATACAGGGGATGGGTACAGTGCATGTTATATACAGGGATGGGATACAGCGCTGAGTATGGGATATGTTATATACAGGGGGTGGGGTACAGAGCTGAGTATAGGGTTTGTTATATACAGGGGATGGGGTACAGTGCTGAGTATGGGGTTTGTTATATACAGGGATGGGTAGGCAGGTATATACGGGATGGTGTACAGTGCTGAGTATGGGTATGTTATATACAAGGCGTGGGGTACAGCGCTGAGTATGGGGTATATGTTATATACAGGGGATGGGTACAGCGCTGATATGGGGTATGTTATATACAGGGGATGGGGTACAGCGCTGAGATGGGGTATGTTATAACAGGGGATGGGGTACAGCGCTGAGTAGGGGTTAGTATATACAGGGGATGGGGTTACAGCGCTGAGTATGGGGTATGTTATATACAGGGGATGGGTCAGAGCTGAGTATGTGGTAATTATTTACAAGGGATGGGGTACAATGCTGAGTATGGGGTTAAGTTATTACAGGGGTGGGGGTTCAGAGCTGAGTATAGGTTTGTTATACAGGGGATGGGGTACAGCGCTGAGTATGTGTATGTTATATACAGGGACGGGGGTAAAGTGTGATATGGGGTAAGTTATTTACAGGGGATGGGTTACAGAGCGAGTATGGTTTTTATATACAGGGGATGGGGTACAGTGCTAGTATGGGCTATGTTATATACAGGGGGTGGGGTACAGTGCTGGTATGGGGTATGTTATATACAGGGGATGGGGGACAGAGCTGATAGGGGTATGTTATATACGGGGATGGGGGTACAGCGCTGGGTTATGGGGTATGTTATATACAGGGGATGGGGTACAGCGCTGAGTATGGGGTATGTTATATACAGGGGATGGGGTACAGAGCTAAGTATGTGGTATGTTATATACAGGGGATGGGGTAAAGTGCTGAGTATGGGGTTTGTTATATACAGGGGATGGGTTACAGTGCATGTTATATACAGGGGATGGGATACAGTGCTGAGTATGGGGTATGTTATATACAGGGGATGGGGTACAGAGCTGAGTATAGGGTTTGTTATATACAGGGGATGGGGTACAGTGCTAAGTATGGGCTATGTTATATACAGGGGGTGGGGTACACCTCTGAGAATGGGGTATGTTATACAGGGGATGGGGTACGCGCTAAGTATGGCTATGTTATATACAGGGGATGGGGTACAGCGCCGAGTATGGGGTATGTTATATACAGGGGCTGGGATACAGAGCGGATTATGGGGTATGTTATATACAGGGGCTGCGGATACAGTGCTGAGTATGGTTTATGTTATATACAGGGGATGGGGTACAGTGCTGAGTATGGGGTATGTTATAAACGGGATGGGGTAAAGTGCCGAGTATGGGGTATGTTATATACAGGGGATGGGGTAGAGAGCTGAGTATAGGGTTTGTTTATATACAGGGATGGGGTACAGTGCTGAGTATGGGGTATGTTGTTACAGGGGATGGGGTACAGCGCTGAGTATGGGCTATGTATATACAGGGGATGGGGTACAGCGCTGAGAAGGGTATGTTATATACAGGGCTTTGATACAGAGCGGGTTATGGGGTATGTTATATACAGGGGCTGCGGATACAGTGCTGAGTATGGGGTATGTTATATACAGGGGATGGGGTACAGTGCTGAGTATGGGGTATGTTATATACAGGGGATGGGGTAAAGTGCTGAGTATGGGGTATGTTATATACAGGGATGGGGTAGAGAGGTGAGTATAGGGTTTGTTATTACAGGGATGGGGTACAGTGCTTAGTATGGGTTATGTTATATACAGGGGATGGGGTACACCACAGAGAATGGGGTATGTTGTATACAGGGGATGGGGTACAGCATTGAGTATGGGGTATGTTATATACAGGGGATGGGGTACAGCGCTGAGTATGGGATATGTTATTATACAGGGGATGGGGTACCGCGCTGAGTATGGGGTTTGTTATATACAGGGGATGGGGTACAGTGCTAAGTATGGGCTATGTGTATATACAGGGGATGGGGTCACCTCTGAGAATGGGGTATGTTGTATACAGGGGATGGGGTACAGCGCTAAGTATGGGCTATGTTATATCAGGGGATGGGTGGGTACAGGCCGAGTATGGGGTATGTTATATACAGGGGCTGGGATACAGAGCGGATTATGGGGTATGTTATATACAGGGGCTGCGGATACAGTGCTGAGTATGGTTTATGTTATATACAGGGGATGGGGTACAGTGCTGAGTATGGGGTATGTTATAAACGGGATGGGGTAAAGTGCCGAGTATGGGGTATGTTATATACAGGGGATGGGGTAGAGAGCTGAGTATAGGGTTTGTTATATACAGGGATGGGGTACAGTGCTGATAGGGGTATGTTGTATACAGGGGAGGGGTACAGCGCTGAGTATGGGCTATGTTATATACAGGGATGGGGTACAGCGCTGAGAATGGGGTATGTTATATACAGGGGCTTTGATACAGAGCGGGTTATGGGGTATGTTATATCAGGGCTGTGGATACAGTGCTGAGTATGGTTTATGTTATATACAGGGGATGGGGTACAGTGCTGAGTATGGGGTATGTTATATACAGGGGATGGGTATGTTACATACAGGGGATGGGGTAAAGTGCTGAGTATGGGGTATGTTACATACAGGGGATGGGGTAAAGTGCTGAGTATGGGGTATGTTATATACAGGGGATGGGGTAGAGAGCTGAGTATAGGGTTTGTTATATACAGGGGATGGGGTACAGTGCTAAGTATGGGCTGTGTTATATACAGGGGATGGGGTACACCGCTGAGTATGGGGTATGTTGTATACAGGGGATGGGGTACAGTGCTGAGTATGTAGTATGTTATATACAGGGGATGGGGTACAGTGCTGAGTATGGGGTATGTACCCCATCCCCTGTATGTAACATACCCCATACTCAGCACTTTACCCCATCCCCTGTATGTAACATACCCCATCCCCTGTATATAACATCCCCATACTCAGCACTGTACCCCATCCCCTGTATATAACATAAACCATACTCAGCACTGTATCCACAGCCCCTGTATATAACATACCCCATAACCCGCTCTGTATCAAAGCCCCTGTATATAACATACCCCATTCTCAGCGCTGTACCCCATCCCCTGTATATAACATAGCCCATACTCAGCGCTGTACCCCATCCCCTGTATACAACATACCCCATACTCAGCACTGTACCCCATCCCCTGTATAAACAAACCCTATACTCAGCTCTCTACCCCATCCCCTGTATATAACATACCCCATACTCGGCACTTTACCCCATCCCGTTTATAACATACCCCATACTCAGCACTGTACCCCATCCCCTGTATATAACATAAACCATACTCAGCACTGTATCCGCTGTCAGTACAGTGGGGGAACCTATACATTGTATCCGTGTCAGTACAGTGAGGAACTTATACATTTGATCCATGTCAGCACAGTGAGGGAACTATACACTGTATGCATGTCAGTACAGCAAGGAACTGATAAATTGCATCCATGTCAGTACAGTGGGGAACTGATACATTTTATCCATGTCAGTACAGTGGGACCCACTGATACATTGTATCCATGTCAGTACAGTGGGGGCGGACGGATACATTGTATCCATGTCAGTACAGTGGTGGGAACTGATACATTGTATCCATGTCAGTACAGTGAGAACTGATACATTGTATCCATTTGGTACAGTGAGTGTCAGTACAGTGAGGAACTGATGCATTGTATCCATGTCATACAGTGTGGAACTGATACATTGTACCATGTCAGTACAGTGGGAACTGATACATTGTATCCATGTCAGTACAGTGGGGGGACTGATACATTGTATCCATGTCAGTACAGTGGGGAACTGATACATTTTATCCATGTCAGTACAGTGGGGAACCACTGATACTTGTATCCATGTCAGTACAGTGGGGCGACTGATACATTGTATCCATGTCAGTACAGTGGTGGGAACTGATACATTGTATCCATGTCAGTACAGTGAGGAACTGATACATTGTATCCAGTTGGTACAGTGAGTGTCAGTACAGTGAGAACTGATGCATTGTATCCATGTCAGTACAGTGGGAACTGATACATGTATCCATGTCAGTACAGTGGGACTGATACATTGTATCCATTCAGTAAAGTGGGGGAACTGATACTTGTATCCAGTCAGTACAGTGAGGAACTGATACATTGTATCCATGTCAGTACATGTGGAACTGATACATTGTATCCATGTCAGTCATGATGAACTGATCATTGTATCCTGTCAGTACAGTGTGGAACTGATACATTGTATCCATGTCAGTACAGTGAGGAACTGATACATTGTATCCATGTCAGTATAGTGGGGGAACTGATACATTGTATCCATGTTCAGTACAGTGAGGAACTGATACATTGTATCCATGTCAGTATAGTGGGGGAACTGATACATTGTATCCATGTCAGTACAGTGGGGGAACTGATACATTGTGTCTGCAGACAGGGGGTCGGGTGATAACTTTGTACTTTCTCTGGTGCTGGGAGGCTATAGATAGGGGGAGTGGGCAGGTCCAGACAGGGGGCTGGTCCTGGGAGGTTCCGGTTCCGCCCCAGACCCCGCCCCTGTCCGCCCAGTAGTGGATCTCGGAGTCTCTCCAGTCATGGCCACGTCCCCCCAGAAATCTCCCTCAAGCCCCAAATCTCCCACCCCTAAGTCTCCACCGTTACGGAGAAGATGACTCGTTCCTGGGGAAGTTGGGGGGAACCCTGGCCCGGAGGAAGAAGGCCAAGGAGGGTGAGTGCCCGGGGGAGACTGACCATGGGGCCGGTACAGGGACCGCCAGGGTCAATGTTCCCTGCCTGCACTTCTAGTCCTGCCCTGCTGGGGGCGGTGTGGGATTACAAAGGGGGCGGGACTGGGGGGGACACTCATAGTGACTGAGCCTTATTATGGGGGCGGGGCTCGTAACACACTGGGGGATTGTGGGTAGAAGATGGGGGAAAGATGGGGGTCCATTGTATTGGGGGAAACACAACCACCTGTATCACATGTGTAAAAATATATGTGTGTACCACTTAACCACTGTGCTGAGTGTGGGGTTATGTTATATACAGGGGCTGGGTACAGTGCTGAGTATGGGGTATGTTATATACAGGTGGGGTACAGCGCTGCGTATGGGGTATGTTATATACAAGGCCTGGGGTACAGCGCTGAGTATGGGGTATGTTATATACAGGGGTGGGGTACAGCGCTGAGTATGGGGTATGTTATATACAGGGGATGGGGTACAGCGCTGAGTATGGGGTATGTTATATACAGGGGATGGGGTACACGCGCTGAGTATGGGGTATGTTAATACAGGGGATGGGGTACAGAGCTGAGTATGGGGTTTGTTATATACAGGGATGGGGTACAGAGCTGAGTATGTGGTATGTTATATACAGGGGACGGGGTAAAGTGCTGAGTATGGGGTAAGTTATTTACAGGGATAGGGTACAGAGCTAGTATAGGGTTTGTTATATACAGGGGATGGGGTACAGTGCTAAGTATGGGCTATTTTATATACAGGGGATGGGGTACAGCGCTGAGTATGGGGTATGTTAAATACAGGGGATGGGGTACAGCGCTGCGTATGGGGTATGTTATATACAGGGGGTGGGTAAAGCGCTGAGTATGGGTATGTTATATACAGGGGATGGGGTACAGCGCTGAGTATGGGGTATGTTAATACAGGGGATGGGTACAGAGCTGAGTATGTGGTATGTTATATACAGGGGATGGGGTAAAGTGCTGAGTATGGGGTAAGTTATATACACAGGGCATGGGGTACAGAGCTGAGTATGGGGTTTGTTATATACAGGGGATGGGTTACAGTGCTGTTATATACAGGGGATGGGATACAGCGCTGAGTATGGGATATGTTTATATACAGGGGGTGGGGTACAGAGCTGAGTAGGGTTTGTTATATACAGGGGATGGGGTACAGTGCTGAGTATGGGGTTGTTATATACAGGGATGGGGTACAGTGCATGTTATACAGGGGATGGGGTACAGTGCTGAGTATGGGGTATGTTATATACAAGGCCTGGGGTACAGCGCTGAGTATGGGGTATGTTTTATACAGGGGATGGGGTACAGCGCTGCATATGGGGTATGTTATATACAGGGGATGGGGTACAGCGCTGAGTATGGGGTATGTTATATACAGGGGATGGGGTACAGCGCTGAGTATGGGGTATGTTATATACAGGGGATGGGGTACAGCGCTGAGTATGGGTTGTTATATACAGGGGATGGGGTACAGAGCTGAGTATGTGGTATATTATATCAAGGGATGGGGTAAAGTGCTGAGTATGGGGTAAGTTATTTACAGGGGATGGGGTACAGAGCTGAGTATAGGGTTTGTTATATACAGGGATGGGGTACAGTGCTTGTTATATCAGGGATGGGGTACAGTGCTGAGTATGGGTATGTCATATACAGGGGCTGGGGTACAGCGCTGAGTATGGGGTATGTTATTACAGGGGTGGGGTACAGCGCTGAGTATGGGGTATGTTATATACAGGGGATGGGGTACAGCGCTGCTTCCGGGTATGTTATATACAAGGCCTGGGGTACAGCGCTGGTGGTAGGGTATGTTGTATACAGGGGTGGGGTACAGCCCTGAGTATGGGGTATGTTATATACAGGGGATGGGGTACAAGCGCTGAGTATGTGGTATGTTATATACAGGGGCGGGTAAAGTGCTGAGTATGGGGTAAGTTATTTACAGGGGATGGGTTACAGAGCTGAGTATAGGGTTTTGTTATATACAGGGGATGGGGTACATTGCTAAGTATGGGCTATGTTATATACAGGGGGTGGGGTACAGTGCTGAGTTATGGGTATGTTATATACAGGGGATGGGGTTACAGCGCTGCATATGGGGTATGTTATATACAGGGGATGGGGTACAGCGCTGTGTATGGGGTATGTTATATACAGGGGATGGGGTACAGCGCTGAGTATGGGGTATGTTATATACAGGGGATGGGGTACAGAGCTAAGTATGTGGTATGTTATATACAGGGGATGGGGTAAAGTGCTGAGTATGGGGTTTGTTATATACAGGGGATGGGTTACAGTGCATGTTATATACAGGGGATGGGATACAGTGCTGAGTATGGGGTATGTTATATACAGGGATGGGGTACAGAGCTGAGTATAGGGTTTGTTATATACAGAGGATGGGGTACAGTGCTGAGTATGGGGTTATATACAGGGGATGGGGTACAGTGCATGTTATATATACAGGGATGGGGTCAGTGCGGAGTATGGGGTATGTATATACAGGGATGGGGTACAGAGCTGAGTATAGGGTTTGTTTATACAGGGGATGGGGTACAGAGCTTAAGTTATGGTATGTTATATACAGGGGATGGGGTAAAGTGCTGAGTATGGGGTATTATTTCAGGGGATAGGGTACAGAGCTGAGTATAGGGTTTGTTATATACAGGGATGGGGTACAGTGCTAAGTATGGGCTATGTTATATACAGGGGATGGGGTACAGCGCTGAGTATGGGGTATTTTAATACAGGGATGGGTAACAGCGCTGCGTATGGGGTATGTTATATACAGGGGTGGGGTACAGCGCTGAGTATGGGGTATGTTATATACAGGGATGGGGTACAAGCGCTGAGTATGGGGTATGTTAATACAAGGGGATGGGTACAGAGCTGAGTATGTGGTATGTTATATACAGGATGGGTAAATGCTGAGTATGGGGTATTTATACAGGGCATGGGTACAGAGCTGAGTATGGGTGTGTTATATACAGGGGATGGGTTACAGTGCATGTTATATACAGGGGATGGGATACAGCGCTGAGTATGGGATATGTTATATACAGGGGGTGGGGTACAGAGCTGAGTATAGGGTTTGTTATATACAGGGATGGGGTACAGTGCTGAGTATGGGGTTTGTTATATACAGGGGATGGGGTACAGTGCATGTTATATACAGGGGAGTGTTACAGTGCTGAGTATGGGGTATGTTATATACAAGGCCTGGGGTACAGCGCTGAGTATGGGTATGTTATATACGGGGATGGGGTACAGCGCTGCATAGGGGTATGTTATATACAGGGGATGGGTACAGCGCTGAGTATGGGGTATGTTATATACAGGGGATGGGGTACAGCGCTGAGTATGGGGTATGTTATATCAGGGATGGGGTACAGGCGTGAGTATGGGGTATGTATATACAGGGGATGGGGTACAGAGCTGAGTATGTGGTATTTTTTACAAGGGATGGGTAAATGCTGAGTATGGGGTAAGTTATTTACAGGGGATGGGGTACAGAGCTGAGTATAGGGTTTGTTATATACACAGGGAGGGGGTACACGCTGAGTATGTGGTATGTTTATACAGGGACGGGTAAAGTGCTGAGTATGGGGTAAGTTATTTACAGGGGATGGGTTACAGAGCTGAGTATGGGTTTGTTATATACAGGGGATGGGGTACAGTGCTAAGTATGGGCTATGTTATATACAGGGGGTGGGGTACAGTGCTGATTATGGGGTATGTTATATACAGGGGATGGGGTACAGCGGCTTATATGGTATGTTATATACAGGGATGGGGTACAGCCTGTGTATGGGGTATGTTATATCAGGGGATGGGGTACAGCGCTGATTATGGGGTATGTTATATACAGGGGATGGGTACAGAGCTAAGTATGTGGTATGTTATATACAGGGGATGGGGTAAAGTGCTGAGTATGGGGTTTGTTATATACAGGGGATGGGTTACAGTGCATGTTATATACAGGGGATGGGATACAGTGCTGAGTATGGGGTATGTTATATACAGGGGATGGGGTACAGAGCTGAGTATAGGGTTTGTTATATACAGGGGATGGGGTACAGTGCTAAGTATGGGCTATGTTATATACAGGGGGTGGGGTACACCTCTGAGAATGGGGTATGTTGTATACAGGGGATGGGGTACAGCGCTAAGTATGGGCTATGTTATATACAGGTGTGGGTACAGCGCCGAGTATGGGGTATGTTATATACAGGGGCTGGGATACAGAGCGGATTATGGGGTATGTTATATACAGGGGCTGCGGATACAGTGCTAGTATGGTTTATGTTAATACAGGGGAGGGGTACATGGCTGAGTATGGGGTATGTTAAACGGGATGGGGGTAAAGTGCCGAGTATGGGGTATGTTATATACAGGGGATGGGGTAGGAGCTGAGTATAGGGTTTGTGTTATTACAGGGATGGGGTACAGTGCTGAGTATGGGGTATGTTGTATACAGGGGATGGGTACACGCTGAGTATGGGCTGTTATATACGGGATGGGTACAGCGCTGAGAATGGGTGTGTTATATACAGGGGCTTTGATACAGAGCGGGTTGGGGGTATGTTTATATACAGGGGCTGCGGATAACAGTGCTGAGTATGGTTTATGTTATATACAGGGGATGGGGTACAGTGCTGAGTATGGGGTATGTAATATACAGGGGATGGGGTAAATGTCTGAGTATGGGGTATGTATATACAGGGATGGGGTAGATAGTGAGTAAGGTTTGTTATATACAGGGATGGGGTACAGTGCTTAGTATGGGTTATGTTATATCCAGGGGATGGGGTACACCACAGAGAATGGGGTAGTGTTGTATACAGGGGATGGGGTACAGCATTGAGTATGGGGTATGTTATATACAGAGGATGGGTACAGCGCTGAGTATGGGATATGTTATATACAGGGGATGGGGTACAGCGCTGAGTATGGGGTTTGTTATATACAGGGGATGGGGTACAGTGCTAAGTATGGGCTATGTTATATACAGGGGATGGGGTACACCTCTGAGAATGGGGTATGTTGTATACAGGGGATGGGGTACAGCGCTAAGTATGGGCTATGTTATATACAGGGGATGGGGTACAGCGCCGAGTATGGGGTATGTTATATACAGGGGCTGGATACAGAGCGGTTATGGGTATTGTTATATACAGGGCTGCATACAGTGCTGAGTATGGTTTATGTTATATACAGGGGATGGGGTACAGTGCTGAGTATGGGTATGTTATAAACGGGATGGGGTAAAGTGCCGAGTATGGGGTATGTTATATACAGGGGATGGGGTAGAGAGCTGAGTATAGGGTTTGTTATATACAGGGATGGGGTACAGTGCTGAGTATGGGTATGTTGTATACAGGGGATGGGGTACAGCGCTGAGTATGGGCTATGTTATATACAGGGGATGGGGTACAGCGCTGAGAATGGGGTATGTTATATACAGGGCTTTGATACAGAGCGGGTTATGGGGTATGTTATATACAGGGGCTGTGGTACAGTGCTGAGTATGGTTTATGTTATATACAGGGGATGGGGTACAGTGCTGAGTGGTATGTTATATACAGGGGATGGGGTATGTTACATACAGGGGATGGGGTAAGTGCTGAGTATGGGGTATGTTACATACAGGGATGGGGTACAGTGCTGAGTATGGGGTATGTTATATACAGGGGATGGGGTACAGAGCTGAGTATAGGGTTTGTTATATACAGGGGATGGGGTACAGTGCTAAGTATGGGCTATGTTATATACAGGGGATGGGGTACACCGCTGATGTATGGGTATGTTGTATACAGGGATGGGGTACAGTGCTGAGTATGTAGTATGTTATACAGGGGATGGGGTACAGTGCTGATATGGTATGTTATATACAGGGCTGGGGTACAGCGCTGATTATGGGGTATGTTTATATACAGGGGCTGGGGTACATTGCTGAGTATGTAGTATGTTATATACAGGGGATGGGGTACAGTGCTAATTAGGGGTATGTTATATACAGGGGCTGGGGTGCAGCGCTGAGTATGGGGTATGTATATACAGGGGCTGGGATGCAGCGCTTATTATGTGGTATGTTATATACAGGGGCTGCGGATACAGCGCTAGTATTGTGTATGTTTATACAGGGGCTGGGCTGCAACCTGAATGTGTAGTATGTTATACACAGGTTAACCAGGAGCTTGTAACAGGAAATTCGGAGGTACACTCCCCTATCTCCGTGCCACAAAACGGCACGGAGATAAATAAATGCTTTACAGCATAGAATAAAATCCAAAATACACACAACGTTTCGGGGGTTTTCCCCCTTCCTCTGGTGTAACCACATGGTCAAAAGTGCAGGTTTAAATAGTGACATCAATCTTAAACAAACAGTGTTCACTTTTTAAGAAGGCCATAAGCATTTTTGGAATGTGTCTCCCTTCCAGTATTTATGTTATATACAGGGGCTGGGGTAGCTCTGAGTATGTGCTATGTTATATACAGGGGTTACGGTACACACTGATTATGGGGTATGTTATATACAGGGACTGGGGTACGCACTGAGTAATACAGGTGCTGGGGTACAGTGCTTGAGTTTGGGATGTTTTATTAGGGCTGGGTAAGCGCTGTAAGTTCTTGTTGAGTTGAACATGCCCCCAGTATGGGAGGGTAGGGTAATGCGTGTGAACTTTTTACATGCGTTGTCTCTCTGTTTAATAAAACTCTCTCCTACCTTTCAAAGGAGCCCAGGTTCTGTCTTTAGCTGCATGTGTTTCCAGAGAAACAACCATGAAAAGTTGTTGAATTCTCTGCACTGCCCCTGTCCCTGTGTTAAAAGCATTGACACTGCTGTCTGTACTGCTGGGACAGAGGGAATCTGGATCCACTCTTTGCTTATATATTACAAGGACAAGATGCCTGGAAATAAGTTTGCATCAGCCATATTGACCTGTAGTTTACACATTGGACAGCCATCTGGTGTCTTTGTAAAAGATGTAGCATCTATCAGATGTATCCTGGCTAGAGAGAGATAGAGAGACTGCAAGCAAATGGGATTCACCTACAACCATAGTCACTGGGTTATTCATTTTGTTCTTGGGATGCTTTTGATTTAGAAAGTGTTATTTTGTGGGTTAGTGTCCCTTAAATCTACATTTCCCATAATACCCTTTAGATTGTATTGCAATCATAACTCCCCTGGCTGTGGCCATGGTATTAATGCATATAGATCTGGTTGATCCGGGATACTTTCCGATTGCCGTTTGGAGTCAGGAAGGAATTTTTTCCCCCTTTTTAGCTGGGGTTTTTGCCTTCCTCTGGATCAACTGTTAGGTAGGGTTAAAAAAAAAAAAAAAGTGAATGGTTGGACTTGATGGACGTATGTCTTCATTCAACCTAATTACTATGTTACCTTGTACCAATTCCAGTTCCCAGCATCCCACCTTGTGATATTGATGCACAATATAGGGACTGATGACAATAGGTTAATAGAGGTGCAGGTAGATGTTTTCCAAACTAGGAAATCCGTTCAGAAGAACCGTTCGAAGTTTCCCACCGCGTGATGCTGATTTTCTTGTTTCACCTTGAAATATGAAGGCAATGGGGACTTTTTGAACGTTTCCTGCTGTAACCTCCCAATCAGTGTAGGTAACAGCTGTAAAGCTGGTACACCCATACATTAATTCGGCCCCGGCCAACCAACATTTCAGTGTTGTATAGGTTCTTCTTGCAGCTTTCGGCTAACTGCAGACCGCTTGTTTGGACAAACGCACGTTCGACTTGTCGGAAAACACGGCTGATCACAGTGCCTCCTGGCCAACCAGTCGAAAGCTTTCAACGTCATCAGGATTAAGGATTGGAACATGTGTGCCAGCTTTTAATAGAGAACTTTCCCATTCCCTCCTTACACAATGCATGACCTTTAGAATCCGGTGAGGGCAAGGATACAGGCAGCTGGTTTATATTCAGGGAAAGAGAGGGAGCATCCTGAGTTAGTAATGGACAGACCAGATGCTCCTGTCTCTGCAATAGCTTGTGACCAAGCTGGGGGACACAGGATGCGGAAAGTTCAAGGGGACCTTTGAAAACCCTTTAGTATTTGTCTGTGGGATTACTAGGTGGACACAGGTAGATACTGTAGAATTTGTTTGACTATTTCAACCCCATTATGATTGTCACAGATGAGGTCATGAGGTGTGGAATGATTGGCTGATCAGTACTTATACAAGCAGAGCTGACCTTCTATATTTGCATTTAAATTGATGTCACCCCCACAAATCTCTCTGGTTTACTACAGACAAATGTACAATGATTTCATGTAATCCTTGCATTGCTGTCAATATAAATGCCGTGATATCACTGATGTTAATGATAGTGTTACGCTCTGAGTTTTTATCTTTCCCCCTCGAAACCAAGACTATCACTCACCTATCTAGAAGCAATGTATGTTTTAAGTACAGTCTAATAATGGGATGGGGGGTACAGCGCCGAGTATGGGGTATGTTATATACAGGGGCTGGGATACAGAGCGGATTATGGGGTATGTTATATACAGGGGCTGCGGATACAGTGCTGAGTATGGTTTATGTTTATACAGGGGATGGGGTACGTGTGCGTATGGGGTATGTTATAAACGGGATGGGGTAAAGTGCCGGTATGGGGTATGTTATATACAGGGGATGTGGTAGGTAGAGAGCTGAGTATAGGGTTTTTTTATACAGGGATGGGGTACAGTGCTGAGTATGGGGTATGTTGTATACAGGGGATGGGGTACAGCGCTGAGTATGGGCTATGTTATATACAGGGGATGGGGTACAGCGCTGAGAATGGGGTATGTTATATACAGGGGCTTTGATACAGAGCGGGTTATGGGGTATGTTATATACAGGGGCTGCGGATACAGTGCTGAGTATGGTTTATGTTATATACAGGGGATGGGGTACAGTGCTGAGTATGGGGTATGTTATATATACAGGGGATGGGGTAAAGTGCTGAGTATGGGGTATGTTATATACAGGGGATGGGGTAGAGAGGTGAGTATAGGGTTTGTTATATACAGGGATGGGGTACAGTGCTTAGTATGGGTTATGTTATATACAGGGGATGGGGTACACACAGAGAATGGGGTATGTTGTATACAGGGATGGGGTACAGCATGAGTATGGGGTATGTTTATACAGGGATGGGGTACAGCATGAGTATGGGTAGTATATACGGGATGGGGTACAGCGCTGAGTATGGGATATGTTATATACAGGGGATGGGGTACAGCGCTGAGTATGGGGTTTGTTTATACAGGGGATGGGGTACAGTGCTAAGTATGGGCTATGTTATATACAGGGGGTGGGGTACACCTCTGAGAATGGGGTATGTTGTATACAGGGGATGGGGTACAGCGCTAAGTATGGGCTATGTTATATACAGGGATGGGGTACAGCGCCGAGTATGGGGTATGTTATATACAGGGGCTGGGATACAGAGCGGATTATGGGGTATGTTATATACAGGGGCTGCGGATACAGTGCTGAGTATGGTTTATGTTATATACAGGGGATGGGGTACAGTGCTGAGTATGGGGTATGTTATAACGGGATGGGGGTAAAGTGCCGAGTATGTGGGTATGTTATATACAGGGGATGGGGTGAGAGCTGAGTATAGGGTTTGTTATATACAGGGATGGGGTACAGTGCTGAGTATGGGGTATGTTGTATACAGGGGATGGGGTACAGCGCTGAGTATGGGCTATGTTATATACAGGGGATGGGGTACAGCGCTGAGAATGGGGTATGTTATATAACAGGGCTTTATACAGAGCGGGTTATGGGTATGTTATATACAGGGGCTTGGGATAATGCTAGTGTATGGTTTAGTTATACAGGGGATGGGGTACAGTGCTGAGTATGGGGTATGTTATATATACAGGGGATGGGGTATGTTACATACAGGGGATGGGGTAAAGTGCTGAGTATGGGGTATGTTACATACAGGGGATGGGGTAAAGTGCGAGTATGGGTAGTTATATACAGGGGATAGGGGATAGGGTGAGTAGAGCTGAGTATAGGGTTTGTTATATTACAGGGGATGGGGTACAGTGCTAAGTATGGGCTGTGTTATATACAGGGGCTGGGGTACACCGCTGAGTATGGGGTATGTTGTATACAGGGGATGGGTACAGTGCTGAGTATGTAGATGTGTATATACAGATACAGGGGATGGGGTACAGTGCTGAGTATGGGGTATGTTATATACAGGGGCTGGGGTACAGCGCTGAGTATGGGGTATGTTATATACAGGGGCTGGGGTACAGTGCTGAGTATGTAGTATGTTATATACAGGGGATGGGGTACAGTGCTAAGTATGGGGTATGTTATATACAGGGGCTGGGGTGCAGCGCTGAGTATGGGGTATGTTATATACAGGGGCTGGGATGCAGCGCTTATTATGTGGTATGTTATATACAGGGGCTGCGGATACAGCGCTAAGTATTGTGTATGTTATATACAGGGGCTGGGCTGCAACGCTGAATGTGGGGTATGTTATACACAGGTTAAACCAGGAGCTTGTAACAGGAAAATTCTGAGGTACACTCCCCTATCTCCGTGCCACAAAACGGCACGGAGATAAATAAATGCTTTACAGCATAGATATAAATCCAAAATACACACAACGTTTCGGGGGTTTTCCCCCTTCCTCGGGTGTAACCACATGGTCAAAAGTGCAGGTTATAAATAGTGACATCAATCTTAAACAAACAGTGTTCACTTTTTAAGAAGGCCATAAGCATTTTTGGAATGTGTCTCCCTTCCAGTATTTATGTTATATACAGGGGCTGGGGTACAGCTCTGAGTATGTGCTATGTTATATACAGGGGTTACGGTACAGCACTGAGTATGGGGTATGTTATATACAGGGACTGGGGTACAGCACTGAGTATATACAGGTGCTGGGGTACAGTGCTGAGTTTGGGGATGTTTTATATAGGGCTGGGGTAAGCGCTGTAAGTTCTTGTTGAGTTGAACATGCCCCCAGTATGGGGAGGTAGGGTAATGCGTGTGCACTTTTTACATGCGTTGTCCTCTGTTTAATAAAACTCTCTCCTACCTTTCAAAGGAGCCCAGGTTCATGTCTTTAGCTGCAGTGTTTCCAGAGAAACAACCATGAAAAGTTGTTGAATTCTCTGCACTGCCCCTGTCCCTGTGTTAAAAGCATTGACACTGCTGTCTGTACTGCTGGGACAGAGGGAATCTGGATCCACTCTTTGCTTATATATTACAAGGACACAGATGCCTGGAAAATGAAAGTTTGCATCAGCCAATATTGACCTGTATGTTTACACATTGGACAGCCATCTGTGTCTTTGTAAAAGATGTAGCATCTATCAGATGTATCCTGGCTAGAGAGAGATAGAGAGACTGCAAGCAAATGGGATTCACCTACAACCATAGTCACTGGGTTATTCATTATTGTGCTTGGGATGCTTTTGATTTAGAAAGTGTTATTTTGTGGGTTTAGTGTCCCTTTAATCTACATTTCCCATAATACCCTTTAGCTGTTTATTGCAATCATAACTCCCCTGGCTGTGGCCATGGTATTAATGCATATAGATCTGGTTGATCCAGGGATACTTTCCGATTGCCGTTTGGAGTCAGGAAGGAATTTTTTCCCCCTTTTTAGCTGGGTTTTTTTGCCTTCCTCTGGATCAACTGTTAGGTAGGGTTAAAAAAAAAAAAAAAAAGTGAATAGGTTGGACTTGATGGACGTCTGTCTTTATTCAACCTTAATTACTATGTTACTATGTTACCTTGTTACCAATTCCATTTCCCAGCATCCTCACCTTGTGATATTGATGCACAATATAGGGACTGATAGACAATAGGTTAATAAGAGGTGCAGGTAGATGTTTTTCCCAAACGATAGGAAATCCGTTCAGAAGAACCGTTCGAAGTTTCCCACCACGTGATGCTGATTTTCTTGTTTCACCTTGAAATATGAAGGCAATGGGGACTTTTTGAACGTTTCCTGCTGTAACCTCCCAATCAGTGTAGGTAACAGCTGTAAAGCTGGGTACACACCATACATTAATTCGGCCCGGCCAACCAACATTTCAGTGTTGTATAGGTTCTTCTTGCAGCTTCGGCTAACTGCAGACCGCTTGTTTGGACAAACGCACGTTCGGACGTGTCGGAAAACCACGGCTGATCACAGTGCCTCCTGGCCAACCAGTCGAAAGCTTTCAACGGTCAATCAGGATTAAGGATTGGAACATGTGTGCCCAGCTTTAATAGAGAACACTTTCCCAATTCCCTCCTTAGCACAATGCAGTGACCTTTAGAATTCCGGTGAGGGCAGGATACAGGCAGCTGGGTTTATATTCAGGGAAGAGAGAGGAGCATCCTGAGTTAGTAATGGACAGACCAGATGCTCCTGTCTCTGCAATAGCTTGTGACCAAGCTGGGGGACACAGGGGATGCGGAAAGTTCAAGGGGACCTTTGAAAACCCTTTAGTATTTGTCTGTGGGATTACTAGGTGGACACAAGGTAGATAACTGTAGAATTTGTTTGACTATTTCAGAACGCCATTATGATGTCACAGATGATGTCATGAGGTGTGGAATGATTGGCTGATCAGTACTTATACAAGGCAGAGCTGACTCTTCTATATTTGCATTTAAATTGATGTCACCCACACGAATCTCTCTGGTTTACTACAGACAAATGTTACAATGATTTCATGTAAATTCCTTGCATTGCTGTCAATATAAAGTGCCGTGATTATCACTGATGTTAATGATAGTGTTACGCTCTGAGTTTTTATCTTTTCCCCCTCGAAACCAAGACTATCACTCACCTATCTAGAAGCAATGTATGTTTTAAAGACTGTCTGTTATCAGGAACACTGAGCCCTGAAAACTCTGCTCAACGAGCTTTTTATACGCACAAGCATGTGCTTAGGAGGCAGCAGGTGAAACAGCAGTCATTCATTGGTTGAGATGTCAGTATCACAGCCTTGATTGACTGCATGGAGGGAGGAGCCAACTTACTCTGCCAGAATGGGGATAATATTTATCCTTTAATATCTGGTTAGTAATACAGGTAATAAAGTGCAAAATAGATCAGTTGGGTTTGGGGGGCAGGTAACTGACTAACCAGGGTAACTTTGTTTTAAGGGTGTACGTGCCCTTTAAACTTGCATCGCACACAGATTGGTCCCAGGCTATTTTGTTTCTTGGGGTTCACATAGAAATCACGGACAGGGAACCATAAGATTGATCAGGATAGTTTCCCTTATAAAACAACATTCGAATCTGTGAGTTAAGTTGTCTCCTTCCCTTACAAAAACACAATGTTTTGAGTGTTGGTCTTTTAACAATGTTATGAAGTTCCGTGGATGTTTTTCATTGTAAAGCCCCTTTTATTCTCTGTATGAGCTTCGTTCAATGTCACCGGGGGCAGTTTAATAAATATCTTAAAAGCTGCGTTTCTCTCTGCTTTCTAAGTCTACAATACATCCAATTGTAATTAATTACCGCCAAGCCATAGAAATGTCTTTTTAGATGAGGGTTCAAGGAATTTGATCCTTGTTGTTCTGGAAAATACCTTGACACGCGGCAGGTACAACGAATCTGTGCAATTTTCTCATCCTATTGTCTAATCAAATGGTTACATTAAGTGACTGGCTTTGTATCCATGTATCTTATTTCTCCTTCATTTAGTTACAATGTAAAACAGCGGGGGCACCTTGACCCATAATTCCCCTCTCAGATTAATAGACATTCTGCGGGAAAACTGCTTATTGCATATAAACATACATTAAGGCATCTGTGTAATGTAACGTGGCCCATTCGCCAAAGTGTAAGGCCTCGTTCACGCTAGACGCATTTTTGTCTGTACTTGGTGGTACGTTTTTTTTTATTTTTTAACGAATCCTATTGATCCGGTCCATTAAAATAAATCGCACTGCTCCATTTGTGATCGACCCAATTTCAGCGAAAATATACGAAAAACAGTACGCGGACCGAACCGGACAAATAAAAATGGGCCGTCTGTTGTGGACAGTGTCTAGTACAGACCTGGGCAAAGTAAGGCCTGGGGGCCACATGTGGCCCTTTGGCTGCCCCTGACTGGCCCCTCAATACTAGACCTCTACTCAAATATTCTTAATATTATTTGATTGTCTCAGGCTGGATATTTGGTTTATTTTTTTAAAAATATGACCTGATCAATTGATTAAATGAATTTGAATAGATATTATAGACCTTTTATTATAAATTTCAACTAATATTAAAAAGATACAATGAACCAGGGATATTAATTTATCTTTTTATAATACATAAGTGTGATATTTATAATAGTAGCTGCAGTGTTATATATCCTTATAAAAATCACTCAGCTATGTCACTAAGTGACTCATTTCTTATATTTCTTACATCCCACTACTCCGCCCATTCCAGTGTTCATGCCTGGAGATTTGTTTAACCACATAGATGCTGGGCTGGGATGTTCCTTTCTACTGGGTTTAAGTTACAGAAGGTAGCCTGGGGGATTTAAGGTGGAAATAAGGACAAGGCTAGAATTAAAATGTGAATGGGGTGAAGGAATCCAATACTTATGTATTATAAGGGATAATGCGCCCCTTCACATTATAATATAAGGACATTACGCCACCTCAGAATTCCCTGTCCTGTATAAAAGCACTCGGCCTCGTGCTTCTATATGGTCAGGGAACTCCTCTGTGGCGTAATATCCTTATATTACACTGTAAGGGGCGCATTATCCCTTATATAAAATCCAGTTTTGCAATCTCTATAATGAGAATTGACCTATTGGTCAACCCCATCGCCACAATCCACGTTTCTCATGCGGCCCCTTGTGAAATTGAATTGCCCGCCCCTGGTCTAGTGTGTACTAGGCCTTACTGTTCTCTATTCAGTATACACTGTGTACAAACCCATAGATCTACTGTATATGGGTAAATAAAAAAATCCCCCATTACTAGAAATTTTCTTTTATTTAAAAAAAAAACAGATTTAACATTTAAAGATTCAGAAGGGGTTTTCTTTGTTTTTGGGGTTATTTAGGAATTTTATCATTCTACCCATAAAAAGTGCCCATACACGTCCCGATTATCGTCCGAAACGGCCGTTCGTACACATAGGGCTCCAATGGGCTACACTGTACTAAGCGGAGGGGCAAGTGAGAAGGTGTTTGGAAATCACATAGAAAGGCAAGGGATATGTTGTTTTAATCAGCAGTCAAATGGAATTCAGAATAAAGATGTCTTAGCCAGAGATGTCAATCTGTGGCCCTGCAAGGCAAAGAGTAGAGGAGCACACTACTTCAGTGAATATGTCTTTATTTGTGCAGAAACAACAGCATACAACGTTTCCCAGTTATACCTGAGGAAGGGGCCTAGAGGCCCGAAACGTTGTATGCTGTTGTTTCTGCACAAATAAAGAAATATTCCCTGAAGTAGTGTGCTCCTCTACTCTTTGCCTTGCTTGGATATTGAAGCCCTGGGAGTAGGGGGCTGAGAGTACTGCACCTACCCACTTGTCTGGCTAATGAGCCAACAGCGGCGTGCCATTGTACATTTTGAACTGTTGACAATCTGTGGCCCTCCAGATGCTTTGTAAACTACATTTCCCAGCATGCCTTGGTTGCAGAATGCATGCTGGCAGTTGTAGTTTCCAAACATCTGTTCAGCATCCCTGTTCCAAGCTTTCTCTCTGCTAAGCATAGTTCCTGTGCATGTTTAATGTATGCAGTTTAGTAGCATTTTTATAAGTAGCCGTATGTATCCTGTCTTACAGTATGTATCCTGTCTTACAGCGTTGGGGATCTTTCAGGCAGTTGAGATCTGGGCGGGTTTAGAAATTCCCTGTGTCTCTTAGCAGTGGGGGGGGGGGGTCTTGATGTTGTTTAATTCCCCACAAGGGGTTAAATGTCCCCTGTATCCCAGTCAGTACTGTAACAAGGGGTTAAATGTCCCCTGTATCCCAGTCAGTACTGTAACAAGGGGTTAAATGTCCCCTGTATCCCAGTCAGTACTGTAACAAGGGGTTAAATGTCCCCTGTATCCAGTCAGTACTGTAACAAGGGGTTAAATGTCCCCTGTATCCCAGTCACTACAGTAACAAGGGGTTAAATGTCCCCTGTATCCCAGTCAGTACAGTAACAAGGGGTTAAATGTCCCTGTATCCCAGTCACTACAGTAACAAGGGGTTAAATGTCCCCTGTATCCCAGTCAGTACTGTAACAAGGGGTTTAAATGTCCCCTGTATCCCAGTCAGTACTGTAACAAGGGGTTAAATTAAATGTCCCTGTATCCCAGTCACTACAGTAACAAGGGGTTAAATGTCCCCTGTATCCCAGTCAGTACAGTAACAAGGGGTTAAATGTCCCCTGTATCCCAGTCACTACAGTAACAAGGGGTTAAATGTCCCCTGTATCCCAGTCAGTACTGTAACAAGGGGTTAAATGTCCCCTGTATCCCAGTCAGTACTGTAACAAGGGGTTCAATGTCCCCTGTATCCCAATCAGTACAGTAACAAGGGGTTAAATATCCCCTGTATCCCAGTCAGTACAGTAACAAGGGGTTAAATGTCCCCTGTATCCCAGTCAGTATTGTAACAAGGGGTTAAATGTCCCCTGTTCCCAGTCAGTACGATAACAAGGGGGTTAAATGTCCCCTGTATCCCAGGTCGTACTGAACAAGGGGTTAAATGTCCCCTGTATCCCAGTCAGTACTGTAACAAGGGGTTAAATGTCCCCTGTATCCCGGTCAGTACTGTAACAAGGGGTTAAATGTCCCCTGTATCCCGGTCAGTACTGTAACAAGGGGTTAAATGTCCCCTGTATCCCGGTCTGTACAGTAACAAGGGGTTAAATTTCCCCTGAATCCAATTCTGTACAGTAACAAGGGGTTAAATGTCCCCTGTATCCTAGTCAGTACAGTAACAAGGGGTTAAATGTCCCCTGAATCCAAATCTGTACAGTAACAAGGGTTAAATGTCCCCTGTATCCCAGTCAGTACAGTAAACAAGGGGTTAAAGTCCCCTGAATCCAATTCTGTACAGTAACAAGGGGTTAAATGTCCCCTGTATCCCGTCAGTACAGTAACAAGGGGTAAATGTCCCTGAATCAAATCTGTACAGTACAAAGGTTTAATGTCCCCTGTATACCAGTCAGTACAGTAACAAGGGGTTAAATGTCCCCTGTATCCCAGTCAGTACAGTAACAAGGGGTTAAATGTCCCCTGAATCCAATTCTGTACAGTAACAAGGGGTTTAAATGTCCCCTGTATCCCAGTCAGTACAGTAACAAGGGGTTAAATGTCCCCTGAATCAATCGTACAGTAACAAGGGGTTTAAATGTCCCTGTATACCAGTCAGTACAGTAACAAAGGGGTTAAATGTCCCCTGTATCCCGGTCTGTACAGTAACAAGGGGTTAAATGACCCCTGTATCCCGGTCTGTACAGTAACAAGGGGTTAAATGTCCCCTGTATCCCGGTCTGTACAGTAACAAGGGGTTAAATGTCCCCTGTATCCCGGTCTGTACAGTAACAAGGGGTTAAATGTCCCCTGTATCCCGGTCTGTACAGTAACAAGGGGTTAAATGTCCCCTGTATCCCGGTCCTCGTACAGTAACAAGGGGTTAATGTCCCCGTATCCCGGTCGTACAGTAACAGGGGTTAAATGTCCCCTGTATCCCGGTTGTACAGTAACAAGGGGTTAAATGTCCCTGTATCCCGGTCTGTACAGTAACAAGGGGCTAAATGTCCCCTGTATCCCGGTCTGTACAGTAACAAGGGTTAAATGTCCCCTGTATCCGGTCTGTACAGTAACAAGGGGTATTAAGTCCCCGTATCCCAGTCAGTACTGTAACAAGGGGTTAAATGTCCCCTGTATCCCGGTCTGTACAGACAAAGGGTTTAAGTCCCTGTATCCCGGTCTGTACAGTAACAAGGGGTTAAATGTCCCCTGTATCCCGGTCAGTACAGTAACAAGGGGGTTAAATGTCCTGTATCCGTCGTACAGTAACAAGGGGTTAAATGTCCCCTGTATCCCAATCAGTACAGTAACAAGGGGTTAAATGTCCCCTGTATCCCAGTCAGTACAGTAACAAGGAGTTAAATGTCCCCTGTATCCCGGTCTGTACAGTAACAAGGGGTTAAATGTCCCCTGTATCCTGGTCTGTACAGTAACAAGGGGTAACAAGGGTTAAATGTCCCCGTATGTCTGAGTACAGTAACAAAAGGGTTAAATGTCCCCTGTATCCCGGTTTGTACAGTAACAAGGGGTTTAAATGTCCCCTGTATCCCGCGTCTGTGCAGTAACAGGGTTTTAATGTCCCCTGTATCCCGGTCTGTACAGTAACAAGGGGTTAAATGTCCCCTGTATCCCGGTCTGTACAGTAACAAGGGGTTAAATGTCCCCTGTATCCCGGTCTGTACAGTAACAAGGGGTTAAATGTTCCCTGTATCCCGGTCTGTACAGTAACAAGCCCCTGTACTGTTTACATTGCAGCCCTGAAGATTACAGAAGCTTCTCTCTCCTTTTATGGAAGAAAGTTTAGAAAATTGACCACAGATGTAGGTTAGTGGAAATAACTGGCAAGGAAACGGTTCTCGACGTCTCTCCACCAGCCAATCGTTCCTCAGATAAAAATACACGTCCTAGATTTGCCCTGAAAGGGGGAAAAATCCACATTGCTGTTAATTTTCCTCTCTAATGTGTTTTGGGGTCTGGGTGGGTGGAAATCCTTTGTAAATGATTTTATTACCATGAAAATACCCCCCCCCCATATACTCGCTAATGTTGAAATTCCATTAATAAAGGCATCATGGCTTTATTATATTTTCGAACATTGTTCTCCGGGAGAGGAATCGGGCGGTGAATTGTGTAAACAGGGCTAGGTTTGACGTTAACTTGTCCTTGAAAACATTCCAGTTACTAAACAAGGGAAAGGTTCTAAAAAGTGTGTTATGACCTCATGTGACAATGTGCGTTCAGGATGATGGGGATATTTGTTCCCTAGTTTAGTATTAGGTCTTGTGGTTTTGCATTCACAGGTGAACACAGAGGTGGGAGCTGCCATGTAGATTCCATTTTGATAGTATGAGTCTGCAGTTTATCTTTGCATACAGGCTACTACATTCCTTATGTTTTTTATTTAGAACGGTTGGAGCTGTCGCCCATTAAAGACCACGAGTACACAATGAAACCTTAATCATATGGAGAATAGGACAGTGTATCCACAAACCAACACTTTGTTACCCATTGTTCACAGGTTGTGGTTATACACAGTCTAGTGAGGAATCCTGCATGCGGCCGTGTCACACACAAACACACAATGTATCATGGAATAGGAAAATCCCAATTAGAGACTTTTTTGGGAGGTGCAATCATATATTTTGCCCTGTAGAGGGAGATGTTGTTTTCATAGTATAGACAGTTGAGAACCTACATCATCTATAATCCTTTAAGTCTCCATATACAGTCATAGTTGCTTTACATTCCCTTATGTCCAATAAACAAAGCACTGTGTGTGGGGGGCACTTTTAACCTTCCGCCTTTGGTTTGGGAGTTTGCCCCTATAGTAAATCAGTCCCTGACTGGCTCCTATTGTCAAAATGAATGTGTTCTCCCCAGTGAAAGTCAAAATAAACGTTTCATTACCAGTACGGCGATCAGTACGGCAGTTCTATTCTGTTAGAGTGGATACTCCGGATTCAGGACATTACCTACCCACTATGAGTAATGGATCTGACTCTCTGAGCGCGTGACAGATCTGCTGACGGTTGCAGGATGAAATTATTGGAAACATTTCCCAATTCTGAGTCGCTGTCTGGAAGTATCAAGTTTTATTTCAAAGTAATTTTCCAGAAGGTTTCAGTTCTGTCCAATGGGATGTGGAGTTTAAATCAAGCTGGAGACGCCAAATAAAAACATAGTATCAAGTCTCGCAGAGATGAAAAATAAAGTAACATGTTATTGGTTGTGTTGCCAGTTGTGTAGCTAGTCACACACCTTACAATCTCATTGTACAATGTCTCACCACAATTATGTTAATATAAGTCCTCCCTAGGCAATCAGTTACAGTCTTTTCAATGTTATATAGTTTGTTGGGCTCCTTATTTAGACAGTTACTTGTGGTAGGATGGTTTTTAGGATGTATGATTGGATTGTAAAGTGTGTGCACAGTTTAAAAGACCAATGTCATCTTGTGACCAAGCCCCAATGTGTTTCTCTTTTATTGGGGCCTTTTGTAACTTAAACATATTTATACAAAGTCAAAAATTCCCCTATAATAGAAGACGCGAACATTTGGTAGAATTAGATTAAAAGCAAATTGTTGCAATTCTGCCTGATATTTGCTTTATATCTACAGATACATTAAATTATTAATTTGGCATAAAGAAGATATGCTTACCTGTCTCTTGATTGCATCCAGCTGTGTCAGAGCCCTAATCAGCTCTGATTACCTGTAGATCTATTACATTCACCTGTGTCACAGTCCTAATCAGCGCTGATTACCTGTCTCTTTATTACATTCACCTGTGTCACAGACCTAATCAGCTCTGATTACCTGTCTCATTATTACATTCACCTGTGTCACAGACCTAATCAGTGCTGATTACCTGTCTCTTGATTGCATCCAGCTGTGTCAGACCTAATCAGCGCTGATTACCTGTATCATACATTCACCTGTTGTCTCACGACCTAATCGCACTATACCGGTCTCTGATACATTCACCTGTGTCACAGTCCTAATCAGCGCTGATTACCTGTCTCTTTATTACATTCACCTGTGTCACAGTCCTAATCAGCTCTGATTACCTGTCTCTATTACATTCACCTGTGTCACAGTCCTAATCAGCGCTGATTACCTGTCTCTTGATTACATTCACCTGTCACAATCCTAATCAGCTCTGATTACCTGTCTCTATTACATTCACCTGTGTCACAGTCCTAATCAGTGCTGATGACCTGTCTCTTTATTACGTTCACCTGTGTCACAGTCCTAATCAGCGCTGATTACTTCTCTATTACATTCACCTGTGTCATAGACCTAATCAGCTCTGATTACCTGTCTCTTTATTACATTCACCTGTGTCACAGACCTAATCAGCGCTGATTTTCCAGTGTCTTTGTTCCCTTGGTCCTTTGCTGCTAGTTAACCTGATTCAACCCTATGGGGCTTGTACAAAAAAGTTTTGCCTCACTGGGAGGTGTTACTAAAAGCAGAGGATCTTGGGAATAAGAGGAGGGACATTGCCCACAAATACACCAATTGTTAGGCAACTGAAAACTTTATATAAAAAATCACCTGAACTTAATTTATTACTAGACTGTGGATAAATAAATGAAACCTTGTAGCGAACACAGTTAAAGGCCATTGTCCATTTAACAGATGGCTTGAGTCTCCCAATTGCACCAAATTAAATTAGAGGAACCAGACATCGTTTGCCATATGACGTTACAGAGCCCAGGGATGAAATGTTAGTATTGGAGCTTTCAGCTACAGAAGTGAACATAAAATAGAAAAATCAGGGGAAGATACAATGTCATGGCAGGTTGTTTTGCTTTCAGAGAGAACATGTCACCCTGCGACTCTCTTACAATGGGCTGTGCTGCCTTGTGTTCCAAAGGTAGGAGATTATTTGATTGTAAATACCTGGGACATTGTTCCTCTCTGTATAACCAGGAGGTTTATAATATCGGTGGCAACTCCAAAGAGGGAGCAGTAGATTTCAGCTGATAATAGAGGTGCTGGGCGTTGATTCTAATAGGGTTAGGGTTATCCGACATTTAGTTGGATATGCTAATGGGGAGAAAAGCAGAAAGGTTTCAATATTAGAATTTCTGGATATTTGAGCTGGTGATATGCGATGGTTTGAGAGTTGGAATTAAATATTTTAGTTTGGTGCTTGTAATAATTGGCTGAACGTGGTTTCTGGGATGTTGAAAGTGGGGGTAGGGATGGTAGATAGGGACATAGAGTGAATTTAACGCTATAAACTCCGGTGTTTCCTGCATATATTGGTAAATCATCTACCAAACCCCCACACAGATGACAGATGTCTCAGAGGAGACAGCTAGACTGTCATTGGCTGTGATGTCATCTGTCGCATCCATAACTAAAACTGACAGCTGCAAACTAGAAGAGGTAACAGAACATCAGTATTTCAGGTTAGTCTTACATCTCTCGGATTTTTAACTTTAGCAGTTTTGGGATGGAGGGGTTCCTATATACAATTTATTATTTGAGGGGTGGACTTGCCCTTTAAGCTAATGGTTGCACAGTGTTGAACATAACCAAGGCGCTAGAGAAAGTCAACCAATATGCAGTCCCTTGTATGGTTGCCAATAGACTAATGACCAGTACAGATCAGTTTTGATAGGGGAATTGGCTGAAACTGATTTATGTAAATGTACGAGTCGTATTGTGTCGTTTTAAAGGAGAAATTCTATATAACAATGTTATAACGTTATTTACTTATATCAGAGTTCTGCAAACTCTGGCCTTTGGAATTGATATTCCATTTGGCTGCTAAGGGGAAAGGACCATAGCATCCAGGCAATGTGTTAAATGATATACAGTAAGGATAAAGGAAGGTGATCAATGGATTTTGCCTTTTTCATTTGATGAATGGTTAGAAATGAACATTTATTGGGCAGTGTGATCCTCAGATTCTATAACTAATGGACCAGAATGAAGGACAAGTATAGTTTAAACATAGAGTGAAAGCTAAAAAATAAATAAAACTTTATAGATTCTATAATGTATTAATAAGAATATAATAATTCCTATCATACTGCTAGATACAAACAAGCTGTCAAATCATTACTGGCTGACCTCTTCCTGGCCTGCGATAGCAAAGATACACTACCACCTGTTTGTATGGGGCTCCTTAGAGATTGCTAAGCGTGACATGTCGTTGTACAGCCACATTGGTGTATAACAGGGAAGATAGATACGGTGTAGAATTGTAGGTTGTTAGCAAGCCTTACACATGGCCAATATTCAGACAATCTCGTTAAATCCATTGAAAGTTACAGGTGTATGAGCATCTTAAGGATGGATAAGTAGCAGTGTGTACATTACTTTATATACATATAGAATTAATACCAAAACCAGAATAGAGATATAACCGTATAATTCTAGTTCGTTTGTTTCTTGTTGCAGAAAGCTGAAACGCTCCTTAACGTTTAAAGAGACAGGCAGAAGAAAATGCAAATGATTTCATTTATAGCGAACAGCGTTAATAGCGTTGATATCTTGACCGATTCAACAAATCCAATCGATCACATTTTACGATTTCTTGATCGCCCCACTGCACGTTTTCGAGTGGTTGATTGAAAAAAAAAAAAATTATAAACGGGTCAGATAGAAAATCTGACCCCGTAATTTCAATCGCAAAATCTGCTCTCTTCAGTTTCAGGATTTGTCACATCTCCAAAAATTATGTTTTTTTTTTAGATTGACTCCCCCTTTTAATTATTAATCTTGGCAGTGGAATCCCTGATGCATTGTACGGAAAATGGAATCTAGTAAGCCAATCCGGTGATCCATTTCTCTGCATCCAATAGGTCGTCCTTTGGCTATTCGCATTAAATGGCTAATGTGCTATGGGCAGAGGTTCAGAATTCCATTCTGAACCTTAACGGTGACAGTAATTTAAAGGGCAAGCTTAACGCACCTGGCGGTTACAACAGCACAGAATATCTCCAAAGCACCAAAATATAATTACCCCGTCTCATTTGGTACTCGGCGGATTTTGTTTATTGGGAAAATGAATCCGTGGCCCTGCTAATGACTCCCTTTTGTCCTGCTACAAAGGTAAACACCGATTTTCAATCCAGGATTTGACATAAGTTCCCCTTGGCGAAGAGTCAGGAGATAATGGAATGGAAATTATGTTCCTCAACAGAACCATTTCCTGAAGAGAAAAAAAAAAACACAAACACAATTAAATCTCTGGAAATCTGCTCGCCGCTTCCGTAGACTGTGACTGGGATATTCGATGCCAGAAACAGGAAGGCGAGGAGCAGGGATTGAGACTGGAATAAAGGTGGAAACGCAATTGGGTCGTTTCATGAAAAGAAACTGATCCCAAACGTCTAAACCGGGACTGAAATAAAAAAACCATCAGAAAAGGAGAATAAATTGGGGGGGAAATGATCAGTAAGGGCTAGACCCCACTAACGCATTTTCGCTTGCAATTGTGCATGTGATTTTAAATAACACGGAAACCGCGGGAACGCAAAAAATCCTGCAATTTCCAATGCGAATCCGTTATGGTAATGCATGCGATCACCATTTTTTTACGCAAATGTTTCCAAAATGGAAAATAGAGCATGTGCAAACACGTGTGATAATCGCTGTGTGCATGATTCTGGTGCGTTGCAGTGGGGCTTCAGCCTAAAGGAGATTAGATAGCTTGTCTGTTGTCGAAACTTTCCTTCTCCCCTCTACCAGCGGGACCAGACATGCTCAGTGTCCTCACACACAGAACTTGGATAGTCTTTGTGGTGCTAACATGGAAGGGAACAGATCTAACCAATGAGCAATCAGAGCATTAAGCCACCCACACACGGGTAGATGTTTTTTCCGATCAACCGCAACAATCGGAAATCCAATTGGTAGGACAGTTCCCCACCTCGCGCTTCCAATCTTTTTGCAGATTTCCCCTTGAAATCAGCAGGACACTGGGGCTTGAAGAAAGGGTTTGGCAGAAAAATTTCCACATGGGCCGATCAAAACAGTTAAATGAGAAATTCAGCATAAATGCCTTTAAGGAAAAAAGTATATGTTCTTATTCCACTAACCTCAAAATCATCTGTTCATTCATTTGTGATACTGAAATGCTTTCAAATGACCCCTAATAGTGTCTGTTACTGTCCTGCCCCTTAACTTAGCCCGCTGGTTGTTACGTTGCTCAGTAGTAATGTGAGCATGTTTTATTCTACATGTTTGGTGCTAACCAATCAGATCTCTCGCTGCCTTGGCATATTCTGTTTGCTGTTCCAATGATTTAACCAGAAGGTTTTGTGTTTTCCAGTGTCCGAACTCCAGGAGGAAGGAATCAATGCTATTAATTTACCTCTCAACCCTATTCCATTTGAGCTGGACCCCGAAGACACCATGCTGGGTATGTAAAATATTACCCCAATATTAATAGGGTTAAATCTGTAGTCCCCTGTATAGTAGTCTATATGGACCAGACTGGTTTGTTATTTACTGAATTAATCCCAGCATCCTCTTTGCTCAGAATAATTTCGCGTACATGAAAGATTTTAATTTTTCTTAGGCTGCAATTGACAACATTGACTTGTTGCTCAATGTTGTATCTTAATAATAATTCACAATATTTAAAAAAAAAAAAAACATTGGATAATGAGAAATATTTCAGTTTTGTTATTTAACTTCCCCTTTAAAGCTTGCATTTGTCACACCTGACTTCTCTTTTCTATTGCAAGAGGAAAACGAAGTTCGGACGATGATCGATCCGTTTTCAAGAAGCGATCCCAGATTGCAAGAGCTCATGAAGGTAATTTATGTGAACTAAAGTCTCCCTCTATGTTTATATTGTTATAAAGTCTGCTTGTGGATAACTTTCCCATTTTGGGGGTTTGCCAAGAGGCTAATTCCCTATTGCACAACATGGACATAATGTCACATACATGAGGAAGCTGAGGATCATGGTTCCATTATGTGATCATTCCGTTATTTCCTTTACTATCACCAACCAATGTCAGACACGTGCCTTTTGTATGTACAAATCCCCTTTATTTAAGACAAAATGGCAGTAGGAAAGTCACCTGACTCTAAATGGACACAAGGAAGAGATAAGACCAGGGATGGACATTTGAGAGATTCAGAGCTTTGCAAAAGGAGAAGATAAATTCTCTTATGATCAGAGGGAAGGGGGAAGACTGTTAGACAAGTCCAGGCTCTTATTAAGGCAAATTTATTGTTTAATTAAACATCTACCTTCCTGCAGAATATTGACCTGTTAATCCTTTTAGTTGAATAACTAGGGACCCCCCCTGATGCGACAGTTTTCCGTGTGTGACTGAGACAACTTGCTACCATTTAAATCCATTCTGGACATTGATTGAGCTCAGTAAAACCTGCTATTTCTATTACTTCCCTGATCAGGCCATGGACATCTGCAGAGTGAGGGATCCGCCATGGCTTCCTACAAGGCTAATGTCAACGGGGAAACCACAGAAATCAGAAGTTCTGAACGTTGGCATCTAATCTTTTTGGGGAAAAGCCTGCAACTGTTCCATATTTATATAAAGGCCTTGTGAAGATGTAATATAATTTCCACCTGTGTAAAGGTCACTTCTAGCAATTTAATGCCAGTGGCTTGGGCATGCTCAGTAAAGACAAAGGATCCCATATTTATTATTTGTTTTCTCTTTGTGCTTAGTTACTAATTTTATACATTTCCTACAGATTAGGAATCACATAGACAAATGATACATTGTTTCAATCAGAAGCAACAAAATACGGAATGTTTGAAAGATTTAAAGCTACGCACACCTTTTTATAACATTATCGTGCCCAGTTCTCATTGCTTGGTTCACTAATGTGTCTGTTGTTGTGATTATTAGGTTCTAATCGATTGGATTAACGACGTTCTGGTTGGAGAGAGAATTATTGTCAAGGATCTGGCTGAGGACATGTACGATGGGCAAGTTCTGCAGAAACTGTTCGGTACGTGCCGAATAGAATCAGTTACTAAATACAAATACTGGTCTAGTCTGGGGACAGGAGAATCAGAATAGAGCCGTACCAAAAATGTCACATTACTGGGCACCAATGGGAGACATGATCAGCTTCTATTTACTGTTTTCATTGTGAAATTAAAAAAGTTTAAAGACATTAGGGGTTTATATAATAATCTGGCTAAATCTGGCCCAGGCTATTAATCAAGTGTAAGAAAAGTCATTTGACTGGCAGATTAATATCACAGCCAAACTTTTTGCACCTATTAAAGGGTATGTCCAAGAAATCGACTTGAGTTTTATTGACGAACGGGCGGTAAAGGAGCTGTGTCTTACCTCCATTTCTTCAATTAAACCTGCAGGAGCGAAGCGTACCCAGTCTCACGCTCCTCCGCTGGTCTTCTGAGAGGCCCCAATGTACTTTGTACTCTATGCAGGTGCAGGTCAGCAGAGGAGCTCCTTTACCTCCTGTTCTTAATACTCTTTAAATAAGCCGGATTATATCCTCCATATGGGAACAAGATTGGCTGAAGTACCATAGGAATCAGACTGTTATTTTCCAAGATTCACAAATACACATCAATCTGCTTATACTCCGTAATAGGGAACTATTGGTCAGGTGGGCAAAACATTGGATTCCTATAGTCTGTTAAAGGAAGGCAACAACTGACCAATCCCGTGGCTGACAGCAATGAATCATCAGACACGGAATTGTTCATTTTCAAGCTATACACATGGCCCATGTCACATCCTACAGGATTAGTCAATTATCGGCCATGTGGGTATCCGGTGCAAAAGTACTTTTTGTGCCAAACTGTAACTCCAAAGCAGAATATTCGGGCTATAGATCACACAGACTGGGTCTTTGTGTAATGATACATAAAGCGCCAACATAAGGCAACATGGGTTTAATCTTGATATTTAGTCAGCCTAGAGTTTCTGCCTATAATTCCTGACAATCCACCAGTCTCATTATATAGCCTCCCACCTCACTATGACTTGGCCCCACCCCCTCTGAGCTAGGCAGACAGCAGCACAACTCACCCCCTCTGAGCTAGGCAGACAGCAGCACAGCCCACCCCCTCTGAGCTAGGCAGACAGCAGCACAGCCCACCCCCTCTGAGCTAGGCAGACAGCAGCACACAATTGATTATGGAAACTCGAATATCACAGCAGGACTCGAACAAAAAGCAGCCTGACCAGTGCTATATATTACTAACAAAACATTGATATTACATGTTGGGATTTTCAGTAAACATGTTTCAGTATACAATTAAAGGAAAGTGAAAGCTAAAATGTAAATAATTGTCCCTTCAAGGTTAAATCAAGATCTGTGAAAACTCTTTTTAACCCCAGTCCTATTGGGTTTCTCGGGCAGGCTCAGATCCATGCATTCTCTATTATTTACTTCCTCCAAATGCTCCTTCCTTTTAGTTAAGCATCAGAACTTTGCGACCTTGTACATGTTTAATAGGAGCCCCATTGATTTCCAATGGTACATTGCACTGATGCCACTCACCTCTCTGGTCTCCAATTCTCTCTCTCTGTGTCCCCCCCTTTACATTTTCTTTTTATCTTTGTTTTCGTCTGAACGTTCCATTGGTCCTTCTAACATCGAGCGGTGGCACTTCAATGTGACATATTGGCTTTGCCCTGCAGATCTTTTTATGTTCCCGCTTCTCTGTGTGCCATTTAATGCAGAGGCTCATATCGTATTTAAAAAAAAAAAGATACAGAGCGTCCTCATTGTTTATCAGATCAGCTCCTGCGGGGAAAACTCTCCACCGCCAAAGTGCATCGGAGAGTAAAAAGAATAAGAGATCCGCCTGCTTGTTACAGACGCGTGAACTGACAGTGTTAGAGAAAGTGCTTCGTACCCTCTTATGTGGGTGTCTCTTTCTTCTCTCCGTTGAATTTGATTTCATGTTTATAAAGCTGTTTTATTGAAAGAAAAAAATAACCAAACAGGGTTTTCCGATTCCTATTCACGCAGAAAAATTGGAAGGCGAGAAATTAAACGTGGCGGAAGTCACACAATCGGAAATCGCTCAGAAGCAGAAGTTGCAGACGGTGCTGGAAAAGATCAACGAAACCCTGAAGCTACTGCCAAGAAACATCAAGTGGAACGTTGACTGTAAGCTTCTAGCCGATCTGGGGGGGGACATTCTGTGACATTAAAGGACCAATCCAACCTAAAACATATTACGCCCTGACTTATAGGCCGCGATCTACCGATTACATTGATGTAAAACTTTCTATTTCTAACTAAAGAAATTCTTGTTTGAAATTGATAAAAACTTTCACTACAGAAAACCCTCCAGCACAGGGAGATATATTATTCTCTCTCTTCCTGAATGGACTCCATTCAAGGGCATGTTCACCCTTAAAACAAAAAGCTGGTGACTTGGTTATCTGCCTGCAACCCCAACTGCTATTTTTACCAGTTTATTATTATTATTATGAATTTATATAGCGCCAACATCTTCCATGGCGCTTTACAATTACATAGTCATACATTACATACAGGGTAATACATGTTATACAAAGTCATACATATTACATACACAGGTAATACATAATAGAAGTAAACAGAGTGGGGAGTTACTTACAGCAATACCGTGATACAATAGGAGAGAGGTCCCTGCCCAAAGAGCTTACAGTCTAGAGGATATGGGGTGAGACATAAGGTTGCAGGAGTCGGTATGCTGTAAATTGATTGGCAGTGGGGTGTGAAAGGCGGGTTGGATCTTATTGGGTAGTAAGATGGGTAATGTTTAGGCCAGGTTATATGGTGCCTGAAGAGGTGTTTGAAGGTGTTAAGGGATGGTGAGTGACGGACAGACGGAGGAAGGGAGTTCCAGAGCAGAGGGGCAGCACGAGTAAAGTCCTGAATACGGGCATGGGAAGAGGTGACCAGGGTGGATGAGAGGAGGTATGGTTTGAGGAGTGGAGGTTTGTAACCAGATATTTACTGAAAACTTCTATTGCTTTCTGGCAAATGTATCTGCCTCCTCCCTCTGCTTAATGAGCTTTTAATAAGCTTGAGCATGTGCATAGGAGGCAGCAGGTGAAAGAGCAGTCAATCATTGGATGTGATGTCAGTATCACAGCCTTGGTTAACTGATTGATTGAGGGAGGAGCCATCTTACTCTGCCAGAATGGAGGCAATAATTATCCTTAAATATCTGGTTAGTAATATCTGTTGTATTCAATTAGATCAACTGGACTTGAAATGTAGTTCTTGAAGACGTTTCGCTAGTCATCCAACTGGCTTTCTCAATTCAGAATGACTTGTACAAGAATCTGTGGCAATTATGTACCCTGGAAAATCTCAATTAGCATATCACAGCCAGGTGTTAAGGGCGTGAAATAGCGGGAAATAGCACATGGTGTGAGTGGGTCGGCCATAACCGAACTCAGACCCCGCTTGGGCCCATTGGTAAATCACAGGAGATCTTGCAGTTCTCTATGGGACAGCACGATCGGTTGCGGATGATGAAGAACAGGCCCAAAAGGGGGTTTTTGGTTTTGGTTGTTGCGGTTTAATAGCGTTTCCCTCGCGGTTGTGAAAAATCCTTTTCATTCTTTTTTGTTTGCTCAGCAATTCATGCCAAATCCGTAGTCGCCATCCTTCATCTGCTGGTCGCTCTGTCGCAGTATTTTCGGGCTCCGATCCGACTGCCGGATCACGTCTCCATCCAAGTTGTGGTTGTCCAGGTAACTGGAAATAAAATGTTATTTTCTCGAATGTAGGAAAAAAATGTGCAGGAAAAAAAACTTTTATAGATAATGAATTGGACTGCAAATAAAACACCGATATCAAATATTAAAGGTCAAGTCCACCCCAAATAAAAAAGTGAATATAGGTAAATCACCGCCAAAGCCCAAACTGCAATAGTTAAATCTAAGAGAGATGTAAGGCTGGGTACACACCAGACAATATTTTCGACCGACCGATTCACGGCACTTTATGGCGATCGGCCTAAAATATCGGCTGGTGTGGGCCGGGCGGCCGCGTCCGACATTGATCATTCGTTCATCCGGATCGAACGATCGGGTATGTCGAAAAATTCTAAACGATCGGGCGGTTCCCTATGGGAACGCATGATTGATTGTTCGGAAATTCGGCCGCGGCCGTCGGACATTTGTCCCGGCCGAGCGCTCGCTCAGGACAAAAAGTCCCTCCATGTGTACCCAGCCTAAAGACTTATCAGAGATGTAACCTGAAAGGAGATTATCTGGACAGAACGTGTTATCTTGTCATTGTTAATCAGTAAGGATTCTCCTGGTATTCCTTGTCAGCCCTGCCCCCGAGTAATGTTTCAGTTGTATCAATGTAACAATTAAAGCTCCAAATCATCACCTGGTGCTACTTTATTTTGATTTCAGAAGCTGGACGGAGTGTTACAGTCCCGGCAAATCCAAGAGGAAATCACCACTGACACCGAGTATGTGATCAGAGCTGCTGCCAACGTCTCTGTAATGGGACCCAGATGTTTTAGGGGAATATGATCCATTCGCTGATATTAATGAGCTCCTAAAGTGTTGGTTGAACAGCCAGAAAGTAACGTGTGAGCCGGGAAGGCAGACGCGTTGAATGTGGCCCCAGACACGAGTCCCATCAGGGAAGTGTTTGGAGATTAGTGTATTTGCAGCGTTTCGCAGCCAGGGCATTAAATAACAAAGCCACGTAGTACAGGAAGAGATTCATTGGTGGTCAGACCCTTTAATTAGGTGGAAGATTAAGGTTGAAAGTCCATTTAATGCCAATAAATTAGGAACGTGCTCGATTGATGGAGGAAATAGGTCTTTAAGGGGTTCCTAATAAGCTCTGGTTAGATAATGTTTGGAACCGTAAAACATGCTTGGAAGTGTTTGAAAGGGTTTTTTTTTATTATTATATTAAAAGAAGAATATAAAGTATATTTCCTGTTTTTAGCCCAGAATTCCCCATTTAAAATGATGTATATTTTGTCTTTCTAAATTATTCCTAACTGGAGATACACCTGTTTCAAGTCTCTCACTACAGGAAACCATCTAGCCACATATACCAGTGGTTCCGAGCATGCTCACTGTGGTCTATTCTCCAAAGAGCTACTATGTATCACTGTGCTATGTGCATTGCTTGGTGCTGTGACACGTGCAATGTGTTTATAAGTTGCATTAGAATCTCTAGTGATTACCCATCAGGCCCTGTGCATAACACATTGCTAGGGTGATCTGTGTTACTACAGATATAACTGAACTACAACTCCCATAATTCTAAAAGAGGCTAATTAGAGTAATCACAGTTCTTAATAAAACATTGTCAACTATTCTGATTGTTTGTTATTTTTCTCTTTTTTTATCCTAAGGGCCTTATCAGGAAGACACGGTAAGTTTACAATATTATTTCTTTAGATATTTGATAAACCATAAATTCAATGCCATCCGCAGTTAAAGGCATCTGTGGCCCCATATTTAATTGCCTTTAAATGATACTCCGTTTAACCCTCTTTTTATTTTTACTGCTCTAGAGAGAGATGCATTTGACACCCTGTTTGACCATGCTCCTGACAAACTAAACGTGGTGAAAAAGGTTCGATTTGATTTTGTTTTCTTTCCCTTTAACTTGCCCTGGGTGCATTTCAATAAGTGGAATTATTATCTCTGCCCATCCAATCACTTAACTGCTTAGTAATCAATATATGTGATCAGCCAATCACTGGCTTTGCCACCACTCTATACTAACTGCTGTTTAACCCAACCCACTAAACGCTTTATAAACTCTCAGCCAATCAGTACCCTCCAACTTATTTAGCCCCAGCCAATAAGCCCCTATTCATGCTACAGGTTACTTGTTTTCAGCAGTTCATTATGGAACACAATCCATTTTAATCTCAATTATCAAATAACATTTTTTTCCAATGAGGAAAATACCAAATTAAAGTAATACATTTTATACAGGTGCAAAAGGCTTTACGGGCATTGGGCGAATCTGGTTACAACCAGGCTGTCTCACTGAACCTTTATTATTAAAAGGCAGAAGGATATTGATTGATCTGTCCTGGCACCACAACACCTATATCTGTAGCAGAAAGCTGTGTCCCCAAACCCATTACTGCCACATGGTCATTAGAACATTTCATAGCCTTGTGCTGTGCTGGTTTTTATTGTTAGTTGTAGTCTGGTTTCCAGAAGGGACACGTCCATTGGGATCCATTGTACAATTTATCACGTTGTCGAAAAGAAACGTTTCTGATTTTATTGTTTCCCCCACTGATAGACTCTAATCACCTTCGTTAACAAACACCTCAATAAGCTGAATTTGGAGGTGACAGAACTGGAGACCCAGGTCAGTATACACCATATCTCTCTCTCTCTCTCTCTCTCTCGCTCTCTCTCTCTCTCTCTCTATATATATATATATAATCTTTACACAGGTATATTTTAAACTGTTACTCAGATAGTCACCAGCATCCAG
Organism: Hymenochirus boettgeri; assembly: GCA_019447015.1. Classification (NCBI taxonomy): domain Eukaryota; kingdom Metazoa; phylum Chordata; class Amphibia; order Anura; family Pipidae; genus Hymenochirus; species Hymenochirus boettgeri. The sequence continues at coordinate 19,681,768 of CM033472.1, read as the reverse complement.
GGGAAGCAAATAGGATTATCCTACAGGTGTGAGAGTAGACCCAGGCAATCCTGCCACACTGTGTGGTAAAAAGTATAAACATGTTCATACTTATTAGTATTCACCGTGGCAAGGGACACATTTATAGTAATGTTACAACTTGAGAGCACAGGATACTGATTAGCTTTAAAGATTAAAGGGCATGTCCACCCCTAAAACTATAATTTTACCTACTACTGGCCCCACTGTCAAGTTTAAAAAAATCCTTCCTTTACATCTCTGCTCCTTATGGTTCTCCTGCAGTGTCTGTTCAAAGTCCAGGAAACTGGAGAGTTGGAGCTGTTTTCCTGTTCAAAAGTTTTCTGCCTCTTCTCTGTCCTCTCAGTTGTTTATGTCATGAGCAGGGGAGCCCTTTCCCCCCTCCCTCCCACCATCTGAATCCCTCTCTGCCTGCCCTTAATGTAGTGTAAATTCGTTTGGCCATAATTTTCCTAAACCCCCTTCCCACCCACCAACCATCGTTTTAGTTCTGTATTAAAAGTTTACCATACTTACATCCCTTCGATCCCGTGGCTGTCTTCTTAGCTGGCAGCCGCTACTGTGATTGGCCGACCGGCAGCTAATCACAGACGCAGCTGCCAGTCCGGCCCCTCTCTGCAGAGAGGAGGAGAAGACATCCGGGGGAGCAAAGGGACTGGGACTGTAAGTATGATTGGGAAACTTGTTTTACAGAACTAACACAGCGGTTGGGGGTGAGCGGGGGGGGGGGGACATAATAGCATTTTTTTTTATTTAGGATGGCCCTTTAAGGTGAGGTGGGGTTAAAGGAGCTAAAAGCTCCCCACAGAGTATAAAATAAAATAGAGCCTAGTCCACTTCCTAGTTACCCCATCAAATGGATCAGGTTTAAAAATGGGTTTGGCAATTGGGCCTGGTAGAGCTACTGAGTCTAATTGGGGAATTCCATCTGCAGGTACAAGGACAGGAGGATTTAAATCAATACTATCAGTAGCAGCCTCCATAGCTTAATACAGAGAACAAATGTACAGAGAAAACAGGGAGAATAAATGGTATTACCAGCACCACTACCACCATTTTGTACCAGATCACTGCTTTATGGAAGGATTATGGGTAACATGGCACACAGTGGGTTACTCTGGTGGTGTGGCACAAAGCAGACAGTGCACATAAACAGGTTCCGCCCATTACATGTGCAGTAATCAGGGGTGTCCCTGTCTATGGTGCACCACTTTATATATTGACCAGGCCTGTATATTGTGTGTCCTTGTAAGTTGGTGTACACTTATCTGTTACCTCAGAGTTTGTATTCAATAAGGTAAATTGTCTGTCCAATAACCTGTCCTCCCAACAGGTGGTAACAGGGTCTTATACACAGGATCTTATACACAGGGTCTTATACACAGGGTCTTATACACAGGATCTTATACGCAGGGTTTTATACACAGGATCTTATACACAGGGTCTTATACACGGGATCTTATACGCAGGATCATGTGTTCCATTTAATATCTCTCCAAACAGATCAGTCCCACACCACAATTTACTTTCACTTTCTTTCCTCCTAGCCATAGAGAGCAGGGGTGTCTTGTCTTTTATCACTCACTGACATCACCTGCAGGCTGGAGGTGGTATATAAGGAGCCTTGGTGTATATATCCATTACAATACACATCTCATCCTGTGTAGCAGACAGAAACCTTTTTTGGATTACACTTCCTTTTAGTATTCACATGGAGCAGACACAGGGGTGTGGTTTAACCTCCCATTTTGACCATTCCATTTTGAAATAGGAATCTCAGCTCTGTAAGTAAGTTTATGTATTTTGTATTGCACCTAATATAACTCAGTGCTATACTTTATATATATAATAGCCTGCGACAGTATATCTATATTATATATATATATATATATAAATATATATATATATATTATATCTAACAGACTTGAATGCACTCACGGGTCTTCATAACACAGCAAACATTTTTCACTCAAACGTGGTTAACATCTATATATATATCTGACTGGACACTATATATACACACATACACTAAACAACACTATATACCATTTGCCCCAAGCATAATGCTATGGATGGGGGTGTGCAATTGAACGCATGGGATTGCTTAGGATAGATAGGTAGACAGACAAGATAGATAGACAGACAGGACAGATAGACAGACAGACAGACGATAGATAGATAGACAGACAGACACAGACAGACAAGACAGATAGATAGATAGATAGATAGATAGATAGATAGATAGATAGATATGGATAAAATAGGTAGATTGATGATAGATAGATAGATAGATAGATAGATAGATAGATAGATAGATAGATAGATAGATAGATAGATAGATAGATAGATAGATATGGATAAAATAGGTAGATTGATGATAGATAGATAGATAGATAGATAGATAGATAGATAGATAGATAGATAGATAGATAAATGGATGGATGGATAGATAGATAGATAGATAGATAGATAGATAGATAGATGCATATGGTTAAAGATAGATTTATATTAGATAGATTTTCGATAGATACAGATAAAGATAGATTGTTATTAGATAGATAGATAGATGACAGATAGATTGATATTATATAGATTGATAATAGATAATAAATAGACATTTGATAGATAGATACAGATAAAGATAGATTGTTATTATAAAGATAGATAGATATGTGATAGATGCAGATATAGATAGATTGTTATTAGATAGATATTAGATAGATATGGATAAATATAGATATTAGATAGATAGATCTAGACAGACAGTTATGTTAATTGACGGAAGTCATTCATTGCTTGATTCCTTTCTCTTTCCCATTTAGTTTGCAGACGGTGTTTATCTAGTGCTTTTGATGGGTCTCCTGGAGGGATATTTTGTGCCTTTGTTCAATTTCTTCTTGACACCTGAGAGCTTTGACCAGAAGGTATACCTTTAATACATTTCCCACTGGCTATGATTTGTATTGATGCACATTAGGAATTATAGGTGTACTACCACTAGGGGCGCTGTTAGGATTTTAAAAACAACAAATGTTGTATAAATGTTCTGAGTATGTGCAACATCATGCTCAGCCAGAATGAGAAAAATGTATTTCTAGCCAATAAACCAATAGGAATGTGTTTTACCTGGTACATTCTGGGCTGTTGGGGCTGAGAGATGTAATTTAGCTGCTTGACAATATGACTTTCTGTTTACTAATCACTTTCTTTAACCGTCAGGTCCTTAACGTATCATTTTCCTTTGAACTTATGCAAGATGGCGGCCTAGAGAAACCTAAACCCCGTCCTGAAGGTATAAACATAGTCATTTCTACCAAATAGCTAATGGATGCAAAGGATAAAGGGTAACTGGGGGGGGGGATTAATTGCCTATTACTGAAATTATAACTCTTCCCAACTATTACTGTGTCATTTGTTGATCTGTTCCCTATTTCTTTAGATATCCACTCTAAACCACCTTACATTTCAGCTGTCAATCAATAATAATGCCTTATTATCATAAACTCTCCTGCTATGTGTAGTTTTGCTGGAACTGGAATGGTGAGAGTTGGGAAATTTCCTCTTCAAGTGCTGCCTCATAGTGATTACTGAGCATGCTTGCCCTCACAGATAGTCAGGTCAGATTGAAGGAGGAGTCGGTTAAGAGAGGGGATGATAAGCCTGCGAAATATAGTTGCCCTTTAAAAACAAAACAAATTATTTTTTTCTAGTTGATGTTGTTTGTCCAGTAAAAACATTATCATCAGAACTGTGTTATTCTCTATTAGAGTTTTAAACCTCTGTCTGCAGATTCCACTGAACCACTGTATTTTGTTCCCATAATCCTCCTTATCTCTCCCTCCTATATTATATACATATAGAACCATGAAATCTGTTCCTTTACTCTCCTAGATATTGTGAACTGTGACCTGAAATCCACATTGCGAGTTCTCTACAATCTCTTCACCAAATACCGAAGTGTAGAGTGAAGGGAAAGAAAAAGTCGGAACGTTTGTTTTTACGCCAATATAAAGGGAACACGACATTTTTTAAATTGATATTATTTTTTTTAAATCTATTCTGGGTCGATAAAGGGACTTTATTTGGGGCTTTCCAACAAACTCCAGATATGAACTCAGGAAATTCTGCCTTGGGGAAACACCTCGAATCAATGCCCACGCTATTCGACTGAGATGACGTAGATCGTATGAATGGAGGATCGCAACCCTCGCCTATTTTCAGCCAATGATAATATATTCACCGTCAGTGCTAATGATCCATTTGCAATCTACTTGTTGAATGCAAATTCCCCATTTTTAAGGACAAGTTCAGATTAAAACACATTAAGGAGAATTTTCCAAGACCTGTAAGTTCTCCATGGTATGGTGCTTGCAGCTCGGAGTGAATCCAGATCAGGTCTTAATATTTGCTGCAGTTCTTAGTAACCCAGACATGGCTGAAATAATATTACTTGTTTTTTACTGAAATTTAAAGAAATAGAAAGTTCATTTAAAACAAATAGTAATACCTGATGCTACTACAGGGAGATACAAAGCATCTCATTGGACAGCTCCTTTTTCATTCATTCTTCATGGGTAAATCGCATTGAGCATGTCTAACCCATTGGTTTTGGGGGGAGGAGTCAAAAGTGATTGGCATAGTTGTATCTCCAATCAGTAATTATTTAGAAAGGCAAGTGATCCTTTTAATCAGCAGTTTTCTGTCTAGATGTCTGGATAATTGTGTTCTAATCTGAACTTCTAGAAAAAGCCGCAGGAAATTACAGATATGAATGAATAAATATGATTTTATAGATCCTGAGATAGTTTGCAATGGAAAGGTTTAAATCTACAGTGAGAATTGTCAAAAGGGGTTAAAGGGCACGTCCAACCCCAGACAAAAACGTATACTCACCTCCCCCCACATAAATCCTAATGCTTACACTGACCATTTCTTCAAAGGTTCCCACCTCCTCTTATAGATGTACAAGCTTGCACATGCTCAGATGAGCTTACATGTGCTCAGTGGGGTCGGGACCAGGCTGCAGTAGTCGGTCATTGGCTGTGACACAAAACCATTGCGTCCATGTAAGATAAGTATACATTTTTATCTGGTTGGTGGACATGTCATTTAAAGTTGAACTTTGGCTTATAAATAGGTTAATGCAGTAACACAAGCAGACTGAACACGGCTGCCTGGTTGCCATGGGTTACAGGACCCTCTTCCCATATTGTATCTTACTATGCATTCCAGCCTCATACGGTACAATAACTACTGCTTGTGCTTACTTTTCCATTTAGTATATTATTATAATGTTATAATGTGCATGGATTATCCAATCGCAACCAATCAGCAATCAGTTAGTCTCCTTGCTAATACAATGCTTTAAAGATAAATCCGGTTGCTATGGGTTACTGGACCATTGACAATTCCATATTTATTGCCCACTTGTCCTGAACAATGGTGCTGTATTTATACACGTTCGCAGAGATTTCCCAGCGTAAATGCGTTTTGTTATTTAAAACCGTCCCGTTCTACCGCCCTGCTTTTACTTTTCCTTTTATTTTTGACCTCGACGTTGCCCTTTTTTATTGTAAATTCTCATTTGTTTTCTGTCACCGCAGTAGGTTAAATTGTTCATTTATTTGTTTTGTTATCGTTTTCGATATATAAGTCACATGGGAGACTTTGCCTTTTATCGTGTAGTTGCCACAAAATTTGTTTCACTAAGAGGTGCAAACGATTTAATTCAATTTGAATTGCCTGATAGGGGTCGTACCCTCTGCAATATACCATATCATATATAGGGGTCGTACCCTCTGCAATATACCATATCATATATAGGGGTCGTACCCTCTGCAATATACCATATCATATATAGGGGTCGTACCCTCTGCAAAGTCTCCTATGTGACCCTATAGATTTTTTTTCACCAATTGGATTTATTCACTCTAAATGCTCGATTTTCAAGCGAGTTTGTTGATCCGCCTGGCGGTTAGTTAGTTGGTCGTTTGTTGATCCGCCGACCCCCGATCGAGCGCATACACACGTCTGATTCTCGCCATAAATGCCCATTCGATGGATGTACCGCTCTGCCATCAGGGGTCGTGCCTTCCACGAAAATCGAGAATGTGTACATGCCTTAACAGCACTTGGCAGATCTAACTCATTTCTGATTGGTTACCTGAAACCTGCATCTGTCTGCAAGACACTAAAAATATACAGGCAAAACTTCCTATTTGAAACACTAATATTTAAAATAGTTATTTAATGAATTGAACATATACCTAAGACAATATTGTTATTAACGTAACAAATGAATGGAGACACAGCTGTAAACCTCTTATCAGATACAATGTAAATACATTTTAAGTACATTTTAAGAATAGAATTTTATTTCTTCTGATAGATTTAGGGTCAATGTAGTGACAATAGGTTCTATTACCCATAAAAAATGCAACATTCTGCCATTAGTTCTAGGCCTGGGTTTTGGGTAAGGGACAGTACGGTAGGTGTGATGTAGAGAACTATTAAAATATGCTTGAATGGTCTATAATATAGCTTAAAGGATTAAAGGACAACTATACTGAAAAAATAAACTTCTTAAAAATGAAAAGTAACTGGGGCAGGGAGGTTGGATTGATTATTCCTACCTCCCAATATTTTTTCGTTGAGGAGCTACAGCACGTAGAGTTTTTATCTGCCATGTTAGTGCCCTGGGCCTTCCTGTTTTAAAGATCGTGCTGAAGCACTTGGAAAGACTGGCAGTAGCAGTTTTGTTCATGTTGCCATTCCTCATAGAAATTATATTGGGAGGTAGAAAGTACCAATCCTACCTCCCTGCCCAAGGTACTTTTATTTTAACTGTTTTTGAAAAAAACTTTATTTGCACCTATAGTTCTCAGCTGGTTAACGTGATGTATAATTTCTATGTAATTCTTAACTAAATATAAATTCAAAATATTCTTTTATTAGGAAAAAAAAATACCCATTTCACTTCTATTTTTTTTATTGGGGAATTCCTCTCTCCTTGGGTGAATCACTCTGAGCGTGTCTGAGATCACCAAACTTGAGGAGGGGGCGGTGACTAGGAATTTCTGTTTTACTGTGTACCTTTGGTTAGAAATCACTTTGAACAACAGAAAGTGATAAAGTATTTTAATTAGCACTTTCAATGCTGTATGTTAGGGGAAGTGCAATTTAGGGTGGGATCACCCTTAAAGGGCAAGTTTTCCCTTCAAATGAAAAATTATATATAGACAAAAAAAAAACTGCAATTGTTGAAATCTGAGAGATGGAAGACTAACCTTTAAGGTTATCTGATGTTATTGTGGTTAGGGTTTTTTTTCCTATGTATAATTTTATATAATTTTTCATTTGAGGGGTGAATATGCCCTTTAAACTTGTGCAATAAAAATATAACAACAGCTCAGGACTATTGTTCTCCTTTAACATATCTGTTGTATTCAATTAGATCAACTGGACTTGAAATGTAGTTCTTGAAGACGTTTCGCTAGTCATCCGACTGGCTTTCTCAATTCAGAATCTGTGGCAATTATGTACCCTGGAAAATCCCAATTAGCATATCTCAGCCTGGTGTTAAGGGTGTGATTAGATAGTGGCTAAGAGGTGTTATAGGAACGCCCAGAGTAAGGTGTTAAAACAGCATTGTACATGGCAGACAGTTGGTGTCGAACCCCCCCACCTCTATTTAGGCTTGGTTTCTTTATTTTCACATAAATGGCCTCCTTAACACCTCTCTTGAACCAGTCACGTTCCTTTGCCAGTATGTTAACATTAGAATCTTCAAAGGTATGTCCTTTATCCTTAAGCTGCAGATACACGGCTGAGTCCTGACCCGAGGAATTGGCTCTTCTGTGCTGGGCCATACGTTGATGCAGTTGCTGTTTGGTCTCCCCCACATACAAATCATAGCATTCTTCACTGCACTGCACCGCATATATGATGTCGCTTTTCTTGTGTTTTGGTATTGGGTCTTTTGGATGTACCAATTGCTGTCTCAGCGTGTTGCTCGGTTTAAAGCAGACAGGGATACGATGTTTTTTGAAAATTCTTGTTAATTTCTCGGAGACCCCTGCTACATATGGGATGACCATGTTCTTCCTCCTGTCTTGCTTTTCCCCTTCACTGTTGGTATTCGTGTTCTTTTCTTTCCTTCTACTTCTTTTGACAAAGGCCCAGTCTGGATATCCACAAGTTTTAAGGGCTCCTCTGAGATGTTTCATTTCTTTAGCCTTCGCCTCTGTGCTAGTGGGGATGTTCTCAGCTCTGTGTTGCAGGGTTCTGATGACACCCAGCTTGTGATCTAAATGGTGGTGGGAGTCAAACATCAAATACTGATCTGTGTGTGTTGGTTTTCTGTAAACCAGGGTACATAATTGCCACAGATTCTTGTACAAGTCATTCTGAATTGAGAAAGCCAGTCGGATGACTAGCGAAACGTCTTCAAGAACTACATTTCAAGTCCAGTTGATCTAATTGAATACAACAGATATACCATGACCTGGATGAATGAGAACCTCCACAAGCATATTCTCCTTTAACAATTTGCTCTATTATTCTGCCAATGGGAAAGACAGGAAATGTTGCCGTTATTTTATTTTAATTCTTGTCTCAACATGTGTTTAAATTTTTTTTTTTTCCATTTCCTTGCTGCGATAAGCAGGTTTATTATACTATGCCAGAACAGAGGATATACTGTATAATATACAGACTGGAAATGTATGTTTGGTTTTAACACTTGTAAGACATTATATTAACCTATAAAACCTGTCTGCAAACCATGTAGGATAGGATTGAAATAAAATAGTATTAAAGTTGGAATCAATACTGTTAATCCTGCAGGGTAGTTTTAGCATCTTCTATTTTCTTCAATAGCCCTTTACTAGACAACGTCACTTCTGCATGGCGACGTTTTAGCCTTTCCAACTTCAGGCACATTTCCTCTGTTGAATCCACTTTATCTTCCAAGTCCTTCAAAAGCAGCTTGTTGTCCAGCAACCCACATTTTTGTTTAAGTTTTAAATTATCTCTCCTTGAGCTGTCTCTAGCCTGTTTGGTTTTAGTCAGGATGTCTCTTTTATTAGCCACAAGCGCCTCTGTCTCCATCAGTTGGTCTTTCTTTTCTTGATTTTCTGCTAAAACAAACTGTAGTTTTTCTTTTAAGTGAGTGAGAATATGAACTGTATTTGTTATTTTCTTTCTAAGCTTAAGGAGCTCTTCATTTCGTTCTTCAATTTTTTCATTGTAGGTCTGATTTTCAATCTTCAGTTGTTCAAAGTCAATAAGATGTAAACCATCGCCCAGTTCTTCTTTGGACCTCAAGGTGGAGTCAAACCTCTGGAATTGATTTTTAAACTTAATATTTTCTAGACGCACCTGCATGACCTCCTTATCCTTATGGTCCTCTTTAGTTTGTAGCTTGCTCACTTCCTCAATAAAGGCAGATGATGCGTGTTTCCCAGCATCTAATCGCTTATATGCAAGCAATGCTATGGACTTTTTATGAGCTTGAAAGGAATTCCATTCCTTCTCCACTCTACTTACAACTTCTTGGCACTGTGTCGTTAGCTCTTCGATCTGCTGCCGGTGCTGTGAAGCATTTAGAATATTATTCTTCCTAATTTCCTCTAGTGAGGATAGATACTTGTGATATCGCTGCTCCTGGTCTGAGATGCGCTTTTCAGTTTCTGGGCGTATATCTTCCCCCTTCTTTCGGCGGAAGTATTCATACAGTTTGTTCTGGAGCTGTGCATTGTGCTGTTGTACCTTATCTCGCTCTTGTGTTAGAGCTTGATACAGCTGGAGTTCTTCTTCTTTAATCTGATAATTAATTCCATCATCTTCCTCCTCCCATCTCCTTGCCTGCTGTATACTCCTGGGGTTCTGTTTCACCCTTCAGCTTCATGTCCTCTTCTTCTGTAGAGGGTTCTGCACCTTCAGCCATAGGAAGTTTGATTTCATTCTCTTCACTGTGCTGTTTTGCCGATTCTAGCTCTGTCCTGTCTACTTCTTCATCAGTCAGTACCATCTCTTCTGTACTCATTTTCTCATCTTCTATGGTGTATTCCTTGCCATGAATAGAGGCACTACTTACAGTTCGCTCAGAATGCAACAATGACGTGCTCTCTTCCACAATTAGGTCAGCAGGCTCTTCCTCGCTTGCCAATGATACTGCTTCCTTAATGGTGACATCATTCATTTTGCCATCTTCTGTTGTTTCTAAATCTTTGTCTTTATCTTCTATAATTGCCATTTAAAATTCAACCTCATTACCAGCCATTGACACATCTGTCCCTTCTGGTTGTTCTGGTGCTGAAGACGCTCCATTCTCTACATGGTCTGACTCCATCGCCTCCTTCTTACTGTAGAGCTGTCTCTAAATGTTTAGAGTTTGTTGCCATGTCAACATGTGTTTAAATTAATTAATTGTTGTTTTTCTTGTGTAACTCTTTGCTCTGGTAAACTGACAGGGCGATAGATGGCAGCAAACCAGCCAAATCCATGTTAAACTCACGCTGCATGTTGTATTATCAGGTTACCGTGGGTTTAACGATGATTTTGCGCTGCCTACGCTTCTATCTGCTGCCGGTGCTGTGAAAGGACAATTGTAGTGTTGTTGATCCACCCACTCCTGTCCCAGGGCTTAACCAATAGGAAACACACTCTGCAAGAAGCGCTTTTTCCAATTGGATATATCCCAGAATGAGGGTGGGCAATACAATTGTTATTTACCATGTAGAGCGTAACGTAACGGCTATTTAACGGAGGTGCATTTTACCTAACCATGATGCTTCGATTCAGTAAATCTCAATAAAACACCATAACTGTGTTAAAGGGGAAGTATAGCCTGAGCCTCTTCCTTTTTAATTCCTTCAAACCTGAAATTGGCAATTAGCTTGGTTGTGTCGGTCCTGGTTTATCTTCCTGTCTGTATTCCAAGTAAAACTGTCCTAGGTACAGGAAACATTAGAAGCTGCTGCTGCAGGATTTACATGCTCCTGATCTCCCATCATTCCCATGATACACGGTAACTTTATTTCTGGTCATATTTACAGATATAAACTCGCCACGTCTGGTACCATAAAATATTGTGCTTTTGTAAACACTAAATATTACTTGTATGCCATGTTTTATTTCACAAAATATGCCTTATCACACACACAAAATAAACACTGCACTTAATAAATACTCGCTTCAGTCTTTTCTTTGTGAAATATCGAACAGTGAAAATATTGATCATAGAGTGAGACGAAAAGGAGCGGACAGACAGAAGCTGCTTTAATTCTGTCTCTGCGTCTGATTAAAGGGCATGCAGAAACAGAAATCGGGTGACTTATCTGTTATCTGCCAGCAAACCCAACTGCTTTATTTTTAACCAATGATTACATGTATTTGTAACCAGATATTTAATAGTAAGTTATGTTTCATTCTGACAAAGGTATCTGCCTCCTCTCTCTGCTCAATGAGCTTCTTAGAATCTTGAGCATGTGCAGAGGAGGCAGCAGGTGAAACAGCAGTCAATTATTGGTTGTGATATTGGCAGTTACAGCCTTGATTGACTGCATGGAGAGAGGGGCCAGATTACTCTGTCAGAATGGGGACACTAATTATACTTAAATATCTGGTTAATAATACATCTAATACTGTGCTGAATATATCAGTTGTGTTTGGGGGCAGGTAACGGACATGTGACCAGATTTTGTTTTAAGGGTGGGCATGCCCTTTAATGTAATTGTGTGTACAGGTCTATTCGTTTTTCTGTACATTTGTCATGTTGCTTAATTCTCAAGTTAAAGCTTATTATTTGAATGTAACGGCCCTTTCAGTATGTTTCTTTTTTTAAACATACAATATGTATGGGAGCTGCCCAGGGCCAGATTTCAATTTCAGGAGCCTATAGGAACAAAAAGCCTGGCACCCATAATCCCACTTTTGGGGAACAAACAAACTATAATACAGAATTTTTAAAACTTTAAAATCACAATATGTTACAGGGCAGGCCAAAAGGATAAATCTGCAACCGTTATTTTAGTGGTGGTGAAAATGAGTGTCAAAAATGGCATTTAACTACTGCATGGTAATGGGTGGAAGCATTGTTTTAAGACATCGATAATGATCGATTACGGTCACAAAAATACTGTTACTAGCATAGATCTTCCTCAATCCAACATTCACCACCATTCTTGCAAGGTGGCATCCTGGTTAGCTGCAGTCAAGTTGCATAATCCATAGTGCCCTCCATTGACTGCTGCTACCAGGAAGAAGACAAAGAAGATGCAGGACCAGAGAAAACCAGTCTGAATATATTCCATTGGGGACGTTGGATAGGTAAGTAACTTTGGGGACCTCTGAAGTGAGGAAGGTAAGTATAGATTTTAATATAAAGGGGGGGCATGTCCTTTAAAGAAATAATAGCTTTAGAAGTTTCCTGCCAGCAACTGAGCTCTCAATCTGCCTTCCCTACATCAAAGAAAAATATTTCTGAGAATAGATTCCCCGATAAATGCCCCAGTTCCGTGCACAGATGGTGCTGAAATATTGGTGATCTCACTTAATTGAGTCTGAGTAATAATGACAGGCGGCGGAGAGTTGCCAAGAGTCAGGGCGACACCCCCCCCGTACGCTCGATTTTATGTTTATAATGCTAAAAAGATACAGGTTACTTTCTCTCACTTCCTGCAGGAAATCAATATGGTAACATTTGTATCTTTTTCCAGGCTCAAAGCATTTCCACTGTTCCTGAGATGGGTAGAGGGTCTTTACAGGCCTGATTTGAAGTGGCCAAGGCTAATTAGAGAGATGCACTTTCACTGTGCAGTTTTAATTAGTATCTGTGGGTAAATCTGATACACACGGTTTCCCTGTTATTGGCTTAGTACAATATACTGCTATAGATTGTTCTATATGGGACCAGCCAACAGCAGTGTTTTTCATTGTTAGTAGAGAGATATGGGGGCAGTGGCGTCACTAGGAATCACTGGGCCCCCCAGCAAAACAATGATGGGGCCCCTATCCGTGCTTCATTCACAGCGGTTTTCTTGGAGGAGGCTATATCCGTCATAGGAAAAACAAGATGAAGATGGGGCCCCCTTGGCTCCCGGGCCCCCCTGCGGTTGCTCCTCCTGCTCCCCTCTAGTTACGCCCCTGTATGGTGGAATGTTTATAAACCCTCAGACGTGGTATCGAAAAGGACCAGGACTATCCAGTAAGGGGAAACGTCCCATACCACAGGTTACCGTTAATGTAAAGCTGCGGTTATTATTAATTATTCGATCGCTATTGTAATTTTACGACCATGGTTGTAAAACTTACGACTGTTAAAGGCGCGGTATCGCTATCTAGTAATGCCACGCCTTTCTAAATATGTCTCAAATGGCCGTATTTGTAAGATACTGCGCCTTTAATGATCTGCAAATTTTATGCTCGTGATTATAATTGTAAGATATGATTGCAGATAAATTGTTGATAAAATAAAATTGCTATCGCAATCGAACAATTAGGAGTGCGCCTGTTATTTTACGACAGGCAATTCAATACCATTGTGATGGTTTACTACAGCATGGTATTGTAGGATATAGGATATAAGGATGTGCCACTGTATACCAATGATTGATATCAGTAGTTTACAATGACATTAAAGGCATGGTATAGCAAGTTTGCTTTTTGGAAGCTTTAATAACGGCCCATGGTCACATGATTGTTGACCAATAAAAACGCCCCGTGCCTGATACATTGATACATTACTTCCGGCCTGGTTAGGCATCTATCCATTTACTGAGCATGTGCAGTTGTGCATCTGGGTCAGTGACCCACTCTATAAAGCCAGAAACCCGTAGAATTAGAAAGGTGATTTCATCTGTTAGTTAGCTAATCTAGAAATCATACAGGGTCATTTTATATTTTAGTTTTGGTTCTCCTTTAACGCAAGAAAAACCCAACGCAACATTTTCTCTAACACGTCAGCATCGCAATTACATCCAAAACAAATCCCTTTTTTATCACAGCAGCATTTCTACTAGACACCTACGTAATTTGTATAAATATTTACCAAGTTGTAACTGAACCGTAATTAACCGCCTCTTTGGGTTTAATCATTAAGCTCTGGGTATTTGCTCCAAATAGTAGCAGCTGTGGAATTTCCCAGGCCAGCTCTGTATCTGTTCATTACAGTGATTGTACCATTGTGATTGCTCTGCCCTGTCCAGATCCTTGTGCAGCTTGATTTACATTTCCATATTCTAGTTTGAGAGGCAAAGTCCATTGTATTGTTCGTTTGAATCAACCCAGACAGGGCGCTACGCTATCTACAAAGCAAAGCAAATTGCAGCCAAGGGGTAATAGATAATGAAGAAGGCAGGGTGAAGTTCATAAGATGGAAACACATTCATTTTAATGCAGCATTTCTAAGTGGCATTTTAATAGATGCAATCGCCATTGTCTCTTGTCTCCTGGAAGAATACACGGATCTGGCAACAAGTAATATTAAAGGGCATATCCACCCTTAAAACGAAAAACTGGTCACATGTCGGTTACCTGCCCCCAACCATAACTGGTGCATTCAGCACATTATTACCTGTATTACTAACCAGGTATTAAGGATAATTATTGTCCCCATTCTGGCAGTGTAAGCTGGCCCCTCCCTCCATCCAGTCAATCAAGGTTGTAACAACTGACATCACAACCAATGATTGACAGCTGTTTCCCCTGCTGCCTCCTCTGCACATGCTCAAGTTTATAAAAAGTTAATTGAGCAGAGGGAGGAGGCAGATAACTTTCCAGAAAGGAATAGAACTTATCATTTAATATCTGGTTACAAATACATGTAATAAACTTGTAAAAAATTGGGGTTGCTGGCAGATAACTGACACCAAAGTCACCAGATTTTTGGTTTATGAGTGGACATGTCCTTTGAAGCACCCCATACACCACGTTCATATTCTGCAGTTTTCCGTTCTTTTTCCTCTAGAACAATCCACGGTATCGGCCGGTTTATCGAGGAAATGAAGATCGGACAAGGCAGAAGATTTCCCCCAATCTTCTGCAGATTTCAAGCTGAACTAACACAATATCCAGAAAGATTGCCCATGAAGCATACTTCCCCTTTAACATGCCCCTTTCTGTTTCTCTCTGTATACGCTATGTTAAGGCCTATCTGATCTTAGTTTTCCCCAAAGGTAAGAAGCCCAGAGCAAGCCTAGACTTGGACGTAGAACTCATTTGGAAAATGATGTCCTAATTGCTTGACGTGTAATAGGATCTCTCTGTTCTAATACATTCAAGATGTTCTGCACAGGATATGAGTAAAAAAAAAAACCAGTAGATCTTTCACAGGGAGAGAACATGTTCCCATAAACGTCTCCATCCTCCCCCTTTGCTTTTTGTCAAATTTTTATTTTTTCCTCCTTCAAAGTCTCAAAGTTTTCAACTTTTACTGATTCTGGCTGTGAACCTTGCAGTGTCCTGACTCTCTGTTCGATGTGTGTATGCGCTCGGTCGGGGGTCGTTTGGCGATCCGCCTGGTGGATACACACGCACGACTATCGGCTGTTTCGGCCTTTTGTTGCAGGGCTCGGCACTCAGGTGAACATCGCCAGGTGTGTTCGAACCTTTACTATTCCAAACTTAGGGTGTCAGGACGAACTTCCTCTTCTTTTTTCTGTTAAAGGGTCACTGTCTTCTCCACACAAGTGCACCCTAGAGCTCTCTCATACCTTTCAAACAAGTCTAGGATGATTTATTTAGCTTCTCTGGATCTTAAGTTATAGGCTTGTAAATTTACACTTTCCAGACTGCCCTGTCTCTGTGGCTCTGTGGCAGGCATGTGTTATAAGCTGTGTCATAAACCCCACCCACAAAAAAATGTATATTTTCTGAAGCTAGTTAAGCCCCCTTATACATGGAATCGAGATTTTAAGCGATCTGATGAATTCGACCATGGACACCATAGGAAGAGAAAACTATCAGGGAGATTCAATAAAAGTTCTTATCGTTTAAAATGGTGCTAATTTTGCCCCAACCAATCAGATGTTATTTAACATTTGAAAGCTAACATCTGATTGGTTGGGGCAAAATTAGCACCATTTTAAACAATAAGAACTTTTATTGAATAACCCTGTAAATATTTTCAGGCTTGTGGCTTGCTTAAAAATGATTTTGAAGTTTGGGATCGGGCTTGATGTTTGATGCTCTGTCCCAGCAGTGGGCAACTATAACAGGTTGGAGCATGGGCCTGCTATCTCCTGCCGAGAAATCCACCATCAGGAAAAAAACTCCCTTTATACTGCTGTAACTTTGGATAGGTTGTGGCTAGATGCATAATCATTTAAATGTTTAATAAACGACAATTAAATAGAGAACAGTTCCTCTATAAATTTAGTTGCATGTATGGATGTGTCTTATTTTTTGGCATGCCATGTTACCGAATATTACCACAATTGACATCATACTTTCTATAATGGTAGCAAATGATTGTGCTGCATCAATATTTTGCACTTGTGGTGTATTTCACAGTGGTGGTAAAGATGCAGTATTGTATATATTATCTAGAAATACCAGAATTGGTAAAGTTAAGTAAATACTAATTTGTTTCATCACTGCTCAGTCCTGCTTGGGAAGATCAGGAAAAGATCAGCCAGTAATGACTAGAGGAAAGCTAGAGAAGCCCTGAGTGTATCATCTTGTACATAACCGACCATTAGAATGGACCCATCATTCCCAACTGCTTCTGACTTGGAAAAATAGTGGGAAGTGAAATTAGAACAGGATTCTACATTAAACTATTACTATTAGCGTGCCCTGTGTATTATTAAAACCCCATCTGAACAAATGTTTCCCAGATCAACCCATTACATTTCTAACACAATGGCAGCAATGTTATTTATTTATTTATTTAATGGGTGGGGGGGGGGGGGGGTAAACGTAGAGCCAAGGAGATTAATGAAATGATGTTCATGAGAAAATTTGGGAAACGGCTACATTCCGATGGGAACATCAGAGGCGTGAAGTTTAGAAGGTCAGAAACTGAGGATCTCAGACAAATAAGGTGCAAAAGTTTACATGTGCCAACCAGATATTATCTAACTGCATCCACCCAGTAAAAAGCTAACATCCCATTGGTTGCTGCAAATTACTAGCATGGGCAAACTTTTGAACCTTTGGTGGTAGATAAACACAACTTTTTCCTAAAGCACCGTGGAATTAATTTGCCTCAACTGATTGCTCACCACTAGTGACAGGTCGGCCAGAAGGAAGCACTGTCAGTTCCCGCCACCAAGTGTGTGGTCCATAGAGGGTCACGCAATTGGCCGCGGTTTTCTAGCGCATCTGATCGACCATTCATCCGATTCAGACAAACGGGCGTAACTACCAGGGGAGCAACCGCAGGGGGGCTGGGAGCCAAAACTAAAGTGGATGAAGAACGGATAGGGGCCCCATCATGGTTTTGCTGGGGGGGCCCAGTGATTATCAGTTGCCATATTGTAACAAAGGAGACATTAGGGTCATTTTTAAATGATTCCCTTCCCATGCTTGAATCTATTGTGTATAGAAAATGACATCTTGTTAGTTTAACTCATTACAATGAAATCATCCTCACTCCAACCATTAGAATAAAGGGTCAAATGGTCTTCGAAATTCAAAAGAAGTAAGGAAATTTTGTAACGTAAGAATAGGGGCGAATCATAACGTAAGGGCCAAAGTGGCCCTTATAAAGACTCCAGTAAAAAATATTGGTGGGATTTCTTTAAAGGATATTGAGGAGTTAAATCTGCAGGAGTTAAATACTGCGTGGGATATGGAATATGCCGTAAAGTATCGATATTACTACCAGGTATTAAGGTGCAGTAGTAACCGTTAGTATTTTTTATTACAAACACTCGAATCAATGCCCACGCTATTCGACTGAGATGACGTAGATCGTATGAATGGAGGATCGCAACCCTCGCCTATTTTAGCCAATGATAATATATTCACCGTCAGTGCTAATGATCCATTTGCAATCTACTTGTTGAATGCAAATTCCCCATTTTTAGGACAAGTTCAGATTAAAACACCATTAAGGAGAATTTTCCAAGACCTGTAAGTTCTCCATGGTATGGTGCTTGCAGCTCGGAGTGAATCCAGATCAGGTCTTAATATTTGCTGCAGTTCTTAGTAACCCAGACATGGCTGAAATAATATTACTTGTTTTTACTGAAATTTAAAGAATAGAAAGTTCATTTAAAACAAATAGTAATACCTGATGCTACTACAGGGAGTACAAAGCATCTCATTGGACAGCTCCTTTTTCATTCATTCTTCATGGGTAAATCGCATTGAGCATGTCTAACCCATTGGTTTGGGGGGAGGAGTCAAAAGTGATTGGCATAGTTGTATCTCAATCAGTAATTATTTAGAAAGGCAAGTGATCCTTTAATCAGCAGTTTTCTGTCTAGATGTCTGGATAATTGTGTCTAATCTGAACTTCTAGAAAAAGCCGCAGGAAATTACAGATATGAATGAATAAATATGATTTTATAGATCCTGAGATAGTTTTGCAATGGAAAGGTTTTAATCTACAGTGAGAATTGTCAAAAGGGGTTAAGGGCACGTCCAACCCCAGACAAAAACGTATACTCACCTCCCCCCACATAAATCCTAATGCTTACACCTGACCATTTCTTCAAAGGTTCCCACCTCCTCTTATAGATGTACAAGCTGCACATGCTCAGATGAGCTTACATGTGCTCAGTGGGTCGGGACCAGCTGCAGTAGTCGGTCATTGGCTGTGACACAAACCATTGCGTCCATGTAAGATAAGTATACATTTTTATCTGGTTGGTGGACATGTCATTAAAGTTGAACTTGGCTTATAAATAGGTTAATGCAGTAACACAAGCAGACTGAACACGGCTGCCTGGTTGCCATGGGTTACAGGACCCTCTTCCCATATTGTATCTTACTATGCATTCCAGCCTATACGGTACAATAACTACTGCTTGTGCTTACTTTTCCATTTAGTATATTATTATAATGTTATAATGTGCATGGATTATCCAATCGCAACCATCAGCAATCAGTTAGTCCCTGCTAATACAATGCTTAAAGATAATCCGGTTGCTATGGGTTACTGGACCATTGACATTCCATATTTATTGCCCACTTGTCCTGAACAATGGTGCTGTATTTATACACGTTCGCAGAGATTTCCCAGCGTAAATGCGTTTTGTTATTAAAACCGTCCCGTTCTACCGCCCTGCTTTTACTTTTCCTTTTTTTTTGACCTCGACGTTGCCCTTTTTTATTGTAAATTCTCATTTGTTTCTTGTCACCGCAGTAGAGTAGGTAATTGTTCATTTATTTGTTTTGTTATCGTTTTCGATATATAAGTCACATGGGAGACTTTGCCTTTTATCGTGTAGTTGCCACAAAATTTGTTTCACTAAGAGGTGCAAACGATTTAATTCAATTTGAATTGCGATAAGGGGTCGTACCCTCTGCAATATACCATATCATATATAGGGGTCGTACCCTCTGCAATATACCATTCATATAGGGGTCGTACCCTCTGAATATACCATATCATATATAGGGGTCGTACCCTCGCAAAGTCTCCTATGTGACCCTATAGATTTTTTTTCACCAATTGGATTATTCACTCTAATGCTCGATTTTCAAGCGAGTTTGTTGATCCGCCTGGCGGTTAGTTAGTTGGTCGTTTGTTGATCCGCCGACCCCCGATCGAGCGCATACACACGTCTGATTCTCGCCATAAATGCCCATTCGATGGATGTACCGCTCTGCCATCGGGGTCGTGCCTTCCACGAAAATCGAGAATGGTACATGCCTTAACAGCACTTGGCAGATCTAACTCATTTCTGATTGGTTACCTGAAACCTGCATCTGTCTGCAAGACACTAAAAATATACAGGCAAACTTCCTATTTGAAACACTAATATTTAAAATAGTTATTTAATGAATAACATATACCTAAGACAATATTGTTATTAAGTAACAAATGAATGGAGACACAGCTGTAAACCTCTTATCAGATACAATGTAAATACATTTTAAGTACATTTTAAGAATAGAATTTTATTTCTTCTGATAGATTTAGGGTCAATGTAGTGACAATAGGTTCTATACCATAAAAAAGCAACATTCTGCCATTAGTTTAGGCCTGGGTTTTGGTAAGGGACAGTACGGTAGGTGTGATGTAGAGAAACTATTAAAATATGCTTGAATGGTCTATAATATAGCTTAAAGGATTAAAGGACAACTATACTGAAAAAATAAAATTCTTAAAATGAAAAGTAACTGGGGCAGGGAGGTTGGATTGATTATCCTACCTCCAATATTTTTTCGTTGAGGAGCTACAGCACGTAGAGTTTTTATCTGCCATGTTAGTGCCCTGGGCCTTCCTGTTTTAAAGATCGTGCTGAAGCACTTGGAAAGACTGGCAGTAGCAGTTTTGTTCATGTTGCCATTCCTCATAGAAATTATATTGGGAGGTAGAAAGTACCAATCCTACCTCCCTGCCAAGGTACTTTTATTTTAACTGTTTTTGAAAAAACTTATTTGCACCTATAGTTCTCAGCTGGTTAACGTGATGTATAATTTCTATGTAATCTTAACTAAATATAAATTCAAATATTCTTTTATTAGGAAAAAAAAATACCCATTTCACTTCTATTTTTTTATTGGGGAATTCCTCTCTCCTTGGGTGAATCACTCTGAGCGTGTCTGAGATCACCAAACTTGAGGAGGGGGCGGTGACTAGGATTTCTGTTTTACTGTGTACCTTTGGTTAGAAATCACTTTGAACAACAGAAAGTGATAAAGTATTTTAATTAGCACTTTCAATGCTGTATGTTAGGGGAAGTGCAATTAGGGTGGGATCACCCTTAAAGGGCAAGTTTTCCCTTCAAATGAAAAATTATATATGCAAAAAAAAAACTGCAATTGTTGAAATCTGAGAGATGGAAGACTAACCTTAAGGTTATCTGATGTTATTGTGGTTAGGGTTTTTTTTCCTATGTATAATTTTATATAATTTTTCATTTGAGGGTGAATATGCCCTTTAAACTTGTGCAATAAAATATAACAACAGCTCAGGACTATTGTTCTCCTTTAAAATATCTGTTGTATTCAATTAGATCAACTGGACTTGAAATGTAGTTCTTGAAGACGTTTCGCTAGTCATCCGACTGGCTTTTCAATTCAGAATCTGTGGCAATTATGTACCCTGGAAAATCCCAATTAGCATATCTCAGCCGGTGTTAAGGGGTGTATAGATAGTGGGCTAAGAGGTTATAGGAACGCCCAGAGTAAGGTGTTAAAACAGCATTGTACATGGCAGACAGTTGGTGTCGAACCCCCCCACCTCATTTAGGCTTGGTTTCTTTATTTTCAAATAAATGGCCTCCTTAACACCTCTCTTGAACCAGTCACGTTCCTTTGCCAGTATGTTAACATTAGAATCTTCAAAGGTATGTCCTTTTCCTTAAGCTGCAGATACACGGCTGAGTCCTGACCCGAGGAATTGGCTCTTCTGTGCTGGGCCATACGTTGATGCAGTTGCTGTTTTGGTCTCCCCCACATACAAATCATAGCATCTTCACTGCACTGCACCGCATATATGATGTCGCTTTCTTGTGTTTTGGTATTGGGTCTTTTGGATGTACAATTGCTGTCTCAGCGTGTTGCTCGGTTTTAAGCAACAGGGATACGATGTTTTTTGAAAATTCTTGTAATTTCTCGGAGACCCCTGCTACATATGGGATGACCATGTCTTCCTCCTGTCTTGCTTTCCCCTTCACTGTTGGTATTCGTGTTCTTTTCTTTCCTTCTACTTCTTTTGACAAAGGCCCAGTCTGGATATCCACAAGTTTAAGGGCTCCTCTGAGATGTTTCATTTCTTTAGCCTTCCGCTCTGTGCTAGTGGGGATGTTCTCAGCTCTGTGTTGCAGGGTTCTGATGACACCCAGCTTGTGTCTAAATGGTGGTGGGAGTCAAACATCAATACTGATCTGTGTGGTGTTGGTTTTCTGTAAACCAGGGTACATAATTGCCACAGATTCTTGTACAAGTCATTCTGAATTGAGAAGCCAGTCGGATGACTAGCGAAACGTTTCAAGAACTACATTTCAAGTCCGTTGATCTAATTGAATACAACAGATATACCATGACCTGGATGAATGAGAACCTCCACAAGCATATCTCCTTTAACAATTTGCTCTATTATTCTGCCAATGGGAAAGACGGAAATGTTGCCGTTATTTTATTTTAATTCTTGTCTCAACATGTGTTTAAATTTTTTTTTTTTCCATTTCCTTGCTGCGATAAGCAGGTTATTATACTATGCCAGAACAGGGATATACTGTAATATACAGACTGGAAATGTATGTTTGGTTTTAACACTTGTAAGACATTATATTAACCTATAAAACCTGTCTGCAAACCATGTAGGATAGGATTGAAATAAAATAGTATTAAAGTTGGACAATACTGTTAATCCTGCAGGGTAGTTTTAGCAATCTTCTATTTTCTTCAATAGCCCTTTACTAGACAACGTCACTTCTGCATGGCGACGTTTTAGCCTTTCCAACTTCAGGCACATTTCCTTGTTGAATCCACTTTATCTTCCAAGTCCTTCAAAAGCAGCTGTTGTCCAGCAACCCACATTTTTGTAAGTTTTAAATTATCTCTCCTTGCGCTGTCTCTAGCCTGTTTGGTTTTGTCAGGATGTCTCTTTTATTAGCCACAGCGCCTCTGTCTCCATCAGTTGGTCTTTCTTTTCTTGATTTTCTGCTAAACAAAACTGTAGTTTTTCTTTTAAGTGAGTGAGAATATGAACTGTATTTGTTATTTTCTTTCTAAGCTTAAGGAGCTCTTCATTCGTTCTTCAATTTTTTCATTGTAGGTCTGATTTTCAATCTTCAGTTGTTCAAAGTCAATAAGATGTAAACCATCGCCCAGTTCTTCTTGGACCTCAAGGTGGAGTCAAACCTCTGGAATTGATTTTTAAACTTAATATTTTCTAGACGCACCTGCATGACCTCCTTATCCTTATGGTCCTCTTTAGTTTTAGCTTGCTCACTTCCTCAATAAAGGCAGATGATGCGTGTTTCCCGCATCTAATCGCTTATATGCAAGCAAGCTAGGACTTTTTATGAGCTTGAAAGGAATTCCATTCCTTCCCCTCTACTACACTTCTTGGCACTTGTCGTTAGCTCTCGATCTGCTGCGGTGCTGTGAAGCATTTAGAATATTATTCTTCCTAATTTCCTCTAGTGAGGATAGATAACTTGTGATATCGCTGCTCCTGGTCTGAGATGGCTTTTCAGTTTCTGGGCGTATATCTTCCCCCTTCTTCGGCGGAAGTATTCATACGTTTGTTCTGGAGCTGTGCAATTGTGCTGTTGTACCTATCTCGCTCTTGTGTTGAGAGCTTGATACAGCTGGAGTTCTTCTTCTTTAATCTGATAATTAATTCCATCATCTTCCTCCTCCCATCTCCTTGCCTGCTGTATACTCCTGGGTTCTGTTTCACCCTTCAGCTTCATGTCTCTTCTTCTGTAGGGGTTCTGCACCTTCAGCCATAGGAAGTTTGATTTCATTCTCTTCACTGTGCTGTTTTGCCGATTCTAGCTCTGTCCTGTCTACTTCTTATCAGTCAGTACCATCTCTTCTGTACTCATTTTCTCATCTTCTATGGTGTATTCCTTGCCATGAATAGAGGCACTACTTACAGTTCGCTCAGAATGCAACAATGACGTGCTCTCTTCCACAATTAGGTCAGCAGGCTCTTCCTCGCTGCCAATGATACTGCTTCCTAATGGTGACATCATTTATTTTGCCATCTTCTGTTGTTTCTAAATCTTTGTCTTTATCTTCTATAATTGCCATTTAAAATTCAACCTCATTACCAGCCATTGACACATCTGTCCCTTCGGTTGTTCTGGTGCTGAAGACGCTCCATCTCTACATGGTCTGACCATCGCCTCTTCTTACTGTAGAGCTGTCTCTAAATGTTTAGAGTTTGTTGCCATGTCAACATGTGTTAAATTAATTAATTGTTGTTTTTCTTGTGAACTCTTGCTCTGGTAACTGACAGGGCGATAGATGGCAGCAAACCGCCAAATCCATGTTAAACTCACGCTGCATGGTATTATCAGGTTACCGTGGGGTTAACGATGTTTTTGCGCTGCCTACGCTTCTATCTGCTGCGGTGCTGTGAAAGACAATTGTAGTGTTGTTGATCCACCCACTCCTGTCCCAGGCTTAACCAATAGGAAAACACTCTGCAAGAAGCGCTTTTTCCAATTGGATATATCCCAGAATGAGGTGGGGCAATACAATTGTTATTTACCATGTAGAGCGTAACGTAACGGCTATTTAACGGAGGTGCATTTTCCTAACCATGTGCTTCGATTCAGTAAATCTCAATAAAACACCATAAACTGTGTTAAAGGGGAAGTATAGCTGAGCCTCTTCCTTTTTAATTCCTTCAAACCTGAAATTGGCAATTAGCTTGGTTGTGTCGGTCCTGGTTTATCTTCCTGTCTGTATTCCAAGTAAACTGTCCTAGGTACAGGAAACATTAGAAGCTGCTGCTGCAGGATTTACATGCTCCTGATCTCCCATCATTCCCATGATACACGGTAACTTTATTTGGTCATATTTACAGATATAAACTCGCCACGTCTGGTACCAAAAATATTGTGCTTTTGTAAACACTAAATATTACTTGTATGCCATGTTTTATTTCACAAAAATAGCCTATACACACAAAATAAACACTGCACTTAATAAATACTCGCTTCAGTCTTTTCTTTGTGAAATATCGAACAGTGAAATATTGATCATAGAGTGAGACGAAAGGAGCGGACAGACAGAAGCTGCTTTAATTCTGTCTCTGCGTCTGATTAAGGGCATGCAGAAACAGAAATCGGGTGACTTTCTGTTATCTGCCAGCAAACCAAGCTTTATTTTTAACCAATGATTACATGTATTTGTAACCAGATATTTAATAGTAAGTTAGTTTCTTCTGACAAAGGTATCTGCTCCTCTCTCTGCTCAATGAGCTTCTTAGAATCTTGAGCATGTGCAGGAGGCAGCAGGGTGAAACAGCAGTCAATTATTGGTTGTGATATTGGCAGTTAAAGCCTTGATTGACTGCATGGAGAGAGGGCCAGATTACTCTGTCAGAATGGGGACACTAATTATACTTAAATATCTGGTTAATAATACATCTAATACTGTGCTGAATATATCAGTTGTGTTTGGGGGCAGGTAACGGACATGTGACCAATTTTGTTTTAAGGGTGGGCATGCCCTTTAATGTAATGTGTGTACAGGTCTATTCGTTTTTCTGTACATTGTCATGTTGCTTAATTCTCAAGTTAAAGCTTATTATTTGAATGTAACGGCCCTTTCAGTATGTTTCTTTTTTAAACATACAATATGTATGGGAGCTGCCCAGGGCCAGATTTCAATTTCAGGAGCCTATAGGACAAAAAGCCTGGCACCCATAATCCCACTTTTGGGGAACAAACAAACTATAATACAGAATTTTAAAACTTTAAAATCACAATATTTACAGGGCAGGCCAAAAGGATAAATCTGCAACCGTTTATTTTAGTGGTGGTGAAAATGAGTGTCAAAAATGGCATTTAACTACTGCATGGTAATGGGTGGAAGCATTGTTTTAAGACATCGATAATGATCGATTACGGTCACAAAAATACTGTACTAGCATAGATCTTCCTCAATCCAACATTCACCACCATTCTTGCAAGGGGCATCCTGGTTAGCTTGCAGTCAAGTTGCATAATCCATAGTGCCCTCCATTGATGCTGCTACCAGGAAGAAGACAAGAGATGCAGACCAGAGAAAACCATCTGAATATATTCCTTGGGGACGTTGGATAGGTAAGTAACTTTGGGACCTCTGAAGTGAGGAAGGTAAGTATAGATTTTAATATAAAGGGGGGGCATGTCCTTTAAAGAATAATAGCTTTAGAAGTTTCCTGCCAGCAACTGAGCTCTCAATCTGCCTTCCCTACATCAAAGAAAAATATTTCTGAGAATAGATTCCCCGATAAATGCCCCAGTTCCGTGCACAGATGGTGCTGAAATATTGGTGATCTCACTTAATTGAGTCTGAGTAATATGACAGGCGGCGGGAGATGTTGCCAAGAGTCAGGGCGACACCCCCCCCGTACGCTCGATTTTATGTTTATAATGCTAAAAAGATACAGGTTACTTTCTCTCACTTCCTGCAGGAAATCAATATGGTAACATTTGTATCTTTTTCCAGGCTCAAAGCATTTCCACTGTTCCTGAGATGGGTGTAGGGGTCTTTACAGGCCTGATTTGAAGTGGCCAAGGCTAATTAGAGAGATGCACTTTCACTGTGCAGTTTAATAGTATCTGTGGGTAAATCTGATACACACGGTTTCCCTGTATTGGCTTAGTACAATATACTGCTATAGATGTTCTATATGGGACCAGCCAACAGCAGTGTTTTTCATTGTTAGTAGAGAGATATGGGGGCAGTGGCGTCACTAGGAATCACTGGGCCCCCAGCAAACAATGATGGGGCCCCTATCCGTGCTTCATTCACAGCGTTTTCTTGGAGGAGGCTATATCCGTCATAGGAAAAACAAGATGAAGATGGGGCCCCCTTGGCTCCCGGGCCCCCCTGCGGTTGCTCCTCTGCTCCCCTCTAGTTACGCCCCTGTATGGTGGAATGTTTATAAAACCCTCAGACGTGGTATCGAAAAGGACCAGGACTATCCAGTAAGGGGAAACGTCCCATACCACAGGTTACCGTTAATGTAAAGCTGCGGTTATTATTAATATTCGATCGCTATTGTAATTTTACGACCATGGTTGTAAAACTTACGACTGTTAAAGGGCGCGGTATCGCTATCTAGTAATGCCACGCCTTTCTAAATATGTCTCAAATGGCCGTATTGTAAGATACTGCGCCTTTAATGATCTGCAAATTTTTGCTCGTGATTATAATTGTAAGATATGATTGCAGATAAATTGTTGATAAAATAAAATTGCTATCGCAATCGAACAATTAGGAGTGCGCCTGTTTATTTTACGACGGCAATTCAATACCATTGTGATGGTTTACTACAGCATGGTATTGTAGGATATAGGATATAAGGATGTGCCACTGTATACCAATGATTGATATCAGTAGTTTACAATGACATTAAAGGCATGGTATAGCAAGTTTGCTTTTTGGAAGCTTTAATAACGGCCCATGGTCACTATTGTTGACCAATAAAAACGCCCCGTGCCGATACATTGATACATTACTTCCGGCCTGGTTAGGCATCTATCCATTACTGAGCATGTGCAGTTGTGCTGGGTCAGTGACCCACTCTATAAAGCCAGAAACCGTAGAATTAGAAAGGTGATTTCATCTGTTAGTTAGCTAATCTAGAAATCATACAGGGTCATTTATAATTTTAGTTTTGGTTCTCCTTAACGCAAGAAAACCCAACGCAACATTTTCTCTAACACGTCAGCATCGCAATTACATCAAAACAAATCCTTTTTTATCACAGCAGCATTTCTACTAGACACCTACGTAATTTGATAAATATTTACCAAGTTTGTAACTGAACCGTAATAACCGCCTCTTTGGGTTTAATCATTAAGCTCTGGGTATTTGCTCAAATAGTAGCAGCTGTGGAATTTCCCAGGCCAGTCTGTATCTGTTCATTACAGTGATTGTACCATTGTGATTGCTCTGCCCTGTCCAGATCCTGTGCAGCTTGATTTACATTTCCATATTCTAGTTGAGAGGCAAAGTCCATTGTATTGTTCGTTTGAATCAACCCAGACAGGGCGCTACGCTACTACAAAGCAAAGCAAATTGCAGCCAAGGGGTAATAGATAAGAAGAAGGCAGGGTGAAGTTCATAAGATGGAAACACATCATTTTAATGCAGCATTTCTAAGTGGCATTTTAATAGATGCAATCGCCATTGTCTCTTGTCTCCTGGAAGAATACACGGATCTGGCAACAAGTAATATTAAGGGCATATCCACCCTTAAAACGAAAACTGGTCACATGTCGGTTACCTGCCCCCAACCAAACTGGTGCATTCAGCACATTATTACCTGTATTACTAACCAGGTATTAAGGATATTATTGTCCCCATTCTGGCAGTGTAAGCTGGCCCCTCCCTCCATCCAGTCAATCAAGGTTGTAACAACTGACATCACAACCAATGATTGACAGCTGTTTCCCCTGCTGCCTCCTCTGCACATGCTCAAGTTTATAAAAAGTTAATTGAGCAGAGGGAGGAGGCAGATAACTTCCAGAAAGGAATAGAACTTATCATTAATATCTGGTTACAAATAACATGTAATAAACTTGTAAAAATTGGGGTTGCTGGCAGATAACTGACACCAAAGTCACCAGATTTTGGTTTATGAGTGGACATGTCCTTTGAAGCACCCCATACACCACGTTCATATTCTGCAGTTTTCCGTTCTTTTTCCTCTAGAACAATCCACGGTATCGGCCGGTTTTATCGAGGAAATGAAGATCGGACAAGGCAGAAGATTCCCCCAATCTTCTGCAGATTTCAAGCTGAACTAACACAAATCCAGAAAAGATTGCCATGAAGACATTACCCCTTTAACATGCCCCTTTCTGTTTCTCTCTGTATACGCTATGTTAAGGCCTATCTGATCTTAGTTTTCCCCAAAGGTAAGAAGCCCAGAGCAAGCCTAGACTGGATGTAGAACTCATTTGGAAAATGATGTCCTAATTGCTTGACTGTAATAGGATCTCTCTGTTCTAATACATTCAAGATGTTCTGCACAGGATATGAGTAAAAAAAAAAAACCAGTAGATCTTTCACAGGGAGGAGAAAACATGTTCCCATAAACGTCTCCATCCTCCCCCTTTGGTGGTATAAGGAGCCTGGGTGTATATATCCATTACAATACACATCTCATCCGTGTAGCAGACAGAACCTTTTTTGGATTACACTTCCTTTATGTATTCACATGGAGCAGACACAGGGGTGGGGTTAACCTCCCATTTTGACCATCCATTTTGAAATAGGAATCTCAGTCTGTAAGTAAGTTTATGTATTTTGTATTGCACCTAATATAACTCAGGCTATACTTATATATATAATAGCCACTGGACAGTATATACTATATATATATTATATATAATATATATAATATATATATATATATCTAACAGACTTGAATGCACTCACGGGTCTTCATAAACACAGCAAACATTTATTCACTCAAACGTGGTTAACATCTATATATATATCTGACTGGACACTATATATATACACAATACACTAAACAACACTATATACCATTTTGCCCCAAGCATAATGCTATTGGATGGGGGTGTGCAATTGGAACGCATGGGATTGCTTAGGATAGATAGGTAGACAGACAGAGAGATAGATAGACAGACAGACAGATAGATAGACAGACAGACAGATAGATAGATAGACAGACAGACACAGACAGACAGACAGATAGATAGATAGATAGATAGATAGATAGATAGATATGGATAAAATAGGTAGATGATGATAGATAGATAGTGAAGATAGAAGATAGATAGATAGATAGATAGATAGATGATAGATAGATAGATAGATAAATGGATAAAATAGGCTATTGATGATAGATAGATAGATCGATAGATAGATAGATAGATAGAGAGATAGATAGATTAGATAGGTAATGGATGGATGAGAGATAGATAGATAGATAGATAGAGATAGATAGATGCATATGGTTAAAGATAGATTTTATTAGTAGATTTTCGATAGATACAAGAAAGATAGATTGTTATTAGATAGATAGATGATGACGATAGATTGATATTATATAGATTGATATAGATAATAAATAGACATTTGATAGATAGATACAGATAAGAGATGATTATAAAGATAGATAGATAGTGGATAGATGCAGATATAGATAGATTTATTAGATAGAATAGATAGATATGGATAAATATAGATATTAGATAGATAGATCTAGACAGACAGTTATGTTAATTGACAAAGTCATTCATTGCTTGATTCCTTTCTCTTTCCCATATAGTTTGCAGACGTGGTTTATCTAGTGCTTTTGATGGGTCTCCTGAGGGATATTTTGTGCCTTTGTTCAATTTCTTCTTGACACCTGAGAGCTTTGACCAGAAGGTATACCTTTAATACATTTCCCACTGGCTATGATTTGTATTGATGCACATTAGGAATTATAGTGTTACTACACTAGGGGCGCTGTTAGGATTTTAAAAAACCAAATGTTGATAAGTTCTGAGTATGTGCAACATCCATGCTCAGCCAGAATGAGAAAAATTATTTATAGCCAATAAACAATAGGAATGTGTTTTACCTGGTACATTCTGGGCTGTTGGGGCTGAGAGATGTAATTTAGCTGCTTGACAATTGACTTTCTGTTTACTAATCACTTTCTTTAACCGTCAGGTCCTTAACGTATCATTTTCCTTTGAACTTATGCAAGATGGCGGCCTAGAGAAACCTAAACCCCGTCCTGAAGGTATAAACATAGTCATTTCTACCAAAGCTAATGGATGCAAAGGATAAAGGGTAACTGGGGGGGGGGATAATTGCCTATTACTGAAATTATAAACTCTTCCCAACTATTACTGTGTATTTGTTGATCTGTTCCTATTTCTTTAGATATCCACTCTAAACCACCTTACATTTCAGCTGTCAATCAATAATAATGCCTTATTATCATAAACTCTCCTGCTATGTGTAGTTTTGCTGGAACTGGAATGGTGAGAGTTGGGAAATTTCCTCTTCAAGTGCTGCCTCATAGTGATTACTGAGCATGCTTGCCCTCACAGATAGTCAGGTCAGATTGAAGGAGGAGTCGGTTAAGAAGAGGGGGATAACCTGCGAAATATAGTTGCCCTTTAAAACAAAACAAATTATTTTTTTCTAGTTGATGTTGTTTGTCCAGTAAAAACATTTCATCAGAACTGTGTTATTCTTATTAGAGTTTTAAACCTCTGTCTGCAGATTCCACTGACCACTGTATTTTGTTCCCATAATCCTCCTTATCTCTCCCTCCTATATTATATACATAGAACCATGAAATCTGTTCCTTTACTCTCCTAGATATTGTGAACTGTGACCTGAAATCCACATTGCGAGTTCTCTACAATCTCTTCACCAAATACCGAAGTGTAGAGTGAAGGGAAAGAAAAGTCGGAACGTTTGTTTTTACGCCAATATAAAGGGAACAGACATTTTTTAAATTGATATTATTTTTTTAAATCTATTCGGGTCGATAAAGGGACTTTATTTGGGGCTTTCCAACAAACTCCAGATATGAACTCAGGAAATTTGCCTTGGGGAAACACCTCGAATCAATGCCCACGCTATTCGACTGAGATGACGTAGATCGTATGAATGGAGGATCGCAACCCTCGCCTATTTTCAGCCAATGATAATATATTCACCGTCAGTGCTAATGATCCCTTTGCAATCTACTTGTGAATGCAAATTCCCCATTTTAAGGACAAGTTCAGATTAAAACACATTAAGGAGAATTTCCAAGACCTGTAAGTTCTCCATGGTATGGTGCTTGCAGCTCGGAGTGAATCCAATCAGGTCTTAATATTTGCTGCAGTTCTTAGTAACCCAGACATGGCTGAAATAATATTACTGTTTTTTACTGAAATTTAAAGAAATAGAAAGTTCATTTAAAACAAATAGTAATACCTGATGCTACTACAGGGAGATACAAAGCATCTCATGGACGCTCCTTTTTCATCATTCTTCATGGGAAATCGCATTGAGATGTCTAACCCATTGGTTTTGGGGGGAGGAGTCAAAAGTGATTGGCATAGTTGTATCCAATCAGTAATTATTTAGAAAGGCAAGTGATCTTTTAATCAGCAGTTTTCTGTCTAGATGTCTGGATAATTGTGTTCTAATCTGAACTTCTCGAAAAAGCCGCAGGAAATTACAGATATGAATGAATAAATATGATTTTATAGATCCTGAGATAGTTTGCAATGGAAAGGTTTAAATCTACAGTGATATACCACACATTTACCAATGGTATCTAGGATTATACACCAAACCTTTACCAATTGTATCTATGGATTATATACTACCACATTTCAATTGGATCTAGGATTATATACCACACATGTACCATATGGTATCTAGGATTATATCACAACATTACCATTGGTATCTAGGATTATATACCACATTTACCAATGGTATCTAGGATTATATACCACACATTTACCAATTGGTATCTAGGATTATAACCACCACATTTACCAATTGGATCTAGGATTATATACCACACATTTACCAATTGGTATCTAGGATTATATACCACCACATTTACCAATTGGTATCTAGGATTATATATACACACATTTACCAATTGGTATCTAGGATTATATACCACACATTTACCAATTGGTATCTAGGATTATATACTACAAATTTACCAATTGGTATCTAGGATTATATACCACACCTTTACCAATTGGTATCTAGGATTATATACCACACATTTTACCAAATTGGTATCTAGGATTATATACCAACATTTACCAATTGGTATCTAGGATTATATCACTACATTCATTGGTATCTAGGATTATATACACACATTTACCAATTGGTATCTAGGATATATACACATATTACCAATTGGTATCTAGGATTATACCACACATTTACCATTTGGTATCTAGGATTATATACCACCATCCATGTCTACATATATAACCATTTAATGGTATCTAGGATTATATACCACCATTTACCAATTGGTATCTAGGATTATATACCACACATTTACCAATTGGTATCTAGGATTATATACACCCCGCATTTTACCATTTGTATCTAGGATTATATCCACACATTTACCAATTGGTATCAGGATTATATAACACATTTACCATTGGTATCTAGGATTATATCCACGCATTACCATTGGTATCTAGGATTATATACCACACATTACCAATTGGTATCTAGGATTATATACCACACATTTACCATTGGTATCTAGGATTATATACCACGCATTTACCAATTGGTATCTAGGATTATATACCACACATTACCAATTGGTATCTAGGATTATATACCACACATTTACCAATGGTATCTAGGATTATATACACATTACCAATGGTATCTAGGATTATTACTACACATTTAACAATTGTATCTAGGATTATATACCACACATTTACCAATTGGTATCTAGGATATATACACACACATTTACCATTTGGGTATCTAGGATTATATACCACATCATTACATTGGATCTAGGATTATATACACACATTTACCAATTGGTATTAGGATTATATACCACAATTTACCATTTGGTATCTAGGATTATATCCCACCACACATTTTACCAATTGGATCTAGGATTATATACCACACATTTACAATTGGTATCTAGGATTATTATACCACACTTTACCATTGGTATCTAGGATTATATACCACACATTTACCAATTGGTATCTAGGATTATATACACACATTTACCAATTTGGTATCTAGGATTATATACCACACATTTACCAATTGGTATCTAGGATTATATACACACATTTACCATTTGGTATCTAGGATTATATACCACGCATTTACCATTGGTATCTAGGATTATATACCACACATTTACCAATTGGTATCTAGGATATATACACACATTGACCAAGGTATTAGGATTATATACCACACATTTACCAATGGTATCTAGGATATATACACCACACATTACAATTGGTATCAGGATTATATACCACGCATTTACCAATTGGTATTAGGATTATATACCACGCATTTCCAATTGGTATCTAGGTATATACCACAGCATTACCAATTGGTATCTGGATTATATACCCAATTCCCACACAATTGGTATCTAGGATTATATACCACGCATTTACCAATTGGTATCTAGGAGTATATACACACCACATATTACCAATTGGTATCTAGGATTATATACCACACATTTACCAATTGGTTTAGGATTATATACCACGTTACCAATTGGTATTAGGATTATATACCACACCATTACCAATTGGTACTAGGATTATATACCACGCATTTACCAATTGGTATCTAGGATTATATACACGCACCTTTACCAATTGGTATCTAGGTTATATACACACATTTACCAATTGGTATCTAGGATTATATACCACACTTTTCCAATTGGTATCTAGGATTATATACCACGCATTTACCAATTGGTATCTAGGATTATATACCACATTACCAATTGGTATCTAGGATTATATACAACCACATTTACCAATTGGTATCTAGGATTATATACGCATTACCAATTTGGATTTATGAAGCAGTGACATGCCATAATGCGGCTGTAAAATAACGCACTGTAATAAAAAATACTAACGGTTACTACTGCACCTTAATACCTGGTGAGTAATATCGATACTTTACGGCATATTCCATATCCCGCAGTATTTAACTCTGCAGATTTAACTCCTCAATATCCTTTAAAGAAATCCCACCAATATTTTTTACTGGAGTCTTTATAAGGGCCACTTTGGCCCTTACGTTATGATTCGCCCTATTCTTACGTTACAAAAATTTCCTTACTTCTTTTGAATTTCGAAGACCATTTGACCCTTTTTCTAATGGTTGGAGTGAGGATGATTTCATTGTAATGAGTTAAACTAACAAGATGTCATTTTCTATACACAATAGATTCAAGCATGGGAAGGGAATCATTTAAAAATGACCCTAATGTCTCCTTGTGTTACAATATGGCAACTGATAATCACTGGGCCCCCCAGCAAAACCATGATGGGGCCCCTATCCGTTCTCTCCACTTTAGTTTTGGCTCCCAGCCCCCCTGCGGTTGCTCCCCTGGTAGTTACGCCCGTTTGTCTGAATCGGATGAATGGTCGATCAGATGCGCTAGAAAACCGCGGCCAATTGCGGGACCCTCTATGGACCACACACTTGGTGGCGGGAACTGACAGTGCTTCCTTCTGGCCGACCTGTCACTAGTGGTGAGCAATCAGTTGAGGCAAATTAATTCCACGGTGCTTTAGGAAAAAGTTGTGTTTATCTACCACACCAAAGGTTCAAAAGTTTGCCCATGCTAGTAATTTGCAGCAACCAATGGGATGTTAGCTTTTTACTGGGTGGATGCAGTTAGATAATATCTGGTTGGCAATGTAAACTTTGCACCTTATTGTCTGAGATCCTCAGTTTCTGACCTTCTAAACTTCACGCCTCTGATGTTCCCATCGGAATGTAGCCGTTTCCCAAATTTTCTCATGAACATCATTTCATTAATCTCCCTGGCTCTACGTTTACCCCCCCCCCCCCCCCCCCATAAATAAAAAAATAAATAACATTCTGCCATTGTGTTAGAAATGTAATGGGTTGATCTGGGAAACATTTGTTCAGATGGTGGTTTTAAAAACACAGGGCACGCTAATAGTAATAGTTTAATGTAGAATCCTG
The DNA here is from genome assembly GCA_019447015.1 of Hymenochirus boettgeri. Classification (NCBI taxonomy): domain Eukaryota; kingdom Metazoa; phylum Chordata; class Amphibia; order Anura; family Pipidae; genus Hymenochirus; species Hymenochirus boettgeri. The sequence continues at coordinate 19,646,206 of CM033472.1, read as the reverse complement.
TTCTAATTTCACTTCCCACTATTTTCCAAGTCAGAAGCAGTTGGGAATGATGGGTCCATTCTAATGGTCGGTTATGTACAAGATGATACACTCAGGGCTTCTCTAGCTTTCCTCTAGTCATTACTGGCTGATCTTTTCCGATCTTCCCAAGCAGGACTGAGCAGTGATGAAACAAATTAGTATTTACTTAACTTTACCAATTCTGGTATTTTCAGTAATATATACAATACTGCATCTTTACCACCACTGTGAAATACACCACAAGTGCAAAATATTGATGCAGCACAATCATTTGCTACCTTATAGAAAGTATGATGTCAATTGTGGTAATATTCGGTAACATGGCATGCCAAAAAATAAGACACTCCTACATGCAACTAAATTATAGAGGAACTGTTCTCATTTAATTGTCGTTTATTAAACATTTAATGATTATGCATCTAGCCACAATCATCCAAAGTTAAAGCAGTATAAAGGGAGTTTTTTTCCTGGTGGATTTCTCGGCAGGAGATAGCAGGCCCATGCTCCAACCTGTTATGTTGGCCACTGCTGGGACAGAGCATCAAACATCAAGCCCGATCCCAAACTTCAAAATCATTTTTAAGCAAGCCACCAAGCCTGAAAATATTTACAGGGTTATTCAATAAAAGTTCTTTTGTTAAAATGGTGCTAATTTGCCCCAACCAATCAGATGTTAGCTTTCAAATGTTAAATAAACATCTGATTGGTTGGGGCAAAATTAGCACCATTTTAAACGATAAGAACTTTATTGAATCTCCCTGATAGTTTTCTCTTCCTATGGTGTCCATGGTCGAATTCATCAGATCGCCTTAAAATCTCGATTCTGTATAAGGGGGCTTAACTAGCTTCAGAAAAATATACTTTTTTTGTGGGTGGGGTTTATGACACAGCTTATAACACATGCCTGCCACAGAGCCACAGAGACAGGGCAGTCTGGAAAGTTGTAAATTACAAGCCTATAACTTAAGATCCAGAGAAGCAAATAAATCATCCTGGACTGTTTGAAAGGTATGAGAGAGCTCTAGGGTGCACTTTGTAGGAAGACAGTGACCCTTTAACAGAAAAAAGAAGAGGAAGTTCGTCCTGACACCCTAAGTTGTGGAATAGTAAAGGTTCGAACACCACTGGCGATGTTCACCTGAGTGCCGAGCCCTGCAACAAGCCGAAACAGCCGATATCGTGCGTGCGTGGTATCCACCAGGCGGATCGCCAAACGACCCCCGACCACGAGCGCATACACACATCGAACAGAGAGTCAGGACACTGCAAGGTTCACCGCCAGAATCAGTAAAAGTTGGAACTTTGAGACTTTGAAGGAGGAAAAAATAAAAATTTGAAACAAAAAGCAAGGGGGAGGATGGAGACGTTTATGGGAACATGTTCTCTCCTGTGAAAGATCTACTGGTTTTTTTTTTAATCATATCCTGTGCAGAAACATCTTGAATGTATTAGAACAGAGAGATCCTATTACACGTCAAGCAATTAGGACATCATTTTCCAAATGAGTTCTACAGTCCAAGTCTAGGCTTGCTCTGGGCTTCTTACCTTTGGGGAAAAACTAAGATCAGATAGGCCTTAACATAGCGTATACAGAGAGAAACAGAAAGGGGCATGTAAAGGGGAAGTATGCTTCATGGGCAATTTCTGGATATTGTGTTAAGTTCAGCTTGAAATCTGCAGAAGATTGGGGGAAATCTTCTGCCTGTCCGATCTCATTTCCTCGAAAACCGGCCGATACGTGATTGTTTCTAGAGGAAAAGAACGGAAAACTGCAGAATATGAACGTGGTGTATGGGTGTTCAAAAGGACATGCCACTCATAAACCAAAAATCTGGTGACTTTGGTGTCAGTTATCTGCCAGCAAGTTTTTACAAGTTTATTACATGTATTTGTAACCAGATATTAAATGATAGTTCTATCCTTTCTGGAAAGTTATCTGCCTCCTCCCTCTGCTCAATTAACTTTTTATAAACTTGAGCATGTGCAGAGGAGGCAGCAGGGGAAACAGCTGTCAATCATTGGTTGTGATGTCAGTTGTTAAACCTGATTGACGGATGGAGGGAGGGGAGCTTACACTGCCAGAAGGGGACAATAATTATCCTTAATACCTGGTTAGTAATACAGGTAATAAGTGCTGAATGCACCAGTTATGGTTTGGGGGCAGGTAACCGACATGTGACCAGTTTTTCGTTTTAAGTGGTGGATATGCCCTTTAATATTACTTGTGCCAGATCCGTGTATTCTTCAGGAGACAAGAGACATGGCGATTGCTCTATAAATGCCACTAGAAATGCTGCATTAAAATGAATGTGTTCCATCTTGGGAACTTCACCCGCTTCTTCAATCCATTACACCCTTGGTGCAATTTGCTTTGCTTTGTAGATAGCGTAGCGCCCTGTCTGGGTTGATTCAAACGAACAATACAATGGACTTGCCCTCTCAAACTAGAATAGGAAATGTAAATCAAGCTGCACAAGGATTCGGACAGGGCAGAGCAATCACAATGGTAAATCAATGATAATGAACAGATACAGAGTGCTGGCTGGGAAATTCCACAGCTGCTACTATTTGGAGCAAATACCCAGAGCTTATGATTAAACCCAAAGAGGCGGGTTAATTACGGTTCAGTTACAACTTGGTAAATATTTATACAAATTACGTAGGTGTCTAGTAGAAATGCTGTGAATAAAAAAGGGATTTGTTTGGATGTAATTGCGATGCTGACGTGTTAGAGAAAATGTTGCGTTGGGTTTTTTCTTGCGTTAAAGGAGAACCAAAACTAAAATATAAAATGACCCTGTATGATTTCTAGATTAGCTAACAACAGATGAAATCACCTTTCTAATTCTACGGGTTTCTGGCTTATAGAGTGGGTCACTGACCCAGATTCAAACTGACCACTGCTCAGTAAATGGATAGATGCCTAACCAGCGCGGAAGTAATGTATCAATGTATCCAGGCCGGGGCGTTTTTAGGTCAACAATATGTGACCATGGGCCGTATTAAAGCTTCCAAAAGCAAAAATTGCTATACCATGCCTTTAATGTCATTGTAAACTACTGATATCAATCTTGGTATACAGTGGCAATCAATATCCTATATCCTACAATCAATGCGATGTAGTAAACCATCACAATGGTATTGAATTGCGGTCGTAAAAAACAGGCGCACTCCTAATTGTTCGATTGCGATAGCAATTTTATTTTTCAACAATATCTGCAATCAATCTTACAATTATAATCACGAGCATAAAATTTGCAGATACATTAAGGCGCAGTGTTCTTACAATACGGCCATTTGAGACCTATTTAGAAAGGCGTGGCATTACTAGATAGCGATACCGCGCCCTTACTCAACAGTCGTAGTTTTACAACCATGGTCGTAAAATTACAATAGCGATCGAATAATTAATAATAACCGCAGCTTTACATAACGGTAACCTGTTTATGGGACGTTTCCCCTTACTGGTGTCCTGGTCCTTTTCGATACCACGTTCTGAGGGTTTATAAACATTCCACCATACAGGGGCGTAATAGAGGGGAGCAGGAGGAGCAACCGCAGGGGGGCCCGGGGGAAACCAAGGGGGCCCCATCTTCATCTTGTTTTTCTATGACGGATATAGCCCTCTCCAAGAAAACCGCTGTGAATGAAGCACGGATAGGGGCCCCATCATTGTTTTGTGGGGGCCCAGTGATTCCTAGTGACGCCACTGCCCCCATACTCTACTAACAATGAAAAAAACTGCTGTTGGCTGGTCCCATTAGAACAATCTATAGCAGTATATTGTACTAAGCCAATAACAGGGAAACCGTGGTTTACAGATTTACCCACAGATACTAATTAAAACTGCACAGTGAAAGGGCATTCTTCAAATTAGCCTTGGCCAATTCAATCAGGCCTGTAAAGACCTCTTAACAATCAGGAACAGTGGAAAATGCTTTGAGCCTGGAAAAAGTACAAATGTTACCATATTGATTTCCTGCAGAAGTGAGAGAAAGTAACCTGTACTTTTAGCATTATAAACATAAATCGAGCGTACGGGGGGGTGTCGCCCTCTGACTCTTGGCAACTCTCCGCCGCCTGTCATTATTACTCAGACTCAATTAAGTGAGATCACCAATATTTCAGCACCCCTCTGTGCACGGAACGGGGATTTATCGGGGAATCTATTCTCCGAATATTTTTTTTGATGTAGGGAAGGCAGATGGAGAGCTCAGTTGCTGGCCGGAAACTTCTAAAGCTATATTCTTTAAGGACATGCCCCCCCCCTTTATATTAAATCTATACTTACCTTCTCACTTCAGAGGTCCCCAAAGTTACTTACCTATCCAACGTCCCCAAGTGGAAATATTCAGATGGTTTTCTCTGGTCCTGCATCTTCTTTGTCTTCTTCCTGGTAGCAGCAGTCAATGGAGGGCACTATGGATTATGCAACTTGACTGCAGCTAACCAGGATGCCACCTGCAAGAATGGTGGTGAATGTGGATTGAGGAAGATCTATGCTGTAACAGTATTTGTGACCGTAATCGATCATTATCGATGTCTTAAAACATGCTTCCACCCATTACCATGCAGTAGTTAATGCCATTTTTGACCACTCATTTTCACACCCACTAAAATAACGGTTGCGATTTATCCTTTTGCCCTGCCCCTGTAACATATTGTGATTTTAAAGTTTTAAAAATTCTGTATTATAGTTTGTTTGTTCCCCAAAAGTGGGATTATGGGTGCAGGCTTGTTTCCTATAGGCTCCTGAAATTGAAATCTGGCCCTGGGGTCAGCTCCCATACATATGTTGTTTTAAAAAAGAACATACTGAAAGGGCCGTTACATTCAAATAATAAGCTTTAACTTGAGAATTAAGCAACATGACAATGTAAGAAAAACGATGACCTGTACACCACAAACAATCAAAGGGCATGACCACCCTTAAAACAAAATCTGGTCAAATGTCGTTACCTGCCCCCAAACACAACTGATATATTAGCACAGATTAGATGTATTATTACCAGATATTTAAGTATAATAGTGTCCCCATTCTGACAGAGTAATCTGGGCCCCTCTCTCCATGCAGTCAATCAAGGCCTGTAACTGCCAATATCACCAAACCAATATTGACTGCTGTTTCACCTGCTGCCTCCTCTGCACATGCTCAAGATTTAAGAAGCTCTGAGCAGAGAGAGGAGGCAGATACCTTTGTCAGAATGAAAATAACTTACTTACATATATCTGGTTACAATACATGTAATCATTGGTTAACAATAGCAGTTGGGTTTGCTGGCAGAACGATAAGTCACCCGATTTCTGTTTCCACAGCCCTTTAATCAGACGCAGAGACAGATTAAAGCGCTTCTGTCTGTCCGCTCCTTTTCTCACTCTACTGATCAATTTTTCACTGTTCGATATTTCACAAAGACAAAGACTGAAGCGAGTATTGGACTGTGCTGGTCTTACTGTTTGGTTGATAGCTAGGTTTGTATGCCGGTGTGCTTGACAGGCTTTATTTGTGCCCTTAACCATGTCTGGCCCCCGTCATTTCGCTGTGTCACCAACAGCCACAACTCCGATTTCTAAAGCCCCCCCCCCATGTTTACCGACCCGTGGGCGGTCTATCTTGCGCCCACAAATGACCCGCCCTAACGTTACAGCCGTCGTATCCTGGGACTGCTGGGGCTCCGGCGCCTGTACCTCCTGCCGCAGGTCTCCTGTTTCCTGTCCCTCGGACGTTTACTTGGACTAGGCCCAGGCAGATAACCCCGGCCGCCCCCCCCAACGCCTCAACTTCGCCCCAATTTCAGGCGTTGACGGCCTTACCCCAGGCCAGCTCCCAGCGGCTAGGCTTCTTCACCCCTTTACCACCAGGCGATGGTGTATTTTATCTTCGCCACGACGACCTCTACCTGCACACGACAGCATCCCTGGATCGGTACCCACACGCCCTCGTTCCCCCAATCCCCCCCGCGCCCGCCGCTCCTCCGTTCCGCCCATCCTACCTTTTGTTTTTTTGTCTATTCCAGCTCTCACATTGGTATTGCCCCAATTCAAAATCTTCATTCCTTTTTGGGAATTGTTTGTATCAATTTTAACCATTGGCACTTTCAACAAGCGAAATTCTTGCCGCGTGGTTTCCTATTGGTTGCAGACGACCCCCCGGTCGGCCCACCCAGGAGTGGGTGGCGTTATTGTGATTAAATTTCCAATAAAGTCTTTTGTAACAATTTGTACGTTCACATAGCCACCGGGCTTTCGTTAGCACTCCGACACTAGTGATATTCTTCTGATGCGATCGAGGATAACCTCTCCGTCGGCAGCGCGGCACAATATTTACATTTACACCTACTGCCTTATATATACCACGGTAAAGACAATACAAACAGCCGCGTGAGTTCCACCATGGATTTGGTGGCGTTTCGCTGCACAATCTAAAGCCATGAGCCCATGTCAGTATCCAGAGCAAAAGAGTTACAACAAGAACAACAACAATAATTAACTCTTCAAAAACATTTGACTATTCCAGCCGCGGCAACAAACTCTAAAACAGCCCTCTCCAGCCGGCAGCTCACCGTAAGCAGGAGGCGACTTGGAGTCCTCGTACCCAGTAGCGCATGGCGGCGTTTCAGAACCCCCACGACCCCACATGACCCCCCAGCCCCCCGGGCACAGAGGTCAAGGCTGTGGCTGTCTACCATGAGGTATGACCCTTTGAATTTTCAATGGCCCCACCCATCTCATCCAGACGACTATCCGGCCCCGATTTAAGACCACACACAGACACACGGTGGCCAAGGAATTGAAGTATTCGTCCAAGAGTAACCAAGCCACACATCTATCCGGCACACTCCTCACGACCCACCCCCCCACCCCCCACAACACCAGTATCATGGCAAGCGAGGGGAAGAGCTGCTGACTATGTGCCCGCCACCCCCCGAGACTTCATTGTTGCATTCTGACGGCGAACTGTAAGTAGTGCCTCTACTTAATGAAGGAATACACCGTAGAATATGAGAAAAAAAATGGTACAGAGAGATGCGTATGACTGAGAAGAAGTACCCCCCCCGCACAGGACAGGCATAGAATCGGCAAAACAGCACAGTGAAGAGAATGAAATCAACCTCTATGGCTGAAGGTGCACGCACCCCTTAAGAAGAAGAGGACATGAAGTGAAGGTGACAACAGCCCCCCCCCCTGATGATGAAAACAGAACACCCCAGGAGTATACAGCAGGCAAGGAAGGGGGCGCCGCAGGAAGATGATGGAGGAATTAATTATCAGAGTAAAGAAGACAGAACTTCCCAGCTGTATCACGCTCTAACCACAAGAGCGAGATAAGGTACACAGAAATGCAAGCTCAAGAACCAAACTGTATGAATACTTCGCCGAAAGGGGGAAGATATCACGCAGAAAACTGAAAAAGCGCCATATAGACCAGGAGCAGCGATATCCACACGATATATCTCACTAGAGGAAAAATTAGGAAGACCTATATTCTAAATGCTTCCAGCACCGGCAGCAGATCGCAACGAGCTAACGACACAGTGCAAGCTCAGTCCTGGAAGTAGAGTGGAGAGAGGAAGGAATTCATTTTCAAGCTCAAAAAGTCCATAGCATTGGCCCTGCGCATATAAGCGATTAGATGCTGGGAACACACGCATCATCTGCATTGATTGGGACCCCCCCCCTCAGACGTGCGCAAGCTACAAAAACTAAGGGACAATAAGGGATACAGCCGCACCCCCCGCGCCTCATGCAGGTGGCCTGTCTAGAATATTAACGTTTAAAAATCAATTCAGGGTTTGACTCCACCTTGAGGTCCCAAAGAAGGAACTGGGCCGATGGTTTACATTCTTATGGACTTTGAACAACTGAACGATTGAACATCAGACCTACAATGAAACAACCCCCACCTGAAGAAAACGAAAGAAGAGCTCCTTAAGCTTAGAAGAAAAATAACACATACAGTTCATATTCTCCACTCACTTAAACCACGAAAACTACAGTTTGTTTTAGCAGAAAATCAAGACAAGAACCCCCGCCCCAACCACACAACTGATGGAGACAGAGGGCTTGTGGCTAATAAAGAGGAATCCTGGACTCAAACCACAAACCACCACCGCGGCTAGAGGACAGCTTAAGGAGAGATAATTTACAACTTAAACCACCCCCATAAATGTGGGTTGCTGGACAACAACTGCTTTTGAAGGACTTGGAAGATAGATAAAGTGGATTCAACAGAGGACAATGGCCCTGACGTGGGCACGGTAAACGTCCCCACCCCCCCCATCGCCATTGCAGAAGTGACGTTGTTCTAGTAAAGGGGCTATGAAGAAAATCAGCCCACAGATGCTAAAACTACCTGCAGGATTAACAGTATGACCTTACAAACCTTTACTACTATTTGATTTCAAATCCTATCCTACCTGGTTTGCAGACCAGGTTTATAGGTTTAATATCCCACCACCCCCCGTTCTTTCCAAGTGTTTAAAACCAAAAATTACATTTCCAGTGTATATAACACGCTACTACTCCCTCTGTTCTGGCATAGTAAATAAACCTGCTTATTTTGTGCCAGCAGAAATAGGACCAAAAAAAAAAAACAGTTAAAAACCACTGTTGAGCAAGAATTTTAAAATAAAACTAACGGCAACTTTCCTGTCGTTCCCATTGGCTGAATATAGAGCAAAATTGTTAAAGGAGGAATATGCTCCCCCTCCGTGGAGGTTCTTAATTCATCCAGGTTCATTGTAATCTGTTGTATCAATTTTTGATGTCCATCACTGGACCCACTTGGAAAGTTCGTTCTTGCCAAGACGTTTCGATAGTCATCCGACTGGCTTTCTCCCCAATTCAGAATGACTTGTACAAGAATCTGTGGCAATTAGTAAACTGTTTACAGAAAACCAACCCACAAGATCAGTATTTGATGTTTGACTCCCACCACCATTTGATCCACAAGCTGGGGTCATCAGCACCCCCCCCCCCCTGCAACACAGCGTGGAGACATCCCCACTGCACCAGAGGCGAAGGCTTCCCCTCAAGAAATGAACATCTCAGAGGAGCCCTCTTAAAACTTGTGGATATCCAGATGGGCCTTTGTCAAACAGACCGTAGACGGAAGACAAGACCACGAATACCAACCAGGGAAGGCGGAAACGCAACCGACACGCGAGGAAGAACATGTCCCTATCCTCCCCCAGTATGTAGAAGGGTCGCCGAGAAATTAACAAGAATTTTCAAAAAAAACATGGATCCCGTCCTGCTTTAAAACGAAGCAACACCCGCGCACCGCAGCAATGGTACATCCAAAAGACACAATAACACCAAAACACAAGAAAAGCGGAAATTCAATATATATGCGGTGCAGTGCAGTGAAGAATGCTAGATTGATCCGCTCCCGCGCGGGAGACCAAAAGCAACGGCATCAAGTATGGCCAGCACAGAAGAGCCAACTTTTCTAGCGGTCAGACTCAGCCGTGGTTGTATCCTGCAGTAGGATAAAAGGGCACATACCTTTGAAGATAGATCTAAGTTAAAATACTGGGCAAAGGAAGTGATGGTTCAAGCCACCCGGAGGTGTTAAGGAGGCCATTTATGTGAAATAAAGAAAACAAGCTTACAATGAGGTGGGGGGTCGACACCAACTGTATGCCCCAGGTAAATGCTGTTTTAACACCTTATCTGGGCGTTCCTATAACCTCTTCGCCACATCTAATCACACCCCTTAACACCAGGATGAAGCAATATTGCTAATTGGGATTTTCCAGGGTAATAATGCACAGATTTGACTTGAACCCCCCCCCACCCGCCAGTCGGATGACTAGCGCAACGCTTCAAGAACACCATTCTCACGTTCCAGTTGTTAAGCTCCCGAACTACCAACAGAATGTAAAGGAGAAAATGTCCTGAGCTGTTGTTATCTTTCTCAGACCTTGCACAAGTTTATTTTAAACCCGGCCATATTCATCCCTCCAATGAAAATATATCAAAATTATACCATCGGACAAAAAAAAAACCAACCCCACAATAACAGAGATAACCTAAAGGTTAGTCTTCCTCTCTCAGATTTCAAACAATTGCAGTTTTTTTTGTCGATATCTTAATCTTTTTATCGCTGAAGGAAAACCCCCTTCAGCCACACGATATGACCCTGATTTATATTACAACCACACGGTATGGTCCCGATTTATATTACAACCACATGGTATGGCCCCAATATATATTACAGCCACACGATATGATCCTGATTTATATTACAACCACACGGTATGGCCCCGATTTATATTACAGCCACACGGTATGCCCCCGATATATTTTACAATCACACGGTATGACCCTGATTTATATTACAACCATAAGGTATGGCCCCGATATATATTACAACCACACGGTATGGCCCCGATTTATATTACAACCACACGGTATGGCCCCGATATATATTACAATCACACGGTATAACCCTGATATATATTACAACCACACGGTATGGCCCCTATATATTTTACAACCACACGGTATAACCCTGATATAAGGTGAGTATAAAGGTGATGGGATTGGGTAGAATGAGTAGTTTAGATGACAATGAATTACTACGTAACCAGGTACGGTGTAAAGGTGATGGGATTGGGTACAATGAGAAGTTTAGATGACAATAATTTACTACGTAACCAGGTACGGTGTAAAGGCGATGGGATTGGGTACAATGAGAAGTTTAGATGACAATGAATTACTACGTAACCAGGTATGGTGTAAAGGTGATGGGATTGGGTACAATGAGTAGTTTAGATGACAATGAATTACTACTAACCAGGTACAGTGTAAAGGTGATGGGATTGGGTACAATGAGAAGTTTAGATGACAATGAATTACTACGTAACCAGGTATAGTGTAAAGGTGATGGGATTGGGTACAATGAGAAGTTTAGATGACAATGAATTACTACGTAACCAGGTACGGTGTAAAGGTGATGGGATTGGGTAGAATGAGAAGTTTAGATGACAATGAATTACTACGTAACCAGGTACGGTGTAAAGGTGATGGGATTGGGTACAATGAGTAGTTTAGATGACAATGAATTACTACTAACCAGGTACAGTGTAAAGGTGATGGGATTGTGTACAATGAGAAGTTTAGATGACAATGAATTACTACGTAACCAGGTACGGTGTAAAGGTGATGGGATTGGGTACAATGAGTAGTTTAGATGACAATGAATTACTACGTAACCAGGCAATGAGAAGTTTAGATGACAATGAATTACTACGTAACCAGGTACGGTGTAAAGGTGATGGGATTGGGTAGAATGAGTAGTTTAGATGACAATGAATTACTACGTAACCAGGTACGGTGTAAAGGTGATGGGATTGGGTACAATGAGAAGTTTAGATGACAATGAATTACTACGTAACCAGGTATGGTGTAAAGGTGATGGGATTGGGTACAATGAGAAGTTTAGATGACAATGAATTACTACGTAACCAGGTATAGTGTAAAGGTGATGGGATTGGGTACAATGAGAAGTTTAGATGACAATGAATTACTACGTACCCAGGTAAACATGGGCTCAGGTTTGCAAGAGGCAGAAACACGATTTTCAGACAATAATCAGAAAGGAGAAAGATCCGTGAGATGTCTGGATCATAAAGAAATAAAGATTTGGCCCCTGTCCAGGTCTTGTATAAAAATAAACGTTTCCCAGAACTTTTTTTTTTTTTTTCAAATTCAGCAAATTCTCACATCTGGTATGTTCTTTGGTTAGAAATGTAACATAATTCCGCCCAACCGAGAAACTTAACCCGGAACATGTTTTATAAAACAATAGATTGAGATGGAGGAGGCAAAATGGCAAATTCTGGTACACTGCCACTTTAAACAACACAATTCATCATTGGTTGTAAATGCAATAGTAACAGTGGTGTCCCTCAACCTTTAAAGGGCAACTCTGGTATTTTGTGTTAACATTATCTGCTCTGAGGCAAATATAGAACGGTTTTGATTTTTTTGTTGTTGTTGTTTGTTTGTTTGTTCATATCGGAAAATTCTTATTCTGATAAATATTAAAACTTTTTTTTTTATTTCAAAATATGAAAAATAGGTGTTAGCTCCGCCCATGATGTGCTCAGACTCCACCCTGCTCTGACCTGTTACTCTGCTCAAGGTCACATCCAGACCAGCTCAGAGCTTACTGAGTCTTGTACAAAGTTGGCTTGATGAGTTCCGAGCAATTGTTTCAAGTTGTTTCTAAAAGTGTTTGGAGGGAGGGGTTGGTGTATATGAGACATCAGCATGTTTTGGATCTGTAAGTCATTATTTTTCCATATATAACGTCATGTGGATCTGAAATGAAAACATTAAAACTTACTTTTGTGCAGTAACTTTTTTTTTTGGAGGGAAAGTTCTTGTTTAAGGCCGAGGCCACACTGAGCGTGAAACTTGGGTATTGGAGTGCATGCGAATCGCACCAAAAACCGCGCTCGCAAGTTTTCCAATAATCAGATATCAGAGCAACTGGCCCCAGGGCACCTAGTGTTGCCAGACCAATTAGCTAGTGTGCGCTTTAGGCTGTGGTGTGGTCTGGCCCTAACAAAGTAATTTTATCTTTATTGAATTTCTAGACGATTTTCATCTGCTGTATATTCGAACCTCTGCCGACTGTTTTCAATGGAGCTTTAAAAATGAATCTTAAAAATCAAGTGAAGTTTAAGCTAAACTTGTAGCTCAGTATCTGCTGACTAAAGGGGGAATATGGTCTCTGTACAAAGCCCATTGAGCTCTCTCATATCTGATGTCTCTAGGAAATTATACACAGGGTATAATGTAGTCCCCACTATTGAAAAGAGATCCCTCTTGCAAACCTAGGATGATGTATCAAGCTGTTGTCAATCCAAAGTTACAGGCTTGTTAAGTTTCACTTCCTACTCTGCACTGTCTCTGGGACAGGTATGTGTTATAAGCTGTGTCATATACCCAACCCCCAAACATCAAACTTTTCTGAAGCTACTCACAGGGTTGCAATCTACATGGATTCTTTCCATGTGCTTTCCTCTGTCTATAGACACCTTAGGAGAAAAAAATATTTTAAGGTTTGTGGCTAAGTTTGAAAAAGAAGTTTGATGGCGGGGCATATGATGCAGATGACAATGCTCTGTGCCAGCAATAGAATACAAGTGGGCATGCTTAAGCCAGGGGCTTGCTGGTGATGTCACAGCTCACTATGTAAGCAGGAAGCAGCACCACTTATATTGCTGCATGCAGCTAGAAGTGTCATAAAATAACAATTAAGGCGATAAAGAGGCAATATTGATATTTTCCAATAATGGCCCTTTATAAAATTGTCCCACATTGTTATGTTAGTAAAAGGCAGGCATACCGATGAAATACAGACCCAAATAGATGGTTCTTCAACGATCGCCGATTAAAGTGACAGTACCGATACAATAATGGCCTATTATTCATCACCGTATTCCTTTGCCAAATTACTAAGCCATTTCAAATATATGAACCATAAGGTTTAGATTTATTTTTACATTTCATGCAGCATCTGGTGGCATCGTCCCCTTTTAAAGCTTTGAGGGTTTAGCTGAATGTTTCACAGTCGACATTTCGGTAAAACTGTAAAGAATTAATAGTATAAATACTGGGATGGATTTCATTATCATTTGCATTCCTTCCCCTTGCGAATCTCTCCACACAGGATCTAATTATCTGCAGGGTGACTCTCCTGTTGCTACCAATGAGCTGAACGTTTACTTTGAGTGTTGTAAAATAACTGAAATTGAAATATTTTCTTGCGAAATCCAATTAGAATCTAGAGGAAGCTTTTAGAGCTAGCGATAGTTAAATTTAACCCCTGTGGTGCTTATACACCAGTGTAAAAGAAATAGATTTATTAATAGATTATTATTATTATTGTGGATTTATAAAGCGCCAACATATTCCGTAGCGCTTTACAAACCCTCCATTTGCACTGTGATTTGCCCTATATTTCAAAATCGGACAGAATGTGATCATTGCAATGGAATGCAACATGGTGCCTGTAACGTGACCCCCCCACATATCAACATGGGCTTCTCACGTGCTAACAGATCGCAAAACACGATCCTGATGTTTTAGCGGTAAATTATTTTTAAATGACGTATTATAAGCTTCACCCGTTTACTCATCCTTGTGTGTCTAGTGGCATATCAGAGTATCTAAAGGTAACATACACCTACATTATTTTTTAGATATACTCACTTACCCATCATTCAATTTATGGAACTATTTATTCAGTAAAGGTGTAGGTGAATTACTTTCGTGGATTTTCTTTTTTAATATATGAAATCCTATTCTTACCAATCAGCAAGTTACAAATGATTCTACATTTTTGATTTCTGAGACTAAATTTAAAAACCCACAGTATCAGAGGGTTATTATGCACGTACAATACCAATCGTGACACTATGGTATCAGGTATCCCAGTACAGTCTCCCGCAAATCGGGGTGGTATCCCACGCTCCCGCGAGACCACCCCGATCTCCCGTAACGGAGAGGAGTCCTGAATCTCCTCCCCATTATGCCCCCTTTATGTGTGTCACGCCCCTGGACCGCCCATGCCACACCCCTACCACCCCTAGCCCCACCTCCCCCACCCCTAGTGCGTATGCCTCGCCCATTGTGTGACATCAATGATGTCACGCATTGTGGCCACGCCCCCTTATCAAGCCCCCTCGCCCACCAAGCCCGGAAGGCAGGGTGGGATGTCTGAGGTATTGGATGGGCAATCGTACAATTACGGTCTGGAACATAAATGTATGATCGCGTTTGCAAAACTCAATTGTACAGCAGTGACTGTAATTGTACGATCTCTGGCTTAAAAAAAACCCAACCTATCTCTAAATAGTAATACTGCGCCTTTATAAATATGACCCTATCACCCATAATGAAGAAAGATACTCGGGGGCATTCAATAATTATTATAAAATGGTGCTAATTTTGCCCCAACCAGATATTATTTAACATTTGAAAACTAACATCGGATTGGTTGGGGCAAAATTAGCACCATTTTAAACAATAAGAACTTTTATTGAATGTCCCTGAAGAACTTTTATTGAAAAACCCTGATATCTCCATGGAAAGGTGAAGAAGATTTAAAGTGAAATCTGCCAGGATTTAACACATTTCAAACTGTATTAGGCCATAGCTCCTTTAAGAGCCCCATAGTCAGTGGGCCGGACAGAAAGCAGAATCAATTTAAAGCCTTTACAAAAATGAAATTACGTTAAAACAGTGAATTTTATTTTCCATTGATAAAGCCGGACTGTACAGCATCATCAGTGAACCAATTTGCAGCAGGATAACTCTGGGAGAGAGACCTCCATTAGAATGTTTTATTTAATAAAATCTCAAAAGATTCTATTTACTGGAATTAGTAGAGAGAGAGGGGATCTGAGAGGGTAAAAAATAGTCAGTGATCACCGCATGGATGCACAGACAGTCTAATACAAATTTAGAAAATAGATATGTGTCATTTTATCATAAGGTACTCATATATATGTACAGTACTCCGAATTCCATTAATACCTGTATAATCCACCTCTGTAATGGATCCTAATTGGATCCAACTGTCAAGAAATATCCTTATAATCTTCAAGCTGCTATGTACTAGGGTGCCATTTATAAACACTACAGGGGAGCAAACGTAACTACAGGGGAGCAGGGGGAACAACCACAGGGGGCCCACCTTATTTTTTCTATGGCAGATATAACCTCATCCCAGAAAACCACTGTGGATGAAGCACGGATAGGGGCTCCATCATAGTTTTACTGGGGGCCCAGTGATTCCTAGTTACGCCACAGAACAGAAATAACCGGCTAACATACAAACAAGAGTGGTACCCAGAGTTCCCTGTATAACTCAGTCTGTGTCCTTGTACCTTTATATGGATACAGAACTCCTCAGTGACTTCTAATATCCTTATAATTTACAGTAGGGGATACATTATCCCTTATAATACATGAGTGGTACCCAGAGTTCCCTGTATAACTCAGTCTGTGTCCTTGTACCTTTATATGGACACAGAACTCCTCAGTGACATCTAATATCCTTATAATTTACAGTAGGGAATACATTATCCCTTATAATATATGAGTGGTACCCAGAGTTTCCTGATTAACTCAGTATGTGTCCTTGTACCTTTATATAGACACAGAACTCCTCTGTGACTTCTAATATCCTTATAATTTACAGTAGGGATTTATTATCTTTTATAATACATGAGTGGTACCCAGAATTCCCTGACCTGTATTACCCAGTCTGTGTCCTTGTACCTTTATATAGACACTGAACTCCTCAGTGACTTCTAATATACTTATAATTTACAGTAGGGGATACATTATCCCTTATAAAACATGAGTGGTACCCAGAGTTCCCTGCCCTGTATAACTCAGCCTGTGTCCTTGTACCTTTATATGGACACAGAACTCCTCAATGACTTCTAATATCTTTATAATTTACAGTAGGGGATATGTTATCCCTTACAATACATGAGTGGTACCCAGAGTTCCCTGTATAACTCAGTCTGTGTCCTTGTACCTTTATATGGACACAGAACTCCTCAGTGACTTCTAATATCCTTATAATTTACAGTAGGGGATACATTATCCCTTATAATACATGAGTGGTACCCAGAGTTCCCTTTATAACCCAGTCTGTGTCCTTGTACCTTTATATGGACACAGAACTCCTCGGTGACTTCTAATATCCATGGGTGCAAGATTTTAACCATCTAATTGAACTCCTGGCAAAGCAACTGATGAGGCCTTAGATAAACATATGTATATTGCAATTTAACATCATTATTATATTATTGTGGTCCTCTATGGATCGCACGCGGTGAACTGTCGGCTGTGGCAACTCTTGCTGTGCTCAACAGTCCTTCGTCTTGGCCGACTGGTCATCAGGAGGAAGGATCTGACCATGTGTACTCAGCTTAACAGTTACTAAATTCAGTGTTGAGAAAAAGTGCATATGTTGTAGTATCACAAATAACCCACAGGTGTCAGTATAAACCAGCTTAATTTGTAACACTCAATAGACCACTTCTTAGCAGACTAACTCAGGGAAGGTCAATGAATAAGGACAAGCCCAATTTAGTGATACCGTGCGTTATCGGTAATGTACGACAGCGGTCCTACATTTACACCGAACGTTCATTAATTAACCAACATTCAGTCATAATAAACTACTGCAATGGCATTTAATGGGGATCGTAGATTTCCGATTGTGTTAGCTTAGATTTATTTACAGAGGAGGGTGGTAATAGAAGAGGGACCAGTGGACTAGGTGGTAAGTATCTTGTTGGCTGGGTACGCAGCTAAGTATTGGGATCCTAGAACACTTTACGGGGAGAAATAAATTCCTCTGGAGGGTGAACATGCCCTTTAAATTCCATCTGGCTACATGAAAGTTGTTGGGGCAACTTCCTGAGGACACATAGAAAATCTCTAGCTACAATATGATGTAATCAGGTAGTTGGGGAAATCACAGATCAAGTGAGAGCAGGATGGATATGTTTGACCTTGTAGAGAACATACTTGGATTGCCAAGTAGAGAGAATTCCATTGTTGAATGGTAAAGATTATTATTGTACGCAGGGTTGAAGAGGCATTGATCTGAGTGTGTCTGCTTTATTTACCAAGAGCGGCATTTACATATTTCCGATGATGGAGAGAACAATGGGTCTGTACAGCACACTTGTCAAGTTAAGCGCTAAGTACAGCTGAAGAACTGTTTTCAGATCAGAGGGTTGATGTTTTAGCGAAGTGCCAAGTTTTTTCAGAAGATTCCATCGAATTGTATGGCTATTGGGTCATTCTCGCATTAGGTACCGTAAAGTTTCGAAAGTTAGCAAAACCTTGGGGTGGTATGGAAATACACGCAAATCAGTTTGAGTTGGGCCTGGCCACACTATTGTATGTCTGTATAATTTTATTTATATTGGGTACAGTATAAAATACAGAGTGTACAAACAGGGGGATAAGTGCAAGCCATTATACAGATAAATTAAATTTACATCAATAAAGTTTCAAAGGTTAAATATATATATATAATAAATGTCCATGACATATTAGGAAAAGGATCCCCGTCCCGAAGAGCTTACAATCTGTAATCGGTCCGATAGTGTGTTAAAAAGTGTAAACTAGTGTTGGAAAATTAGACTGTCCACACTAGGTGTGCTAGGGCTGTTGCGCTTCAGTCAGATTATCATAGCGCATGCGATTACCATTTTTGTTGCGATTCGCACGCACCCCGAAAAATTACGTGGATCAATGCGCAAGTGGGCACTACACTAGTGCGCTTTTGACGCGTTTTGCGATCCGTTTGCGCCTTGCAATCTGCAGTGCTGTTTTATTTGTAATGTAAATCATGGGAAGTATTATTTGTTTCCATGTCTGTAAGAAACGGCGGGTCCCACTAGAACAGAAATACATTTAAAAGCTGCGTACACACGGGACGCTATTGACAGTATGGCCAGGTCAAAACTTAGCCGCGACCGATTGTGCAGTACACATAAGATCGCACCATCGGCTGAAATTTACCGGCACTTTGAAGTATCTACCTGCGTGTACCTAGCTTTTCAGACTCTCCAATTGGATCTGCTCAGACTATTTGATTTTTAGAGAATTCAAAGATCAACTAAAAACACTTCGTTTTAAAAAGATTAATGTACAGAAATGGCAGATTCCAGTTTCAAAAACAAAAATGACTGAATTTATGGGAATCCATTGAGTAACTGCAATGCTAACTTTAAAGCAATTTAAAGCAATAGTGGGTCTTGATATGTTCCTTTAAGGGAAAACAGGTGAATTAAACTAAGGCCAAGTACACACAAGCAGATCTGTAGTTAGATGTGCACTGGGTAGAATGTCCTAGTCAGTATAAAACACTGTACACATATAAAGCCTACCCTCAACTTTCGCCTTTGAAGAAACACTAAACAGATTTTATGTTCTTCACTAACTACCGTCCCTGCAACCATGGGAGGCCTGGTAAGGGCCATCACAAGCCCAAGATCAGGTCCGGTCTTTTAACAAATGATCGCGGAAGAGATCTTGGAGGGCAGAGGGGCCCAGCCTCCAATCTCACGGGGGGCCCCGGGGCCCTGCAGGTACGCCCCTGACACGAAATCTGTATCTATTATTCACAGGGAGGTGAAAACGCTTATTCCCACCTTCCTGTGAATAATAGAATGCCGGGTATACTGCAACAGTGTTTAGAAGATTGACGAAGATAGAGCTCGGTCGGGTAAGCTCACCTGACAGCCTGAGATGGATCCGCGAGTGGCACACCGGTAGGTAAATGTTGCGGTGTTTCCAAGGCGTTATATTATTCACAGGGAGGTGTGAAAAGTGTTCTCACCTCCCTGTGAATAATAGATACATATTTCATTTACTTGAAAAATACGGTTTAGTGTCCCTTTAAAGGCTATGTCCACCCCTAAAATAGAATTTTAATATTCTGCTCCCCCATGTCCCCCAGCCCCAACCGCATGTTTTGTTTTTTCAAAAAGCTCCCCAAACTCTTACTTACCTCCCCTCGATCCTCCGCCGCACTGCCGGCCCTCTGCTTGCGAGAATGCAAGCAGAGGGCGGTACCGGCAGTCGCGTCGTTGATTGGCTGAGCGGCAGCCAATACGGACGCAGCTGCCGGTCATTCAGTGACAGTGCAGCGGAGGAAAGCGGAGAGGTAAGTAAGAGTTTGGGGAGCTTTTTAAAAAAAAAAAACATGCGGTGTGGGGCTGGGGACATGGGGGAGCAGAATATTAAGGGGGTTTAATGCTAGGGGGAGGGATAGTGAACGGGGGGAGAGGGAGGGAGAGGGAGGGGGAGGGAGGGGGAGAAGGGCTGCAGCACGCATGGCAGGAATCTCGGAGGCCAGGTAGCAGGCAGTGTCCTATATGGACCTGCTAGCCTCCTGGTGGGCAGTTTTTGGAACTTTGGGGGGGGACTACAGGAGAACCAGATGGAGTTGGGATGTGAGGTAAGGATTAAACTACACTACATGGTGGGGCAGTAGTGGGCGGGGATTATAGTTTTGGGGGTGGACATGCCCTTTAAATAGGTAAACTATTAAGAATTCATTGCACAGAGCTGTGCTAAGATCAGGTTCGCTTTATTATCCTCTGCTTGCAGCTCTGCACTATGTTGTTTCAAAAATATAACTGGTCACAGCCTTTTGCATTCCGTTCGCAGGTTACAAACACAGAAGTGTCACTTAGCGATGCAACGCTGTACAATTTCAAAATACAAAAAGTCATACAAGGAGGACAAAAATACAAAAGAAAAAAATAACGCAAGAAGTTGACCACAATGCCTGTGCTGCTCTGCACTTGGTGATGGGAATGACCATATGGGACCTATTGAAGATGCAATCAGATGAAAATTTCTAAAATGACTGATCAAGTTGAGATTTTGATTGACAGCAATATTCCCCGCAGTGGGTGATTGGGTTGTAATCCCCCTTTAATAAACCCAAACGAACTGAATTGATTATATTAGGGTTCACACAGCTATATTATGCTTTTCGGACTTTTCTTCTGTGTAGCGCAATGCAGACAATACAATATATGGGCAGCATGGGATACTGGAAGTTGTAGTCCAATAATATTGGGGAAGGCAGTGGATATTTTTTTTTCCTGTGGATATATTTTTTTCCTTCCAGTGTAATGACTGATGCGGTACATCAACTAGATCGGGCATAGGCAACCAGTAGATCTCCAGATGTTTGAAAACTACAACTTTCAGAGATCCTCTACAAGCACTCTGCAAACAGGGAATGCTGGGAGTTGTAGTTTCTAAACATCTGGAGATCTACTGGTTGCCTAAGCCTGAACTAGATCTACAAAGGTTTCTATAGTCAAGCTCATATCTCTTATATGCGGTGGGATTACCTTCCCTATTTGGCATTGTTTATGGCCAACATGAAATAGCAAAAATCATCCAAGTAGAAGGCAGTAGCACAGGGAATGCTGGGAGCTGTAGTCCACCAAGTAGAAGGCAGTAGCACAGGGAATGCTGGGCGCTGTAGTCCACCAAGTAGAAGGCAGCAGCACAGAGAATGCTGGGAGCTGTAGTCCACCAAGTAGAAGGCAGCAGCACAGGGAATGCTGGGAGCTGTAGTCCACTAAGTAGAAGGCGGAAGCACAGGGAATGCTGGGAGTTGTATCTTATTGACAGAATTAGCTCAGATACAGGTAGAAAGTCGTGTCACAGGGCAAGGAATGGAAAGAAGTAGAAGGAGCCACACAGGGAATGCTGGGAGCTGTAGTCCACCAAGTAGAAGGCAGTAGCACAGGGAATGCTGGGAGCTGTAGTTCACCAAGTAGAAAGCAGTAGCACAGGGAATGCTGGGAGCCCTACTTTAAACATTCTCTAACTGGCAAAGAAGTTAAAAAAAGGAAGGCTCAGCAGGGTATTCTGGGAGATGTAGTCCACCCAGAACACACTGCCTGATGTTTTGGAACCTTTAATTCTAGATATCCCATAATAAATCCCGTTACCCACAATCCCCCTCCCCACCTGCTGCACAAAGTGAAACCGTCCGTCCCCCTCCACTTTCCCTCCCAGTTAGCGCCGCCCTGCCCACGTGACTCTGCCAGCAGCTCCCGCCCCCGTTGACGTAACCCTAGCCCCGCCTCCGCTCCCCACCTGCCCCTCCCCCTCCTCCCTCCCTCCCTGTGTTAGTTGCTTCCTGACGTTCATTTCATTCCTCTCTTCATTCCGAACATTCCACACATCCCTATCGCCCTGTACAGTCAGTGTGACCGGCCCAGCCCTGCCCTCCCCTCCCCTGGGACCCCCAACAACTGTCCTCTCCCCACCACCCCAAGGGAGCAACAACAATAGCCCAGAGTGGCAACTACTTGTCTGGCACTGGGGGCTCTGGTGACCTGGCAGGGTAAGTTACTTTACATGGGGGGCAAGTCAACTGTGCTGGAAGGGTTAAAGGGGGTGGGGAGAGGGCAGTGTTGGGGGTGTGTGTGTGTGGGGGGGGTACATAATAAATACTATAATATTAAGGGGGTACATAATAAATACTATAATGATTAAGGGGGGTACATAGTACATAATATAATAAGGGGTGGTACATAGAACATAATATAATAAGGGGGTACATAGTAAATAATATAATATGGGTGGTACATAGTAAATAATATAATGATAAGGGAGGTACATAGTAAATAATATAATAAGGGGGGTACATAGTATGTAATATAAGGGGTTACATAATTTAATAAGGGGGGTACATAGTACATAATATAATAAGGGGGTACATAGTACATAATATAATACGAGGGGTACATAATATAATAAGGGGGGTACATAGTACATAATATAATAAGGGGGTACATAGTAAATAATATAATAAGGGGGGTACATAGTAAATAATATAATGATAAGGGGGTACATAGTAAATAATATAATGATAAGGGGGTACATAGTAAATAATATAATGATAAAGGGGTACATATTTAATAATATAACGATAAGGGGGGTACATAGTAGATAATATAATAATAAAGGGAGAGTACATAGTAAATAATATAATAATAAAGGAGGTACAAACTAAATAAAACAATGATAAAAGGGGAACATGGTAAATAATATAATGATAAAGGGGTACATAGTTATTTAATAATAAAGAGGTAGGAGGGAGGTACATAGTAAAAAATATAATAAGGGGGTACATAGCAGATAATATAATAACAAAGGGAGAGTACATAGTGAATAATATAATAAGAATGGTTCTTAAAGTGGAAGTCCCAAAGTGTTGGAAGTTTGGGGGGGGTGGGTTGTTGTTCTTATAAAAGTGCCCCAGACTGAACCTCACCGGTGAATGTTTCATGAGTAGCTCAGCTGCTGTGACATTGGCAGATTCCTGCAAATTTCTCACATTTTTCCAGAAGAAAGGAATTTTAGAAACGCCTGGGAGATGGGGAAAAAACTCAACCAACCCCCCTCCCCCAGTGCTGGGGATTGGGGACACAAATTGGGCTCCCCAGAAAGTGCTTTGTCTTTAGGGGTTGCAGGGTCCCTGTCTGTACCCCCCTCCCCTCCCCCATGACAACCCGCTGGGAGAGAAATGAAAGTCAGAGATGTTTTCTTGTCTCCCCTCTACAGGGCTCCTGTTTCTCCGGCATCTTTGCAAGTTAAAGTGGAAAATTCTCTGGAGTCAGCACATTGGTGGTGTGGAGAGAAGACTTGGAGCAGTTCTGGGAGGATTTCTGCTTGCACACTGCCCTCTCGGTAGGAGAAACTTAACACAACACACCAGAATTATTTTTTTAACCCTCTGGCACCCTTCCTGTTGTTGGACCACAAAACCCAGCGTGCACTGAAAACTGTATGCCCTGGATTTGTAGTTCAATAAGTAGCTGCGGCTTTAAGTTCTTTACACACACCAACCTCATGCTTATTGTTTTGTGTTTCCTTCCTTATCTTGGTAATCTAAAGTGGTGCTAAAGTGGCCCCCATACCTGTACATCAGGGGACCTCGCTAAATTGCACATTTATTCAAAAGGATTCACTGGATCCCCATACTATCACCATGTATTATAATTATTATGATCTCAAGACAACATTTTTAACACTTTTCTTGTTACATTCTGTTAAGTAAGGCAGCTAGGAGACATCCAACTGTTGCTTCTCTGGCTCCCCTATTGTATGGCACTAGGGTGTAAAAATCATTGTTAAAGTGATGGATCTCTTCTTGCACAGAGCGTTTTGTAAAGCTCTCCCTATTTGGTTGCATTCTGTATCTTGGGTTACGTAACATCATCTGCCCAATAAACTCCCACTCGCTGAGCGTTTCCCCCCTTTCTATACAAACTGTTGGACTCGCCGTTAGATTTTTTTTGTCTCTTGTTCTCTTCTACAGTAAAATAAAGTAAACGGTTAATTCCAATCTTAGAAAAGACAGGCCAGCAATATCTTGGTCTTCCATAAACCACTATCCCTCTGTTTAAAAAAAATACATATATATATATATATATATATATATATATATATATATCTGACTTATTAGATTTGTCACTTTATTGATTGACTGGTATTACAATTAATCCATTCTGTGCTAAATCTTGCTATTAGTAGCATAATATATACTATCATTTTTTTAAACCCCGTTATTGGATTCGATATTTACATTTTTTTTATTTTACATTGGATTGGGATCTGTGTGTTTTAGCAAAAAATAGAATTTAGCATCATCGGTATGTTTACTGTGTATAAATATTTTCATGTAATTCTTTTTTTTGCCCCATAATTTTGAGTTTTGATTGGTTCTTCTAAAATTATAATCTTTGACCAATCCGCATTGATTTGCTCATCACAATGTTTCTGAGTTTTGATTGGTTCTCCTAAAATCATAATGCCCGCCCAATCCTAATTGATTCGCTAATTGTGATATTGAGATACACTGCAGATTTGCTGCTAATCCCTCCCCTCTTTCGTGGGTGCTTACCTCTTGTGTTTTTGTGAATTCCACTGAATTTAAGGTTTCCATTTATTTATCTTGTCTTGCATTAAAAGTGTTTAGCCCATATTGGGTGACAAGGTTAATGGATAATCTCATTTAAAAACTGTTTCATGTGCATTTGGTCTTCTAAAAAAAAAATTTCTGTATACCTGGGTTCTTTTCACTTCAATTCTCTCCATTACGTTTTATGTAGATGTCCTTGTACATTAAAAAGTGCACATTTTTATTAGAAAAAAATAACCCCAAAGAAACAAACCTGTGTATTTCAGGGCTGCATACTGCTGGTTCTATAGAAATAGTTTCCAGTGCGGTTAGATTGAGGCTTCGTGTTTGTATTAACTGATAACTGTGACGTACAAGTAACGTTTTTTCACTTAGGAGGCTCGTAATCAGGATACCATTTGTCAATTGCATTTCTTGCTTTTCAGTTGAGAGATTGCCAAATGTTTACTTAAGCGGACTAATCTGTGTATTTGTGATTTTTTTTTCTATTTTGTTTTGTGTTTCTATTTATTTTGCTTCAAGAAATAGAAACGACTTTATTCCTGTAGCTGGAGTGTTTATATGTCAGCAAAAAAATCCCATAAATGGACACATAATAAGAATGGTTTTTTTTGCATTCATTGTTTTTGAACGGGCACATAGAACGCCTGTTAGTAAATTTTAGGAATTTTTTGACAATGGTGTAACAAAATCTTTTAAAATCTCAGTCACTGGTTGTACAGATGTTTCACCAACAAGCAGACAAATGCGTTTATTGACTGCCGTCGCCCACCAAGGCTTCCTCCAATAAAATCTCCTAATACTGCCAGGTTAATGCCTCCCATAGCGGAGTGTGTCTCTAAGGTTAGAAGGTCAATCCAAAAAATATGAAATTAGTGAATATTACTAAGCATCACTGAAAACAGATTTTTTTTTATATTAGAGAGCAACAATGTTTTTTTTTTATAATGACCTGTGACATAATAAAGTGACCATAAATAATAAAAAAAACAGCCACTCAACTGTGTCTCAGACCATGTGACCCAGTTTCACACCATGTGACCACTGTTACAAAGCAAGTAAAATAATAAATGAATGCTGTGAGCAATTAGTCCATATTAACATTTACTGTTTGGCCTCTTTAAATTACATTTAAATGCTGAAATAATATTTAAAGAAACAGAACAGAAACTTAAAAAAAAAACCAAAACACTAAACCTAAAATCCTATGTATTATAAGGGATAATGCACTTTTACAGTGTAAAATAAAGATGTTATTTCCTATTCCCCTGATCTGTATACATGCACTTGCAGCCTCTGTGACTTTATACTTATATCACAGGTAAAGCATACATTATCCTTTATGTAGCTTAATATATTTTATATAAGGGTAAGAATAGCACGGTGGCTCAATGGTTAGCGCTGATTGTTTGCAGCGCTGAGGTCCTGAGTTCGATTCCACCCTTTGACACATCTGCAAGGAGTTTGTATGTTCTCCCCGTGCTTGCGTGGGTTTCTGGACTCTGCACGGTTTTCCCCACAATAATATAAAGACATACTGATAGGTTGTATGTGTCAAATAAATGTGCTTAGATTGTAAGCTCTTCGGGGCAGGGCCTGATGTGAATGTATACATGTAATTGTAAAGCGCTACGGAAGAGGTTAACGCTATATAAATCCACAATAATAATAGCAGGTGAAGGATGAAAAAATCAATGTCCCTTAATACCAAATAGGTACCTTTATTGTTAGTTTAGACTGTTTTATCCATTGGTAATGACAAACACAAAAGTGACACATGTATGTCTTATTCAAAGTATAACATGTATTACCCTGTATGTAATGTATGACTATATAATTGTAAAGCGACACAGAAGATGTTGGAGCTTTATAAATCCATAATAATAATAATAATAAAAGTAGCTTTGTATCACTTATGATTGAAAGTCACACATATGTATGTATGTATTAATAGGTTTATTTATATAGCGCTACATAGGGATGCAGTGATGTACAATATTATAAAACAAGAAGTCATACAAGGGTGACAAAAAATATAAATCCATAAATGAATATGTGACATAAGGGAAGAGGTCTCTGGCCCGTAGAGCTTACAATCTAGTATGACAGGAAATAATTTCGGCACACATCAAAGACTCTTTATGAAATATGTGCCTTGTTTAGATGCTAATAACACGTCTCTTTGGGGAACCTTCGCTTCCATGGGTTGTTTTTCTTTTAGATGTTTACTTAATGAAAAAGATCAACAGCTTGGCTCTGTCTGTAGCCAGTTGGATTGGGCCTTTCTGTTTGCTCTTTCTCTGCCAGTTTAAGGGAAATTATCCAAAAACCATTTGTGATCAAACTGCACTTTTTTTTATTATTACTATTTATTTTTTTACACAGTGTAGCTTCTCACTGACCAGCGGTCTCTAAATGGAAAATCTCAAACACGTTGAAACAGCAGATTTTTTTGAATTGAGAAGGGAGAGAGTGTCTTTTCCCCCCTTCGTCGTGAAGGGCGCGTGATGGAAAAGACAGGGCTGTTACCTCTTCACTCACTAAGTTTCAAGTGTTTGGAAACTCAAGAATATCTCTGACCATTAACCTTGTAGATCCCAGGCTGGTCAGATTAATGGCGATCTGACAGTGGAACAGTGTGTAGGAAGGGCAAATATAGTAACCTGCTGTGTAAACCATTAGAACTGGATTTTTAGTCAACAAAGGATCAGTTTTTAAAAGTGTTTGACAGTAAGAGGAGGGATTAGGATAAAATTTGGTAATTTTTTGGTTTGTTTATCTTTTGATCTTGTTTATTGCTGGTCCAAAGAAAATACAGAAAATGAATCAAATCTTGCATGGTTATTATTATTATTGATTTATATAGCGCCAACATCTTCCGTGGCGCTTTATAATTACAGTCATACATTACATACAGGGTAATACATGTAATACAAAGTCATACAAATTACATACACAGGTAATACATAATATAAGTAAACAGTGTGGAGTTTCTTAGCGCAATACCGTGGTACAATAGGAAAGAGGACCCTGCCCAAAGAGCTTACAGTCTAGAGGATATGGAGGTGAGACATAAGGTTGCGGGAATCGGTAGGCTGTAAATAGATTGGCAGTGGAGTGTGAAAGGCGGGTTGGATCATATTGGGTAGTAAGAGGGGTAATGTTTAGGCCAGGTTATATGCTTGCCTAAAGAGGTGGGTTTTAAGGTTACATTTGAAGGTGTTAAGGGACGGTGAGTGATGGACAGACGGCGGGAGTTCCAGAGCAGAGGGGCAGCACAAGCAATGTCCTGAATGCGGGCATGGGAAGAGGTGATGATATGGGGAGATTCTAGGCCTATTCGCACGGTGCAGTGTAAAACCAGCTAAAGCTTTCCTACCAAGATTGATAGATAAATAGAAATATAGATAGATAGGTAGAGAGATAGATTGAGATATTGATAGAGATATATAGATTGATAGATAGGTAGGTAGGTATAGAAATTTAGATAGGTAGAGAGATAGAGATATTGATAGATAGAGAGATATGTTGATAGATAGATAGACAGACAGAGATAGAGATACAGTAGATAGATAAATAATTTGATAGATAGCGATAGATCGATAGGAAGGTAGACATAAAGATAGAGTGATAGAGAGAGAGATAGGTAGAGATAGAAAGTGAGAGATAGATAGATAAGTGTATATATATATTATGTATTGATAGATAAAGATAAATCAATAGGTAGGTAGACAAAGATAGAGATTTTGATTGATAGGGAGATGGATAGATAGAGAGAGAGATCAATAGATAGGTAAACCTACAGATAGATTGATGGATAGACAGGCCGACAGACAGAGAGAATTGATATACGGATAGACAGATAGATGATAGATAGATAACAGAGAGAGATATATATATAGAGAGAGATAAATTATAGATTGATACAGATGCAAATAGAGAGGTAGTGTGCACTCTACCTTCAGGTGCTGGGTGCTGGGTGCTGCTGTTGGTTCATAAAGTTTCCAACCATAGAACAAGTTACAGAGCACCCACAGGACATGCAAAATGTTTGTCACACATGAAATACAGTTTAAGGTTTTTGCACAAGTCCTGTCAGTGCTCAGTCACTTGTTCTATGGTTAGATTACTATAGAGGCAGATAGTTCTGTACATAGGCTTATGTCTTAACTCTTGGAATTGGAGACTGCTAGGGAGACGGACACAGACTCTATATCCTAGTAGTTTACTAGACTGAGAGTTGTATTAAGTTGGGTTTATATATCATTATTATTCTATAGAAGGCTTGGCAATATATTGACCTGTACAGGAATTGATGTGTATATTTATGTATACTTATCAGGAGCTGCCATGGTGCTTTCACATTTATTTTTATGTCTTTGAAATCTATTGGGTTCCAGTGTCACTCTATATTTTACAGAAAATAATCAGAATGGAGCCAAATAGCCACAGATAGGTTTCCTTCTTTTTAATGGGTCAAGTTACATGTTCTAGATATTTTCCAGCGTTGGGAACTAAGAAACCAGTTCTGCAGCAAGTACCTAGTGCAACAGGAGGTTGGGTTTTGTGGGTAAGAGTCGCTTGATGTAAAAGGGATGTCAACCTGTCCATCATTTTGATGCTGATTCAGCACATCTTTGCCCATTTGGCTCTAGGTGCACGAAGAAAATTTCTTCCCAGAGGACATTGCTTTCATCTTACGATCAGCACATTCCGTTCCAAATACCATAAATTCCTGTCATTTAAAAAAAATCATTGTGAATATTAGTGTGTCATCAATAAATTAATATCTGTGGTATATAATGACACCAGAAACAACACCATAAATAAATACAATAAATACCTCCCTGTATAATCTATAATGGTAGCAATTTTTACACCCGCAGAACATTGTCTTTGTATTTATATAGATAGGTGGGAGATGCCATGGGATTTGTCTAACACATAACAGTATTGGAGTATAGATTTTTGTGTGTACAGAACATTCCTTCTCTGTATATTTATATTTATACTTATGGGTGGGAGCTGTCATATTGTTTCCCTTAGACAGTACAGTATGAGGGTATAGCTTATTATGTGTATAGAACATTCCTTCTCTGTATATTTATACATATGGGGGGGAGCTGCCATATTGTTTCCTTAGACAGTACAGTATGAGGGTATAGCTTTTGTGTGTACAGAACATTCCTTCTCTGTATATTTATATTTATACATGGGTGGGAGCTGCCATATTGTTTCCTTAGACAGTACAGTATGAGGGTATAGCTTATTGTGTGTACGAAACATTCCTTCTCTGTATATTTATATTTATACATATGGGTGGAGCTGCCATATTGTTCCCTTAGACAGTACAGTATGAGGGGTAGCTTATTGTGTGTACAGAACATTCCTTCTCTGTATATTTTATTTTACATATGGGTGGGAGCTGCCATATGTTCCCTTAGACAGTACAGTATGAGGGTATAGATTAGTTGTGTAAGAACATTCCTTCTCTGTATATTTACATATGGGTGGGAGGTGCCATATTGTTTCCCTTAGACAGTACAGTATGAGGGTATAGTTATGTGTGTACAGAACATTCCTTCTCTGTATATTTATACATAGGGTGGGAGCTGCCATATTGTTTCCCTTAGACAGTACAGTATGAGGGTATAGCTTATTGTGTGTACAGAAACATTCCTCTAGTATATTTTTACATATGGGGGGGGGCTGCCATATTGTTTCCCTTAGACAGTACAGTATGAGGTATAGCTTATTGTGTGTACCGAACATTCTTCTCTGTATATTTATATTTATACATATGGGTGGGAGCTGCCATATTGTTTCCTTAGACAGTAGTATGAGGGTATAGCTTATTGTGTGTACAGACAATTCCTTCTCTGTATATTTATATTTAATATGGGTGGGAGCTGCATATGTTTCCCTTAGACAGTACAGTATGAGGGATAGTTATTGTGTGTACAGAACATTCCTTCTCTGTTAATTTATATTTATACATATGGGGTGGAGCTGCCATAGTTTTCCCTTAGACAGTACAGTATGAGGGTATAGCTTATTGTGTGTACCGAACATTCTTCTGTATATTTATATTTATAATATGGGTGGGAGCTGCCATATGTTTCCCTTAGACAGTACAGTATGAGGGTATAGCTATTAGTGTGTACAGAACATTCCTTCTCTGTATATTATATTTATACATAGGGTGGGAGCTGCCCTATGTTTCCCTTAGACAGTACGTATGAGGGTATAGTTATTGTGTGTACAGAACATTCCTTCTCTGTTATATTTAATTATAAAAACATTATGGGTGGGAGTTGCCATATTGTTTCCCTTAGACAGTACAACATGAGGGTATAGTTTATTGTGTGTACAGAACATTCCTTCTCTGTATATTTATATTTATACATATGGGTGGGAGCTGCCATATTGTTTCCCTTAGACAGTACAGTATGAGGGTATAGCTTATTGTGTGTACAGAACATTCCTTCTCTGTATATTTATACATATGGGTGGGAGCTGCCATATTGTTTCCCTTAGACAGTACAGTATGAGGGTATAGCTTATTGTGTGTATAGAAAATCTTCTCTGTATATTTATACATATGGGTGGGAGGTGCCATATTGTTTCCTTAGACAGTACAGTATGAGGGTATAGCTTATTGTGTGTACAGAACATCCTTCTCTGTATATTTATACATATGGGTGGGAGCTGCCATATGTTTCCCTAGACAGTACAGTATGAGGGTATAGCTTATTGTGTGTACAGAACATTCCTTCTCTGTATATTATATACATATGGGTGGGGGCTGCCATATTGTTTCCCTTAGACAGTACAGTATGAGGTATAGCTTATTGTGTGTACGAACATTCCTTCTCTGTATATTATATTTATACATATGGGTGGGAGCTGCCATATTGTTTCCCTTAGACAGTACAGTATGAGGGTATAGCTTATTGTTTGACAGAACATTCCTTCTCTGTATATTTATATTTATACATAGGGTGGAGCTGCCATATGTTTCCCTTAGACAGTACAGTATGAGGTATAGCTTATTGTGTGTAGAACATTCCTTCTCTGTATATTTATATTTATACATATGGGGGGAGTGCCATATTGTTTCCTTAGACAGTACAGTATGAGGGTATAGCTTATGTGTGTAGAACATTCCTTCTCTGTATATTTATATTATACATATGGGTGGGAGCTGCCATATTGTTTCCCTTAGACAGTACAGTATGAGGGTATGCTTATGTTTGTTACAGAACATTCCTCTCTGTAATTTTATTATACATATGGGTGGGAGCTGCCATATTGTTTCCCTTAGACAGTACAGTATGAGGGATAGCTTTTATGGTGTACAGAACATCCTTCTCGTATATTTATATTTATACATATGGGTGGGAGCTGCCATATTGTTCCCTTAGACAGTACAGTATGAGGGTATAGCTTAGTGTGTACAGAACATTCCTTCTCTGTATATTTATACAATGGGTGGGAGCTGCCATATTGTTTCCCTTAGACAGTACAGTATGAGGGTTAAGCTTATGTGTGTACAGAACATTCCTTCTCGTTATATTTATATTATACATATGGGTGGGAGCTGCCATATTGTTTCCCTTAGACAGTACAGTATGAGGGGATAGCTTATTGTGTGTACAGAACATTCCTTCTCTGTATATTTATATTTATACATATGGGTGGGAGCTGCATATTGTTCCCTTAGACAGTACAGTATGAGGGTATAGCTTATTGTGTGTACAGAACATTCATTCTCTGTATATTTATATTTATACATATGGGTGGGAGCTGCCATATTGTGTCCCTTAGACAGTACAGTATGAGGGTATAGCTTATTGTGTGTACTAGGTTTTATCCTTATACTAATAAAGAGAGACTGTGGTTAAAACTCAGAAATTCCATGGAAATGAATTGCTACATTTACCATGTTTTCAGTTAAGGAGGATGAGGTAGAAATGTTCTGGTAACAATGTAACATTCTGGTTACCATGTGTCAAATTCATTTGCAGACCCCAGATACAAAAATCCCGCTTTCCCGTCCACTTTCTTTTTGTGTTGCTGAAAACAACGCACCCCCCGCTCCCTTTAGAAAGTTTGCTTGAAGGCTGCACCCCCAACCCCCCCTTTGTATTATTCGGACTGGGAAGAAAGGAAAATGACTTCATCTCTTCTGGCGCACTTGCAGGCTAAAGAAATAAAGAGGCCAGGTGTTTTTAAACAAGTGCTCCTCCTACCCCATGCTGGAGCTCTCATTGTCTAAAACAGATCCTAGTTCTGGCAGGGTGTCTGGCTATTAAAGGAAAAGCTCAAGTAAAAGTGAACTTTTTTTCATATATATATATATCACTTGTCATTCGTTTCTTTAGTGACGTTTAGTGATTATGTTTACACAGGAATAGTGTCATTGTAAGTATAACAACCCTTTACATTATAAGTATCCTTCCCCTTAAACCCCTGTGCAATGCTAATTTTATTTCTGTTTCCAGTGTATTTAGTGCAAGATTCTAATAGGCGGGAGGAATATGAATGCAAACCCTATCTCCAGCCTATCAGCCTTCGTGCATCTCCCCCAGTAAAGTTAAGGCAGGCAACATAAAACAATAATCTGTTTAGTCCCAATGACCATCAAGTACTGAATCAATGAACGTTTTAACGGCACGAGAACTTGGTTAGAAGTGGGAGATAAACTTTCCTTGAAACTAATGTATTTGATTCTTGCAAACATTAAACTGGGGCCTAATTATCAGCCTCTGTTTGGAACTGAATTAAACTGGATCAAATTTAGTTCCACCGTATGTCTGGGTCCATATGTGCGTGATCCTCTCCGGCTGTATGACAATGTCTAATTGCCCGTAATGAGGTACGATATGGTCAAGTCTGCAGGGGAAATAAATCCTACTTTAAAAGAGGGCGAAGTTCCCCTTTAACAGCAGATTTGGATTTTCTGCTGGGATCTCTGACTCTGGGCCTCCTTCTTTCCCCCATAATCCAGTGCACTCAATGTGTTAACTTTCTCCCCAGCAGACTTAAAAAAACTGTGACATCTGCTTTACCCTTCACCTGAGAAATAATAAAAAAAAAAAAAAAAAAAGCAGATGGGAGGACTTGCCCCTTCTCTTCAAAAAATGCCTCTGTCGACTTGTCAAGCAGAGTTCCTGTTGGTGCCCAGGGCCATTGTCTGTATTCAGGCTACTGGGAGCTGCAGGCAGCATATGTTCCCTATATTGTGCTGATAAGCTATCTGCTCATTGTTAATAATGTGCTTGACTCACTGACCATTTCTACTCCCTCGTCTCTCCTGTTGCTCATCTCTTATTCAAGGACTTTGATTTCATTATTGTCTTTACTAATAAATGACATCACAGTGCCAATATAAATACCACACTATCTCACAGTGATGCAAACGGTAGGTATTTGGAATATTTATACCAGGGACGTGAGATCGGTCGCTTGGTAGCAGGCATTTGGGGCATGCTGGGATTTGAAGTTTAGTAACCAGTTAATCTCTTATCGGTTTTTGACCTATCAAAGAAAGCTGGATTGTTTTATAAATGACGTTAATTGGCCGTCAATATCTCCTTGGACTGCACTTTTATGTACGACTAAATGATAATTTGGGACATTCATCTAAAATCCATTTTGACCACAATTTGACCTTTTCTATTTTTTTTTTAAAGTGACGTTGACACAGACAGGGGGTTTGATCGTCTCACAGCCTCTGGGCAATCTCTGCAAAATATTTTGCTGAAGGTTCAAGGTCTAGTTAATAGAAAATTTCCTACCGTGTTAATGTCACTGGGACCCCCATTGGATGAGAAATGTTGCAAGTAGTGATTGGAATTTACCTGGCCCAATGAGCATCTAGCTCCATTCTGTAGCAGTGGGGAAAATAAAATACCCTCTGATCCATTTCTGTGCCCACATGATTGAGAAGAGAAACTTTAGCACTGAATGTCTCTGTATCACTTGTTTCCTTTCAGAATTTCATGTTTACAAAGTGAGAGTGTAAACAATGTGTCGCTTAATGCGGGACAAAAAACATCTGACCCATAGGTTCCCCTTGGTAGGGCTGTAGTTCTTAGCAGCAGTAGAATTAGATTTTGTTTCTTTCAGTTGTCTGCGACTTGATTTGGAAGGTCTGTTTATTTCTATTTTATTATTTTTCTCACCGGAATAGTAGAAGAAAAAGGTTTGTCCGTTTTTATAAATCACTCAGGTCTTGGACTGTCAGAGCCTCGACATTCAAACCCGATGAAACTTTCACGCCTGCAGAGCATTGAACATGACTGTGCGTGTGACACGTGCAGTGGATTTGACAATTCTTCTGGCTTCCTTGATGGAGCAATTAGTATAAAATCCAATATTACAGCATCGACTGCATTGATAACTGGAAGGAATGATGGGAGTTGGAAATAACTATTAAACCTGTTTTTAACACGTCTTGGAGAAAGATCAACGTTCCAGAGATGTAAACTTCCACTAGTAGTAAAACGAGGACCCCTAGTTATTGTAAACCGTGAGTAGTTAAAGGGCAACTCTATCCCTCAATGAAAATTGTATATAGGTTACTCCCCAAAATCACTTAGCGTGTAAAGATGGCTGCTCGGTGAGTTGCTTGCTAGTGGAACAGCTGTTCAAGCTGTTTAGTGGTACCTCTTCTTCTTTTGTAGTGGACTGTTACTCCCCAAAACCCCAATAGTTATAAAGCTGACAGACGTAGGGCTATTCTGCAGCGAAATGTTCTTTTCACCCTTCCTTTTGTCTCTCAAAAAGTTTACGTCTCCTCTCCAAGCCTTCTGAGCTTGTAACAAGCTTGCACATTTTAACTGTCATACCCATGACTGACTGTTGTCAACCAGGAAGCATAAAGAGGGGTAAAATAACTGCACCAGCTATTACTATAGCACCCTTTCCTATGTATCTGTAGGTTACCCACCCAAGTAGATTGTAAGCTCTGCGGGGCAGGGACCTCTTTCGTCACGTTACATGTTTCAAGCATGTATATTCATGATGCACATACTTATTTATTAATTGTACCCCCCTTGTATGACTTTTTGTTGTATAGGGGTGTGTCCCCAAGTGGCACTATATAAATAAACATATACATACATACATGACATCATTCAAGTTAGTTTTACATCTTTTAGAACTCTACCAATTGCAGTTTTAGGGTTTGGGAGCGGATTTCCCTATACACATGACATAATGAGATTGTCTATATCGAAGTTAGGGATAGGGATCTATCGTTATAGGTCCTCACCCTGGGTATTATCAAGGGAGGGGGATGGTTTTGGGGTTAAATACAATATATTACACACATTATTTTTCTCCTGAACAATCTTCATGGTAAAAATGAAGATTGTTACTATTTACTACTAGTCAGTATTTCTGAATGAAATGATCTGATATTGAATAGGAAGAAGTAATCTTCCAGCTTTCCACTTGCCCTTTAGAATTGGACCTGTGTTCAAGTACTTCGAAACGTCTTTCTCTACTTCTGGTTGGGGCAGATTGACCTTTAAGAGCTATTCTGGTTTCTTTGGGGGGAAAAAATCACAGACCCTCTAGTGTAGCTAATCTGTGTACTTTTGACTATGTACTTTTGACCACAGAGCTGCATTTACAGTGGACAGTGGACCAAGTGTCTCTGTAAATTGGTAGACAAAGGGTCAACAGTGGATATGTTTGATATGGATGTCCGTCCTTTGGATAAGGTTGATTTTTTTCTGGGGGCGTGAGGGGCAGTAAAATTCTAGAAGGTCTCCTGCCTAATGTGGACTGTAACAGGATTGGCTAGAGTCGACTAGTAGTCGTGACCTGCTGGAACACATTCCTGCAGTAGATTAAGTCTGGGCATGTGCAAAGAACACAGTGGTCAGTGACCACACTGTGTGATACTGGAACGCTAGGAAATGTTAGAAATGTAAATTTCCCACCACCCACATCAAAACATTAGAAGAGACACAGATTTCTTCTTTTCTATCAAGGGTTAGAGGCTTTGGTTGTCCTTTAACTGAAATATTTATGATGAGGCCATTTGTTTATTGTCTGGAATAGCTGTTTGCCCATGCAAAGTAATTCGTACAGCCTATGGTGGTCCATAGATTTGCATTCTGGGTATTATAGAAGATTTTACTCTCTAGTTGTGTCTGAACCTGTCTATCTGGAAATAGTTTTTTTCTCTGTCATGGGCAACATCATTTTTTTTGCTTTATCTCGGATCATATTTTGCATAATGTCTTCTAGGCCAAAAGCCTGTCAATTTTAGAAGATCAAAAATAAAACCTACAGACGTAGCGTTCAAACAAAGTACACATCTGCCCTCAGTAGTCTGTAGGTCTTCAAGCCACCATCTAAGATTCTGTCTGAGAAATAAAATCTGATCTTCTGTTTGTGGTATCCTGTCCTAATTCTATGAGCTTTCATAGGGTTGGACTTATCATTGCATTTTTTTAAATCTGAAAATGTGCTTTTATGAAATCCATGGTTGTTGATTGATCCCTTTAATTGCTGAATTAAATGGCAACTGTCTGTGGTTTCCAAACAAGTTATGGTTAAATAAAAGCCTGTTTTACTTTAAAATGAGCCCTGGATCGCTGACTGCCGCCTGTGAGGAATTATATTGAGGATGATGTTTAAGTTTCCTGCTTCCAGTGGCTTGAGTGGCATCACCTGAACCTCCGCCCCAGGGCAGACCATGCTCTGCTTTTGGTCACATGTCTACAGGCTGGTGAAAGCAGGAAATGTTTAAGAAGTTACATTGGTCAACCTTTCCAGCAATATAACTTCTTACAAGTTTTACCTAGAGATGTGACCCAGGGTTTGTTTTTATGCTACAATTGGAGGGATTTTATTCAACCGTTACTTGTTCAGACTCCACATGGTCCCTTATATTCAGCTGGGTAACAGGGAGAACTACAGACCTTAATATGCGGAACCTTTACCCCTCTGCCTGTACCAGATTGAGGGGAACGGATTCCTTCTACCCCCGCGTGTCCAGTCCTGTTCAGTGGATAGGAAATCCTTTTACAGTGATTTTTGTTCTTCTTTTTTTAAATTATGAACTCATCCGCCAACTCCCCCTGTAACTTCCCAACTGTGTAAAATTGACTTTTCTTGTCTGTCTCAATGTGTTTTCCATTCCTGGGCATTGACTTCTCGCCCCCCCTCGTTTCCATAGCTGTGACATCTGTTTTACAAGAATTCTCTGTCTCATTGGGGGGGTACAGGGGGGGGCTGCCTTTCACGTCTCTCGAGATCATCTATTTTTTTTCTTTCTTTAAAGCCAAGTCTAGTTCTGGATTTTTATTTTTTTTTTACTGCCTTTGACCTTGTACTTCTTACTGCCTCTGACTGCCCCACTGTACAACATGCATTTCTCTTTAATAAGTGCACCGTGGAAAATGTTCCCAAGCTTCCCTCCCTAACATCTGTTCAAACAGTTCCACTCCAGTAAATGTGGCCTTTATCTATTCCATATAATGGGAAATCCTGCTGATTCACTGTGAACATATATAGTATATATATACATCTCTGCTGCCGTGAAAGGTTTTCTAGTAGCCTTATAACAGAAGACCAGGAGTGATCTGTTTTTTGCAAAGGAATGCTCTATCATGTTGAACCTTGGCACTCTTTGGAAACTAAAATTTCCAGCATGCCTTGGTAGCAGAATGCTACCAAGGCATGCTGGGAGTTGTAGTTTCTTAACAAATGGAGTACCAAAGTTCTACTTCACTGCCCTGTTCTATCATGGCTCCTTTAGAACAGAACACAGGGCAACTTCCTGTTCTGCAGAACAGGAAGAAGACTGTACATAGAATAACTTTGCATTCTGTATCATTACAGCGAGTATATTTCCCGTATATTGAACCTTTTCATTTTAGATACGGTAATGTTAAATATGGGGCCATGTTTTTGGATTGAGCCTGTTTCCCCCCCTATGTTTTCAGAAAATGCAGCAGGCTTTGCCAGTGTAATAAAAGGACAAGTTGTGGTTGATTGTGCTCGCCGGTTCAGCAATGCCAAGTCTTTATTTTACCGACATTAAATCAACAGTGGAACTTTATCTTATCACGCAGTGTATGACTGCAAACAATCTAAGGAGATGTCTGGAAGTGATTCAGGCGCTGTGATGAGTTATGTACCCAGCTGTAGGAAAAAAGGAAACCGAGAACTTTCTAAACTGCCAAAAATGGTACAGACGGAAGTAGGTGTTGCTCAGGGGTACGAGAAGTCGTTACGAGGGCCTTGTTCGAAAAAAGCAAGACCCTCCATTTTGGCGTTTCTTCTGTATGCGTCGCAATGTTTTGTGCATTGTACAAGCCCTGCCGCATGCATTCTTCTCTATTAACACAAAGCCTTTTAATGTTAGGTGTACTCCTAGAAAAATGCAAACACACATAATGCTAAAATGTGCATTTATAGTGTGTAGTGTGAATAAGGCCTAACAGGTTGTGGCGGTATTCAGGATAAAAAGTAACCAATCCACACCTTACAGGGATAAAGGCCTGCATCCAATCCCATTATTCTAACATTGACAATGAGCCAATGACAGGATAAGAAGTTTCCAGTATTTGACGGAATGTTCTGTGTATGTAACCATCTTCTAAGAGGCAGTTCGATAGGCTGAGATTAATTTAGCGCAAATTGTGGATCTCCGAATTCTGCAAACCATCCAACGCCATTGGTCAGAGAAGAGAAAGGCCGTCTGTAGTTGCCAACATCTAAAGATCATGGCCTGTATAGAGTCAGTGTTACAGGGAACCAGAGAAAGGCCTGGCATTCAGCCATGTCAGTACAAAGCAACTGCTACAAAGCTGGGGCCATAAACTCACTGCCAGCCAACAGCACTTTGACCTTTTCCTCTGCTTTGTCTGAAATGTTATATTCATAATGTGAAGAGCATTTCAGTAACTGTTCTGTTCTGCCTGTACAGAGGAGGAGGGATAGACACTGCTGCTCTGTCACGTGTACTGCAAGCATCCTGTCTGTTATCTAAACTGTCAGCAGTGATTCTGGGAATTGTAGTCTTGCAACAGATGATGTTGATTAGTTCTGCAAACAAGCATGCACCTAACAGAGGGTATCATCTAGTTGGGATTAGTGTCTGCATTCCTCCAAAATCCAAGGGAAAAATCCAATAACGCAGTATCCCAGCTGCAGGCGTAATACCTGATGTCTGGCAAGGAAAAGAAATCTAATTTCAGTCTGACCGACATTAGAAATGGTCAGTGCTTAGTTGCCCTTCTTTTTTTTGGGACATAACAGAATGTGGCGTCATGTAATGATTAGCAAGTCAAACTTTGCCATTTGTTTAGAAACTACAACTCCCAGCCAGCATGCCTTGTTTGCATTCTTATTATTATTGTGGATTTATACAGCTTTAACATCTTCCATGGCGCTTTACAATTACATGGATACATTCACATCAGGCCCTGCCCCAAAGAGCTTACAATCTAAGCACATTTATTTGACACATCCAACCTATCAGTATGTCTTTATGATCGTGGGGGAAACCGGAGTGCCCAGAGGAAATCCACGCAAGCACGGGGAGAACATACTCCTTGCAGATGTGTCCCAAGGGTAGAATCGAACTCAGGACTTCAGCACTGCAAACCATCAGTGCTAACCACTGAGCCACCGTACTGCTCTGTAGTTTCTAACATCTGGAGGGCCAAGGTTTAACATCACTGCATAGTATGTATATAAAAATGATACTTTAAAGGGGAAGTTCAACCTTTCCCCCTGACATACTAGTGTGTGGAAATATTTTGTATACGGTGTTTAAATAAAAATTGTGCACCCTCCCAATATCCCACTGAGCAGACAGCTGCTGTATAATGCAAACTACGCGCTTGCTTTGCCGGCTTTTGATTAAACAAACTGCTCAAGATGTAAAGCTGCTAGCGTAATATCTCTTGGATGCACTTGTCTTTATTTTGGAGTTAGGGTAATAGAGATAATTAGTTCAAATTGCCAACGGAGAAACAAATGGCAGAATCTGGGAACGCTGGTTGTAATTTGTCAGACAAATGTACAATCTGTCAATGTTTTTGCAGTGGCTAATTCCTGCAATGTACACATTCCCTTATTTTTCACAGCTGGTCTCAAATTATATATTAATTTCTTAATAACTGAGATCAACGTCGGCTCCTCCAGCCGAAACGCTTGATTAAAATATTGCTGTAGTTATTTGTCCTGCGAAGGGTATCATTAGCGAATATAAACATGAACCCACCTGCTAGGCACTTACTGACGAATACGGCAATGCTCGGGAATAGGGGGGGGGGTTTGAGAGCTGAATTTACCGCTGATTATAATTACCCGGCGCCGCTATGTTCCTTCTTCAAACTTATTATGTCCATATAGATTGAGTTCAGTTGACTTGGAATTTAACTGCAGGTAAATATAGGTTTCACTGCAAGAAGAAAAAAACCTTTTTTTACACAATATATAAATAACATAAAAATGAGTCTAGGATTAAACTTCTAGCTGAAATTCATCCAAACTAATCCAAAGTGCTAAAAGGGGTGGTACCTACTGCTTTTATAATGAGCTATGACATCACCAGCACAATCGCTCCACCCACTCAGCCACTTATATCCTATTGCTTGGACAGAGCATCATAAGCCCCATCCCTGCAATTTATTTTTTGGTTTTTAAAGCTAGTCTCAAGACTGAAAAGGTAAATTTGATGCTTATAACTTTGGATTCACAGTATCTAGACACATCATTCTATGCTTGAAAGGTATAAAGAAATAGTTATTTTCAATGGCCTTGCATTAAGGGGACTTGAATGGAGACCACAGCTCTCCTTTAAAATGGTTATTTAACCATATGGACAAGCACAGTTAAAACTCCTAATCAGTTATAACCCAGACACTGTCAGTATTAGGCAGGATTTGTTGGTTGGGGGCTCCTTGTTTTAGATTATAAATATGTCTATAATATATAAATATGTGTGATTGGAGATCACTAGATAACACTTTTCTGCAATAAAAACAACTGACAATTTTTTCTCCACATTATTAGATCACAGCTCTCCTATAACGGAAATGTTTAGGCTGAATAACATTTTACGTATCACCCTGCCGATTAAAACCGCTCGTTCACACTACATCAGTTTGTGTCAGTTTTTCAAACGCAGGTGTGTTTTAAAAAATGTTCAGACAGTAAAACCCCATAGGATTTCATAATATTGTTCACACCTGCTGCGTTATATTCCGTTCCGTTCCAGTCCGTTTAAAAAACGCACTGCATGCAGCATTTCTGTCCGTTTTTTCATGCATTTTCTATAGAAATCTATGGAATACACATTGTTAAAAAATGGATACAAATGTATGAAAAAAATGGATACAAACTGACAGAAACACATGCTGTGCGTTTCTGTCAGTTTTTAGTGTGAACGAGCCCTTAGAAAGATGGGAAAATCTTTTACTACAGTAAACCAGTCTAAACACCTTATCTTTCCCTTATCTTAGCACAGAGGGATACAAAGTAGCTAATTGGAGAGCTTTGCTCTCTCCCCGGATGAACATACTGAGCATGTCTGAGCCATGAAAAAGGGTAGGGGGCTGTGTCTACTGGGAGGAAAAATAAACTTAGAATGCTGTATTTCAGAAAAAATGCGACTCTTATATTGTACAAATCTGAAATATATGTGTTATGCAAACTGTGTTTTTGCTTCCTCATAACCATTCCAGATGAATAATAAAAAAAGACAGACGTTAATATCTTTTCAGTCTGCGGCATTATTCCAAACTTGCTGTAAAGCCGTGAGGGATGACTTTTTAAGGAAGGATTTCGTCTTCTTTTTTTTTTGGACAGGCCAGCTGCTGAATAATAGGAGAATCTTGTATTTGACTCACTCCATATCTCATTGTGGCTGTCTGAATATGCTGTGGGAAATTGTTACAGGAAAGCGACAATATGACTTTAAAATTTTCGACTTAAATTATTATTTAAGTAAGATTTTCTACTTGATACTAGTTCTGTAGATTTTTTTGCATGACTTTACATCCCAGAGATTAAATTGATTAAAACAATGTATTAGCACACCTCTTTTTACTTTAACCCCTCCTCTTTTTGAGCCCTAGTTACAGACATGCTCAGTGTGCATTACTGAGAAGAACAGGCTACTTTGTAGTTACACATAAGGTAATTACTAGGTGTCCACTCCCTTTCGGCCACCTCTCCGCCAAATATACAATATTTCAAATGTAAAAAGTAGGCATGTCCAGTCGTTAGTTTGTTCCTTGGAACCCGACTTTTTTTCATTTGAAATATAGCCTACTTTGTATCTTTCTGTGTTCATTGGAGAGATGTAACTGCAGGATTTGCTGTAGTGATTAATGTTGCTAAATTCATCCGGGAGAACCTTTTGTTAGAAATTACTTGGAAAAACAAGTGACGCCTTGATTTGCTCAGTTTATGGTATTTAAAGGAGAACTAAGGCGTTATTGCAGTTTTGTTAAAACTTTAAACTACAATTCTGCCATACACATGCGATCCCACAGCATGTGTGCCGACAGATCACATTGGTATCTGTTGGCAAACATGCTGTGGGAGCAGCACATACGGACCTGACTGATCCCCATACGCGGTATAGGGATTGGTCTGCCGTACGGCCATACACCGCACAATCGGATCGGCTCTCTCTACTTAAAGTAAAGGGAGCCAATAATGACCAACGGAAATTTTCCGTCATTCCCGACAGGATTTACCCATTATCGTTAATATCTATGGTCTATACCTTTAGTATGGAAGTTAAGGTGGACATAAATAGGAATAATAATGGGCAAATCCCGTCAGGGAACGATGGGATTTACCTATTATCGTTCATGTGTAGTGGCTGTTCCTGACACATGGTCGGATCTGTGTGTGCTGTTCCCACAGCATGTGTATCGATGGATATCAATGTGTTCTGTCGGCACACATGCTGTGAGAAATACATTTATAGAATATAGGGAGGTAGGAATTCATAACCCTACCTCCTATATTAAGGTACTGTAAATTAAAATCAAGTTCATTTTGATGTATAGTTGCCCTTTAAGTGAGGAAGTAATGAAGCATTTTTTCTCTTTTGGGCTGAGGCCACAATGTTACGATCCTTTTAAGCTTCGATCCGCGCAATAGTCTGAAACCAGAGTGCATGGGATCTGCAAAAGAAATGGTGATTGCATCTGCTC
This sequence comes from Hymenochirus boettgeri, assembly GCA_019447015.1. Taxonomy (NCBI): domain Eukaryota; kingdom Metazoa; phylum Chordata; class Amphibia; order Anura; family Pipidae; genus Hymenochirus; species Hymenochirus boettgeri. The sequence goes on along the minus strand of CM033472.1, from coordinate 19,602,466 downwards.
TAAAAACAGGGCACAGCACATGCAATATGGCCACCCGGATTGACAGGGTCTGCTCTGTCATTCTCATGCGCTAACGGATTGTACAAGTGTTTTTAGCCACACAACAGATTTCAGCTTGTGAGCATTGCTGACGGGGAATCTGATAAGGAGGCAAGAAGATCAAGTCAACAGCTTACTATATGCAAAATCTCAATTTTATACGCATGCGTTTATTTCCCCCTTGTAATTTAGTAATTATAGGGAAGAAGGGAGATTTAGATTTAATTTCAAATCAATCAAAATTATTAAAGGGCAACTGAGCAAGTTAGTGTTTAATAAAAGCTTGCAGTCTTTAAAAATGTGCCTTAATTCACATCTATGGCTGCAACCTTGAGAAACTGTATTGCGGAGAATGTTTACATTTCCTGCTTCCAGTAGGTTGAGTGACCCTCTGCTCCTCCCCTCAGCCCCACGGGTAGAGCATGCTCAATTAAGACTTAAGCTTCATACACAGGTGTGATCGTTGTGCCGCCCCATGACGCACAATGTGTATGCACGGTCCTATTGGGTGATAATCGTGGCGTGTATGGGCACTTAGTAGGACGAAACGGCAGTTCAGTCTGGGCTCGTTGCCTGATTTGACAGGCGGATCTTCAACGAGCCCCGACCGAATGACCATTTAGCCCGATAAAGTTCCCATACACGGCACGATTATTGCCTGAAAGGTGCATAAACATCATGCATCGCGGGCCAGTACCTGCGATCGCATATGTGTATGAACCTTTAATGCTGGGAAAGATAAGTACCTGCACAGCTGGTAGAAGCAGGAAGTTATGTCGCTAAACTTTTACAGTAATATAACTTTTTACTGGGTTTATTTAGAGACGTGATCCTAAATTTATTTTAAAGGGATGACGAAAAGGCTTTTATTTAAACCTAACCTGACCTTCTCCCTCTAGGCACATGCGTGTTACAGAGAAGGGTTTAGATAGAGAGGTTTTTCTATGTTTTTCGCTAAAAAACTTACCATTGTAGTCTGCTGCAGTTTATTTTGTGGGAACAAGGTCGTTGGTATAGGAAATACCGCTGAGAAGTTCAGATATCTGTCGTTCAGCAATTATAGAATCTCTCCTGGGTCATTTATGTTAGTGTCTATGTCCCTTTGTTCTGGGTCTCACTTCATAAGCTGCAACATTGTAAGGAAATATGAGCAAATGCTATTTTCCTAGAAACTGGGGCTCATGAAACCATCGTAAGCGTCCAGGGAATCGGAAAAACGTTTCCCTTTGAATAAGAATGAGTCAGTTCCTTAAAACTGCTCGATGTCTTCAGCTTTTTGGCTATGACCTCAGACAGGAAATCCAGAATTCAACGACTTCCTCTGGCTGCAGTGATTGTGGAAGTGCGGTTAGTGGCTTTGCAGCTTCTAAAAAGTTCAGCCATAGGGAGTTAATTAAAGGCAAAGCAAACCTTCCGTAGTATTCTAATTAAACGGCGAAGTATTAGCTCATGTCTATTAGGGGCATAGCATATTCTGTCAGTTCATTTCAAGGTCAACCTCTCTTTAAACGTGTTGCATAGTGTTTGATTTCTATAAAGGTGGTCTTCTATTCCAGTTATATACAGTTACAGTATTGCTTTCATTCTCCTTTAGCTAAAACGCTAGGGTTGCATTCTGACTCCCATTTTGGGCGAGTTTCTCTACTGTTTATAATTTCTGCCTTCCATAGGAAACAAAAAGCAAAATTTCACTTTAGTAGGGTCAGTGCTGCTTTTAACGCTATAATTTTTCTAACCAAGGACAGACTGATCCACGCTTTGTTTAACTTGCTATTGGAAGGGACAGGCATGTTATGTACGCGCTGTTTTGTGAAATATTTTGAGCATGTATTAATAGGTAGGCTTCACTCTACTTTGTTGGATAGCCTGTTAACTCATTAAGAATTGGCAGCTCCCACCCATATGTATAAATATAAATATACAGAGAAGGAATGTTCTGTACACACAATAAGCTATACCCTCATACTGTACTGTCTAAGGGAAACAATATGGCAGCTCCCACCCATATGTATAAATATAAATATACAGAGAAGGAATGTTCTGTACACACAATAAGCTATACCCTCATACTGTACTGTCTAAGGGAAACAATATGGCAGCTCCCACCCATATGTATAAATATCAGAGAAGGAATGTTCTGTACACACAATAGCTATACCCCCATACTGTACTGTCTAAGGGAAACATATGGCAGCTCCCACCCATATGTATAAATATAAATTAAAGAGAAGGAATTTCTGTACACACAATAAGATATACCCTATTCTGTACTGTCTAAGGGAACAATATGGCAGCTCCCACCCCTATGTATAAATATACAGAGAAGGAATGTTCTGTACACACAATAAGCTATACCTCATACTGTACGTCAGGGAAACAATAGGCAGCTCCCACCCATATGAATAAATATACAGAGAAGGAAATGTGTACACACAATAAGCTATACCCTCATACTGTACTGTCTAAGGGAAACAATATGGCAGCTCCACCATATGTATAAATATATCAGAGAAGGAGTTCTGTACACACAATAAGCTATACCCTCATAATTACTGGCTAAGGGAAACAATATGGCAGCTCCCACCCATATGTATAAAATACAGAGAAGGAATGTTCTGTACACACAAAAGCTATACCCTCATACTGTACTGGCTAAGGGAAACAATATGGCAGCTCCACACTATGTAAATATAAATATACAGAGAAGGAATGTTCTGTACACACAATAAGCTATACCCTCATTCTGTACTGTCTAGGGAAACAATATGGCAGCTCCCACCCATATGTATAAATATATAGAGAAGGAATGTTCTGTACACACAATAAGCTATACCCTTATACTGTACTGTCTAAGGGAAACAATATGGTAGCTCCCACCCATATGTATAAATATACAGAGAAGGAATGTTCTGTACACACAATAAGCTATACCCTCATACTGTACTGTCTAAGGGAAACAATATGGCAGCTCCCACCCATATGTATAAATATACAGAGAAGGAATGTTCTGTACCACAATAGCTATACCCTCATACTGTACTGTCTAAGGGAAACAATAGGCAGCTCCCACCCATATGTAATAAATTACAGAGAAGGAATGTTCTGTACACACAATAAGCATACCCTCATACTGTACTGTCTAAGGGAACAATATGGCAGCTCCCCACCATATGTATAAATATTCAGAGAAGGAATGTTCTGTACACACAATACTATACCCTCATATGTACTGTCTAAGGAAACAATATGGAGCTCCCACCATATGTATAAATATACAGAGAAGGATGTTCTGTACACACAATAAGCTATACCCTCATACTGTACTGCTAAGGGAAACAATTGGCAGCTCCCACCCATATGTATAATATAAATATACAGAAGGAATGTTCTGTACACACAATAAGCTATACCCTCATCTGTACTGTCTAAGGGAAACAATATGGCAGCTCCCACCCATATGTATAAATATAAATATACAGAGAAGGAATGTTTTGACACACAATAAGCTATACCCTCATACGTACTGTCTAAGGGAAACAATATGGCAGCTCCCACCCATATGTATAAATATACAGAGAAGGAATGTTATTACACACAATAAGCTATACCCTCATACTGTACTGTCTAAGGGAAACAATATGGCAGCTCCCACCCATATGTATAAATATACAGAGAAGGAATGTTCTGTACACACAATAAGCTATACCCTCATACTGTACTGGTTAAGGGAAACAATATGGCAGCTCCCACCCATATGTATAAATATACAGTGAAGGAATGCTCAGTGTGCTCAGTATAGTGCAGGGGTGTCCAACAAGTGGCCCAACCACATTATTTAGTGGCCTGTGGCAGTATTAGAGTGGGCGAGGCTTAGGGTGGGAGTGGGCAGGGTTTTGGTGGTTCTGGGTTCAGAGACGTATTTGATATAAATGGTCTCATAGACTAGAGATTAAATAATTGGACCTGAGTAATTTCAACATTAAAATATCATGTTGATACAGATACAGAGAAAATGACAACCTTTTAATACATTGTATCAATTCTTGTACACATTGTAACATATAAATTAAAATGTGAATCTTTAACTGTCCTCTCACGTCCTGACCTTACTAACCTTTCCATCCTAGAGTTCACCGAGTGGCCTAATGTCAGGGTATGTTAATAAAAAACTATTTTTGTATAATTAAAAACCATCCAGGGCAGTGTTTTTCTTGTTTACAAATCCCTTAAGACTGATTTTCCTATTTACGAGTTTACCTCCCCCCTACGTCCTTTTGATGAATACCGGGCGCTGGTAGAACACAATTAACCGCTGATACAAAAGACGGCAATCTCTTGTGTTGTATAAATACAACATTCCCTGTTACAACTCTCCAGATAATGAATAGTCATGAATCCAGAGGTAGTTAGAGGCTGTCATGTTTGGTAAGAGCTTCTTTACGCCATGATTAGGGGGATAAATGAAAACGTAAAGAAGGCTTTTCAATCCTCGCTTTCATCTTTCAGGCCTCTGATCATTTTAATTGAATGCTGGGAGAATTTACCTTGCGTCTTGTAAACAATGTGTTTACTGTTGGACACATTGAGATTGCAACAGGAATTTTACAGGAAGATTACAATGTAAAAAATCTATCTATGTAGGTAAAATAACCCCCAAACTGCAATAGTTAGAAATCTGAGAGATGTAAGTCTAACCTGAAATGCGGCCTAATGTTCTGTTAGCAGCTGTTAGTAATGGATGTAACAGATGACATCACAGCCAATGACTGAATGCTATTCATTTAGCTGCCTTCTCTGAGCAGGTGCGAGCTTGGAAAGAGCTTGGAGAGTAGGCACCGGAAACCTTTTAAGAGGCAGAAAGGAAAGAACATTTCACTGCTTGTTGTAGTTTGTTGTAGTTTGGGGTTATGGGGGTGGATTTTCCAATATATGATTTTAAGGGGGAACATGCTCTTTAAGCAATCGCCATATTGGATTGATAAAGGACCAATGTAAATGTCCAACAGATGCCTCCTAACCTCTTACCATAGAATAGAACAGCCCCTTTTCTTAAATCTGTTGCATGAAATTATTGCATCTTAGGTTGTTAGTAAGTAACAAATAGGCAATCTAGTTTTAATACAATTAATTACATAGGATATAAGAAGAGCTGTAAACCACATATGCTCTGCAGAGTCTATATGGATGCATATGCAGTAGCCAATCAGGATTCTGCACTTGTAACTATAACCTAATGGGAAATACCAATTTTAGACAATCTGGAGAAGCACAATCACAGTAATTAAAATATAAATTGTTTGATCCAATTTGCCTTTGCTTCATTATTACATATGTTGGGTTGCCAGCAGGTGCACCTAAGTTAAAGAATGTCCTTCTATTTAAGAAGGTTATCATGGTAACATCTCTGCATTAAAATCGCTATCCCTGTCCACCGCTGCTTATTGCCTTGGTGAGCAGTTTGGAGAATTGTGGAATGTCGTTATCTGTAATTATTATAGGAGACCTGTGTATTATTTCTTATTCATTTCATTTGCAAGGTGCCAACCATCTCTTAATAGACCATTAAATATATCAACCTCTATGACAACAATGTATCCATGAGTCAGTCTTGCAAATTAAGCAAATGAGTAAGAACTTCTAATCAGAAAGTTACTAATAAGCGTTGGCTATTCGTGTAGCCAAAGTGTCTTTTTAATGAGATTCTGTATTTTATTTTTTTTATATATATACTTTTTATGGCTTTGCGTGCGGCAATTATTATTATTATTTTTTTTTTAATATTACAAGATTAATAAGCATGATTTGTGGTATAAGTAAGGAAACACTGAGGTTTCGTTTAAAATTTTTCTTTAATTCAGTCATTAATTGGCCAATAAAAGCTATAATAATTTATTCCAAGATGTCCAAAATATTTAAGGATAATTATTGTCCCCATTTTGGCAGAGTAAGCTGGCTCCTCCCTCCATGCAGTCAATCAAGGCAGTGACTGCTGACATCACAACCAATGAGCGACTGCTCTTTCCCCTTCTGCCTCCTCTGCACACACTCAAGCTCATAAAAAACTCATTAAGCAGAGTGAGGAGGCGGATACTTTTATCAGAAGAGAACTTATCTTGTAGCGGTTGCAGGCAGATAACTGACAAGTGACCATTTTTTGCTTAAAGGGTGGTCATGTCCTTTAAGACTTTGTAAGTATACAGATTGGATTAGCATTTTAATAGCAGTGTATTCCACATGTGTGGAGACATTGTTCTCAGGAGACTTCAATTTGTGTAGCGCCCCATCAAGTGGACTAGTACAGAATCACTTGTGCTCTGTTATTTTAAACTTGGAAGATGCAAAGGAACCAGCACGTTGGCTTTGGCCTGGCACCAAGATGACTTCACTTACGTCTTATCAGAACACAAGGTCTAACTGGCGGGCGCTTTCTATAGCACATGTGATCTGTGTTACCCAGGGACCTATTTTCCCAGTATGGCACATCAGTAGGAATTATGTGCGAGCTCACGAAGAGATAACAGAAACATATTTCATAGCAAATGGACTAGCGATTAGTTATTAGAAGCTTCATTATGTCCCTACGCTCATGTATAATTTATCCTTTTATATCACTTTGAAGGGCCCCGTACCTTTCTGTAATAGGAACTTCAAAGGGTTATAGAATTAGAAACAATATAAATTGGAAGGAGAGGATTTCCGTGGGTTAACGATGAATAATTTAAAGTGAAAGAGAGATTCTCAAGTCCACGTTGGATTGACACTGCAGGAAGAACTAGCGTGTCTGTAACAACGTTTAAGATTCTTGTTTTCACAAGAAAAACATAAGATTGAGTAATAAAGATTCAGTTTTCAAGATTCATTTGATTTTCGATTCAAAAAGTCACGAAACGTTTGTTTGGAGAATAAAAAAAAAAACAACCATGACCTTAAGCCTTTCTGTCAGCAGATGGAATAAAGTATGAACCAGATTTGGTGTTTGTTAAAGACGTGAGTCATAGGGAAATTTGGGGTGTTGGTAGTTAAGTGCTGTACAAATATCAGGCTTAAAAACAATGGTCTGTTGTCGAGAGATACATCTGTAGCTTTGCAATCTGTTAATTTAAAGGGCATATCCACCCATAAAACAAAAAACTGGTGACTTTTCAGTTATCTGCCCACAACACCAACCAGTTTATTACACTCATTTGTTACCAGATATTTAATAAGTTATATTACTTTCTGGCAAAGGTATCCTCCCTCTGCTCAATGAGCTTTTTATAAGCTTGAGCATGTGCAGAGGAGGCAGCAGAGGAAACAGCTGTCAATCATTGGTTGTGATGTCAGAAAATTACAGTCTGCGATCTCTTACTATCAAAATGTATAGAGCTGCACCACCCTATACAGTAGTACCCAGGTCCCACACCTGGGTAAAGAAACGCAGCGAAGGGAGAGTTTCCCTCTGTGACAAATATACAATAAAAACAAAGCTCTCCTGTATATATAAATAAACCTAAATCTTTATTACCCCAGTCTATAAATAAAATATATATAAGCATATATTGCTATAGGATATAATTATTATATCCTATAGCAATATATGCTTTTATATATTTTATTTTAGGTTTATTTATATATACAGGAGATCTTTGATTTTATTGCCGATCAATTCTCTGATGGTAAAAAAAAAAAATCACCACCATTTTCGCACGGCTTATCATATGGCCCATTGAAGACAGGATTGACCAAAATTTATCTACAGGTGTGATCTACTTTCCCCCCCAATTTGGATAAAGGTTCGACCGAGGTTTGTTGGTCGCTCATAACATTTTCACCAATATTTCAGACTACAAATTACTGTCATTCCAATGGCGTCTTCCATGTCACATGTTTCAAGGCTCATGGCTCTGTACACAGACGTTGGGATATAGGAGAGTCTGGATTCCAGATAACTTCCTCTCAACACGATAAATGATCAATTCAGTGATTAGTTTGTTTGGAGAGACCTGAGACCTGTTGTTAATGTCACTTTAGGAAATTTATTTCCCTCTCATTGATAGACAGACCCTTTTAACATGCCCTACCCCCTAAATGACATCACTGAATTGTGTTTATTTTAGAAGAGTATCCAGACCCCTCTAGTAACAAGTGATCTTGTCATTAACACACCTGCTGCATATCTCTGATATGACCTATTGGTGAGCAATGCACTAGAGGGTTTATTATATGGCCCATTCATATGTTTGTAAAAGGTGATAATATACCGTGCATTCTCTTGTACACACAGGACAATATTTCCACCTGACTGTCTGCTGCAACTGAAATATTTGGTGCAATTTCATTTGCAGTTTTTTTTTTTCCCGACCTGCGTTTTAGCCGTTTTTAACTTTTGTTCTCAGGGTCTCCGGATTGAGGTCGATGATTGTTCTAGTATTTCTACTGAAATGAAAAAGGAATCTTAAAACTACATTTACATTTGCAAAAGTCACTGCTGTGGCTAAGCCAGTTAAAGATTTGACATTATGAAGAAGATCCGCAGGGCCCTTTAACTGTAAAACAAACAGGCGGCCCTTCTAAAGTTCACCTGCTTCCAGCCGCCAGCAATGAACCCAGAACTTGAATTTCGGGTTTGTCTTGAAAAACTCTTCTGTAGCCAAAGATTGTCAGGGCTCCAGAAAGTGCACAATTTGTAGTGCCTGTGTGTGGGGACAAGTCAGTGTCAGATGGGGATGAATGGGGGGAGGGAATCAGGGACCTCAACCACCAACCAGATGCAGGTTTACTGGTGAAATGTTGGAGCCAATCAAGTCATTGCATATTTCTAAGAGTTCTAATAAATAGTAGCATTAATAACTACCTGCTGTAGAATCTGTAGCGACCAGTAAACCCCCGATTCTCAAAAGAATCGCAAATCGAAAAATTGCAATCACCATGACAATTGTTTCACGCTTTCCACGTCGCCTCTACCAGAATTTTCCAAGCCACCGTGACTGTTTTGTGGTGGTATTGTGGGCGGTGCTGTGCACACGCATGCTTTGGGAGGTTGTGGTGTGCAGGTGCGGTGCGTCCGTTTAATGCGTCTTCGTTTAATATATAGGAAAAGGTGTGAATGTACAACTCTGCATATTATAATTTATACATAGGACCGGGCGCTGTTTATTTACAGTGTTTGTTTGCGATACGATACTCCTGGCTGTAAAAATATCCCATGTTTCTGCAGAAGATTTTTAAATGATCTCTTTTATTAATATTGTTTCTCTTAATCGTCTGCTATGTAACAAAGTGACATAAGCAGCACATATCACATCTAGTTACATTAACGTTCACTCGCATTGTGTCATCTTAGCAGCTTTACTTAGGTGTTTGCAGATTAATTGGATAAAGATTATTTTTCCTTGACTTCGCCTTGTCTTATCTTTAAATCCTGCGCTCTTATCTGTCGTTATCTAAAGGTTGGGAAACTTGTGAACTTTTTATCCCACTCTCTTTCTTTGAATTTCATCTTTTTTTTTTTTTTAATACGGCGTCTAAAAGCTCCTGCCAGTGATAATTGTCCGCTAAGTAATGATTGGTCCATTGTTAGCGCTTCTTAGAACGCTAGTTATTTTCGCTTTCCTGTGGGGTTAATACATTTGATGGATACATTCCAGGACCTTGTTTAATCCGTTACCTGCTGTTAAATCCGGAGAGGGGAAAGAAATTATAATAAGTCTTGCATAATGGCGTAGATGTTATCCGCCGGGCGCGTTATTCGTATTAAAGAAATAGCGGAGACTTTCGCTTCTGAAAAATGTAAAAAAAAAAAAAAAAATGCACTTTATTTTAATTCATTTTTCAAATAAAGAAAAAGCTAAACTGTTAAATGGCAAATGTACCCAATTTATCCAGATTTTTCCTTTTTAAAAAAGAATATAAAGTATTATGAAGCTGCATAACAAGTACAATGTGTTTAATCCTTTATATTCAAAAATTAGGAGCTGCCATATTGTTTGTCTAGATGTCTTAGATTACAGTAAAATAACAACCCTGGTAGTGTGTGTGTATATGTATATATTTCTTTCATATATGTTTTAGTCCTTAGAGTAGATCAAGCCTCATTTCCACCTGATAGTAAGTATAGTTTGGAAAATCACTAATTGACTTTAGTTCTCCTTTAATCCAGCTACAGATGGGAAACCATGGCACAATTAGCAATATTATACTTTCTTTTATCGAAAATCCTGCTCTCCAAGCACTTTTACAAGCTCACACATGCTCAGAGCTAGGGGAATAACATTCAGTCATTGGCTGTGATTTCTGCTTTTACACCCATGACTGCATTAAAGGTTAGACTTACAGCTCGCAGATCTCGAATTACTGTATTTTTGAGGTTGGGGTGTGTGAGTTACCTAAATTTACGGTATATATTTTTTTCATTTGAAGGATGGACTTGCCCTTTAAACTTTGATAAACATTTTACAGTGTGTGAGTTTATAGGGAAGGTTCCTGTTTTTTTATCCTGTAAACTGGAAACAGATTGGAGGTGAAAATATATTTACACATCTGGTTCCCTGATGGGAGACTTTGCTGTACAAGTTGTACTTACAGTCAGTAGGAGATAGGAAATATACAGGGTGTGTTTATATTGGAATATCCTGCTTTCTTGTCTTTTTTTCTGATGTTTTGTTTGTGGGAAGTTCCTTACAATGAGGAGCAATGGAACCTTATAGGCCTGGGCTTGTGGATGTGGGGATCTGTGAACAGGACCTCTATACTACACCATCTAAAGAAGACCGCACTGTTAGATGGAACTGTCAGTTTCAATCCCTCAATGGGTCTCAGCAGATGAAGTTTTCTGTTCCACAGGCTGTCTACGATTTATGGTTGACTTTAGGACTGAACAGTGCAAGTGTATGGACACCTTAAGGAAACCAATATCGCAGCTCAAAAATGTGTTTGTAAATACAAATTTGCATGTATGTATAAAAAAATATATAAAGAAGGAAGGTTCTGTACACACAGAGGTTCTGTACACACAACAAGCTAGTTCCTTTGACTCCCTTTTACTGATTTCTAGTTATGCCACAGATGGGAAGCAATATGGCAGCTCCCACCCATATGTATAAATATACAGAAAAGGAATGCTCTGTACTCAGAATAAGCTATACCCTCATACTGTACTGTCTAAGGGAAACAATATGGCAGCTCCCACCCATATGTATAAATATAAATATACAGAGAAGGAATGTTCTGTACACACAATAAGCTATACCCTCATACTGTACTGTCTAAGGGACACAATATGGCAGCTCCCACCCATATGTATAAATATACAGAAAAGGAATGTTCTGTACACACAATAAGCTATACCCTCATACTGTACTGTCTAAGGGACACAATATGGCAGCTCCCACCCATATGTATATAAATATACAGAGAAGGAATGTCTGTACACACAATAAGCTATACCTCATACTGTACTGTCTAAGAGAACAATATGGCAGCTCCCACCCATATGTATAATATAAATATACAGAGAAGGAATGTTCTGTACACACAATAAGCTATACCCTCATACTGTACTGTCTAAGGGAAACAATATGGCAGCTCCCACCCATATGTAATATAAATATACAGAGAGAATAGTTCTGTACAACACAATAAGCTATACCCTCATACTGTACTGTTAAGGAAACAATATGGCAGCTCCCACCATATGTATAAATATACAGAGAAGGAATGTTCTGTAACACAATAAGCTATACCTCATACTGTACTGTCTAAGGAAACAATATGGCAGCTCCCACCCATATGTATAAATATACAGAGAAGGAATGTTCTGTACACACAATAAGCTATACCTCATACTGTACTGTCTAAGGAAACAATATGGCAGCTCCCACCCATATGTATATATAAATATACAGAGAAGGAATGTTCTGTACACACAATAAGCTATACCCTCATACTGTACTGTCTGAGGGAAACAATGTGGCAGCTCCCACCCGTATGTATAAATATACAGAGAAGGAATGTTCTGTACACACAATAAGCTATACTCTCATACTGTACTGTCTAAGGAAAACAATATGGCAGCTCCCACCCATATGTATAAATATAAATATACAGAGAAGGAATGTTCTGTACATTCAATAAGTTATACCCTCATACTGTACTGTCTAAGGGAAACAATATGGCAGCTCCCACCCGTATGTATAAATATACAGAGAAGGAATGTTCTGTGCACACAATAAGCTATACCCTCATACTGCACTGTCTAAGGGAAACAATATGGCAGCTCCCACCCATATGTATAAATATACAGAGAAGGAATGTTCTGTACACACAATAAGCTATACCCTCATACTGTACTGTCTATAGGAAACACTATGGCAGCTCCTACCCATATGTATAAATATAAATATACAGAGAAGGAATGTTCTGTACACACAATAAGCTATACCCTCATACTCTATTGTCTAAGGGAAACACTATGGCGGCTCCCACCCATGTGTATAAATATACAGAGAAGGAATGTTCTGTACATACAATAAGCTATCCCCTCATACGTGGCCTGTCTAAGGGACAACAGACAACAATATGCAGCTCCACCCATAGTATAAATATACCGAGAAGGAATTTCTTGTACACACCAAAGCTATACCCCCAACCATAAAACCCGGACCCCACCATAAACACCACCCCCACCCCCCCCCCGACCCACCCCCCCCCACCACCCCCACCCCAGAACCACCCCCCCCACCCCCGTCCCCCCCCGCCAACCCCCCCCCCCCCCCCTCCATACTGTACACTGTCTAAGGGAAACATATGTGCAGTCCCCCCATATGTATAAATATACAGAGAAGAATGTTCTGTCTACACACAATAAGCTATACCCTCATACTGTACTGTCTAAGGAAACAATATGGCAGCTCCCACCCATATGTATAAATATACAGGAAGGAATGTTCTGTACAACAAAAACATGCAATAAATAAATATTAATTGGAACACACAAAACAATAATGCAAAGTAAAACAATGCAGAATAAACTATTAAGATCTATAAGAAGTAACAAGTGGATGTAACATTAATAAAAAATAAGAAAATACAAAATCACCCTCATACTGTACTGTCTAAGGAAACAATATGGCAGCTCCCACCCATATGTTAAAATAACAGAGAAGGAATGTTCTGTACACCACAATAAGCTATACCCTCAATACTGTACTGTCAAGGGAAACAATATGGCAGCTCCCACCCATATGTATATAAATATACAGAGAAGGAATGTTCTGTACAACAATAAGCTATACCCTCATACTGTACTGTCTAAGGGAAACATATGGCAGCTCCCACCCATATGTATAAATATAAATATACAGAGAAGGAATGTTCTGTACACACAATAAGCTATGCCCTCGTACTATACTATAAATGGCTCTGTGTTAAGTGAATTCCTTTTGGAAAGGGATCTTGGAGTTTTGGTGGATAACAAACTTAAATGAAGCAAGCAGTGTCAGGCAGCAACAGATAGAGTCAGAATGGTATTGTCTTGAATAAAGAGAGGTATGGATTCAAGGGAGAAAAATGTTATTCTTCCTCTTTACAAAGCATTGGTAAGGCCTCATTTGGAATATGCAGTGCAAATTTGTAATTCTTTGTACAAAAGGACATTTTGGAAATGGAAAGGGTTCAGAGAAAGTCAACTAAATTAATAAGGGCACTCGGAGAGCTTGAATATGAAGACTTGGATGAGTTACAATTTTGTACATTAGAGAAAAGGCGCTTGCGTGGGGATATGATTACTGTGTATAAATACATTAAAGGAGCACTAAACTTAAAAAACAAGTATTTGGCATCCGTTTCTATTATTCACAGGGAGGTGAGAATGCTTATTCCCACCTCCCTGTGAATAATATTATGCTCAGGGGACCTGGAACTTACTTTACCGGGCTCCTCTCGTAAGCCGCTCCTTCACTAATAGCCGCTCTGTCCCGATCGCGCACCCTATCTTAGGCGCATGCGCGCCAATATAAAAGATAGGGCGCGTGATCGGGAGAAAACAGCTGTTCTGTGCAGGAGCGGAACAGACTGTAAGTACAGTTCGGATTCTTTTTTAACCAATCTAATATAATGGTTGGGGGTGGGAAGGGATGCCCTACATGAAGAGCAGCCATGGAGGGATCAGGAGGATGGGAGGAAGGGGGGGAAAGGGCTCCCCTGCGCTTGCCACTGTCCTCTAAGAGGACAAGCAGGAGGCAGATACCTTTCATACAGGAAGACACCTCCTACTCTTCAGTTTCCTGAACTTCAGACAAGCAATGCAGGAGAACCATTAAAGCAGGGATTTAAAGTAAGGATTTTTTTAAACTACATAGAATGGTGAGAACGGTAAAGCTATGGTACTGTCTTCCAGTGGACGTTGTTATGGCAGGTTCATTGGTCAGTTTAATAAAAAGCTGGATGAGTTTCTACAAACAAGGAATGTTACAAGTTACTGGGATTGATACATAAAGTAGAGTTGGGAAAGGGTTTGTCACTGTGAGAACGGTAAAGCTATGGAACTGTCTTCCAGTGGACGTTGTTATAGCAGGTTCATTGGTCAGTTTAATAAAAAGCTGGATGGGTTTCTACAAACAAGGAATGTTACAAGTTACTGGTATTGATACATAAAGTAGAGTTGGGAAAGGGTTTGTCATTGTGAGAACGGTAAAGCTATGGAACTGTCTTCCAGTGGACGTTGTTATGGCAGGTTCATTGGTCAGTTTAAATAAAAAGCTGGATGAGTTTCTGCAAACAAGGAATGTTACAAGTTACTGGTATTGATACATAAAGTAGAGTTGGGAAAGGGTTTGTCACTGTGAGAACAGTAAAGCTATGGAACTGTCTTCCAGTGGACGTTGTTATGGCAGGTTCATTGGTCAGTTTAATCAAAGCGGATGAGTTTCTACAAACAAGGAATGTTACAAGTTACTGGTATTGATACATAATCAAGGGAAATTTCCGATTGCCACTTCGGGAGTTTTTTTTTTTTTGTCTTACTCTGTTAGGCAGGAAATGTGGGTATTGCTGAGTAGGTTGGACTGGATGGACATTTATTCAACCTCAAATACTATACTATACTGTCTACGGCTGGGTACACATGGGTTTATTGTTCGTCCTGACCAGCTTTTCATTACTAGCAAGTGGTCGGCTGGGACTCGTCACTGTCGGGCGCGGAAAGAATATCATCGCAGCCGACAGTTCGCCATAAGCAATCGTGCGGTCCATAAGAGACCGCGTGTTTGGCATGGTCAACATCAATCAGCATCGGATTGACCTATAAACGGAAATTTCAGTTCGGTTGTGCTGAAAAATCTGCCTGTGTGTACCCAACCTTAGGGAAACAGTATGGCAGCTCCCACCTTTTTGTATAATATACATATGAATGCAGGGTGATGAACTATATAAATGCAGTGTGTGTATTTCCTATTATTGTTACAATGTATGGGATAATACATGATGTTTTGTATCTGTGTCCTTATCCTTCCTTTTTGAGATGAGATAATCAGAGACAGACGTGTGTGTGTGTGTGTGTGTGTGTGTGTGTGTGTGTGTGTGTGTGTTGTGTGTGTGTGTGGGTGGGTGTTGTTGTGTGTGTGTGTGTGTGTGTGTGTGTGTGTGTGTGTGTGTGTGTGTGCTAGGTCTGTGTTATTTATGACATACGCTATAACACCTTCATCAAAGAGAGAGACCTAGAAATCGTCTCCTTGATTATCCAGAATGTCACTGCCAATCACATTACAAAGTGGAACTAAGTGATATATGATTCAATTAAGAAGTCGGCCCTGGTCTTTATAGTTCCCTCATTGCATCTGTCAGAAACCAAACGTGTTTTATTCATAAACATCAACAAAGGGGAAATTATACATTGTAACAATGTTTGTGTTGCTGTGAATGAAAATGTAGGATTTTTTTGTAGTTATTATGTTAACTATTATTGACTAAGCTCCTCCCATCTTCTTATTATGTTAATTATTGACTAAGCTCCTCCTATCTCCTTTGTGCTCTTATTGTCACAAGGGGGAAATAATGTTAAATATTGTTGACTAAGCTCCTCCCCTCTCCTTATTATGTTAAATAATTTTGACTAAGCTCCTCCCATCTCCATATTATGTTAACTATTATTGACTTAGTTGCTCCTGTCTCCTTATGTTAACTATTATTGACTAAGCTCCTCCCATCTACTTATTATGTTAAATATTATTGACTAAGCTCCTCCTATCTACTTATTACGTTAACTATTATTGACTAAGCCCCTCCCATCTCCTTATTATGTTAAATAATATTGACTAAGCTCCTCCTATCTCCTTATTATGTTAAATATTGACTAAGCTCCTCGCATCTCCTTTGTGCTTTCACTGGGACAGGAATGAAGAGTTAACTGTTGCATTTCTGTTTCTCCAACAATTTGAGGACTGCAGATTTAGATCTGTCCTTAAGGGGGCGCCCTCTCATTAGGGACTTCCTGTATGTAGAGGTCCCTGGCAGCATCTTCCTGTTTTATATATGTATCAGTATAGGATATAGACATCTGATATTTTCCATCCTTTAGATTGTAAGGCCACAAGCTGATTTATGTAATGACATTTTTATGTAGACCACCTGTTCTGATGCACCTGTCCTGTAACAAGGGGGTTATGTTGTTCGAGTTCCCTTAATTGGCTCCTGTCTATTTAAAAGGAAATCCAAGGCCGAGTCATATGTAATGACATTTGTTTCAATCATTTCTTATAGAGCTCCACGTGGCACATTGTTTTTTTGTACCCTGGTAACTCTATCGGCCCTCACAATAGTGCAATGCTGTGTTTGAATTTAGCCTTACAACTAGAGGCCAGGGGCAACTTCTTGATCTGAATGAGTCCACAAAGAGCATTTCTGTCCAAAAGAATCCAAACAATGTGTTGTACTAGGAGAAAGATTGTGGTTGAAAGCATAGAGGACATTTGTGTTTGTTGTTGTCCTTAATAGATGTTATTGTCATAAATAATCAGGGTGCAACTTAGATGTTAACAGTAATAACGAGGCATTTGCTTATAATATTAATGTAGAAGAAAAAAAAATTGCTGATTTAAATCCCCATTTACCCAACAAACTCTGATGTTGCAATATCCTTATAATTTACAGTAGGGGATACATTATCCCTTATAATATATGAGTGGTACCCAGAGTTCCCTGTATAACTCAGCCTGTGTCCTTGTACCTTTATATAGTCACAGAACTTCTCAGTGACTTCTAATATCCTTATAATTTACAGTAGGGGATACATTATCCCTTATAATACATGAGTGGTACCCAGAGTTCCCTGTATAACTCAGTCTGTGTCCTTGTACCTTTATATGGACACAGAACTATAATCGCATATAACCTGACCTAAACATTACCCCTCTTACTACCCAATATGATCCCACCCGCTGATTCCCGTCACCTTATGCCTCGCCCCCATATCCTCTAGACTGTAAGCTCTTTGGGCAGGGTCCTCTCTCCTATTGTATCACGGTATTGCTGTAAGAAACTCCTCACTCTGTTTACTTATATTATGTATTACCTGTGTATGTAATATGTATGACTTTATATAACATGTACTACCCTGTATGTAATGTATGACTGTGTAATTGTAAAGCGCCATGGAAGACGTTGGCGCTATTTAAATCGATAATAATAATAACTCCTCAGTGACTTCTAATATCATTATTTATAGTAGGGAATACATTATCCATTATAATACATGAGTGTATAACACTGTCCCTTATATATTGTTCTGTGCTCCTTTGGGTTCAGTGTTATCATGGTAATTATAAAGAAGTGTGACAAGCCTTTGACCTTTGAATCGTTAAAGATATATATTCACAGTACATTAAATTCCTACCAATAGATTTACTGTTGACATAATATCGTTAAGACCAATTTGCTGTTATACATGAGGAGTAATAGAGATTTCTATATGAGAGTAAAGACCCTAGACACTGACTGGGTGAATGAGATTAAAGGCCAGACAGTCCGTGACAGGAGATTGTGTCTTATTGAGACACTCAGTACTGGGATATTTTACACTTATAGCGATGCAGCTTGAAACCGTTTTTTATATGATTAGTAAACGTGTAGGAAAAATTGGATTTTTTAAATATTTACAATATTGTATTCCATGAAATTGACATATTATGCTAACTGGACCTTGCTTATCTTTATATTTTTATCTGCGGGAGCTGCCATACCAATTCTGGTATCCCACCTAGTCAGTAAAGAAATGGCACAGTCTGTCATTAAACACCGTGCTTGCTTGAGCAAAGATTGGCTTTTTAACGGGTCAGTCGTGTTGTTTTAAACAGCCGATCACCGGCATAAAGGGTTAAAACCTGTAATGGCTCATTGTCAATTTTCATCGCCTGGGAGGAAAGTCTTTGCTCGCAGCTGGAGGAACATGTACGAGACACTTCAAATTGGTCAGAGCTCAGAAACAGCCCCCCCCCCCCACCTGCCATTAAATCTCCCCCCTCCGACACTTTCTCCCTTCATACTGTCACTCTGCGAGGAACATATGCCTCTCGCTTCACTTGATTGTCTTCTCAACAGTGATTGTCAGACGCAACTGCTTGGACGCCGCACTAGAATGTCACGAAATAAGAGTAAACCGTTTTCCCGAGCCGCGACATGACATTAATACCCTTTCTATGGAAACTGGGAACTTGTGTCGCTCCTTCCATCTTTTGGCAGGTGTTAATATGATGTAGTGGAGTCATTTATTTAGTGCGTGTCTCCATATACCCAGGCGCAGCGGGAAAAGGAATTACGAAGGAAAAAAAATCGCTTTACGGGGGGTGCGGGGAGATGTAGAATTTATAGGTACTCGACATTATAACGTTTTCTTTTTGGTTTGGGGGTCGTTTCTACCAATCAGATTATCCCTAAACGAAACATTTAGTGTGCAATTAGAATCCTAAATGTGTTACATTGTTTAATTTTATGAGCTGTTACTACATCACCATGTGATACATTATATATCACATGGCTTTATAAAGTAACTTTATCTATATAGACACAAATATAACACGGATTCTGGTGGCTCCTATTTTATATTTATTATAATCCCTATTGTTTGTCTTTTTTCTTTACACTGTTTTAAAGGAAAACTAAACTCTTGTGTTTATTTTACACTCCCAGTCATCACTAGTAGAGTTTAGTTCTCCTTTATAAGAAGAGGGACTAATCATCTTAAAATATTTAGTGATGATATCCCTTTAAGGACACTAATATTCAGAAGCTATTGACACCAAAATAGCGACGTCCTTCCTAAAATCGTACCTGTGGCATTAAGTCTAAATTAAAGGTGTAGAATCAGCTCTTATGAAATACCGTGTAGGGTACACTATGCCGGAAGGCAACACGCATGAAAATTGTATGCACATCGGGCGTGCATTTTACACCTTACCGTACGCTTGCTCCGCGATCCGCAAAAAAAAAATGGTGAATGCCTTGTGCTCCAAAACAAATCGTAGCATGGCACCCATCCACACTGACACGCACTCACACACTTTTGGATCACTAGCACGATTGTTAGCGCGTGACAAAACGCGGTGTGGCCCTTACTGTTGATAAAATGTCATTGCAATGTAGATTTGACATACATTTTACATTAATAACCTTGCAGTACCAAATATGACCTGCTAAGCCCTTGTATAGTATTTTCTATTGACCGCACAATAAAACTGCCCCACAGCGCTGCTGTTTGAATTATACTGTTAATAAAAGGGGATATATTGTATCTCATCTCACTTAATAGTATGTAAAAAAAATCAATATTGTGTTTTCTCTGTTTTTGTAGGTTTCTCTTTGTATCAAATCCAGGCCACGGCTTGGATCTCACAACCGCAAACATTGAGCCCAGTAGCTGGAGCGGGAGCGAAAGCCCTGCCGATGACATCGAACGAATGAGCGATTCGGCAGATAAGCCCATGGACAATGACGCCGAGGGTGTCTGGAGCCCAGACATCGAGCAGAGCTTCCAGGAGGCCCTAGCGATCTATCCACCATGTGGGAGAAGGAAAATTATCTTATCAGATGAAGGCAAGATGTATGGTAAGTCATCCAGGTGGAACCTTCAGGTTCTGGAAGGATACAATGTATCAACTGGCGACAGAACAGTGGGAACAATGTAACTTAACCGGTGGCCAATAGGATAAGGGGAAACAATGTAACTGGTTTGGTCATAAGGTTGGAAAATTATTAATCAGTGACAAATGAAATACACAGCAATTCCGATACACAAGAGTTATAGCCTGGGATTTAGACCGTGACAGTGGCCCCAGAGCTTCTGAACTCCATCCGGACTGCAATGGAAGGCCTATGATTGAAAGAGCAGTATAGGGGTTATAGTATTATAACCTACCCCTATAGTGGATTTCTATGGAAGGAACTGTAAGATTATAGCCTTATAATCCTACAGTTCCAGGAGGAGAAGGAAACCGGAAGCCACAAAGGGGTAGGTTATCATAAATAATGCACCCCCAACTGTAATTCAACTGTAAATTAAAGGGATATTAGAAGTCACCTTGGAGTTCCGTGCCCTGTATAATAGGTACTCGGCCTGCAGCCTCGTGCTTTTATATGGTCACGGAACTCCTTGGTGACTTCTATTATCCTTATAATTTACAGTTGGGGGTGTATATTTGTGTATGTATGCATAGTTTATTTATAAAGCACCACTTGGGGATGCAGCGCTGTAATAAAATACAATAAAGTCAATAATAGTTTAGCACATAAATATATAAATTAATTATATATTTAAATTTATAAATAGAAGTGCTAGGGCTTTGCCACAAGAGGAAAGGAGGTTCCTGCCCCATAGAGCTTATTAATATTAAATACAAAAGAACCTTCTCCCTTTTACTTCCCCTCCTTATACCAGGGAGATAGCACTGAGCTAGGGGGAGTGTGTGAACCACAGGTCTCTCTGTACTGCAGGTAAGTAAAGGTATAAGTGTTGCTTACGAAATGCACAGACTGCAAGCTGTGAAACATAGTTGACTTTATTTAACCAAACATGTCTGTGCATTTCGTAAGCTACACTTATACCTTTACTTACCTGGAGAACTGCACCTGGATCGGAGGAGACCAGAAAGTGTAGCCTAGTGGGACGCTTTGCTGTCGGTATTGAGGGTCCCTATTATTTACAGTCTCTCTGTTCTGTAAAGGTGGGTACACACACGAACAAGAAAGGGACGATACCGGCACATCCTCGGAATCATTCGGAAATGCACACAATTTCCCCCGGCCACGGTCATCTCCTTGTACTAAAAGTATAGAGAGTCAGCTGTGGCTGAGGGAAATTTGCAGTTGGAATGCTCGGGGCAGTGTGTACAAGGATCTTTAGATAGTGCAGGTGTGTTTCCAGCTTAAGATTTTAGTGTGTATCTTTGATTGGTGGTCACATAATAAGATAGGAGATCTACAGAGAGATGCAATAAATGGAGAAATTGATAATTGTACAATTGTGTTTAGGCGCCCATACACTGGGCTGATATTACGATCAATCCAACATGCTAGTAGACATTTCCATTGATTGCCCCAAATATTTAGTGTTTTCCTGATCTTATTATGCGATTATTGGATCGTAATTACAAACGTGAAAGTAGTTTTTTTTCCTATTAAATTTAAATGTAATGTAACCTCACAATAGACGACATTAGACATTAATTGGCAAACAAATTGAAGGTCGAACAACATGTATGGTACATCTACGTATAATTAACATTGTACATCTGTCTATCACAGTATGGTGTTGAGATCACAATTACCTTTTGTAGGGTATGGCCCCCTTCAGACTTGGTTTCTAGGTCTCCTTGTATGTTGGTGTATTGGACAGAACGCAGGGTTCTAATTTTTGCAAATGGAAAAGGTCAAGTGAAACTTTGTAGAAACAGTGTATCCGTGATTAATTGTTAGTTAAAGGGCAAGTCCAACGAAAACTTACATACAGGTAAATCACCCCCCAAAACCCTAAACGGTAATAGTTTGAAATGTGAAAGGTGTAAGTCTAACCTGAAATCCTGCACAATGTCCTGTTTCCCTGTTTCTGCTTCCTGGTTCTTCCAGTTAGTAACTGTCAGTTATGGATTTGACAGTTGACATCACAGCCAATGACTGAATGTTAATCCCCTGTCTGCCTCTTCTGAGCATGCCCAGGCTCAGTACAGGCTCAGTACAGGTTTCTAAATGGCTCAGTTTCCATGAGACATCCAGAAGCATAGCAGACATACAGTAATGAATTCATAGGACAAACTATGATATATCAACCTATTATAAAGAGGCCATTCTTTCTAAAAGATGTTCTTATGAGGGTGGAGTTGTCCTTTAAACCAACTAGAACAAAGAACAGTTTGTAGACTGCTCACCCTCTTTTTAACCCATGATGCTTTGCTTCCATTTCTTCTTCCTGCAGACTTCAGGCTAATACACATGTTGATATTTCAGCCGAATCAACCAATCAATGGCAGAGATTTTGGTCCACCATGCAGTGTGCCGTAAGATTGATTGGACACAATCAGGTCTCAGAGCAGGAAGCTGAGCACTGTGGGAGTGAATCTTCTTTTCATATTTTTATTATTATATTTTTCCTCACCTAGAACTACTCTCTCCCTTTTGTTTGCCCATTTGGGTTTGTCCCTCTGATTGGCTATTGAAGTTGTATACAGTCTAGTGTTAGTCAGTGTCTGATGGGGACATTGGTGGCAGCAGCTAAAACCCACTTGCAGAGATGGTTCTTGGCCAGTTTGGGGTGTGATATTCTTTCTCTCATAGATGATGTTTCTCTGACCTGGCACTACTGGGTAATAATAAAGGCACTAACAATTGGCACATCTTTTTAGCAGCCGGTAATTGCATTATTGATGCATACTGCTTATTCCATTCAGTAGACATTGGACAATCCTGCAGCTCAGTTGACATTAGATTGTTGCGTTAGTTGCACTTTTATCATTGGGGTTTCGGGACTTTAGATGAGATCATTCGAGAGGAGAGACAGATGGCGGCGGCTTTGGACTGTTTCAGTTCTTCAGAGGAGTGCTGGTTTCCCTGTGATTGGGACGAGCTTTATAATCCATTACCGCTCGCTGTGCCCAGTAAAATTAAAACACGTTTTATTATAAAAAGAAAAAGTATTCCATCCAAGCAACGATCTGAAAGAAAAGAAAATCTCGCCTATTGGAAAGAAAAACAACAAAAAACCAATAGCAGTTTCTAAGGAAAATATAACCAAGGTAGGCTTGTGAAGGTTCTCATTCATCCAGGTCATGGTATATCTGTAATATTCATTCATCCAGGTCATGGTATATCTGTAATATTCATTCATCCAGGTCATGGTATATCTGTAATATTCATCCATCCAGGTCATGGTATATCTGTAATATTCATCCATCCAGGTCATGGTATATCTGTAATATTCATTCATCCAGGTCATGGTATATCTGTAATATTCATCCATCCAGGTCATGGTATATCTGTAATATTCATTCATCCAGGTCATGGTATATCTGTAATATTCATCCATCCAGGTCATGGTATATCTGTAATATTCATTCATCCAGGTCATGGTATATCTGTAATATTCATCCATCCAGGTCATGGTATATCTGTAATATTCATCCATCCAGGTCACGGTATATCTGTAATATTCATTCATCCAGGTCACGGTATATCTGTAATATTCATTCACCCAGGTCACGGTATATCTGTAATATTCATTCATCCAGGTCATGGTATATCTGTAATATTCATCCATCCAGTCACGGTCAATATCTGTAATATTCATTCATCCAGGTCATGGTATATCTGTAATATTCATTCATCTAGGTCATGGTATATCTGTAATATTCATTCATCCAGGCCATGGTATATCTGTAATATTCATTCATCCAGGCCATGGTATATCTGTAATATTCATCCATCCAGGTCATGGTATATCTGTAATATTCAGCCATCCAGGTCATGGTATATCTGTAATATTCATTCATCCAGGTCATGGTATATCTGTAATATTCATCCATCCAGGTCACAGTATATCTGTAATATTCATCCATCCAGGTCATGGTATATCTGTAATATTCATTCATCCAGGTCATGGTATATTTGTAATATTCATTCATCCAGTTTATGGTATATCTGTAATATTCAATTATGCAGGTCATATTATATCTGTAATATTCATTCATCCAGGTCATGGTATATCTGTAATATTCAATTATCCAGGTCATATTATATCTGTAATATTCATTCATCCAGGTCACGGTATATCTGTAATATTCATTCATCCAGGTCACGGTATATCTGTAATATTCATTCATCCAGGTCATGGTATATCTGTAATATTCATCCATCCAGGTCATGGTATATCTGTAATATTCATTTATCCAGGTCATGGTATATCTGTATTATTCATCCATCCAGGTCATGGTATATCTGTTGTATTCAATGAGATCAACTGGACTTGAAGTTTAGTTCTTGAAGACGTTTCGCTAGTCATCCGACTGGCTTTCTCAATTCAGAAACGTCTTCAAAAACTAAACTTCAAGCCCAGTTGATCTAATTGAATACAACAGATATAACCAAGGTAGAGTTTTGCAACATTTCTCAAATGATCTGTTGCGTTAGCACAGGTTGATATAAAGTAACTAATTCTACAGCTCCTCTCCATCTCGTCCTGTCTGAGCATGCCTAAGCCAGCGGCTGAGTTGAGAGGGTGTGTGCAAATGACTGCAGGGCTTGCTATAGTGAATAGTTTTTACTGACTTTGATCAGGTGTATTTTTGATTATTGTTTTCCTATTCTTAGAAATGTTTCATCTCGCCAGACCCTGACACGCTTAACCTGTTTTTACTTTTATAGTTTGTATCCAATCATCGGGAGGGGGGGGCTGTTCCTGAAGCAAGTTGAAAAAATGACTCTGGGCACTGACTACCCTTGCATTGCAAGTCTATGTCCCCCTCCCCCATAAGGAGCTGTGGCAAGGGGGGCAGCACCAGAAAAAATTTGTTTCAGGTGCTGTTCCTAATTGAAATGCAACTGCCCACCGTACCAGTTAATAAAGGGTTAAAAAGGAGTCTGCCGTGCACAGGAGCCCATAGCCATGTGCACATTGTCTGTCAGTCCTGTAGGCCTGAGCAGAGAGATTTCCACTGGGCGCTCGGCTCTCCAAGTAATTAATTCTCTCTCTCATCTCCACGAAGCTGTTTCATCGCTTCCCTACTTTTGTTTCTCAATCACTAACAGTAGGAGGCTGGATAGAAATCTAGCGTACGGTACAAGGGCACAGCAGATGGAGGGGCGTCTGCTTGCAGCTGGGTTCTTTCCCGCCCCAGTGCTGATGGGATGATGTCATGGAAAGAAGGATTTTTCCCCCCCTTCTGCCTCTTTTGCTCTGATTTTTCTTACGGTGTGTGTGAGGGAGAACCAGAGGGGGCAGGAGTCCTAAAGGCCTTTAGCTTGCAGCTGTCATGTGACATTAACAGCCAAAATGAAACCTAATGTCTGGAGAATAAAAAGATATTACCGAATGCAGTTGATGTTGGGGGGGGGGGGGGGGTTTAGATATCAACTGGTTTGTGCTAATTGCCTTGTAAGCATTCCTTATCCATTCCTAAAACTTAATGTTCACAAACCACAACTTCCAGCATGAGAGGATCATGGGAGGTGCCCCGGACATTGTTCTTGATCTTGTGTATGGAATTTAATACTGTGGGGATGAATCTGCACCACCCAGGGACCTTTCTTAATATCCCAGTTCTTATTTTATCCCGGTACCATTTTAGGAATTGTGCAGTTTGAAGGGTTAAACGATCTCAATGTGTCCGCCTGACATCTTTCTATTTGTCTTTTGATTGGGATTTGCTGTAATTTCATCAAGGTAAACTTTGCTGCCATTTGATTGACTTAAAGGGCATGTCCACCCTTATCACATGCGTTTATAACTGGATGTTTAATGATCAGTTCTCGTCAGTTCTAGCAAAGTTACCTCCTCTCTCTTCTTAATTTGTTTTTTTATAAGCTTGAACATGTGCAGAGGAGGCAGCAGGGGAAACAGCAGTCAATCATTGGATGTGATATCAGTATCACAGCCTTGATTGACTCATAGAGGGAGGAGCCTGTTAACTCTGCCAGAATGGGTGCAATAATTATGCTTCAAGGGTATGTACACTAAAAAAAATATTTTTTTACTGGAAACTATAATTCTTCCTAACTATCACTGTGCTATTT
This sequence comes from Hymenochirus boettgeri, assembly GCA_019447015.1. NCBI lineage: Eukaryota > Metazoa > Chordata > Amphibia > Anura > Pipidae > Hymenochirus > Hymenochirus boettgeri. The sequence goes on along the minus strand of CM033472.1, from coordinate 19,576,183 downwards.
TTTGTTGATCTGCCCCCTTTTTCTTTTGATATATAATCAAATATCTAAAGATATGCTGTCAATCAAGTACTTCATTATAATAAAGTTTTCTGCTGTGTGCAACAACTGGATTTTGCTATGACTAGAAGGGTGTTACTGTAATGGTGCCCATACCCTAAATAAACATTAGACAGATCACAAAATGAATGGGCCAGATGGGATTATCTCAAGATGAAAATGCTGCTTGTAAAATGCATTCTTTAGACAGTTAATAGATATCTCTACTCTAATGTCTGCCTAGTGTATGGCCAGCTTTACTGGATTGGCGGCAGTTAGGGAACTCCCTCTCTCAGTGCTGGATAAACCGAGCATGCTCAGTTTAAAAAAAGTCAGATCTACTCTGTCTGCCTAGTGTATGAAAGTTTTCCAGGGAGGGGCATAGGAAAAGAAATGTGCTGCTACGGTCAAGTGGGTGGGTGTGGCTTGTTGTGAATGGGCGTTGCTTGACTCTTAGACTTAGAGTCACCACAAAGTCAACCCCCTCTCAGACCCCCATATCACACCCAACCTAATATATATCATTCAGTTTCCCTGTTTCCCTATCACCCACAAAAAACAGCAGGCAGCACCAACAACAACCCACCCTAGTGACCTCACACTCACATGTTTACACTGTCCCAGGCACTGGGCTTAAGTAAATGATAAGGACAGTGGACAGCACAAACAACCCACACTCAAATAAGACTGTCCCCCGGCCCAGGTCCAGGGCTTAAGTTAAGCAATAGGAAAAAAAACCCAGCAGGCAGAAGCACCAACAATAGCACACCCCAGTGACTCCACACACACTATTACATTGTCCCTGCGCAAAAGACCCACCTTGCCCCTATGTGCATACACCCATGCCAGCTTTACTAGATTGGCGGTAGTTAGGGAATTCTCTCTCTCAGTGCTGGATAAACTGAGCATGCTCAGTTTTAAAAAAAAGTCAGATCAGAGAAAAGCAGGCGTCGATTAAGGGAGGGAGGTGGGATACTGAACCTGAGCAAAACAAGTACTGGATTGAAGGAATACAGCAAGTTACATTTATTTAATATTAGAATTTGGGTCAGGTCACTGCCAAGTGAGCATTTTTTTATTTTCAGGGTGCTAGGAGAATCGAGATCTGGTAATACAGTAAGTTTAAGGGATTCTCCATGTAATGACACACTCCATTTTCAAAGTAATACACTTCTCTCTGTTTCCCATGGTGCTCTGCTACTTGTCATATTACTAACGGTTATTTGACTGCTCACAAATAAAGATGTGACAGTTATGAGCGGAGTAAACAGAACCTGTAGGGGTCCAAGTCCACAAAATTGTGATCATAGCTAGAAATTCTCTAGGATTTTAAGAATGTTGCCTCTTAGATTGCTGCATGGTCATGATGCTGTGTTGCGTACTATCCAGATACAATCAATTACATGACATCATTGTATTTATTCTTGTTTGGGCACCAGGGAACATTCATCGCTGCTTTGCATTTCTTTTAGGAATTGACATAATCTGAGAGACTCGAGAAGGTGTAATTAATTGAAAAAAGACACTAAGCTGCATTTTTTCCCCCTGATAGTCTGATGAAAACTCAAAGGGTTAAACCATACAAAGTTTGCAGTGGAAAATATCTGTTTAATTCTGTAGGTTTATGTCCGTCAGTGACTCAGATACACAGTCACACATGCTCAGTGAAGAAATGCGTTGTATGTTATTGTGTATGATAATGTTTAATGTAGGTTTTTAACTGGTCTACTGCAATTTGATAACTTCCGATTGGTTGCTGCAAAATAATACCACAGGCAAACTTTCGTACCTCTTGGTACACAACCCCCTTAGTTCTTAGAAAACATATACACATGGAGCGAATTATCCATTGGATTGAAATGTTATAGGGAAGTGAGCCATAGACTGGGCCAGATGTTTGCTATCCGGTTGCATGTTTGTCCGCCTGTTATTGCAATCACCGTGTGGAGATTCGCTATTGTCTTACCCCCCCATTTCGGAGCACCATCTACAAGCCAGGCAGCTGTTATCTGATCTGATAGGCACTGTAACTGTGTAGGGGGCCGTAAGCCGATATTTCTAGAAAAAGAAAATCGTAGACGTGTTTGTCATGGCTGTTAAAAGGCTGCAATGAAACGCCGAGACCTTAATATTACTAAATATAAAGGTGATGAGGATTAAAGGAAATGGGAGCCAAGGACGATGTGTCCAGCAGGGGAATCTGAAAGCTTAGATCAGGTTAAACAAGAGCGAAGCTCTACAATCTGTCGCTTGGTGTCTCCCCGGGGTGGAGGGACGATACAGCGCGAGCAATTTCAGCTATTTTAAGAATTTGCTTTCTAGCCTTTCATTATGTTCTATTAGTAGATTTGTCTACACCTGTCTTGGGTGTTTCTTCATATGTTGTCCTTATATTTATCTAGTGCTGTTTACTATACCGTGCTACAGACAACAGGACCAGGGGAAGCCCCTTACCAGAAAGCTTGCAATCTAACGAAGCATGTGGTCAGTCTTAGTAAGGTCACAGACATGCCAACCAGTAGTTAATTGTCATCTCTGTAAGGTGGAGGGGCTACACAATTTACTGAGCATGTGCAGGTGAGTCAGTGACCCACTCTATAAAGCCAGAAACCTACACCATGTTTTTGATCTCAGAAGTAAGCAATTAAACAATTAATTCAGGGTCATATATATTTTAGCTTTAAGTCACCATTATTTGTCAAAGGTTTGCACATCCCCGACTAAGAGGACAGGAGGAACAATAAAAATCAACCCGGTAGGTTGTGATATTTCTTGTGAACGGGTTTTTTGACAGGTATAAATGGTCAGGGAGCAGGTAAAGTATTTAGACCCACAGTTGAACTTCCCTAAAGCACGATGCTCCATTGTAGAAATTCATTTACAGATACAGATATGCCATTTAGCTCATTTTTTCGTTCCGTTAGAGACTGTGCCCGCGTCCCCTCCAGCCATCCGCACTGATGTCATTATCCGGAGAAGTCTGTCTCAGTCTGAAGGAGTTTGTTCTTTGGGATGATGAGATTTGTAGGTAACATCCATTAGAGATTGGGATTCTCTGAGCGTTGCTTCCATTTCCTGAAGGCCCTTTAATTGTGTTAACGCCGCTCTATGAGTTGCACTCTAGGGAGAGCGTTACCGCCTGGCGGATTATTGAAACGCCCCCCAGGCAGGCGTCCTAACGAAATATTCTTGTCTGGTTACATTCCATTCTGCAAGATTGCGCAGGAACATTGTGTCAAATAAAATCAAAGGGTAAGTACTATTCGTCAGTCTCTCCCCATCTAGCTGGTTCCCATTCTTGTTTCGCTAATTGCGGCAGAACGCAAATTCAATGCAATTAAAGGGACTTCAGGAAGTGAGTTGTGATCCTACAACATGGCATCCCCATTTGATACACACATAAGAAGTGACCGAGGGAGGATTTGATACTAAACCACTGGAAGACCTCATTATTTTTGTCAAGTCTTAATGTGTGTAGTTGTACTGTAACTGGAATGGTAACTGTTAGTATGTGTGAATTGCTTGATGGGAAATCCTCCATCTCAGTGCTACCTCATAGTGACTACTGAGCATGCTTGCCCTCCTAGAAAGTCTGATCTGATAGAAGGAGGTGTCGATTAAGAGAGGGAGGGGGAATACTGAGCTTGAGCAAATCAAGTACTGAATTGAAGGCATGTAGTAACACACACATCTAAACTGAGCAATTTAGAAACCTGAGCCTGAGCATGCTCAGAAGAGGCAGACAGGGGATTAACATTCAATCATTGGCTGTGATGACAACTGTCAAATCCATAACTGACAGTTACTAACTGAAAGAACCAGGAAGCAGAAACAGGGGAAACAGGACATTGTACAGGATTTCAGGTTAGACTTACATATTTCAGATTTCAAACTATTACCGTTTAGGGTTTTGAAGTGGGTGATTTACCTGTATGGACGTTTTTTTATTTCAGAGCTGGACTTGTCCTTTAAGCTGGGTATACATCGGTCGGTTGGGCTGAAAAATATGCAGCGTTATTTTGCTGCGGCCAAGACCGATGTTGGTTGCGCTTTCTACCAAATTGGACGTGGTGTTCAATCACAGCCGATCTTGTGGCTACTTTCGGCATGACCGACAGTGATTTGTCCTGGCCGACTGCTCGCTTGTGGCGAATGGGATGGAAAATTTGTCTGTGTGTGCCCAGCCGTATATTGTTATTCTTACCTGTGTTACCTGTGGAGTGTTTTAAAAGGAAGTGTTACACCCAGAATGTGATGTGCTGATGACGGCTGTAAAGATGTCCAAAACGCGCAGATTCACGTGTTTTTAACAATAAAAGTACTAATACGTCCAGCGAGTGCTCCCTTCTGCTTACTGATATAAACATATATAGACACATCAGGATTTAAAACAAATCCCAACCACATATTGGTGCATCATTCACAGTTTCAACCGATTGTCATGATACCCGATCCATTGAGAAACCTTACCCAACCTGTCGGGGGGGCCCCAGGGCACGGAGAGGATTAAAGGAACCTTTAGAATTAAGCTCTAGATCCTGTTACCATTGTTCTGTATTTAACGTGTAGCAGTGAGCAGAACAGTGAGAAAAAGAGTGAATTTCCCCACCCATGAATTATAGAATTAGAAAATCAAGATGGACTCACACAATTTATAATCTGATATGAACTTATTTTTATTAGACAGTTGTAAGGTTTGTGGTCAGCAGTAGAAATAATGAGATTGCTGTGTTGAAAAATACAGTATATACTATTGAATGAATCCTAAAATACACCTAACTTTACTGGACCTATATATGTTTAACATTGATTAGATATAGGATAACTATGAAATTGTAAGGGAACCCCAACACTAAAGTGAAAGAAAAATGACCTGCCCAAGCCAATCAGATTGCAGTGTGCCCCCAGTAAGCAAAGTGATTGGTCCAAGTAGGTATTAATATTAAAATCAAAACTCTACCATCTCTCTTTTAAAGAAAATTATTATTCTCTCGACCATTCATTGGACCATACAGGCAACTGTCAGGTTTGGCTGTTTGATAATGTCACATCCATGAAAATGTCATCTTAGTCATTGTAAACATTAGGCACAACTTTTTCTGTTGTCCTCTTCCTAACATGAAACTAGACACAGATTGCTGTGATCTGATCTATAATACTTTGTGTTCCTTCCCCTTTAAAGTTGGATTATTATTTGACCCTGTCAAGTTTATGTCCAGAACAAGTGGGTTAAATTCCTGGTTTCTGTTATTTCCTTTAACACTCCATTTACAGTTTTTACTATTTTGTCACCATAATTAAATGGGAAAAAACAATTCTTTTTTTCCGTGTCTCCGTTATATTATGGATATATCTTCTTACAAAAATTTTTTATTTGACCCAATACTGAATCCTGTACACAAAGTCTCATTCGTTGATCAAAACAAAAAACAAAACTCCATTGCGTTGGAGAGTCCGCTAATATTATTTGACTTGTCCCATTTGTTTGATTTCCTGTCTGCCAAGACCAAGCGTCGCCCTCTCTCTCTCTGATACGATTAAACATCGTTTGCCGGATAAAAACGAATAAATAACGTTGGTGTGTTTCCTAAGGCATTCCGCAAGCTAAGCTAATATCCCCCGGTATTCCAAATATGAAAGATGTTCCAGAGATTGCATGTGGCGTTCCGTGTTGGAGATACAGACGCCTGTCTTCCCTGTAAGGCCATTTATATATTTATTTTTCCATCTCGGCCAAATACGGTTAATTAACATCTGTCTCCACGGCAACTGCTGCATCATCTAAAAACATTTCTTCTCCCCATCATTTAGCTTCTCTGAAAGGCAGCACATTGTCTCCTTCAACTCCACTGCGGGTACAAATTATACTTTTGTTTATATTTCTTTTCTGAAAAGTGTGCCAAGTGGAGCCTGTTTGATGGCATTTCGGATATTCTCTCCGTATCATTTTGTACACACATTAGCTAGTACAGATCTAAAAAAACCCCCAAAGGTTTATATAAATGAAATTATTTTAGATCGTCAGACTTTGTTTTGTTTTTTTTTTAAAGGTGCAGTTACTATATAAAAATAAAATTCAGCAGTTGGGTAGAAGCAGACCAGGCCTCAAAGTGCACGCACAGTCCGCAGCTAAACCGTAATGATCTAATTAGGTGGAAAATCATCTTGGACGGAATTGAATTAAACTATGAGTTTTGTAAAGATAATGTTTGTGTTGAGTAAAAACGGGGAGCTTTGAAGTCTCTAATTTGCCTCCATGTTTTTTTTTTTTAACGTTATTAACGTGAAATTTCATTAAAGGTTACAAATTAAGAGGCTGATGTGAAAATAAACATGTTGGAAAGAGCCATTTGCCAGACAGAAGCCTTAAAAATTCAAACCTAAATGTCCGTTAACTTTGCAAGAGATAAACATTAGGGCTATGTAACGAGAGCCGGTATTGGTCTCTATTGCCTCTACTAGCCCATAACGGCTCTCAGTGCAAAGCGAATGGGGTTTACACATTCCAAGATAGCTGGCGTTAAAGATTAACGGGGTTATTCAATAAAAGTTTTTATCGTTAAAAATGGTGCTAATTTTGCCCCAACCAATCAGATGTTAGCTTTCAAATGTTAAATAACATCTAATTGGTTGGGGCAAAATTAGCACCATTTTAAATGATAAAAACTTTTATTGAATAACCCTGTAAGGCTTAAAGATAATGGCTCGGTACACAGCTTGCGGTGATTGTGCGACACAACTTTTGCATATTGTCGCAACCACTGTTAGTTTTTAAAGTCACATTAATATTTGGTAAATGGGTTAACGTGACTTTAATACGTAAAAAGCCGTTTGCGCCTTTTGGTACATAGCCCCTTTTGCTCTTAATGTGTTTTGTTGGTAACTGTGCAGAGACTGGAATTATGGTGCATGTGGGATCCTTAGAGCAAAAATACAAGACAATTTGGTTAAGAACTATTGAAAGGGCAATGATAGCTGAACTATATATGAGTCTGAATGCATTTCTATAATTAACCATTTACCAAAGGTCTCCATGTCACTTAAACCCATTTGTGCCCTCCCCCCTTTCTGGTTCTAGACAGGATGTAAATCTGCACATGCACAGAATTTTACAGCCTGACCTCTTCTTAACCTACCTGAGCAGAAGTGAGCAGTGATGAAATAAATAAAGTATTTAATGGTATGAGAATAAAAGTGAAAGGGAGGCTACAGAAAGAAACAAATCTGTTAAGGGAATCCCCCCCTCTCTTTAGCACAGATAGATAGATACAAACAGGGAGATTCAATAAAAGTTCTTATCGTTTAAAATGGTGCTAATTTTGCCCCAACCAATCAGATGTTGGCTTTCAAATGTTAAATAAGATCTGATTAGTTGGGGCAAAATTTGCACCATTTTTAACGATAAGAACTTTTATTGTATAACCCTGAAAGTATTTCAATAAAAAGCATGTCTGAGATCGCTAAGCTAGAGAAGGGGCAGTAACTGTAGGGATTTCAATCCTGAAAGATTAACCTGTGTAAAGGTGCCCATACATCTATAAGATTTTACTTACCCGACCGAGCGCTCACGCAATGTTCCTTCGATCCTGCTGGAACCGCTTCTCCTGATCTTACACTCGACCGACATGCGATCGCAAAATGAATGGGATTTTGCATGTCGGTCGAATGTAAGATCGGGAGAAGCGGTTCCGGCGGCATCGATGAACATCGCGTGAGCGCTCGGTCGGGTAAGTAAAATCTTATAGATGTATGGGCACCTTAACTTAGGAATTCCTTAGAAAGACCAGACCTACATCATTTTAGCAGTTTCTGAGCTGCAATGTGTTTTAAGGTGGAAATAATGGGAATGTATACAAGTATTTGTAACTGTTTAGTTGGGAAAACTTTGTCTGAGCCTAGGGCCTAGAAAACATTGCGTTGCAAGATTAAGTCCAATAATAAGAATAATTGCTGTACATATTCGAAAAATAATAATGTTTTTGGAGTGGTACTTCGCTTTAATGTGATGTATTTTCCGGAAGACGACGCATTTAGAAAGGGATCTGTGGCCCTTTTGTGTCTGCTTTCTGAACAAGTGCATTTTATCTCAAGTCTCTGACCACGTTTTGATTGTAATATATTTAATGGCTACAATAAGCCCTTGTTTATAGAGGGTTACAATCTGGTTGGTTCGTACCCACGCATTGTAATTATTAGTCACAAACAAAGATACCATTTGTTCAACTTAGAGCGATTTGTATTCTTTAAATGTTAATAAAATGCACCCAACTTGTTACGAAAAAAAGAGACTGGAACATATTAGAGTACCAGGCAAATTGTGCTAAATAAACCATATCCTTTTATTTGACAGTCAGAAAGAAGTAAAGAAGGTTTCTGCTGTGTTCAGCAATTATGGGGATTTTCATTTATTTCCCCTTTTCAAATCATTCAAACCCCCCCCCCATGTTTAACTGCCAATTGTTAAAGAAAAAAATAATTTCAACTGAACATTGTTTCACTGAATTGAAATATTTATAGAAATGTAGCCTCCTGCTTTGTAGTTTTTACTGTCCCTGATCCTACCAACAGTATAGTTCTGTATAAAAAAACTTGGAACCAGTTACATTTTTATACATTCTTGCTACATTCGATGAGGCTTTACTAAAGATGTATCTAGTATCCTTCTAACAAAAAGTCACCCGTAGCTGATTGGTTCAGAGCTTTCAGGGAGAAGCCATAATTTACATGTAATTGCAATAAGTTGGCCAGTCACAGAAGGCCGTGTCTCTCATTTAGCTAAAAGGAAACAATGTTTCAACGTTGCCATGCAGTTGATACTCATTTCCAGACCCCCTCTCCTTAGCACGGGGAGAAATCTGGGTGAATTGCACTGAGCATGTGTAAGCCAGTGGCTTGGACAAGAGGAGGGGTTAGAAGTTTCTGTTTGATTTGGCACAAGTATATCTTTTAGGAATTACATAGAAAGTCAAGAAATATATCCATTCAGACTGCAGGCTCTGTGGAAATGTATTTTATGATCAAATTCTCCTTTAGATTAAAGTATCCGTTATTGACCAGTTCCATACAGCAGACTGTGGGCAAATTAACCATCACTGAATCACCTTGCTGTAAATTCTCCATTTGAAACAAACCAGGGGTTGTAATTGAAGAGATAACAAAGTAACCAGATGATCATTTATCTCTTACAGTGAGATCCTTAATGTAATTATTTTCATTACTAAATTTATATTTTTTAAACCCCAGTTGTTTTTACATGTTAAAGACCCACTCTTTCATTGCCAGTCATAACTGACAGTACTCTGTGCTGCTACAATCTAATTGGTTTAATTGCACAGTAGTTATTCTAATTGGATCAACTGCTCCGTGCACTTTATTAACACTGACAGTGACATGTTGCACGTTGCCCGCAATCTTCTGTTTTCTTTTAAGTTTGTGGGACGGTTGTGCCAGAGTTGATTTCCAAGGGGGGGGGTAGGGGAATTGTCTAGAAACTAGCCATGTGGCTAGTTGGTTGGTACCGATGGTGGTCGTCCTTTCATCCAAATCGGACATGTTGGTAAATCACACTGCAAAATGATGTCCGTGGCTACTTTTGCTGCCACAAAGGCTATTTTGGCCCACCGGAACGGTCGAAAACTGCGGCTGGTCAACTGAGCCACAGGCCGCCGGTAAAGTTTTTTATTTTTTGTATTGTACTTTTGTGCGCTACATTTGACTGCAGTTTCCATTCAGGAATTTACAAAGTGTCTTTTTTTTAAGACTTGGGGGATTAGCACGTTTTAAACTTTGGCTTTTCGCTCCGGTGGCGTTATCAGATGCCTGGAGGGTTAATTGGCATAATCCCCTGCAGAGCTGTGTAACTACAGAGGTGATCTCAGATGACGATGGTGAAAATCCCTTGTGTTCGTTTCGACCTGACAAACCTGCTCGTCTGCAGGGCGGCTCCTTCCTAGAACACAAAGATTTTGCCGCCAACAGGGAGACGTCAGTGGGAGTCGGCCATGGCAGCTGTCGGTTTAATGTTTGTATTTTTGTTTTTTTTAAGTCGTCTGATTGGTGGGAAAGCATTTTTTTTTTTATAAAGTTTTTTTTTTTTACGCTGAATAAAATGTAATTGAATTAACCATCACCTGTCACCTTTCACCTGGTAGGTACATTAACAGCAATTCATTATTCTCTGTATTGTTCAAGAAAGGGGGAGGGGTAACTTTATTCTCAAACAGGGTGTGTCCAATCTGTGACCCTATTGTTACTGAGCTAGCAACAACGCGCCAACTGCCTAAGGGTAACATACGGCCATGTTTGTCAAAAACAGAACATTGCTCTGTAAAATTCTGTATAATATGATCTGAATAGAGTATTTTCTATTATATTTTGCAAAAAAAATCATACCTTTAATGTGCCCTTTAATCATCATTTTAGCCCCACCCTAAAGCTTCTCTAGAGTACTTTGTTATTAGATAGCAATGGTGTATACAACAGAACAGCTCCATCTGTTGGTCACAATGTGTTACGCAACTATAAAGGGTTGAACAGCCCCACCTAGAGGCAGAAATGGACTGTTATCTATTGGTAATGTAAAAGCATCCTTTATATCAGTGATGTTGAACCTTGGCACTCCAAATGTTTAGAAACTACAGCTCCCAGCATGCTTTGATTGCATTCTGCAAGGCATGCTGGGAGTGCCAAGGTTCTTTATATATTCCAATAAAAGAGGTTTTTTTGGTTATGGAAGAATTTTTTGCTGTGTAAGGTTAATCATGAAAGGTTTGCATGATATGATTAATGAGTAATGGAAAATATTACCCAGATTCACAGGCATTTTTTTTTAATGGGCATGTTATGTGACTGCATTCGAAGGTAAGTAAAGCCTGTGGTCACAGGGACTTGGTTAAGGTCAGACACAGCTAATCACTTTGTGCATGGATGCATTCACTTAAGGAAACAGACAATGGAACTAATTCTTTGTGTATACGCCATGCTCGTGGTCACTTTAAATCACACACCTATTACCCTGTGGCAGGTTTGTGTCTAATAGATCTATATTTACCAACCTTTTCCAATGTGTTGCACACCTGTACAAATCTGTAGTCTGCTTAGCCATGGGGATTTTAAAAGGAACGTACACCCAAAAAAACGACTTTTAGTAATCTTGTATTGTTTTTTTTTAATGTTTTAAGTAACTTGGTTGGATATTATTCTTTATTAATATTAACATTTTATCTTGCTATACATTTTCATGCCTGTCATACAAACTACTGCCTTGTAGTTTCAAAAACTGAATTCAAAAATTCCAAACACAGACGCAGCACGAAGAAGCAGCACTTGCATTTGAGTTTTTTTTTTTTAAACTCTGGTTCTTTGGACCATGATGCTTTGTGTGACGCCAAAACAACATATTAGCTCAGCCCTGTAACTTAGCGTTGTACGCTGCCTCTTTAACTGTATCAAAGAGTCTCCCCGTACTTTAGCCCTTGCATTCTTTGTACAAAGCTGATTTAAACGCAGGTAAAGGAACATTAATGTTGAGAGACTCCACTACCTGCTGAGAGACAATATTGAATTTAGTTTTTTTGGAACTGATGTTGCATTAAAGGATTTTTAGTTACAATAAAAAGGGGAACTTTATTACTCTGTACTTAGAGGCTTATTGTGTCACCCCCCCAGGTAGTGACAATGTAGCTAGAGGTCCCGCCCTCCGATATTAATTGCTGCCATTCGCTCCGGTTCCAAAGGCATTTAGAATAAAACACAGGGTAGGATTGAGAGAATGAACTTAGCAATGGCGCTATAAAGCTTTTGCAATTTTAAATTGTTAAAAAGGGAAAATGGAACAGCCTTGGTGTAGAGCCATAGAGACTTTGCATGACAAAACATCTCTATTAAAGGGTAAACATACACTCCTTCTTAGTATGTCGTTTAAAAAGATGCCCACCAATGAGCGTGTATAGTTTACCTTTGTTTTTGGGGATTGAGCTGCCATATTTTTCCCTTAGCAATGCAATAAATGGATAATTCTTCAAATGGGTAGGAGTTGCCATATAGTATAATGATCTAGATTGCAAACTCATGTGACTCTCTGTTTTGCTGGTGAATTATTTAACGCCATCTCTAATGTATTGTAATACGTTACCAGAAATTACTGGTGACTCACAAATTACAATAATAGAAACTGCCACAGGGCAGGTGACACGCCTTACACCCACGGACTGTGCACTGCGCCAGCAAGGTTATAGAACACAGTGTCGGTCCCCCTGACACTTACCCCTATCCTACATTTGTGAATGAGCCCCCAGTGCACTGCTCACTTGGCCATCTTGATTTTTTAAGACCTGTAGGTCTATATTGGGGTTTTTCTTTACATTTCAGTAATAATCTAATTCACATAAGTGAGACTGACCCAATTAATGACATTTCATTCCACGCCCGTAACTGGTGCTTGGCTCATATTATAAGGATATTATTGGGACAGTGGGCAAGGTCAACCGGTGTTTGCCATCCAAATAGTTGGCCAAACCTTCTGACCGGTTTCTTTTGAAGGTCCTAATCCTACGTTCCTATACTGCACTGTAACAGTCAGAGACTGGAAAAGGGGGTGTGCCTGCGAGACTGGAATGCTGGGAAATAGGATACATAAGAAATCTTAAGCTAGCCAAAACAGTTAATCTGATTCATTAAATTGATAACTTTGAAAATCAGTTTCTTTTTTTTTTTGCATTCGATCGGACAAAAGTGACCGATATGAAGCGTCAAATTGATATTGATCTGTCCGGTCAGAAAATTTTGGTCGATTGTACAATTATTTAATAGGTTCTGGAGAAATTTTAATTATTATTTTTTTGTTTGTTTGATCCCATTATCCAGCATGCTCATTTCAAATCACATTAGTAGAGAATTGCAGTAAAAGAAGCACATTTATTTAGGAATCGTTTAGAAAGGGTCGAAAATCTGTTCCCATGTGTGGTTCTGTGTTCTTACAAGTTGATTGAAATGTAAAACGATGTAACCCTTATTGACTCATGGCTAGCTTTAGTTTAAAGGGCATGTCCACCCCTCAAACAAAAATTTCACATTAAATTTAAAAAAAAAATGTAGACCTCGCTAGTTAAAAAGAATCGGCAAATCGCTGAAGCCGCTGCTACTTCCGTACAAAGAACAGCAGAAGCAAGGAGCCGCGGGAACTGGTCTCGCTAAGTATATTTAGGAGCCGAGAGGGAGGATTTTAACATTTGTGGGTGTTTGGTGGGGGGTGAACATTCAGTTTTTCCTGCAGACTTCCATTCAAAAATATGATTCATTATCCTCAGTCAAAATAATGTGTAATAAGATGTCTTTGGGGTGCAGGCTCCATATTTTATGGGATATTTTATCTCGCGTAATTAGATGGCTGTTCATCGTAGACCCTTTAAACCTTCATGAAGAAAATTTAAACAAAGATAAAGAATCTCACGTAATGGACTGAGATAAAGCAAGGTAAAAATGTTTATACGCCAACGAGCTTGTTAAAAAAACGCAATGTAGGGGGGTTAGTCCTGAAAGCTTCATGGTAAAGATTTCAAGGTCGTTCTTTTTTTTTTTTTTTTTTTATTCTCTTCCTTCTTCTGATTGTACTAATCACAGTAACAATACCTTCGGCACATTTCAGACGTATCCCCGTTGATGTTTCAATCGTTATTTAAAGATCCGGAGAGCTGGACGTTTGGCGGTTTTGGCTTTTGGCCAGAGATGATTTTTCTACGAATACCCCCCAATCGAAAAAAAAACGAAGAAAGATCGCTGATGGGGGCACGTACATAGCGTGACATGCCCCTTCCATTTTACCGGATAATAATACCTACGAGTTTTCATTTACGCCTCCCCCTCGGTCGCTAACAAGTTTCAAACCACTCCAAACACCAGATTGATTGGAAGAAATTGAAAATATTGATTTAACCCTCTGCCTGATTTGTTCAGTGAAGTCCTGCTAGTATTTGGTTTAGCACATTAAAATTGCTTATCTTTAATTCCGAGGGGTAGGGGGCTGAGACACTTAATAAGTATTTCATTTGGCTTTTTCATCCGGTGAAATTATTATTAAGGTTTGACAGAATCTGCAACCTAAACCCCTGCAGGATGCGGTTCTTATAAATATGGGAGGACGCGTTACAATCCGGTTAATTGACAGTATGATTTTTGTCACAAGTGACGGTGTTAATTGCTCCCTTGTGACTCGCACAGTAATTGACCGGACAGGCTGGTTTATTGGCGACGGGTCATATAAACCGGCAATTTCTGGAGAATATATCCGTAGGAAAAAAGAGAAATAATTAGGATAAAGTGGAGCGATAACTCAATTGGTTGTTTCCTTAGAATTGTCTGCGCAATGAGGTAACAGATTGACCGTTTCCTAGAGTGAGAGAGACCCATTAGTCTGTTAATACAGCGCTCGATGCTTATAGTTTGTATCTTGTGGGGAGGGGGGAAGAAAGGGACACTAAACCCACCAAAATAACTCTTGCTAAATTAAGCATTAATTGTAATGGAGACGGGAGCATTTTCTGTATTGGTTTAGAGTGAGAGCTCACTACTTACCAAACCGCAATCCCATTTTTTTTTCTTCCAGCTCTCTTCCGACACACCCTTCTTGCTCGCGACATAGACGCACATGCGCACAAAGGTGAGGGGGAGCTGACCACTTATACGGCCAATACAGGTGACCTCAAATTTGTGTATCAAAGTCAATTCTTTAACCCCTACCCAGCCAGAGTGATTACTTGGTGACCAGGCTGTGTCCTCTCTAATCAAGACTGAGCAGTGATAAAAATAAATTGTTACTCAGAAGGAGGAGCTACAGAAATCAGAAAATGCCACAACCCTGGATTTACAGGTTACAGTTCCAGCTATGTGCTAGGCACAGCCAAGTCATTATTTTCTTATTATATATTATTATTATTAAAGGAACACAGTAAAATAATATTCCACCCCACCTCCTATCCTGCTTGTGCAGTAAAACCATTACCTAAAATGTCTAGGATCTGGCAGCTTAACTACCTTTAGCAATATTAGGAAACCCAGTGGAAGAGCCTATTGTGTATTGTTTAACCTCAAGCCAACTTCCCAAAAATACAGTTGTGATGAAATAGCTTGGGGTTAACCAATCCTTGTTCCTAAACACAAACAGGTTCCCTGTATTGCAGAAGACACTGCAATGTGCCTTGGAGCCCAAGCCCATGTGGAATAATGACATTAACACACGTGCTAATACAAAGGCCATAACTCCTCACATATATTGAGAGACACCATTGCAGTGTATGTGGCCAGTTATAGAACAGTGTGCATTTTACCTGTACAAAATTCATTATATTAAAGGGTAACTGTGGTCCAAAAATGACTTTAGGTAATTTTAGGCAATTTACTTTCATTATTTTTTTACATAGTTTTGAAGATATTTACATTTTTAGGTGTGATATGGTTGCAGCATCGCCAGATCCCCTGCACTTCCTGCTTCCTGCACTGAAACCACGTGATAGTCCCTCTTCTGTGTTTCCTCCTCCTCGTGGGCCCCCATGGCCCCTCCCCTTGCAGCCCCTTGGGCCTTTCCCTTGCATCCTCCTGGGGCCCGTGAGTGGGAGGGGCACTGGGGCTGCAAGGGTAGGGGACACAGGGCCCACAATTGGGAAGGGCCAGCAAGTGGGAGGCATTTAAAAAAGCAGTGCTGTGGGCTGTGCTGTTCTCCCCACTCCCTCCTACCCTTCAGTCATGCACTGAGCATGTGCCAACCGCAGATTGAGGACCTCCCACCCCCTAACCTTCTGATCAGTGATTTCTTCATATTTTGGGCTGTGCAGCACGTAGAGAGGTGGTTGATGGCTCGTTTTAAAGGTATAAACCTGGCCTTTCGTTTAAAATAAACTTGTTTGGAGACCACAGTTCCCCTTTAAAAATAAATTATAGAAACCAGATTAACCCAGGAAGAAACCCCAATACCCCAGGATCAGGATGCTTACCTCTTACCCCACATCCCTAAATAGTGATATTCCCCTTTATCCTTTCTGTCCTTGTCAAGAAAGTTCTTGTCTCTTCTGCAAGCATTATGAGCTTGTTGCAAGCCGTAAAGGGGCCTATACAAGCAACAATATGTATGGCACAATCCTGGCATCGTTTAATTGACATTGGTCAGATAAAACATTTTTTAAAACGTACAATTTGTATGAAAATCATCGAACAGCCATACACGGTCCAATAATTGTAGAAAATCATAACATCCTAATATAGTATGACTGGGATTGCGGCGTGTATGGATGACACTGTCATGTCTGTGACTGACCCTTGCTACATGGAAGGACCAGGCCTGGTAAAGATGAAGAGAAATTTCTCCGTTCTGGAATGTTGAGGAAAGATGTAAGTAGTTTAGGTCTTAAAAATGGTGCTAATGTTGCCCCAACCAATCAGATGTTAGCTTTCAAATGTTAAATAAGATCTGATTGGTTGGGGCAAAATTAGCACCATTTTTAACAATAAGAACTTTTATTGAATCTTCCTGTTGGTGTTTTGCAGGGGGTCCTCCTGGTATTTAGCAATTAGAATGTGGGGTTGGAATCACCCTAATGTAAACAAAAAACATCCGTGTGTTTCGGGAGGGCAACTCCGTACAGTACAAGATACGCAAACATTCCGTGGAGTTTATTGATTTTCTGCAGTTTTTCAAGTGGTGACCTTTATCCTGAAGATTCGCTACAAAATGCTTTTGTGTGTTGTAGAGTTTGTGGTCTTTCATCTTAACACGAACTGTACAAGGGAGGGGGGGTAAGGTTGGGGGTCTTCTAAATAAACAACAGTTGGCTTTGTGCATTAGAAGTTTCGTCCTTGAAGGCCTGTTGTACACGATTACCTTTACTCGCGTTCCGTATCTTTATTGTGCCGACAGAATTCTAAACATGATAAAGGAGAAAAAAATGCTCTAAGAATTTCATTTGACTTGGAAGTTTATCTTGGCGTTTCATTAGAAATCCACGCCACTCTGTATATATTTGCTTTTCATGAAATGCATTAAAATAACATAAGGGAAGGGAGACTGGTGAGAGCCTTTATATACCTTGAAATGTCTGTTTGCTGTCAAGGTTACAAAAATATTTTACCTTCTGCCGTTTATTCTCCTCCAGGATGTACATTTAATGTTGTGTTTGCTTCTTTTTAAATGGGAGGGTGACATTTTCCTCTTTACTATTATTTAATATGAAAGGAAAATGTATTTGAATTC
The DNA here is from genome assembly GCA_019447015.1 of Hymenochirus boettgeri. NCBI lineage: Eukaryota > Metazoa > Chordata > Amphibia > Anura > Pipidae > Hymenochirus > Hymenochirus boettgeri. Next base: position 19,558,908 of record CM033472.1, on the reverse strand, counting down.
ACAGGTACAAATATGCAGGCTCATCTTATTGGGGGTGATTAACTTTATTTGTGCTTATGGGTGGGAGCTGCCATAGTGTTTCTCTTAGAGAGTCCATTACAAGGGTATAGCTTAAGGTTCATACACACGTGCGATCGCGGATCTTGGCCCTGCAACGCACAATGTGTCTGATCGTTTCCGTTTCGGCCGATAATCGGCCCGTGTATGGGCACTTTATCGGCCGGTCGGGGATCGTTGGGTGATAAAGGGCCCATACACGGGACGATTATCAGGTGAAACGAACATTCGGACATATCGTGCGGACACAATGTGTACAGAACATTCCATCTCTGTATATTTATATTTATACATATGGGTGGGAGCTGCCATATTGTTTCCCTTAGACAGTACAGTATGAGGGTATAGCTTATTGTGTGTACAGAACATTCCATCTCTGTATATTTATATTTATACATATGGGTGGGAGCTGCCATATGGTTTCCCTTAGACAGTGCAGTATGACGGTATAGATTATTGTGTGTACAGAACATTCCATCTCTGTATATTTATATTTATACATATGGGTGGGAGCTGCCATATGGTTTCCCTTAGACAGTGCAGTGTGACGGTATAGATTATTGTGTGTACAGAACATTCCTTCTCTGTATATTTATATTTATACATCTGGGTGGGAGCTGCCATATTGTTTTCCCTTAGACAGTAAAGTATGAGGGTATAGCTTATTGTGTGTACAGAACATTCCATCTCTGTATATTTATATTTGTACATATGGATGGGAGCTGCCATGTTGTTTCCATTAGACAGTACAGTATGAGGGTATAGCTTATTGTATGTACAGAACATTCCTTCTCTGTATATTTATACATATGGGTGGGAGCTGCCATATTGTTTCCCTTAGACAGTACAGTATGAGGGTATAGCTTATTGTGTGTATGGAACATTCCTTCTCTGTATATTTATATTTATACTTATGGGTGGGAGCTGCCATATTGTTTCCCTTAGACAGTTCAGTATGAGGGTATAGCTTATTGTGTGTACAGAACATTCCTTCTCTGTATATTTATATTTGTACATATGGGTGGGAGCTGCCATATTGTTTCCCTTAGACAGTACAGTATGAGGGTATAGCTTATTGTGTGTACAGAACATTCCTTCTCTGTATATTTATATTTATACATATGGGTGGGAGCTGCCATTGTTTCCCTTAGACAGTACAGTATGAGGGTATAGCTTATTGTGTGTACGGAACATTCCTTCTCTGTATATTTGTAATTATACAAATAAGTGGGAGCTGCCATATTGTTTTTTCTATAGACAGTACAGTATGATGGTGTAATGTATTGTGAATATAGAACATTCCATCTTGGTATATTTGTATGTATTCATATACAATGTTATATTCTCTGAATATTTCTATATACATACATGGGCTAAAAGTGCTAAACGTTTTTTATCTTTGCTTTTATTGCCTTTTCTTTAAACAAATTGCCCACCGCTGGCCTATAAAGCTTCTTTCACGTGAGCCCCAGACCAGCTGTGTAAAATGTAAAAATCTCGCCATGGTCCCATCCAAGCACCTGTAAGGGACACAACGTGTGAGCGGGGCCCCGTGTAAAGGGGCATTGTTTATTAATAGAAGGAATGCACTGGATAGAGACATGGGTGCATAGTTCAGATGCTTCTCTCTCGCCCTACAGGCAGCTGGAACAGGTCCTTACATGCAGCCTGAGCTGTGGAGCTTGTCCAATCGTACAAAGGCTTCATTAGAGTCAAACGAATATTTCCTGTAGGCTGTTTTCTTGTGGCGGCACACGGATATTTTTACACTTAGTGCACACGTGAAACTTCGCAGCCCACGGAACACAAAAGTTGTTACACGTCGCCACTTTAAAGGAGAAGTTGTGCTGTATAGGTGAATATAGGTCTATTTGGAAGTTTTCCATTGGTCTAAAGCTGGGTACACACGATGAGATATTTCGGTCCGATTGACTGATAGTTCAGTGTATCGGTCGATCAGACCGAAATTATCGCATCCGAATGCTCCCATGTCCGACCGATCGTTCGTCCGAATCGGACGAAAGGACGATCGGACATGGTGGAAAACCTCGTCCGATCATGCAGTCCTCTATGGACTGCACGATCGGTCGCGGTAACTATCGGACGCGGCTGCTTTTGCCGCGACCGACAGTCCTTCCTCCTGGCCGACCAGTCGAAAGTATCGAACGGTCGGTCAGGAGGAAAAATCGATAGGTGTGTACCTAGCTTAACATTGTTACAAGTTGGTGGCTCGTCCATTGAATGAATGACCCAATTCAGCGGTTCAGTTGTAGACCTTGGAATGGAAACCAGTTGATGTATTAATGTGCTCAGTGTAATTTCTGGTGTATTGTTTGCTTCTAGTAGATGGGGGAGACGCCGTGTTAATTCATTGACGTTTGACAGATCCCTGCAGTGTGGACTTTAATCCAATATAACATTGTGGGGGAGGGGACAATGGATGGACTCTATTCTCTAAACAGAGATACTGCAGTATATTGTATGTTATTTATATTATCCATTCACCTCAGGTCTTGCCCAAAGGAGCTTACAATCTTTATACAAGAATATACAAACTCCTGGCAGATGTAGTTATGGGAGGGTTTGGACGTTTAAGCCTCGTACACATGTCCAATGGCACGACGGCCCAAGCATGTGCACATATACGTGCAATCCGGCGTGGCAGATTAACGAACGTCATCTGAGCAAATGCATACACACGCATGACTATCGGCTTAAATGGACGCTCGCCACGGGCGTATCTTCCGTGCGCCTCAACCATGCCGTTGGATGTGTGTACAGGCCCTAATACTAAACAAAGATTTTACTTTCTAAAGGTGTGACAAGGGTGAGCACCCCCCAAGCTCCCGCCTGGTACTGAAATGATGTGGAGCCTGGTCGAAGCCTTGAGGCAGAGGAGTGCGAAAGCTCGGGCTTCCCTCCAGCACTACTGTGCACTGGGAGCACTTGTGTATAGCACTCCCATCACTTTCCTGCCATAGCTTCGGCTATGGCGGAACAATTTTTATACCTCGGGCCGAAAGGCCTGGGCCTCTTATTGGTCAGACTTTTATTAAATTCACCCCCTCCCTTATTTATTATACACTAGCACTTAAACACTAGGCACTTATTTTACGTTTTTTGTTTGTTGTATTCACGTATTGTGGCGGGATTGCCTGGGTCCTTTTTAGGACCTTCAGGCTCATCCCATGTGAACCCCCCCTGGAAGCTTCCTGGTGGCAGCTGGGAGCAGAAAGGGAGGGCAAGTGTGGTGGTTCCTGACGCCTACCGGCCGAAGGGACCTCAGTTGTCTCCCTCTAGCCCTACGGCTTAACAGCTATGGGCATAAGAGGGAGTCAGAATGGATCCCGATCCACTTGCACGTTTGTTGCACTGTGGTGACGATCACAGAAAGCACGTACCCCGAGCTTTCGATAAAAAAGGGTGTGTGGCCACAATAATAGGCATGCTCCTTCTCCCCTAGGCCAGTAAGCATGCAGCCAACCGCATTAATGGGTGGTGGGGGGCTTTGAAGCCTATGGTTTGCCCCTATGACATCTTGGCACTCCAGATGTCTAGAAACTACAACTCCCAGCATGCCTTGGTTGCAGAAAAAAAAAGATCGGGGTAGCAGATTCAAATAATGTGCTGTACATTAAACATTTGCATTCGCTGTCCAGTGACGCTCAGGGCCCCTCACTTTACAGCAGATGTGGCCCTAGCCGTCACTGTGCATTCTTGCTGTTTTTCCAAATGACTATCCCTTTAAATGCCTTGCAACTGCTAAATTGGATTTGTGAGTTAAATGAAGTGTCAGAAGCTTCTGGGCAGGTTTTCTAAAGATTGACCGTCTAACCCTCCAGTAGGCTGGGTTTAAATGACAATGAACACCCCCGGAGAACTTCAAAGATTATTGTGATTAAGATTAAACCATCCTGAATAATACGGGAAGGGGTGTACGAGCACAGCTGGGCGCCCAAAAGGCTCTGCTTGAATGGGGAGCACACTGAGAGCCCCCCCTGCTGTTATCATCTTGATTGGCAGAAACTGAGATTGAAATATTTTCGCAAACAAAAGCCCCCAAGGCTCGGTTTTTCCGGGGGGGAAAAAATGTCAAAAGAAAATTCTTTACCACGACTGATGGTTTATGGGGAAGAAATTGAATAGTTTTGCGTTTAAACTGCGATATAGAGACGGTGGCTGTGTAGGTTTAAATGATTATTGTTGAGGTGAATGGATTTAAATAAAGTTAAATAAATGGACAGACCCATAATCCCTAGTACGATTTAATGGTGTCCCATTGGTTCCTTTAAGGCTGAGCACACACCAGACAATATTTTCTCCCGGCAGACTACGGATCAGTTGGGAAGGGAATTAAAATGGTACTGGTAATATTTTGATGCAACCGATTGCGTGCCCATTCAAATCCATTTGTTTTGGCTAAAAATTTCCGCTGTATCCGATCCATTTTTTTTTTTGCTGCCCCATTTTGGTGGAAAAATAAATTTGTGTCATAGGTGGCGATTTTTACCTGATCGAAAGTTTTGCCCCCACAATTCCCTGTGATCAGCGCTGTGTTTAACCAAGGTCTGTATTTATAATAGAGGTAAAGGGGACATTTATACATCGCTACTTTCTATATAAATAGGTCTATGTACAGAGAGACGTTATCGCTCTCTATTGCCCCCTTTAGGCAATGCATCTAGCCAAAAGCGTCTCTCAGTGCAAAGCGAATGGTGTTAAACTATTCCAAATATTTACGTTGGCTTTTTGCTGGTGTTAAAGATTTCATTCTAAAGAGCCACTATCGACTCGGTACATCGGTTGCGTCGGTTGTGAAATCTCTGTTATTTGAGCCTTAAAGCTGCGTTAACCCTTGGTACGTCGGCTAACGTGGCTTTAAGATACAAATGCTCGATAACGGCTCTCAGCCCTAATTTCCTGTCTGGGAAATAGATTTATGGACAGAGATGTGACCAGGGGAAAATGTGAAATGAGAAAGTGCCAGCCTTCCTGTGATTGGATGGTGAGACAGTGAAAGAGAACGGAGACCCTGTAACCAATCAAAATAATGCTGCTCACATGACTTACCATCTGCAATATAAAGTCCTCATTACACAGACTTTTCACCCTTACCTTAACCTTGTTTTTCTCTGCAGCATTTTATGCCTCGGTGAACTCACCCATGTGGCCTAAGGTATAGAACTTGATTAAAGGTTTTGCTAACAACAGTTTAGACCCTGTCGCTTTTGTTTAATGCAGACACCCCTGTCATGTTTCCAAACTGCAAGTCTCATAAATATTGGATGGAGACAGCCAGAGGCCTCCATTGATTCCATATAAAGAGAGGAGGGGGGCTAGGATCCCCATCCTGTTATGTCTGTGTTGCCAATTCATTGCACCAGTGGCCTAAACCATCCAGGAGATGGGATCTCCAAGCTTTTGTGGGTGCTTGGATCTTTCCCTCCCTTCTTTTTTTTTTTTTTTTTGGTAATATAAAGTTTTACGCTCAACGCAGGAAAGGGTCCGAGGCGGCCTGCTGAGCGATTTTCCCCTATTCCAGTCCCATGAAAGGAATGAATTATTCAGCAGTGAGCGTGCTCACTGCCGTCCATTTGTGGAGCTTTGATCTGTGAAACAGGAGGTTGCATGAATGGCTTTATTGTCGTGTTATGTGTACACAGTGTGTGAGTGATTGAAAATAGCGAGGGCCTGAGCCTCATCTGGTAGAGATTACAGTGCAGGCAGCGCTGGGAGACGGCCCGGGGTTTAAAATCCCCAGATGCTGGGTTGTTTGGTGGGAGTCATGTGACCATCTACAAAAAGGACAAAAAGTACTTCCTGTCCAAAAAGCCGCGGCCTTGGATCTCGGCCTTTCCGCACCCCCCCACCCCCGCTCGCTGTGCCACCTTAACACCTGCCAAGCTACTGAGGGATTATTTCTTATTGTTAAATTAAAGGGCACTGGGCTTATCGCCCTAATCGACTTAACTCTTTCCCAATTCGCAAATATAAAAACTTGCTTGTTTGTTGGTCATCACCCAGACACCCACGTGCCCAATGGCATCAGACCTGAAGGCCCATTTAGACAATTCTAGCTAAACCCTGATCTGTTCTTGCCCTTTGGGGGTCATATTGACCTTTAAAAAAAAATGTTCAAATACAATTTTACATAAAACTTCCCCGATAATCTGCTGGTCGTTTTCCTGTCTGGGTATCCCTGGGATTTAAAGCCGTTTGACATTTGTTCTGCTCACGTAGTTCTGTGTTCAGACTAAACCCTGAAAAGTGGGTTTCTATGTCTATAGGTATTGATGTGACCAGGTTCTCATACACTGTTATCTTTGGGATATTTACAGGGATTATTAACACATTTGCAGTCAGTGTTTTCCTTGGTAAAATATTAGATACAGATTTAAAGGAGAAGTTAAGGCAGGAACACATTTTTAGTGTTGAATCGAATGCATCTCTAAGGCTGAGTACACACCATACGGATGACCGGCCAATAGAGACATGTATCAGTTATTCGGACAAAAATATCGAATGGTGAGGCCTCAACCAAACTCGGTCATCAATTCGTCATGCACGATTGGGCCTGTGGCTAAATCACGCCAGGTCATGCGGTTCCACTTCTGCCCTGACCTACAGTCATTTGTCCCAACCGAGCGCTCACTAGTAGTGAACATTCGGCCGGGACAAAAAGTCCCCCCATGTGTATCCACCTTAACAGGTTTCTATCCAAAGTCCACCCTTGTAAAAGCAAAGTAATCTTTCAATACAGCAAACTCTTCTCTCCCACTAGTACAGACATGCTCCGTTTGTTTCACCTGAAGAGAGAGAGACTGTTAAAAACGACTGATGTCACTTTAAACTTGTTTACCTGGTCTCTGCAGTGAATAGCGATACTCTCATTGGCTATTTACTCTCAGCACTTTGTGCTAGACGCGTCATCCGGATCATGCCTTTTAATGTGTGCCTTAAAGGGGATGATATCGGAAAATAAATATCACTGCTGAATTATGGATTCATGGAAAAAATTGAAAAAAAAATTCTCAGCACATAATACTATCGCTTAGTAAAATATCACTAGATATTTTAACCTTTGTGTGATTTTGTATAATAAATGTTGGTGTTTTTCTGAATATGATGCCTGTAATGATTCATTTTGTAGATTGTGAAGGGTTCTGTAAGATTGGGTTATTGCCTTCATTTTGGCTTCAAGTGTTTTGAGGGTTTGGGGTCTGGGAGTTGTCTCCTGTATTTTGTATTTGGCAACTATCACATCCATGATTGACAGCTCCTAACCAGAAGAGCTAGGAAGCAGAAAAGTAAGTTAGTCTTCCATCTCTCAGAGAGCTATTGTGGTTTGGGGGCTGATTTACCTGTATACAATATTTAATTTAAGGGGCGAACTTGCCCTTAATAAAAATATCCTCCTTATAGTGGTCAGATCTTATGCAATCCTTTTTTTTTGTTGGCTTGTGTGTGTCGTACGCCATACCTTGATGTGGATGCACTCTGGGCAATTTTTTATAGGTCAAACTGAATTCTCTCGGTATTTAACTGGGTCATTTAAAGTCCCTGGTCACTAAATCCTTAGCCGGTTTAATGCCATGGCAGAGCATATCTGTACTTTACCCACCTGTTGCTCTGTAGTGACATTGTATATATTAAAAAAAATAAAAATAATGCAGGTGGCTTTTCCACTTTGCTTGTTACCAATGAGAGAGAGAGGTCTCCCTGGAGATTCCAATTATACTTCAATTCCGTTCATTCTCCATTGGGGGAAAAATAAATGTGTTCTCTTGTTGCTGCTTTGTGGCGAGATAAAGGCACTAAAGGTTCGATCATTAGGAAGTTGGGTTGAAAAGAAGTAAACATGGCTGGATCCAACCAGCGAATAGCAGCTTCAAATAAATAACTACTCCAAACCTGCAGCAGAAAGAGACAGGGATTGAGAGAGAGGCAGACAGAGAGAGACACACTGAGGGAGAGTCACAGAGAGAGAGAAAGAGGCAAAGAGAAAGAGACTAGAGAGAGACATACAGAGAGAGAGAGACAGACAGACAGACAGACTCTATTAGGTTCAATATTCCACAATTTGTTGTAGGAAACAGACAAAAGCTTCTTCGTTGGAAATAAAACCCGTTTTGTTACAGTTTCTTTTTACATAACAAAAATGTGGATTGCAAACTCTATGGGCGAGTTTTCTATACAGTCGTCACACTGCTAGTCCTATCCACATTATGTTTATCTAACCAAAGTTTCTTTAAGCGTATATGCAGCAGTTAAAGGACAACTATAATGTAAAAATAAACATTTTAAAAATGAAAAGTACCTGGAACAGGGAGGTTGGATTGATTATTCCCACCTCCCATTATTGTTTCATTGTGGAGCTACAGCACATACAGTTTTTGTCTGCCAGGTTATGGCCCTGGTCCTTCCAGTATTAAAGATAGTGCTGAAGCACCCAGGAAGACTGGCAGAAGCAGTTTTCTTTATGCTGCTGCTCCTGGTTGAAATTATATTGGAAGGTAGAAAGTTCCAATCCTACCTCCCTAACCAGGTACTTTTCATTTTAACTTTTTTTGAAAAAAGTTATACGCACTATAGTTCTCCTTTATCCTGCCCATTACAGCTAACTTGCTGTTGACCACAACTGAATGTGATCAACTGGAATGGTGACAGTTGGTATGTGTGAGTTGCATGGTGGGAAATTCCCTCTTCCATTGCCTCACAGTGGTTACTGAGCATGCTTGCCCTCACAGAGTCAGCTACTGAGTGTTTCTAGTACATACAAACAAACAAACCTCATTGTATGTACTACTTACATGTCTCCACAATGGCAGGGGGGCCCGGGAACAAAGCCATCTACACTACAGGTTCCGGGATCAGCTGTTTTAAAATACTGCATGCCTGGTACTGGTTCTTTTAATACTTTTATTAACAAACATGCAATCAGCTGTTTAAAAACACCTGATCGCGGTACCTTGGCAGGGGAGGGGGGTGGTGTCAAGGGCCTGCTACGAAACTTGCAGGGAGTAAGATAAGGCAAAGTCATGTTTTCGGTGTAATTGCTGTTAAAACTCTGTAATGTGTAAAAAAAAATATAGAGGGTTAATAGTGTTATGTAATATTTTCAGTTCAATGTGATTGTATAGGATACAGTTGAGTCTTCGTTACCTGCGGAAACATTTCACCAAAACGCTCTGCTCATAGTAGTCAATGGCACCATTAACACAATTGAGTTGCAATACAGTGTGTTGCGGGCAACACACTTCATGCAGCAGATTTGTGCGTTAACGTACATCTGTGCCATTGAAAATGATGGTCGCCAATATGCGTTAACACAGCGGGACACTCTATCGTGAGCACACAGTGTGAACGTAGCCTTACACTTTAACAAACTGTTACAAATGATTCCATGCGATAAATTATTCACACTTTCCCTTTTCCTTAATTCTAGGTAGGAATGAATTAATAGCCCGATACATCAAGTTACGGACGGGGAAAACGCGAACTAGGAAACAGGTAACAGTCCTAGAATTTTACCACCCTTTAATAATATAGAGTTTATACTTATTATACATACATTTACTTTGGGCACAATGTTATACATATTTATAATTTATGTGTATCTTTAGAAATGATCTTGTGTGCTACCTACAGCAGGTAGGAAGTAAGTACCCCTACTTCCCCATTTTGCTTTCATTTCTTATTTTTAATTCATTTAAAAAGTTTGCGAGAGCTTGCAACTCCTTGACGCCAATGAAAAATATTGTAACAAGTATGTAAAGAATTCAGGGAAGTGTTCTTGTCTGCCTCACATAATATTATTTGTAACAATAATTTTCAATGATGTCAGTCAAGCACTCTCATAACTTTTACTAATTATTAATCAAAGAAAAATGGAAGGTAGGAAGGCTAACTTATACCATCCATAAAATTATAGGCTCGGGTAGTAGTATTTTAGTGGTCACGTAATCCCTATTTACCATAAGTAACAATGGAAAGAAGCACGTCAGTATAGTGTATGTAAAACGTAGTATTAAGTTTAGCATAGTTTCCCATAATGGTCTGTTAAATGTGTGTTAAATATGGCAAGCGGAGTACTTGTAATTTATAAAGCTAACTATAAAGTTTCCATTAGCTCCATTTAGTCTCCCGGTGTCTAAGAAAACATCTCGCAGAGCGTTATTGTCTCTTTGCAAGTTAGGAAGACAGATATTTAATATGCAGCTGGATTGGTCACTGTTTGCTCATTCAGTGGCTATTTCTGTCTCCCCAGAAAATAAGGGAGAAGTTCATATACCTTTTTGAATTATAACCCCTTTTAGAAATGGCTTCAGTATATTTTGGCATCCAGTGCCTGTAATTATCAGCAATCACGTTGGCTTGAAGGGGGTGTTACATAATTGCCGCAGATTGCTAGCTTTTCCCTCAGAAATGCATAGCCAGGCTGTTTATTTAAATTGCGGATTTCCGTCATTACACAGCCTAATTGTCCTAAATGAAAGATCTTAGAAATCTAAGTAAAAAAAAAACAGGCTGTAGCAGTAGAAGCAGAATCTGTCTGTATGTGGACAGGGAATGTCTTCGGCTAATGTCCCCTGTAATATTATAGCAGCATAGCTTAAGTTAAGTCTGCTTGTGTCTACCTAGCTTAAACTGAGCCCCAGACACATTCTTTGTTTTATTCTAGTAAGTGTAAACTGTATGGCACTTACAGTTATATTTTTGGTCAGAGATGTTTAATACTTACGTACTATTTTAAAGGGGAACCGTGGTCTCCATACAAATGTTCTCTATTAAAATAACACTCTCCTACCATGCTTCTAGCTACAGTCTAACCAAGCAGGATACTATCTGCTTACACTGTAAGCTGTGACATCACCAGCAAGCCCCTGGCTCGAGCATGCCCATTGTAGCCTACTGCTGAAAAAGAGCATCATAAGCCGCACCCCCAAATGTCTTTTTCGGTTTTAAAATCTAGCCACAAGCCTGAAAAGTCTCTCTCCCTGGGGTGTTTATAGGCAGAGAGAAAATCACAGATATTAGTTGCAAGCTTGTAAACTAGTTTTTGAAAAGGTTGATTTATGGGGGTGGAACTTACGAAACAGCTAATAACACATGCCTGTTACAGAGGCAGAGCAGAAAGACAGACTATAGAAGCACATAGCTTTGGATTGACATCATCTAGAGACATTATCCAGGCATATTTGAAAAGTACAACACAGAGAAATTGTATGGTGACCACAGTTTCCTTCTGGGAACGAAAATGTGTAGTAATTGAGATAATTACGGTACTCCGTTATTGTCACTGCTATTGACCACCAATTGCAATTTATAAAGATAGACTATTTGTAAAGGTATAACTTTGTATTAATTAACCTGCTTCTTGTGCTAATTGTACGAAACATATTTCCAGATTTTTGTACCTCAAGACTGTACCCCCTTTTCTAGACAATACAGAGGTTAACCTCAAACGGTACCTCTAGCCTAAACACCCTTTATTTTATAGATCAGATACTGTCAATTTTAACAATGTATCTCTTTCCATTCTATGTAATTCCTACCCAAAGTTAAACAGTAAAAAACAAAAGAAACTGCACTGAAAATAACATTTTCAGTGCAGTTACCGCCCCTCCCCTAGCTCTGTGGTTTTAGACATGCTTAATGGGATTTAACAAGGAATAGAGGAATTTTACAATCTGATACTTTGTGTCAACTTGTGCTTAAAGGATAACTATACTTACCTCCACCACGTTCCACCGGACACAGCAGTCGGAAATACCCAGGGTGAGGACCTAAACCACCAGGTCAGCTTTCTATCTTCTGCAATACTTACTTAAAGTTTCCTTTGTAGCTCCGACTCCACTTTCCATGTCTTTTTATTGGCTGGAGTCGCCGAATGAATGGAGGACAGAGCTAGGAATAAAACTTTAAGTGTTGATGAAGATAGAAAGTAAACCCAGCGGTGAGGACGTGGCGGTTTCGGTCCTAACCCTGGGTACTAAACATTGGACAGTGGACAAGGTGAGTATAGTTGTCCTTTGAAGGAAAGTAACCGGGGAGCTTAATGTAATGTAACATTTTACCGATTTCAAACAAGTATTTATAGTTTAATGGCTTTATTAACATAAGTATTTTAAGTACTTTAATTCAGAATTATTATAGAAAGAGAAATGTTACATTGTTTCAATTGGCCGTTTCTGGCTATAATGTGAAATGTGTTCTAGGTTACATTTCACCTTTAAATGGCTAAAGGTGGCCATACACATTAACAATAATGGGTAAATCCCATCGGGGAACGACGGGGTTTACCGATTATCATCAGTGTGTAGGAGCTCTTCCCAACGAACCGAACTGCCAACGAACGACTATAGTCGGACTCCGATCGTTCGGAATGACGGGAAATTCCCGTTGGTCGGTATTGGCTCCCTTTACTTTAAGTAGAGGGAGACGATGCGATCGTACTGTGTATGGACGCACGGCCGACTGATCAGGTCCATATGTGCTCTTCCCACAGCATGTGTGCCGATAGATACCAATGTGATCTGTTGGCACACATGCTGTGGAAATCGCATGTGCATGGGCACCTTAAGACTTAGCAAATAAATGACCCAATAAGACAGGCATCCTCAAACTTTGGCCCTCTGTTGATTGATGCTTCCCAGCATTCCCCCAACTACAGAGGGAAGCCAGGGAATGCTGGGAGTAGTATTTTTCTAACATAACCCTGCACTATGAGCGTTGATGGAAAATACAGTTAGAATGAAAGAGGATTTTCCTGAATCCTCAGTTACTGGATCCAAGTTAATTGCCAGGGCCGTCTGTTTTCTCCTCTGTAGCAGTTCTGTCACCCTCTCATTCTCTAGGCTTCTGTGTACTTTTAAAGACAAAGGCCTCCTCTGCTGGCATGCCTTGCATGTTGGCGGACATTGTGAAAAGGAAGAGATGAGTCAGCACAAACACCAGTGCGCCCATTTAACTAATGAACCGAATGGCCACCCATAAAACACTGGGCATTTTGTGCTTCCTATGTTAATGCCAGACTTGTTTTAAATTGCCCGTATTGTTGGCCTCAAAGCTGTGTTCAATGTATTATCTAAAGCTTTAATTAAATCAATGGATACATTTTTATCTGCATATGTGCAGGATTATAGAGATCTTCTGACATCAAAGCTAATAATCTAAATTAACGAGCTTCCCTTTAAAAGAAACTATGTGCACCACATAGGACAATTGTTTATTTCAGTTCAAATGAACGGTATTTTATTATGATGTATCTTATTTATTCACAGAAATTGCAAAAAAATGCAATATAAATGAAAATATAATGATTATGTATTTTTTATAATCTGTTGTTTTTTTTTAATGGATTGTTTAGTTTTAACAGTGGTCTCCATACACGTGCCCTCTATTATAAAGAGCCCACTCCTACTTTCAAAATGATCATATTTGCAGCTGCAATTTATCCAAACTTACAGGAGTATAAATGGTGGTGCTTCCTGCTTTCATAGTGACCTGTGACATTACCAGCACCAGCAAGTCCCTGGCATGAGCATGCCCACTTGTATCTTAGCCAGCCACAAGCTTGAGAATATTTTTTTTTCTTTCCTTAAGGTGCCATGGACAAAGGGTATTGATTGCAAGTCGGTAACTTGCTTCAAAAAGATCTATTTTCGGGGGTGGCGCTTATGACAGCTTAAAACATATGGCTGTCACAGAGATACAGAGAAAGTGCAGAGTAGAAAGAGATACTTAACAAGCCTATAACTTTGGATTGACAACAGCTTGATACATCATTCTAGGATTGCAAGAGGGAGCTCTTTTCAGTAGTGGGCAGTTGTACGGAGACTAAAAATTTCATGATGTCTGTTAAACTTTTCATTGGAAATCACTTGTAAGTAAAGAAATAAACTAAGACCTATAATAGGAAATTGATGTGTTCTGGGAAGGACTAGAAACAAATCCTAATGATCAAAATAAGATCCATGTTATGCAATATGAACCAATGGATCTTTACTGTAGTGGACCGTTTTTTTTTGTTTTTTTTTTAAAAACAGTTGAGTTTCTTAAAGGCCACGTTAACCCCTCAAATGAAAAATTAGTTAGAAAGCTGTGAGATGTTCTTCTCCCCCTTCCCTCTGCCTATCAAAAGGCAGCCAGGGGAATAGCATTCAGTCTGTTACATCCATGACTGGCAGCTGTTAAACCGGAAGGACCAGGAAGTAGGTAACAGGTTAGATTTACATCTCTCAACTTTATAACTATTGCAGTTTTGTGGGGTGATTTTTACCTATTTATAATTTTTCATTGGACTGGTACACTTATCCTTTCACCTATCAGCTTCTTGACCTTTTTATAAAAAAAAAAAAAAAAAAGCTGATTCCCATCTTTTTTTTCTTTTTTTTTTTTTTTTCTTTCTTTTTATTATATTTATTGTTTTAAATCTGAACCCCCTGTAGGTGTCTAGTCACATACAGGTCTTAGCAAGAAAGAAAGTTCGAGAAATCCAAGCTGCTATTAAGGTATGTCTAGCTTGCCCGGCTTTAAGGGGCTTTCTATTATCCATGGTTACAGGCTTATTTTTTCTTCTCCTCCACCCCCCCCCCTTTCTGTTTTGTTCCCTATCCCCCCCTTTACCCTACAGGTATCTAGTCACATTCAGGTTCTTGCCAGAAGGAAATCTCGTGATTTTCATTCAAAGCTAAAGGTATGCGCTTCTGTGCTTTTGGGCTTGTGGTTGCTAAGCATCGCTTGCCATGGTGACTGAGCTTTTTTTTTCTTTTTTTTTTGCTTGTGGTCCTTATAACCTAGTTTCTTGCATGCGAGAGCTGTTTACGTTTCTTAATACCTGCTCTGTTCGTTCTCCGCAAAAGACCGCGCCAAATTATAACCGCACACACACGCTCACACGCAGAAAGATACACGGTTGCAAATTCTGCGCAACTGCGGCGCGATTATATATATATATATATAAAAAAAGATTATTTTTTTTTACACCCTTAGAATTAAAATGGCTTACGGTGCCGTCAGGTGGAATAGAAGATTAAGTGGGAATATTCTTTGAACTCATTTTATATTTGCTGGATTGGGACACATTGTTAATTTCTGTGATATCAATCTAATTCTAGAGCGCAGATGATTATTAAAATAAAACCAATATATTGTAAGATATTTTAAGCGTTTGCAATATCCCCACTATGTATTAAAAACTCCTCAAATTGTAACGCAACTATATTGAAGTTATATAACAGTGTTAAAGTTCTATTTAATTCACCGTCTGCCCCTATTCTATAGGAGGACCCCCAGCTAGCCAATCAGAAAGCACAGTCTGCACAAAGCCAACCTTTTGATTGGTTTATCGGTGGCTCTATAATGAAGGCACTTTCTATTTTAATTAAATAGAAATGGGGTCTTTCCCCCCATTTTAGTTCTCCTTTAAGTTAAAAAATTCTTACAGCAATGGATCTTAAATAAGTTTACAAAAACTTCAAAACTTTGCTGCTGTTTACAGAGGTGACCGTTACATTGTTGTACAGTAATACAGTCTAGTTTAGCTTTAGTTCTCCTTTAATCACAATGTAAAAATGCTCAATAAAAGAGAAAACCTATAAAAGCATACCGTATTTGCTTCTGTTTTTTTTCCATATTCCCATTATAATTTATAATCTTCCGACATGGAGAATTTCTGGGCTTTTTTTTTTTTTTTTTCACGCTGCCTCTTCTTTTAACCCTTTCATTTCCCAAGACATCTATGTTTGGTCTATACACACATAGATATAAATATATGTGTGTCTATAGATTTCTCTTTGGGAAACTTCATTTACTCTCCCTTGACGATATCTGTGATGTGTGGCCTGTTGCTTATGTTGACCTGTGCAGAGAGATGCAGTTGATCAGTGCATGCAAGAGACACAACATGCAGATTACTGCCAATAGATTTAAGGAGAATTAAAGTGTAATAATAAATAATGTTCACGTGATCCCCTATGGAATTAACATGCATTTGTAGCCAGATATTTAAGAATACAAGTTCTATTCCATTCTGTCAAAGGGATCTGCCTTCATCCTTTGCTTAATGAGCTTTTTATAAGCTTGAACATGTGCAGAGGTGGCAGTCAATCATTGGTTGTGATCTCAGCCGTCACCGCCTTGATTACTGTATGGAGGGAGGAGCCAGCTTACTCTGCTTGAATGAGGACAATAATTATCCTTAAATATCTGGTTAGTAATGCAGGTAATAAATTGCAAAATATATCAGTTGGGGTTGAGTGTGGACATGCCCTTTAAAACCATTAAAATTATTAATTCTTTACTTTTCCTGTTTCCCATGGCCCTTTGGTGGTGGTTATGTAAACCCCATCCAGCCTATGGGGATTATTATTATTACTGTGGATTGTGGATGCTCCTCACAGGGAGGAGCATCCAAAAGCAGAGGAGCTTGGGAAGAAAAGTAGGGAGTTATATGATAACATCAAGATTTAGGCAACTAAACAATGTGAAGCTTCAACATCAAGCAGTTTAGATCACCACTTCATGCAGATTCCCCTGAACCTAATTTATTAACAAACTTTAATTCTCCTTTAAGCATGAAAGAAGGCAGGTAAGCATGGCTATGGTTGCTGGCTTTTTTTTTATTACTTAAATTCTAGGCCTTGTAATAACAACTTTGCCATTGCATTTTCTGTACTGGAATGATTATTTGCACTTTGTAGAATAAAAAGTGCAAAATAAAAAGTGGGTCTCTTCCTATTCTCCAATTCTTTGTAATTCTGTTCTGTTTAGTGGCTTGACGCATGCTGCATTGCGGAAGCTGAACGCACTAAAAGGCTGAGAGGAACTCCTAAATACACGGGGGTAGTTCATTAAGGGTCGGCTTGTTATCTTTGTCTCGGAAGACAAACATGGTTCCCCCCCCTCCGTCCCCCCCTTCCCTCCCCCAATCTTTTTACCAATGTTTTAATACAGCTCTTTATGTAGAAATGGAACAATACACAATTCATAAAAAGTCATTCATCTGCTAAAGCTTTTCATGTAACCAGGTACAAAATACAGTATTTCAGCTTCGAAAAGGCTAATTATGGGCCCTTATTTAATATTATTTTCAAAACCACTCCCCTCTGCTAAGCAATAGAGGGGAAATTCCCTTTTGAAGCAGAGTTTGCGAGCCGAGAGGGATGGATAATGGCTCGTTAGGATTCACGTTAGGAATATGAAAGGTCGTTAGTTTTAATATCCCTTATTACTGCGTTACCTAGACGTAAGATCAATAATAAATATATATTTATCCCTTCTGCAGATTGGATTTTTTTTTTTTTAAATCTAATTTTATTTTATTTTTTTTTATTAAATCCATTTTTCCCCCCTCCTAATTACAAATTAGCGTCAGCCATGTTCAATTTCATCCAACACCGGAGGTTTCAATAAGCGGGAAATCTTTTTGTATTTAGGAAAAATTTTTAAAAATTTTTAATAATTTGTTGGGAATGAATAATTAATGACATTTATAACGACCACACATTTACATTCATGTCCTTGGATTTGTGCTTATTGTAAATAAAACAAATCATTTTAGATAGACCTCTAATTACAATTCCTCTGCAGACTGTGCAGGAACATAATATATTTACAATATGATAATACATTTTCTGGCCGTCAATGTGTCTGTTTTTAAATAATGTTTATAAACCGCAAAAGGTATTAAGAAACTGTATTCCAGTTGACTGTTTATCAAACGGCACTGTGTGCGGCAGGACATCTTTTAAACCTGTGTTTTAACCTTTGTAGCTAACAGTGTAAACAATGTGAGAATTAACCACTGTGCGTAATTTGTTGATTTTGTGTGTCTGTGTAAAAAGACTATGAAAACAGTTTGAAAATGTTCAGAACTTTTTTGTGAATCACGGATCACGTTTTAACTTTTAATATTAATATAGAATCAGTTTTTTGTCCGTATTTTTGCTGAAAATACTAGTAGCTTACATGTCAGTGGTTACATTCCAGATTCCCCCCTTAAAGTGATTGGCTACTGATCTAAGCCAATCACTGATTTGCTATTTCATGTTAGAGCCAGCATTTTAATTGTGATATTACGTTGGCTTCCTGGTGCTCTTGCCTTGTTACCTTTAGACATAGAAGGGAATGTATTGAATTGTGGGATTATTCTCACCTTATGTACCAACGTATATGATTGGCTGTGTGAATTTTAGCACATTGGCCTATTTATTTCAAGTTGTGACGTTCCAACTGTTTTCTGTAACTCGTCTGACATTTACACCAACATTTTAACACCCGATTTGTGTTGTATTTAGGTGACAAACATGGTAAGTCAATGGACCCCTCCCCCTTGAATGTCGGACCCTCAGCTTAGCGCAGTGTTTGGCTTTTTGATTCTTCACTTGCATAGCCCTGTTACATTCACCATCTTGTTTAGAGCATTATAGTAACTCACCGCTGATTGGCCTCTCAACAGCCTGGTCGCCATTTAAACCCACAAATTGCTTGTCTACGTGCCTGAAATAAAGGCCGGCTGTCTCTCGCCTTGGCGTTTGCCCCATCGCCGGTTTTAATGCATTTATCCATATTTGACGCCTGATGTTGTTTTGGCTGAATAATTAATCCTCATGCCTGATTCGATATTTTCATTGCTTGGCAAAATACAGGATAATTATCCCAAACATTCAGATATGACTGGCAGATGTGACCTGGAGGTGGCAAAACCAACTTCATTTTACTAGCTGAGAATGCTGGGAGATGAGTCTTATCATCTACAGGGTAACAGTTTATATCCTTGAACTCTTTAGGGATCAGCCTAGAAATGGTCAAACTAAAATTGTCCCTAGTAAACATAAACTGCCACATTCCAGGCAATGTTTAATCTATTAACAAGAGTTTGTATCCCTTGGCTATGACTGAAATCTGCCTTGTGCGGTTTCTCTGGCCACTCCCCCAGGGATGGGTCTTAACATAAGACCACACCCACAAACCACACCCAATTCTACTCACTTAATAACTGTCCTCCAATATCAGAGATGGGAGAATCATCAATGACAATGACTGTGGGAGGAGTCAGAAAGAATACGGTTACTGCACCAGTGTAATTCTCCTTTTAAAGGGGGGTACCGATCTGTCAAAGATGACAAACAGAATATATAAGGAGAATGTTTGTGACTGCCTACGATTGCGGGTGACTCCCTATTCTTTAATATTGGGGGACGACTGTGACCGAGGGAAATTTCAATTCAAAACACTTGTACGCACTTTACCGGTGAACGGCAAATCCCGTCGCCACCCACAGGATTGGCCCATTATCGGGGATGTGTGTACCCAGCTTAACTCCATTCATTGTATATAATGAAACCATAGCAGCCAGTCTTAAGAAGGGGAATAAGACCCCATTCATATTACCATGTAGTTTAGATATAGATCTCCTTAAAGCTAAGCTGACCAACTCCCTTTAACCGGGGTAGCCAGGGGTATAAGGGCAAATTAAAGGAATGAGCTGGTTATCCTGCTATAAGGATTTTTAGTTGGCAGGGAGTTGGACTGGGGAGTTCCTTAGCCCTTTGGTTAGTTGCATGCCGGCTTTCCGCCGTTTTGCTGATGGCTTTGTATGTTTAAAATCCACGCTAACCGCCATTCGCGTCCCCAATGCACCGCATCCAGTAACCGCATGCAAACTGTTATATTTAAGGATCAAACAGCCAAGGACAAAGCATTGCAACACATGGCTGCCATGTCATCTGCGCAGATCGTGTCGGCTACAGCCATTCACAACAAGCTGGGGTTGCCGGGGATCCCTCGCCCAGCCTTCCCTGCTGCTCCTGGGGTAAGTCGTTCGGTTACAATGTTCATTCATTGGTCAGAAAAGAGGGGCCCCTGTATAGAAATCGTTAATTAAAAACAAGAGGATGGAAAAATTCCCACGACTTAGTAAAAAATAAACAGCCCAATCCATATGAATTAGTCACTAAGGGGTTAAACCTTCCTGCTGGATGATGGTTTGGAGAATAATAGATAGATGTGAAAACTACAACTCCCAGCATTCTGCAACCAAGGGGCCAGGCTCCCTCCTGGCCCTGCCCGCTCTATATTTACAATTTCAAATAAGGACATATGTTCAGTTATTTGCCCCTCCCTCCTGACCCCGCCCACTCTATATTTACAATATCAAATACTAAGGACATATGTTCAGTTATTTGCCCCTACCTCCTGACCCCACCCAGTCATTTGCCCCTCCCCTGATCCCGCCCACTCTATTTACAATATCAAATACTAAGGACATATGTCCAGATATTTGCCCCTCCCTCCTGATCCCGCACCCAGTTTTGTCCCTCCCTCCTGGCTCTGACCGCACTATATTTACATATATAAAACACCCCCTTGTAATATGATAAGCAATTAATATCAGTGTCATATGGGTAATTTCTAACCCACGTTATTTTATACCTGTATCCTTCATGGGTTTTTTTGTTTTCTGTTTCCAGTACTGGCCTGGGATGATTCAAACTGGCCAACCTGGTTCTTCGCAAGAGTAAGTACAAACAAAATACATTGTACACACAGACTTTTTTATGCTGTTACATATGGTTGGGAGCTGCCCTATTGCTTTTTTAGACAGTACAGTATGAGGGTATAGCTTATTGTGTGTACAGAACATTTCTTCTCTGTATATTTATATTTATACATATGGGTGGGAGCTGCCATATTGTTTCCCTTAGACAGTACAGTATGAGGGTATAGCTATTGTGTGTACAGAACATTCTTCTCTGTATATTTATACATATGGGTGGGAGCTGCCATATTGTTTCCCTAGACAGTACAGTATGAGGGTATAGCTTATTGTGTGTACAGAACATTTCTTCTCTGTATATGTATATTTATACATATGGGTGGGAGCTGCCATATTGTTTCCCTTAGACAGTACAGTATGAGGGTATAGCTTATTGTATGTACAGAACATTCCTTCTCTGTATATTTATATTTATACATATTGGTGGGAGCTGCCATGTTGTTTCCCTTAGACAGTACAGTATGAGGGTGTAGCTTATTATGTGTACAGAAGATTCCTTCTCTGTATATTTATACATATGGGTGGGAGCTGCCATATTGTTTACGTTAGACTGTACAGTATGAGGGTATAGCTTACTATGTGTACAGAACATTCCTTCTCTGTATATTTATATTTATACATATGGGTGGGAGCTGCCATATTGTTTCCCTTAGACAGTACAGTATGAGGGTATAGCTTATTGTGTGTACAGAACATTCCATCTCTGTATATTTATATATATGGGTGGAAGCTGTCATATTGTTTACGTTAGACTGTACAGTATGAGGGTATAGCTTATTGTGTGTACAGAACATTTCTTCTCTGTATATTTATATTTATACATATGGGTGGGAGCTGCCAATGTTGTCCCTTAGACAGTACAGTATGAGGGTATAGCGTATTGGTGTACAGAACATTTCTTCTCTGTATATTATATTTATACATATGGGTGGGAGCTGCCATATTGTTTCCCTTAGACAGTACGTATGAGGGTATAGCTTATTGTATGTACAGAACATTCTTCTCTGTATATTTATATTTATACATAGGTGGGGGGCTGCCATATTGTTTCCCTTAGACAGTACAGTATGAGAGGTATAGCTTATTGTATGTACAGAACATTCCTTCTCTGTATATTTATACATATGGGTGGAGCTTCCATATTGTTTCCCTTAGAAAGTACAGTATGAGGGTATAGCTTATTGTGTGTACAGAACATTCTTCTCTGTATATTTATATTTCATATGGGTGGGAGCTGCCATATTGTTTCCCTTAGACAGTTAAGTATGGGGTATAGCTTATTGTATGTACAGAACATTCCTTCTGTATATTTATATTTATACATATGGGTGGAGCTGCCATATTGTTTCCCTTAGACAGTACAGTATGAGGGTATAGCTTATTGTGTGTACAGAACATTCCTTCTCTGTATATTTATATTTATACATATTGGTGGGAGCTGCCATATTGTTTCCCTTAGACAGTACAGTATGAGGGTATAGCTTATTGTGTGTACAGAACATTCCTTCTCTGTATATTTATACATATGGGGGGAGCTGCCATATTGTTTCCCTTAGACAGTACGTATGAGGGTATAGCTTATTGTGTGTACAGAACATTCTTCTCTGTATATTTATATTTATACATATGGGTGGGAGCTTCCATATTGTTTCCCTTAGAAAGTACAGTATGAGGGTATAGCTTATTGTATGTACAGAACATTCCTTCTCTGTATATTTATACATATGGGTGGGAGCTTCCATATTGTTTCCCTTAGAAAGTACAGTATGAGGGTATAGCTTATTGTATGTACAGAACATTCCTTCTCTGTATATTTATACATATGGTTGGGAGCTGCCCTATTGCTTTTTTAGACAGTACAGTATGAGGGTATAGCTTATTGTGTGTACAGAACATTCCTTCTCTGTATATTTATATTTATACATATGGGTGGGAGCTGCCATATTGTTTCCCCTAGACAGTACAGTATGAGGGTATAGCTTATTGTATGTACAGAACATTCCTTCTCTGTATATTTATACATATGGGTGGGAGCTGCCATATTGTTTCCCTTAGACAGTACAGTATGGGGGTATAGCTTATTGTATGTACAGAACATTCCTTCTCTGTATATTTATACATATGGGTGGGAGCTGCCATATTGATTCCCTTAGACAGTACAGTATGAGGGTATAGCTTATTGTGTGTACAGAACATTCCTTCTCTGTATATGTATATTTATACATATGGGTGGGAGCTGCCATATTGTTTCCCTAGACAGTACAGTATGAGGGTATAGCTTATTGTGTGTACAGAACATTCCTTCTGTAATTTATATTTATACATATGGGTGGGAGCTGCCATATTGTTTCCCTTAGACAGTACAGTAGAGGGTATAGCTTATTGTGTGTACAGAAACATTCCTTCTCTGTATATGTATATTTATACATATGGGTGGGAGCTGCCATATTGTTTCCCTTAGACAGTACAGTATGAGGGTATAGCTTATTGTGTGTACAGAACATTCCTTCTCTGTATATTTATATTATACATATGGGTGGAGGCTGCCATATTGTTTCCCTTAGACAGTACAGTATGAGGGTATAGCTTATTGTGTGTACAGACATTCCTCTCTGTATATGTATATTTATACATATGGGTGGGAGCTGCCATATTGTGTCCCTTAGACAGTACGTATGAGGGTATAGCTTATGTGTGTGTACAGAACATTCCTTCTCTGTATATTATATTTATACATATAGGTGGGAGCTGCCATATTGTTTCCCTAGAAAGTACAGTTGAGGGTATAGATAAGTGACAGACTTTCTTACTGTTTTGTTGTTGTGCAGTTTAAAGCCATTTGTTCAGCAAGCCTACCCCACCAGCTACTGTCACAGCGCCTATTGCAGGTAAGCCTAATCACCTCCCCTTGTAATCTGCCATCAGGGTTGTAGCACTGCCCACTAACCTCATGCCCCTCCTCCAAGTAGTTTATTTAACTGTTGATAAAGGAACGTTTATTCCCATCACTAAGTGAAATAAATTGTTACAATTCCCACTAGTGTAAACTTTCCGTTTATATCTCATTTACATTATTTGAGGGGAAGTAGATTGCAAACCGTCACTGTGGGGTTTCTTTTTTTTTTTTTTTTTACACAAAAGTTACTGTCTAGGTTCTTATTTCTCCTTGGTGCTTTGTGGCACATTTCCACCAATTACGGCTGACGGCAGGAACCTTAGTAATTTACTGGGCAAATTGTTTTTCTTCCAGTATAGACATTTCAAGAGAGACTGCAAATTCCTGGTGATGTTATCAGGGGACCCTGAGAGCAGGTGCAGCTTTTGAGAAGCTTTAATTGTTCCTCGGGAGAAGCTTCGCTGTGCAGGGAAATAAACGCAGCTTCTTTGTGCGCAGGATGTGCCTTTAAACCCATGAAACCAAGTGACAATATAACCGTTCCCTTTAACATCCATTGGGCCAGAAAGGCAGCAAATTGCCCCTTTAAAATTAAAGGAAAACTTTGATTCAGAAACCTTAGATTAAAACAATGTGCAACACTTGCCTTTTGTTTGTGATTTCCTTATAAAATACAGCATTATAAAGTCAGGAAAATATTTTCCTGAAGTAAACAGTCAGAAACACCTTCTCGCTACCCCAGGATACAAAGCAGCAGATTGAAGAGCTTTTCTCTCTCCCTGAGCATGTCTGGGATGTAAAACAGGGTAGGCGGATGAATCAGGGGCTTTGTCTACTGGGATGAAAGGTAAACTATTAATGCTGTATTTCTGCAAAGATATTTCAAAGAAAGAGCGATATACCTTTACATGAACATATCTGATAAATGTCTTCATAAAAAAGTTGTTTCATCAGTAAATTATTTTAATTTTATGTCATGGCATACAACTATATAAATATACAACCACCATACTACTATAAAACTATATAACTATTCAACTACTATATGACTTTACTACTATTCAACTACTTTATAGCTATTCAACTACTATATAACTATTCAACTACTATATGACTTTACTACTATTCAACTACTTTATAACTATTCAACTACTATATGACTTATAATATTCAACTACTTATATATCACTATATAATTATTCAATACTAATGACTTACTACTATTCAACTACTTATAACTATTCAACTACTATATGACTTTACTACTATATGACTTTACTACTATATGACTTTACTACTATTCAACTACCATATAACTATTCAACTACTATATAACTATTCAACTACTATATGCCTTTACTACTATTCAACTACTTTATAGCTATCAACTACTATATAATTATTCAACTACTATATGACTTTACTACTATATGATTTACTACTATTCAACTACCATATAACTATTCAACTACTATATGACTTTACTACTATTCAACTACTTTATAACTATTCAACTACTATATGACTACTACATTCAACTACTTTATAACTATTCAACTACTATATGACTTTATAACTATTCAACTACTTTATAACTATTCAACTACTATATAACTATTCAACTACTATATGACTTACTACTATTAACACATATAACAACATTAACTACTATATAACTATTTAACTACTATATAACTATCCAACTACTGTATAACTATCCAACTACTGTATAACTATCCAACTACTGTATAACTATCCAACTACTATATAACTATCCAACTTCTATATAAATATGCAACTACTATATAACTATTCAACTACTGTATAACTATACAACTACTGTATAACTATCCAACTACTATATAACTATACAATTACTATATAACTATTCAACTACTATATAACTATACAACTACTGTGTAACTATCCAACTACTGTGTAACTATCCAACTACTGTATAACTATGCAACTACTTATTAACTATTCAACTATTGTATAACTATACAATACTGTATAACTATCCAACTATAAACTATACAATTACTATATAACTATTCAACTACTATATAACTATACAACTACTGTGTAACTATCCAACTACTGTGTAACTATCCAACTACTGTATAACTATCCAACTACTGTAAACTATCCAACTACTGTATAACTATTCAACTACTGTATAACTATCCAACTACTTATAAATATCCAACTACTATATAACTATCCATCTTCTATATAACTATGCAACTACTGTATAACTATACAACTACTGTATAACTATCCAACTACTGTATAACTATCCAACTACTGTATAACTATCCAACTACTGTATAACTATACAACTACTGTATAACTATACAACTACTGTATAACTATTCAACTTCTGTATAACTATCCAACTACTGTATAACTATACAACTACTGTATAACTATACAACTACTGTATAACTACAACTACTATATAACTATACAACTACTGTATACGGTAACTATTCAGCTACTGTATAACTATCCAACTACTGTATAACTATCCAACTACTGTATAACTATTCAACTACTATATAACTATACAACTACTATATGACTTTACTACCCAACTACTGTATAACTATCCAACTACTGTATAACTATTCAACTACTATATAACTATACAACTACTATAACTATTCAGCTACTGTATAACTATACTATTATATAGCTATATAACTAATATATAACTATACTACTATATAAGTACACAACTATATAACTATACTATAATATAACTATATAACTACTATAGAACTATACAACTATAGAACCATATAACTATACTATGATATAACTTCTATATAACTATACGACTATAGAACCATATAACTATACTATGATATAACTATATAACTAATATAAAACTATACAAATATAGAACTATACTAGTATATAATTATACAATGATACAACCTTAAGTTTTGGTCTGTATGTAAATGAATGAACCTGGTGTTCATTTGGGATGGTACATTTATGTATAAAGCTCCCTTTATCTCTATAGGGTTCGAACCTGCAGCACCCCCTCCTTCTTCTGTACCCGCCTGGCAAGGGAGATCAATTGGTACCACGAAGCTGAGGCTGGTAGAATTTTCAGCATTTTTAGAGCAGCAACGTGACCCGGACGCAGTAAGTATTAAAAAATGTCCAACAAACATTGAGGACATAGTAACCAGGGTGGAATTATATGCACAGAGATAGAACAAAGAGGTTACTCAGCAGCCGCTAGCAGGAGCCAGTTCACATTGCAACATATTTGTCTAGTCATATACAGATCAATTTTTCAATTTAATTGGTCAGTTTTCAGTCTATTGTAGAATTAGAGTATGTGACAGGTTTCTGAGATATTCACTCTATTTATTTTTGGCTCAACAGCTTATGGGGTCTGCAACTGACTTGTTTAGGTTATTCTGTGCAGCCTCTGAGGGGCAGTATAACGCTTTCACACCTTTTCTACTTAAAGGGACATTTCACCCCTTTCAAAAGTTTCTGCCCCATTTTCAGTCCCTCTAAACTCTAGGGGTATAGCATTCAGTAATTGGCTGTGAATTAATCTGTTACATCCATGAATGACAGCTGCTAACTAAAAGAACATCAGCCAGAATTTCAGGCTACACTTACATCTCTCAGATTTCTAAGAATTGCAGATTTTTATACAATTTTTCCTTTGATGGGCGACTGTGCCCTTTAACTTGCATGGCTTGTAATAAAAATGAATTTCCCTGTGGTTTTGTCTAATTGGGTGGTAAAAACCCTGCTTATAATTATATTGGTCATATGACGGACATTCGGTTCAACAGGTGGTATTCATGCAGACGATTTACCCTTTGTTTTGCCTCGGGCACCTGTGTATTGGCAGACTGTGTAAACGATACAGAATGTCAGATTCCTTGGAATCCTTAGTGCTGGGTTCAATTTAATACGTGTTCCTCTGCATCATGTATGTGAGGCTTAGGTTAAAGGCCTCTGCCTGTCCCTTTAACTGGTTTCCAGGAGACGAGATTGATGACATCATCAAATAGGGTTTTGTCATATTTTGTGCTGTAGTAAGTTTTGTTGGGGTAAAGGTTGATCTATAGCAGAGACCCATATCAGCAATGCATTAACCTGTATCAACCAATAGACAAGTAGGTTTGAATGCGGTGGGGTTACAATATTGAAGGGTCGTTTATGATTGGTTGCGGAGGATTATTGGATTAAGGCAAAGATTAAATTATACCCCATAACTTAATGGCCTTCGGTGCTCACAAAATAAGATTTTATTTAGCACAGTTAATGAAAATCAGGAAGATTTGATTCTTTTTTTTCTCTCTGTAACAATAATCTTTGGTTTTTGTTTGGAGCCCTGCAGGGACCTTGTCTGCAGGCCTAACCAGGCCCCAGCAGGGAGAACCTTCCATAGAGAATGGAGAGACTATTTTAAACTCTGAACTCATACGGGGGCTATTTCTAGAGATGTGGGATTAGTAACCAGGACATTGGACACTCGACTTGTCTCTCAGGGTCACAGATGTGTTGAAACCCTTCCAGCACAGCATGGCATCCCCACACGCCCCATTTCACAGGCTCACATTATTCTACTTGACCTCTTGACTGCCAGAAGCCCGAGCAATGCAAGGGGCAGAATAAAAGCTGAGTTTAAAGGGGAAGTTTTAGCAGGTAAAACAATGAATGGCAGAGAAAGAGAGAGAACAAGTTTTTTTAAAAAAAAATCTGTTTATTCTTTTTATATGAATTAAGGGAACAGCAGAAAAAAACATTGTTTAGGTTTATTTACCCTTTAATACTTCCGACAGAATATCTATCTGTTATACCCAGCAAACTAGACGCTGTCATTGACATTACTTTACATATAACGTGTGGTACAAGGCGCACAGAAGACTCTTGGATAGTCACCTCCATGGGGACCTTTATCTTTGCTCCGCTTGTGATCTTTCCCCCAGATTACTATAAACAGGTGCTGGGCATTAGGAAAGCGAGGGAAGGTCCATCGCTGTCACTGTTAAATATAAATAGAAATGTAGATAAACTTGTCAGCTCTTTCCCCCTGATCCCTAGAAAGGGGCCCAACCGTCATTGGCAACAGGTGGCGATAAAAATAAAAATTCGGGTCATCAGACGGCAAATTGTCAGCACAAAGTTCCCCCTGATCCACCCTCAACGTCTTGTGATAATGATCCCTGACCTTTCCATAAAGCAATGTACGCACATTCATCTAACCGTCCCCACCCAGACAGGGTGCTTATCAGTAACTGTAGGTGTACACATGTTAGATTGCTATCAGAGGTGGTTGTTGGTTGGCTGTAAGAAAATCTGGTGTATGTATTAAAGCCCCCCACACCCAGGATAGACATTTTAATCGATCCGTTAAATTTTGATTGGAACGCTCAAAATGTTGAAAACTATTTTCCGTTTTTTCCAATCGACCGAAGATGGGGCCAGGCGGAAACTACTCCACCAAACCCATTGTCAGTCCGCTTCTCCGCAAATTTCAAGGGTAAGGATCAGAGGCTTTGAGCGGCCCTTCCAATCGGATTTCCAATTGCTGTACTCGATCGGAAATCCGATGGGAAGAACATCTTTCCGTGTATGACAAGCTTAAGGCTCTGTTTACGTTATGTAATGTCAGGGGGGGCACTGGTAATTCCCTCTATGTTCTCTATAGAACAGAACAGATTGCTTGGCTAATATCAAGCAGCCTGTCTGGCCATACCATTATTAGATATTAGGTGGATTCAACGTTTGATCATTCAATTGATCCAAAAAATTTAAATAGCGGTATTACCTCCCAACGTTAACGGTAATGCCCCATTCTTTTGGTTACGGCCCATTCATGTGGCGATCGAATGTTGATTGTAAAATGACCAGACCAGACCAAACACTGCAGGTAATCAATCCCTTTCATTTGGGAGTATCTCTTTAAGTACAATGACCTTTTAATGATGACATACTTATATGTCACAGTACAGAGGATTAGTGGGTAAAAACTCTCAAAATTCCGACTTTTTTTTTCTTCTTTTCATTATGTGGAAAGTTCTAGAAGAATACCGTCCCGTTAATTATAGCAGGGAATTGTTTGAGTCATCGGGACAGATTTAATCAAAGCAGCTTAGCGTAAAACTAAGCACTAAGCCTTCCTGTTGTATTGGGAATAATTGATCTACTGTTCCTATTTAGATCTTTCATATTAAACATTCAAAGAGAATGTATGTTAATAACTATTCCTTTGATATCCAATCACTTTGGCCCTATTGTTACACGTCAAAATGTCTGACCAATCAGTGCGTTGGTATTTAAATGTACGCACTTGTATGTAATGTGGAGAGGTGGACGCTTTGTGGAGAAAGTTGACAAAATGTTCTGATAAATCCTTTTATCATTCTGTCCTGTGTTTATATCATTTGCAGTACAACAAACACCTCTTCGTGCACATTGGCCAAGCGAACCATTCTTACAGCGACCCACTGCTAGAATCCGTAGATATCCGACAAATTTACGACAAATTTCCAGAAAAGAAAGGCGGGTTAAAAGAATTGTTCGGGAAGGGACCTCAGAATGCATTTTTCTTGGTGAAATTCTGGGTAAGTAATGAAAATATTCATTGTGTGGACCTTGTAAGACGGTATATACACAGGGAGATTCAATAAAAGTTCTTATCGTTAAAAAAGGTGCTAATTTTGCCCCAACCATAGCACCCAGACGGTGTGTAGCACCCAGACGGTGTGTAGCACCCAGACGGTGTGTAGCACCCAGATACTCTAAGGGTACCAACTTGCCTCTTTTAAGGTTATGTACATGGATAGGATATTTGTATATTTGATAATTGTATATGTTGCCCTTTGACCCCTTCAAAAAGATATTTTCAAAGGTGCATTAGTGTCAATTCATTTTTTTTGGCAAGGCAACATGTATGGCAGCTCCTATTTAAATACCCCGGGTCCAGGTGCTTAGTTCTGTGTTGGATGATTCATTCCAGAGTTTTCACCCCCTTTATTTCTATTTGTGGGTTGTGCGCAAAGTCCGACCTGGATCATTGTCCCCCCGGCTCTGGATAGTTTTAACCGCTCATTTGACCTGAGCCCACAGCAGAGGGTCAGATACCGACAGGATAAAGACCTGGAGTGGAGTCAATGTTCCTATTACAGAACCAATGTGAATGTGTCTAGTGTGTAATAAATACACAACCAATTACCAGGTAAATAGGGCAGGATTGTCACAGCATTGCGTTATTGGGGTTGGCTGTGTAATTAAAGTGATAAATAAACAACATTCAGCCACACATCTCTCTTCTTATTACAAATGATTAAACTACATGTCCCATCATCCTTTGTTTGTTATTGTATTGAACACCTGAGAATTTGTTTTGCTAATTAAATTTATAGAGGATGCTGGGAGATTTTATTCAGCCAGTGAGAGAGGTGGTGGAGGGGGATATTAGATCAACTATTCTGTCCTATTGCAACTGTTTTTTGTCTTTGTTTTGAAGTTTGTATTTTTCTGTTATTTTGTAGGAATTTAAATTGTTAATGGGAGTTGCCATACTGTTCCCTTAAGTATAAATTATAAGGGTATAGCTTATTGTGTGTACAGACCATATCTTCTCTGTATATTTATATTTATACATATGGGTGGGAGCTGCCATAGTGTTTCCCTTAGACAGTACAGTATATGAGGGTATAGCTTATTGTATGTACAGAACATTCCTTCTCTGTATATTTATATTTATACATATGGGTGGGAGCTGCCATATTGTTTCCCTTAGACAGTACAGTATGAGGGTATAGCTTATTGTATGTACAGAACATTCCTTTTCTGTATATTTATACATATAGGTGGGAGCTGTTATATTGTTTCCCTTAGACAGTACAGTATGAGGGTTTAGCTTATTGTATGTACAGAACATTCCTTCTTTGTATATTTATACATATGGGTGGGAGCTGCCATATTGTTTCCCTTAGACAGTACAGTATGAGGGTATAGCTTATTGTATGTACAGAACATTCCTTCTCTGTATATTTATACATATGGGTGGGAGCTGCCATATTGTTTCCCTTGGACAGTACAGTATGAGGGTATAGCTTATTGTATGTACAGAACATTCCTTCTCTGTATATTTATATTTATGCATATGGGTGGGAGCGGCCATATTGTGTCCCTTAGACAGTACAGTATGAGGGTATAGCTTATTGTATGTACAGAACATTCCTTCTCTGTATATTTATACATATGGTTGGGAGCTGCCATAGTGTTTCTCTTAGACAGTACAATATGAGGGTATAGCTTATTTTGTGTACAGAACATTCCTTCTCTGTATATTTATATTTATACATATGGGTGGGAGCTGCCATATTGTTTCCCTTAGACAGTACAGTATAAGGGTATAGCTTATTGTATATACAGAACATTCCTTCTCTGTATATTTATATTTATACATATGGGTGGGAGCTGGCCCTATTGTTTCCTTAGACAGTACAGTATGAGGGTATAGCTTATTGTGTGTACAGAACATTCCTTCTCTGTATATGTATATTTATACATATGGGTGGGAGCTGCCATATTGTGTCCCTTAGACAGTACAGTATGAGGGTATAGCTTATTGTGTGTACAGAACATTCCTTCTCTGTATATTTATATTTATACATATAGGTGGGAGCTGCCATATTGTTTCCCTTAGAAAGTACAGTATGAGGGTATAGATAAGTGACAGACTTTCTTACTGTTTTGTTGTTTGTGCAGTGTAAAGCCATTTGTTCAGCAAGCCTACCCCATCCAGCCTACTGTCACAGCGCCTATTGCAGGTAAGCCTAATCACCTCCCCTTGTAATCTGCCATCAGGGTTGTAGCACTGCCCACTAACCTCATGCCCCTCCTCCAAGTAGTTTATTTAACTGTTGATAAAGGAACGTTTATTCCCATTCACTAAGTGAAATAAATTGTTACAATTCCCACTAGTGTAAACTTTCCGTTTATATCTCATTTTACATTATTTGAGGGGAAGTAGATTGCAAACCGTCACTGTGGGGTTTCTTTTTTTTTTGTTTTTACACAAAAGTTACTGTCTAGGTTCTTATTTCTCCTTGGTGCTTTGTGGCACAATTTCCACAATTACGGCTGACGGCAGGAACCTTAGTAATTTACTGGGCAAATTGTTTTTCTTCCAGTATAGACATTTCAAGAGAGACTGCAAATTCCTGGTGATGTTATCAGGGGACCCTGAGAGCAGGTGCAGCTTTGAGAAGCTTTAATTGTTCCTCTCGGGAGAAGCTTCGCTGTGCAGGGAAATAAACGCAGCTTCTTTGTGCGCAGGATGTGCCTTTAAACCCATGAAACCAAGTGACAATATAACCGTTCCCTTTAACATCCATTGGGCCAGAAAGGCAGCAAATTGCCCCTTTAAAATTAAAGGAAAACTTTTGATTCAGAAACCTTAGATTAAAACAATGTGCAACACTTGCCTTTTGTTTGTGATTTCCTTATAAAATACAGCATTATAAAGTCAGGAAAATATTTTCCTGAAGTAAACAGTCAGAACACCTTCTCGCTACCCCAGGATACAAAGCAGCAGATTGAAGAGCTTTTCTCTCTCCCTGAGCATGTCTGGGATGTAAAACAGGGTAGGCGGATGATATCAGGGCTTTGTCTACTGGGATGAAAGGTAAACTATATAATGCTGTATTTCTGCAAAGATATTTCAAAGAAAGAGCGATATACCTTTACATGAACAATATCTGGATAAATGTCTTCATAAAAAAGTTGTTTCATCAGTAAATTATTTTAATTTTATGTCATGGCATACAACTATATAAATATACAACCACCATACTACTATAAAACTATATAACTATTCAACTACTATATGACTTTACTACTATTCAACTATATAACTATTCAACTACTATATGACTTTACTACTATTCAACTACTTTATAGCTATTCAACTACTATATAATTATTCAACTACTATATAACTATACAACTACTGTATAACTATACAACTACTGTATAACTACAACTACTATATAACTATACAACTACTGTATACGGTAACTATTCAGCTACTGTATAACTATCCAACCTACTGTATAACTATCCAACTACTGTATAACTATCCAACTACTGTATAACTATACAACTACTATATAACTATTCAACTACTGTATACGGTAACTATTCAGCTACTGTATAACTATCCAACTTCAAAGTTAAATTCACTCCCCAACCCACTATACAGACCCAAAATATATATGCATAGTGAGAGATTTAATATACTCTTTCAAATTGACACATGCCCTAAAGCATACTTGAGACCTAAAGTATGAACTGTATTTTTTTCCCATCTTTTTTTTTGGGGCAAAAGGGCCCAAAGACAAGTGAGAATGTTGCACTCAAAATGGTAGATTTATTAACTACTTTGAACCACAAAATCACAACGTATATGGCTTTTAACCCTTCATCATGTTGTAATTTTGTTGTTTCACTAGTTGATAACTCTACATTTGGAGGCGCGTTATCACCTTGTCTTTGGACTAAGTAGGACTAGGGGCTCGCATGCGGCTATGGTGGCACGCATGCCGCGCTATAGAGATGAACCTGAACCCAAGCAGGTTCCCCAAAGCGATTACAGATCTACGGGAACACGGAATTAAACGTATGTACAATGTAAAAATTTTATATGCTCAATATTTCTAAAAATTTTGAATTAAAAAAATCTACATAGTTTGATATTTCTAGGAATCTCTAAAACACTATGCGAAAAAGCCAAACAGGAAGCATTGTTAAAGTTTCGGTACTGACTGTGGTGTTGTTTTTAAGATTTTGCCTCCATGATACGTTGGTCGGACACACATTTCCCAGGTCCTGAAAAACATGACAAGTAATTACTGTTGCAGTTATAACTTAATTTTAGGGCAGAATTTATGACTTTTTAACTCCCATGGACATCAATGGGTCCGCTTTCTGTCCCAACACCAAAAAACCACCCCACCCATCCACCAAACCCACCCACAAAAAACACCCGACTTCATAAGCGAAAGTTTAGTCATCGCTAGCACTGACTACCTTTTCTTACATTTCCTCACTCAAATTCTAAAACCTGATGCAATCCTTACACGAAATGTGTATCCACATCTAAAAAATAATAACAATTGTTTTCTCAGTTTACTGAGTGATGAGTTACTAATTTTATTTTACGTTTTTTTCCATTAGAAAGGAAAGGGTCAAAATTTATACAAGTGATAAATGAAGCTTAAAATTACTTAACACCCCTGAATCCCGAATCTTATAATTTATTTTGTTTAGCTGCTACGATACGGTATATCTGCGGCAAAACTAATTTAACAAAAAGCGTTACAATTATCCTGGGTCATATTTTAACTCTTATAAAAAGTGATAACTTTTGCAAACTTTTTAAAATAAATCAATATAATGTACGCCGAATTGAGCTGGCCATCCCAACAGTCACAATTTATTTGGTGCCCCCTGGGAAAAAACGGATTTGCTACCCCAGAACCTATAGGAAACAGGAATTTTTCATGATTATATAATACTTAGCTATTTTAAGTAGGTGTGTGATGCAGCCTTTTGAAAAACATATGTTTGTAACATACAAATCCTTTTGCAATTAAAATAAAATTTGCTAAAAATATTTGATTTTGTATCATATCTTTTCCATCATGTAAATATACACTTTCAAATGAACTGGAATGTATAAAGTAAAAATTGGTTTCATGCATCTGAAAGTAAATTACTAAATAAAACCTGCTTTGAAGTTCACTATGTTTTCCTATTCTTTTACTGACAAGGGACTCAGAAAAATGCCAGCCGTGGAATGTAAAATTCAGGATCTGAAGTGTTAAATTCCTCTGGGAATTTGTCGACAGTTCACTCAAGGCAAGATAATCAGCTGAGCAGGTAGAGAGCCTAGCAGGTTTTCTTATAGTTGTCAAAGATGATTTGTAAATGGTGCTTTGGAGTCTCACATGCCATTACTTTTCATGACTCAGGAATGCAAAGAAGCTTTGTTTTTTTACAAACAAAGGTATCTATACTTATCTATTATTTATATAAATATATATATATATTATATATATATATATATATATATTATTATATAGATATATTCATTTTATTAAAGAGAAAAGAAAAAACAAAATAAATTGTCCATAATCTAACAATATATCCCCCCAAGAACACCAACGGAACTGTAATAAACTTAAATTTTTCACACCCAGTTATAGAATTAAAGTTATGTAATCCTTGAAAAACTGGATGAAGATAAACTGAGGGCCTTGTGACGTTCCTGCCTCATATGCTTCCCTTCCTAAGCTAAGAACTTAAAAGGATTAGCTAGAGAATTACTTGTGGGTGCGACGTCTTGCTTTACACTTATTTACTATTGGGCAGTGACCGCATGTGCATTATGGGATGCGGGAAATAAAGCACAAACCCCAAGTTTGAAAGTAAAATTTCTCACGCACCCACATCAGGAAAGAACGGTGGTAGGACCACAGATTAGATTTTTTATACCAAGGTTGGTGTTTTGCCTTCTAATTTAATTATCTGAGGATGGGATGAAACAGATACTAATAAAGCCACACCAGTCGACACTCAATATCTACATTACATCTTTCTTTATTGGAAATACAAAAGCCTTCTGTACTTGCTCTCTAATACTGGACTTAGTTACTGGGCAACCATTGCAAAGGCTAAAGGTTAAAAAGCAGAGGAGAAAAAGAGTATCTATTTACTGGAGGTAGGAAACAAAAATGCATAATTCTTTGTTGGGCTATGCATTTTATTTTAAAAACATTAATTGGGGGTTCATTGTTATGGAGAAATTCTAAACCTTGCTCATAGTATAAAGATGGAACGTCTTCATCGGTGGAAAGGTCTCTCTTTCCAAACTGCTGATTTGTGTGTGAAATGAGGCTTCCAAGTTAGGGTAAAACAAGCAGATCCCCACAATAATTTAAGATTCTACCTTACTACGCACATATAACACAAGCAGGGGACTATTATTCATAAAAAGACTAAAAAAAGGGGATTTATGGAGGTTGTGTCGGGAGCTGCAAGCAACTTTTAAGGGGGGTTATTAAAGTCACACTAATGATTTTGTTCGGTTTGCAGTCCCAAATATCTGCGGTACAAAAAAGGTTGGCTGAATGGTCCAGTGTTGATGTGCGCTTGGAACATCGATTCCCATGTGCATAGCCTTTAGATACATTTTTGTTATTTTTATACTCCGTCAAGCATAGTTTGTAAGGCAGTATATTAAAGCAGGGGTCTTATTATTAATATTAGGTAGTTATTAAAGCATCGGTTAGGGTTATTTCAGGACAAGGTCACTCCAAAGAGAAAATTTTAATTCTCAACCTAATGACCCCCCCAAAACCTGTGTCAAGGCTCAAATATACTTAGCTGCCTACTTTAAGCTGTATTAGCGCTGTGCAACAAACAACAACAAATACGCTTGGTAAAGCGATTTTCCCTGGACGAGAGCACGTCAGGCATGGCTCAGACCAATAATTGGTTGATTGGTAGACGGTGGTATAGAGGGAAGAACTCTCTAAATCAGGAAAATGCCAGGCTAAACAGGTGGCTTTCCAGTCTGGATTGAAAACTCCAGGGAAGAGGCTGTCTTCACTGGTGTGGTTAGAGAGTTTACAAAGGGTGAGTAGGAGGCAGCATGACAGAAAAGCTCTGTCTCCAAAGGAATTTGAGGCGGAACTCGGAGGGACCAAGTTTATGAATCTGCTGTTGAGGTTGTGAGAGGCTGTGGTGCAGGGCTTCAGCAGTCCTCAGGCGCCCACCAGGGCCCAGGAAGATTTGCCGTGATTGAAAGTCAACAGTGCCCATCTGAAGGTATTATCCATTGTATGGTAGCCAGTGCAGTGAGCGAAGGGGCGGTGTAATGTGGACAGTGGCGAGGTGGTTTGTTAGCAACGCCTCGAACAGCAGCACACATTCTGCATTTTCAGTGGAGGGTGTTTTGGAAAGCTCTTTGGTTTTCTGAACGTCTCAATTATGTTTATTATATTCAATCAGAAAAGTTTGCTTCTAGCCTGTAGTTGTCAGTTACAACCAACATCAAAATATAAATAAAAACACAGCTTGACACTGTGAATGCTCACATTGGTGTAGCCCAATGTTTCTCTTGCTTCTATTAGCCTTAATCCTAAATTTAAAGCCATGATTCAAATCACATTACTCTATCGAGTGGAAACAGTTTATAAAATGTAAAAAATGATTATTTGACAGAAAATTGTAGTCCCTATTAAGTGGTTGTTCTGAGTAGAGAGTCCCGAAACTTCGAAAAATACGGTTTCCGCGCGAGGATCCGCGGTATTCTTCAAAAAAATCGTAATTCGAAAATCCGGAGCGAACCGTTAAAACGTGTATATTAAAAGGACAGTTCGGCAAAATCCGCATTAAAAAAAGTGGTCTAAAAGCCTGTAACGGTAACATTAACACTAGGGACCTGGGTAATGACCTTAAGAACAATATCAATGCCTACAATACCTAAAATTACAGTACCGCTGCGTGCATTTAAAAACTGTTATTTTTCGAAATACGAGGATTTCCGTTAAAAGAGGATTTTTCGTAAAAATGGGGATTCGGTAAAAAACGAGGCCACAGGAAACTCCTGCCTGCACCAATGGAGAGTTCTGTAGGCAGATGTATGCACACAGTACCTCATGGCCAGGGCGTTTACGCATGATTTCCCCCCTGGCCCCTATAATGGCGGCGCTGAAAGCCGCAGTAGGATTAGGAGGGGCCAAGCGCAGGCTCTGCGCCGCTTCGGCTACCAGACACTGTCTCTACCCTCCAGAGACGTGGTCTGATCGGAAGAGGCAGAGCCTCATTATGTTCAAGCAATGCGGCAATGATGAAGGCAAGTATAACTTTTATTATATCCGGTATTTTGTAAAAGTAGTAAACTATTTTATTTAATTCACTCTGACAAAAAACATGATTTATTGTATAACTTACCATAATGCCATTACACACACCATATGGCCACATTTCCCGTTATATAGTACTTTCCACACAAACAGGGAAAGAAGGCGATGGGGGGTAGTGGGTACATAAATGTCCACTGGGTTTGCCACCATTGTGTGGGGCCAGGCAGGCTTGGCCCACTGGACCAGACCCCTACCCCATTGGCTTCTCTCCCTAGAGTATGCTTCGTTGCAAGGGAAAGCGGGTGAACGGGGAGGAACAGCTCATTGAGTTGCAGAAGTTTGCCACCATTTTGAGAGCCAGGCGGCTTGGCCCACTGGACATACCCCTCAACACACTGGCTTCTCTCCCTCAGAGTATGCTTCAGCAAGGAAGGGGTGAAGAGTGAAAGGGTAAGGCTTCGTAGGAACAGCACCATTGAGTTACAGAAGGCCCACTGCAGTTGCCCACCATTGTTGAGAGTCAGGCAGGATTGGCCCCAACTGGACATACCCCTCACCCATGGCTTCTCTCCTCAGAGTATGCTTGTGCAAGGGAAAGCAGTGTGAACGGCGGGGGTTAGTAAGGCTTTGTAGAGGAACCACCACCATGAGTTACGCAGGCCCACTGCCGTTTGCCACATTGTTGAAGAGCCAGGCAGGCTTGGGCCCCACTGGACCTACCCCTCCACCCCATTGGCTTCTCTCCTCGAGATGCTTCGTGCAAGGGATGGAAAGTGGGGGAATGGGTAGGCTTTGTAGGAACCGCACCATTGGTTACAGCAGGGCCCACACTTTGGTAATATGGAGTATGACTCTAGTGCCGGCAGGAGACCAGCGCTTGAAAAAATTACACAGAGTAGCTGTTGCGGCGTATGAGATGGTCAGAGAAGTGAACCACAAAGGGGCTCATGGAGAGAGAAGGAAGAACAAAATAATGCTCTCAGGCCAAGTAGATCGACCCAATCTTAGAAAAATTAGAAACAAAGAGCTGTTGTTGGCAGAGCATTTGTTATTTCAAAACATTGAAGCAGTAGGCAGGCTAGGACCATATATGGCCCGCCAAAAGAAAAATTTGTCATTGACAGCTAAGCTGGTCCATCAGCTAAGGCCTCTAGGTGGAAATGAGGCGAAGTATGGGTGGCCAGGGGCAAGGAGGCCTTCCGTCACGGGCCCATCAGCAAGCAAGTAGGGTGATGTACTGAGATGTGATCCACGCCTCATAATCTTCGCAAATGTAAGGCGGTCCCATGTCAGTGGAGAGACGGGTCCCTCTCCGTTACAACAAGGTTAGTCCTTAAAAGGATGTGGTCTCAGATGTGTGAATACAGGTGGTTTAAAACAAGTGCTAAACCACCCTACTGAAAAGCCACACACCGAAAAGCCCAAAAGCTCACCAAAGCACAAAAAAATATATCCCAACACCTACACGTCAGGTCTCCACTAAACACACTTCAAACACACTGACAAAATGGCGCCTGTGAAGCAGCCTTTTATACCCAGGGGGCTGGCAATAATCATGTTAGCTGCCCAATGGGATAATTGGGACATGGGGCTTGCTCCGTCTTCAAAATAATCCCCAAAGCAGAAATTCCAAGAATTTACAAGAATTTAGTGTTTTTTCGAAAATTTTCGCAATTACGAGAATTTCGTAATTACGAGGACCTTCCGGTTCTAAGTATTTCGAAAATACGGGGAGCTCCTCGTAATTCCGGGAAAAAAATCAGCGGTTCGAAGTTTAGGAAGGCGGAAAATCGTGAATAATTCCGCCGTGCCGCGGAAGGGTCTATAAATCCGCGGAGGGATCCGCGGCAGACAGGGTTCGGAGACCACCTCATACGCGACCGGCCATCTATAGTTCTGAGTCAATTAAGTTATAATAGAATATATGATAGAATATAATTTAACAGATGACATACAGTAATATAGAGTTACAATGTCATCGGACAATGATAGGAATTCTTTATTTGCATACAATGCAAATCTAGCAGATAAAGGACATTTTTCATGTTTTAAATATATTTTGCGCGTTTTATAGTATGTTGAGCATCTTATATAATCC
Organism: Hymenochirus boettgeri; assembly: GCA_019447015.1. Lineage (NCBI taxonomy): Eukaryota > Metazoa > Chordata > Amphibia > Anura > Pipidae > Hymenochirus > Hymenochirus boettgeri. The sequence goes on along the minus strand of CM033472.1, from coordinate 19,518,370 downwards.
AGGCAACTGCTCTAGGTAGATCATTGTAATAAAAATGGTGTGCAATGCTCTGGAACAACAATCTTCAGGTGAAGTATTTAACATAATGAATTACCCAGGAATCATGAAAATTACTAGTCTGTCTCCTTTTAAGTTGCTAGATTTAAAAATGGAAATTTAAATAAAACATACATTTTTAAAAGGTGGAAGCACGAGTAACATTCAGACAGAGACGATCTTAATTAGAATATGATTAGCTTGGTTTAGTTCATTTAGCATTTAGCCTGAACTACACATTTTGACCAACTTCATGTACAATACACTGCCATATTTAAGTTCATTTAAGAAATATTATAAAAGTCTTGTTCCTAAGATATAAGTATACATCCCAAGGTAGTGACTAATCTCCTAGATACTTAATAGTGCTCTGTTGATAACTTAATGAATATATAACTTGATTATGCTGGACATAGCATAAGCGTGCTGTAAAAATGATAAATAGCTCAGATTGGTTTTCTATGAAAAAATTATCCACATTAGAAATCCAGGGGTCACAAAGCTATTTTTTTTTTTTAAACGCTTTGTTTTTGTTTACTAAAAAATATAATTGCTGTATTAAAGGATTTGGTTTTTGTTTTATTTACTTTTGATTCTCTTGTCTTTTATCTTTTTATTTTTGAGGTGTGTACAAACCAGCAACATCTTACATTGTGAGTTGTTCTGATGTGAAAAAAAAGTGGGTTAATGGCAATATTTAAGTTAAGACCAAATGCACCCTCATAATGAACCTATTTTAAAAAAAGAATGGTCCTTTAATAATAGGTTAATATATCTACCTTATCCTTGGAATATTATTTGATGCCTGCTATGCTAGTGCCCTGTTAGATGTCTAATAAGAAACTGAGGTGTTTTAATGGTTATATTTGTTTGCACCCCTTAAAGGACAATTATACTCACCTTCCCTCCGACTCCTCTTCTTTGGTCAGTACCTTTTAACAAGGGACAACGCGACCCGGCGACCCGCCGCAGGAGACCCCCCCCGCCGCAGAGAGCCGGCCTCAGACGCCTATCGCGCGAGATCTCTTCCGCATCCCCTCCTCCCCTTCCCCCTCACCGCTTTCGTTATCCCGCGCTCTCCCCAGTGCCGCCGCCGCCCCGGGCTAGTCACGTCGCTGCCCCCCCCCCCCCCCCCCCCCCCCCCCCCCGCCTTCCGCCGCCCGACTCAGAGTAGTTTCCATAATGGCTGCTGTTAAATGGTGGTTAAATATGGCAAGCGGTAGTAATGGTAATTATAAAGCTAACATTATAAGGTTCCATTAGCTCCCATGTTGTCTCCCGGTGTCTAAGAAAACATCTCGCAGAGCGTTATGTCTCTTTGCAAGTTAGGAAGACAGATATTTAATATGCAGCTGGATTGGTCACTGTTTGCTCATTCAGTGGCTATTTCTGGTCTCCAGAGAAAATAGGAGAAGTCATATACCTTTTTGAATTATAACCCCTTTTAGAAATGGCTCAGTATTTTGGCATCCAGTGCCTGTAAATTCAGCAAATCCGTTGGTTGAAGGGGGTGTGTACTAATTGCAGCAGATTGCTAGCTTTTCCCTCAGAAATGCTAGCCAGGCTGTTTATTTAAAATTGCGGATCCGTCATTACACAGCCTAATGTCCTAAAATGAAGATTTAGAAATTAAGTAAAAAAAAAAAGGCTGTAGCAGTAGAAGCAGAATCTGTCTGTATGTGGACCGGGAATGTCTTCGGCTAATGTCCCCTGAATATTATAGCAGCATAGCTTAAGTAGCCTGCTTGTGTCTACCTAGCTTAACTGAGCCCCAGACACATTTTTGTTTTATTTAGTAAGTGTAAACTGATGGCACTTACAGTATCTATTTTTGGTCAGAGATGTTTAATACTTACGTACTATTTTAAAGGGGAACGTGGTCTCCATACAAATGTTCTCTATTAAAATAACACTCTCTACCATGCTTCTAGCTACAGTCTAACCAGCAGGATACTCTTCTGCTTACACTGTAAGCGTGACATCACCAGCAAGCCCTGGCTCGAGCATGCCCATTGTAGCCTACTGCTGAAAAAGAGCATTATAAGCAGAAACCCCCCAATGTCTTTTTTCGGTTTAAAATCTAGCCCCAAGCCTGAAAAGCTTCTCTCCCTGGGGTGGTGTTATAGGCAGAGAGAAAATCAAAGTATTAGTTGCAAGCTTGTAAACTGTTTGAAAAGGTTGATTATGGGGGTGGAACTTACGAAACAGCTAATAACACATGCTGTTACAGAGGCAGAGCAGAAAGACAGACTATAGAAGCAACAAGCCTTGGATTGCATCATCTAGAGACATTATCCAGGCATATTTGAAAAGACAACACAGAGAAATGTATGGTGACCACAGTTTCCTTCTGGGAACGAAAGTTGTAGTAATTGAGATAATTACGTACTCCGTTATTGTCACTGCATTGACCACCAATTGCAATTTATAAAGATAGACTATTTGTAAAGGTATAACTTTGTATTATTAACCTGCTTCTTGTGCTAATTGTACGAAACATATTTCCAGATTTTGTTACCTCAGAATGTACCCCCTTCTAGACAATACAGAGGTTTACCTCAAACGGTACCTCTAGCCTAAACACCCTTTTTATTTATAGATCAGATATGTCAATTTTAAAAAATGTATCTCTTTCATTCTAGTATTCCTACCCAAGTTAAACAGTAAAAAAAACAAAGAAACTGCACTGAAAATAACATTTTCAGGCAGTACACGCCCCTCCCTAGCTTCTGTGGTTTTGACATGCTTAATGGGATTTAACAAGGAATAGCGAATTTTACAAATCTGATACTTTTGTCAACTTGTGCTTAAGGATAACTATACTTACCTCCACCACGTTCCACCGGAACAGCAGTCGGAATACCAGGGTGAGGACCTAAACCACCAGGTCAGCTTTCTATCTTCTGCAATACTTACTTAAAGTTTTCCTTTGGAGCTCCGACTCCACTTTCCATGTCTTTTTATTGCTGGAGTCGCCGAATGAATGGAGGACGAGATAGGAATAAAACTTTAAGTGGTGATGAAGATAGAAAGTAAACCAGCGGTTGAGGACGTGGCGGTTTCGTCCTAACTGGGTACTAAACATTGGACAGTGGACAGGTGAGTATAGTTGTCCTTTGAAGGAAAGTAACCGGGAGCTTAATGTAATGTAACATTTTCCGATTTCAAACAAGTATTTATAGTTTAATGGCTTTATTAACATAAGTATTTTAAGTACTTTAATTCAGAATTATTATAGAAAGAGAAAGTTACCTTGTTTCAATTGGCCGTTTCTGGCTATAATGTGAAATGTGTTGTTCTAGGTTACATTTCACCTTTAAATGGCTAAAGGTGGCATACACATTAACAATATGAGGTAAATCCCATCGGGGAACGACGGGGTTACCGATATCATCAGTGTGTGGAGCTCTTCCCAACGAACCGAACTGCCAACGAACGAATAGTCGGAACTCCGATGTTCGGATAATGACGGGAAATCCCGTTGGTCGGTATGGGCTCCTTTACTTTAAGTAGAGGGAGACGATGCGATCGTTACTGTGATGGACGCTACGGCGACTGATCAGGTCAATATGTGCTTCCCACAGCATGTGTGCGATAGATACCAATGTGATCTGTTGGCACACATGCTGTGGAAATCGCAGTGCATGGGCACCTTAGACTTAGCAAATAAATGACCCAATAAGACAGGCATCCTCAAATTTGGCCCTCTGTTGATTGATGCTTCCCAGCATTCCCCCAACTACAAGGGAAGCCAGGGAATGCTGGGAGTAGGTATTTTTAACATAACCCTGCAAATGAGCGTTGATGAAAATACAGTTAGAATGAAGAGGATTTTCCTGAATCCTCAGTTACTCTGATCAAGTTAATTGCCAGGGCCGTCTGTTTTCTCCTCTGTAGCAGTTCTGTCACCCTCTCATTCTCTAGGCTTTGGTACTTTAAAGACAAAGGCCTCCCTGCTGGCATGCTTGCTCGTTGGCGGACATTGTGAAAAGGAAGAGATGAGTCAGCACAAACACCAGTGCGCCCATTTAACTAATGAACCGAATGGCCACCATAAAACACTGGGCATTTTGTGCTTCCTATGTTAATGCCAGACTGTTTTAATTGCCCGTATTGTTGGCCTCAACGCTGTGTTCAATGTATATATCTAAAGTTAATTAATCACGATACATATCTGCATATGTGCAGGATTATAGAGATCTTCTGACATCAAAGTCATACTAAATTAACGAGCTTACTCTAAAAGAAAACTATGTGCACCACATAGGACAATGTTTTATTTCAGTTCAAATAACGGTATTTTATATGATGTATCTTATTATTCACAGAAATTGCAAAAAAATGCAATATAAATGAAATATAATGATATGTATTTTATTAATCTGTTGTTTTTTTTAAGGATTGTTTAGTTTTTAACAGTGGTCTCCATACACGGTGCCCTATTATAAAGAGCCACTCCTACTTCAAAAATGATCATATTTGCAGCTGCCAATTTATCCAAACTTACAGGAGTATAAATGGTGGTGCTTCCTGCTTTCATAGTGACCTGTGACATTACCGCACCAGCAAGTCCTGGCATGAGCATGCCCAATTGTATCTTAGCCAGCCAACAGCTTGAGAAATTTTTTTTTCTTTCCTCCTAAGGTGCCATGGACAAAGGGTATTGATTGCAAGTCGAACTTGCTTCAAAAGATCATTTTCGGGGGTGGCGCGATTATGACAGCTTAAAAATATGGCGTGTCAAAGAGATACAGAGAAAGTGCAGAGTAGAAGAGAGATACTTAACAAGCCTATAACTTTGGATTTGACAACAGCTTGATACATTCATTCTAGGATTGCAAGAGGGAGCTCTTTCCAGTAGTGGGCAGTTGTACGAGACTAAAAATTCATGATGTCTGTTAAACTTTTCATTGGAAACACTGTAAGTAAAAAAATAAACTAAGACCTTATATAGGAAATTGATGGGTTCTGGGAAGGACTAGAAACAAATCCTAATGATCAAAATAAGATCCATGTTATGCAAATGAAACCAATGGATCTTTACTGTAGTGGACCGTTTTTTTTTTGTTTTTTTTTTAAAACAGTTGAGTTTCTTAAAGGCCACGCTTAACCCTCAAATGAAAAATTAGTTAGAAAGCTGGATGTTCTTCTCCCCCTTCCCTTGGCCTATCAAAAAGGCAGCCAGGGGAAAGCATTCAGTTCTGACATCCATGACTGGCAGTGTTAAACGGAAGGACAGGAAGTAGGTACAGGTTAGATTTACATCTCTCAACTTTATAACTATTGCAGTTTTGTGGGGTGGTGATTTTACCTATTTATAATTTTCATGGACTGGTACACTTATCCTTTCACCTATCAGCTTCTTGACCTTTTTATAAAAAAAAAAAAAAAAAAGCTGATTCCCATCTTTTTTTTCTTTTTTTTTCTTTTCTTTCTTTTTATTTTATTTATTGTTTTTTTAATCTGAACCCCCTGTAGGGGTCTAGTTCACATAAAGTCTTAGCAAGAAAGAAAAGTTCGAGAAATCCAAAGCTTGGCTATTAAGGTTGGTTAGATATGCCCGGCTTTAAGGGGTTTTTATTCCATGCGGACAGGCTTATTTTTCTTCTCCTCACCCCCCCTTTCTGTTTTGTTCCCTATCCCCCACTGTAACCCTACAGGATCTGTTCACATTCAGGTTCTTGCCAGAAGGAAATCTCGTGATTTTTCAATTCAAAGCTAAAGGTTTGCGCTTCTGTGCTTTTGGGCTTGTGGTTGGCTAAGCATCGCTTGCCATGGTGACTGAGCTTTTTTTTTCTTTTTTTTTTGCTGTGGTCCTTAAACCTAGTTTCTTGCATGCGAGAGTTGTTTCGTTTCTTAATACCTGCTCTGTTGTTCTCCGCAAAAGACCGCGCCAAATTATACGCAAACACACGCTCACACGCAAGAAGATACACGGTTGCAAATTCTGCGCAACTGCGGCGCGATTATATATATATATATATAAAAAAGATTATTTTTTTTACACCCTTAGAATTAAAATGGCTTACGGTGCCGTCCGGTGGAATAGGAAGATTAAGTGGAATATCTTTGAACTCATTTATATTTGCTGGATTGGGGACACATTGTTAATTTCTGTGATAATCAATCAATTCTAGAGCGCAGATGATTATTAAAAAAAACCAATATATTGTAAGATATTTTAAGCGTTTGCAATATCCCACTATGTATTAAAAATCCTCAAATTGTAACGCAACTATATTGAAGTTATATAACAGTGTTAAAGTTCTATTTAATTCACCGTCTGCCCCCTTCTATAGAGGACCCCAGCTTAGCCAATAGAAAGCACGTCTGCACAAGCCAACCTTTTGATTGGTTTATCGGTGGCTCTATAATGAAGGCACTTTCTATTTTAATTAAATAGAAATGGGGTCTTTCCCCCCATTTTAGTTCTCCTTAAGTTAAAAAATTCTTACAGCAATGGATCTTAAATAAGTTACAAAAATTCAAAAAAAAACTTGCTGCTGTTTACGAGGTGACCGTTACATTGTGTACAGTAATACAGTCTAGTTTGCTTTAGTTCTCCTTTAATCACAATGTAAAAATGCTCAATAAAAGAGAAAACCTATAAAAGCATACGTATTTTGCTTCTGTTTTTTTTCCATATTCCCATTATAATTTATAAACTTCCGAAGGAGAATTTGGCTTTTTTTTTTTTTTTTTCACGCTGCCTTCTCTTTAACCCTTATTTCCCAAGACATCTATGTTGGTCTATAACACATAGATATAAATATTAGTGTTGTCTATAGATTTCTCTTTGGGAAACTTCATTTACTCTCCCTTGACGATATCTGGGATGTGTGGCCTGTTCTTATGTTGACCTGTGCAGAGAGATGCAGTTGATCGTGCATGCAAGATACACAACATGCAGATTACGCCAATAGATTTAGGAGGGAATTAAAGTGTAATAATAAATAATGTTCACGTGATCCCTATGGAATTAACATGCATTTTGTAGCCAGATATTTAAGAAAACGTTCTATTCATTCTGTCAAAGGATCTGCCTTATCCTTGCTTAATGAGCTTTTTATAAGCTGAACATGTGCAGAGGTGGCAGTCATCATTGGGTTGTGATCTCAGCCGTCAACCGCCTTGATTACTGTATGGAGGGAGGAGCCAGCTTCTCTGCTTGAATGAGGACAATAATGATCCTTAAATATGGTTAGTAAATGCAGGTAAAATTGCAAAATATATCAGTTGGGTTGATGTGTGGACATGCCCTTTAAAACCATTAAATTATTAATTCTGTTACTTTTCCGGTTTCCCATGGCCCTTGGTGGTGGTTATGTAACCCCATCCAGGCCTATGGGGGATTATTATATACTGTGGATTGTGGATGCTCCTCACAGGGAGAGCATCAAAGCAGGAGGAGCTTGGGAAGAAAAGTAGGGAGTTATATGATAACATCAAGATTAGGAACTAAACAATGTGAAGCTTCAACATCAAGCAGTTTAGATCACCACTTCATGCAGATTCCCCCTGAACTAATTTATTAACAAACTGTTAATTCTCCTTTAAGCATGAAAGAAGGCAGGTAAGCCATGGCTATGGTTGCGTGCTTTTTTTTTTTTATACTTAAATTCTAGGCCTTGTAAAACAACTTGCCATTGCATTTCTGTACTGGAATGATATTTGCCACTTTGTAGAATAAAAAGTGCAAATAAAAAAGGGGTTTCTTCCTATTCTCCATTCTTGTAATTCTGTTTGTTTTAGTGGTTGCGCATGCTGCATGCGGAAGCTGAACGCACTAAAGGCTGAGAGGAACTCTAAATAACGGAGTATGGGTAGTTCATTAAGGTCGGATTGTTATCTTTGTCTCGGAGACAAACATGGTTCCCCCCCTCCGTCCCCCCCTTCCCTCCCCCAATCTTTTTACCAATGGTTTAATACAGACTCTTTATGTAGAATGGAACAATACACCAATTCATAAAAAGTCATTCATCTGCTAAGCTTTTTATGTAACCAGGTAAAATACAGTATTTAGCTTCGAAAAGGCTAATTATGGGCCTTTTAATTATTTTCAAAACCACTCCCTCTGCTAAGCAATAGAGGGGAAATTCCCTTTTGAAGCAGAGTTTGCGAGCCGAGAGGGATGGATAATGGCTCGTTAGGATTCACGTTAGGAATTGAAAGGTCGTTAGTTTTATATCCCTTATTATGCGTTACCTAGACGTAAGATCAATAATAAATATATATTATCCCTTCTGCAGATTGGATTTTTTTTTTTTTAAATCTAATTTATTTTATTTTTTTTATTAAATCCATTTTTCCCCCTCCTAATTACAAAATTAGCGTCAGCCATGTTCAATTTCATCCAACACCGGAGGTTTCAATAAGCGGGAAATCTTTTGTATTTAGGAAAAATTTTTAAAATTTTTAATAATTGTTTGGAATGATAATAATGACATTTATAACGACCACACATTTACATTCATGTCCTTGGATTTGTGCTATTGTAAATAAAACAAATCATTTAGATAGACTCTAATTACAATTCCTCTGCAGGACTGTGCAGGAACATAATATATTTACAATATGATAATACATTTTCTGGCCGTCAATGTGTCTGTTTTTAAATAATGTTTATAAACCGCAAAAGGTATTAAGAAACTGTTTCCAGTTGACTGGTTATCAAACGGCACTGTGTGCGGCCAGGACATCTTTTAAACCTGTGTTAACCTTTGTAGCTAACAGTGTAAACAATGTGAGAATTAACCACTGCGTAATTTGTTGATTTTTGTGTGTCTGTGTAAAAAGACTATGAAAACAGTTTGAAAATGTTCAGAACTTTTTTGGATCACGGATCACGTTTTAACTTTTAATATTAATATAGAATCAGTTTTTTGTCCGTATTTTGCTTGAAAATACTAGTGCTTACATGTCAGTGGTTACATTCCAGATTCCCCCCTAAAGTGATTGGCTACTGATCTAAGCCAATCACTGATTGCTATTTCATGTTAGAGCCAGCATTTTAATTGTGATATTACGGGCCTTCCTGGTGCTCTGCCTTGTTACCTTAGACATAGAAGGGAATGTATGAATTGTGGGATTATTCTCACTTATGTACAACGTATATGATTGGCTGTGTGAATTTTAGCACATGGCCTATTTATTTCAGTTGTGACGTTCCAACTGTTTTCTGTAACTCGTCTGACATTTACACCAAACATTTAACACACCGATTTGGTTGTATTTAGGTGACAAACATGGTAGTCAAGGGACCCCTCCCCTTGAATGTCGGACCCTCAGCTTAGCGCAGTGTTTGGCTTTGATTCTTCACATTGCATAGCCCTGTTACATTCAAATCTTGTTTAGAGCATTATAGAAATCACCGCTGATTGGCTCTCAACAGCCTGGTCGCCATTTAAAACCACAAATTGCTTGTCAAGTGCCTGAAATAAAGGCCGGCTGTCTCTCGCCTTGCGTTTGCCCCATCGCCGGTTTAATGCATTTATCCATATTGACGCCTGATGTTGTTTTGGCTGAATAATTAATCCTCATGCCTGATTCGATTTTTTCATTGCTTGGCAAAATACAGGTAATTATCCCAAACATTCAGATTAGACTGGCAGATGTGACCTGGAGGTGGCAAAACCAACTTCATTTTACTAGCTGAGAATGCTGGGAGTGAGTCTATCATCTAAAGGGTAACAGTTTATATCCTTGAACTTCTTAGGGTCAGCCTGAGAATGGTCAATAAATGGTCCCTAGTAAACATAAACTGCCACATTCCAGGCAATGTTAATCTATTAACAAGAGTTTGTATCCCTTGGCTATGACTGAAATCTGCCTTGTGCGGTTTCTCTGGCCACTCCCCAGGGATGGGTCTTAACATAAGACACACCCACAAACACACCCAATTCTACTCACATTAATAACTGTCCTCCAATATCAGAGATGGAGAATCATCATGACAATGACTGTGGGGGTCTTACAGATGAAACCGCTCAAGGGTGTGAAAGTCACGATATTGCAGATGGCTCATACAGAACTGGGATAAGAGTGGTACCGATAACTCAAAGATGACAAACAGAATATATAAGAGAATGTTTGTGACTGCCTACGATTGCGGGTGACTCCTATTCTTAATATTGGGGGACGATGTGACCGAGGGAATTTCATTCAAAACACTTGTAGCTACTTACCGGTGAACGGCAAATTCCGTCGCACCCACAGGATTGGCCCATTATCGGGGTGTGTTGACCAGCTTACTCCATTCATGTATATAATGAAACCATAGAGCCAGTTTAGAAGGGGAATAAGACCCCATTCATATTAACCATGTAGTTTAGATATAGATCTCCTTAAGCTAGATGACCAACTCCCTAACCGGGGGTAGACCAGGGGTTAAGGGCAAATTAAGGAATGAGCTGGTTATCCTGCTATAAGGATTTTTAGTTTGCAGGGAGTTGGACTGGGGAGTTCCTTAGCCCTTTGGTTAGTTGCATGCGGCTTTCCGCCCGTTTTGCTGATGGCTTTGTATGTTTTAAATCCACGCTAACCGCCATTCGCGTCCCAATGCACCGCATCCAGTACCGCATGCAAAAACGTTATATTTAAGGATCAAACAGCCAAGGACAAAGCATTGCAACACATGGCTGCATGTCACTGCGCAGATCGTGTCGGCTACAGCCATTCACAACAAGCTGGGGTTGCCGGGGATCCCTCGCCCAGCCTTCCCTGCTGCTCCTGGGGTAAGTCGTTCGGTTACAATGTTCATTCATTGGTCAGAAAAGAGGGGCCCCTGTATAGAATCGTTAATTAAAAACAAGAGTGGAAAAATTCCCACGACTTAGAAAAAATAAACAGCCCAATCCATATGAATAGTCACTAAGGGTTAAACCTCCTGCTGGATGATGGTTTGGAGAATAATAGATAGATGTGAAAACTACAACTCCCAGCATTCTGCAACCAAGGGGCCAGGCTCCCTCTGGCCCTCGCCGCTCTATATTACAATTTCAAATAAGGACATATGTTCAGTTATTTGCCCTCCCTCTGACCCCGCCCACTCTATATTTACAATATCAAATACTAGGACATAGTGTTCAGTTATTTGCCCCTACCTCCTGACCCCACCCAGTCATTTGCCCCCCCCTGATCCCGCCCAATCTATTTACAATATCAAATACTAAGGACATATGTCCAGATATTTGCCCTCCCTCCTGATCCCGCACCCAGTTTTGTCCTCCTCTGGCTCTGACCGCACTATATTTACATATATAAAACACCCCCTTGTAATATGATAAGCAATTATATCAGTGTCATATGGGTAATTTCTAACCCACGTTATTTTATACTGTATCTATGGGGTTTTTTGTTTTCTGTTTCCAGTACTGGCCTGGATGATTCAAACTGGCCAACCTGGTCTTCGCAAGAGTAAGTACAAACAAAATACATTGTACACAAAGACTTTTTTATGCTGTTACATATGGTTGGGAGCTGCCATATGCTTTTTAGACAGTACAGTATGAGGGTATAGCTTATTGTGTGTACAGAACATTTTTCTCTGTATTTATATTTATACATATGGGTGGGAGCTGCCATATTGTTTCCCTTAGACAGTACAGTATGAGGGTATAGCTTATTGTGTGTCAGAACATTCCTTCTCTGTATATTTATACATATGGGGGGGAGCTGCCATTTGTTTCCTTAGACAGTACAGTATGAGGGTATAGCTTTGTTGTGTAAGAACATTTCTTCTCTGTATATGTATATTTATACATATGGGTGGGAGCTGCATATTGTTTCCTTAGACAGTACAGTATGAGGGTTTAGCTATGTATGTACAGAACATTCCTTCTCTGTATATTATATTTATACATTTGGTGGGAGCGCCATGTTGTTTCCCTTAGACAGTACAGTATGAGGGTGTAGCTTATTATGTGTACAGAAGATTCCTTCTCTGTATATTTAAATATGGTGGAGCTGCCATATTGTTTACGTTAGACTGTACAGTATGAGGGTATAGCTTACTATGTGTACAGAACATCCTTCTCTGTATATTTATATTTATACATATGGGTGGGAGCTGCCTATTGTTTCCTTAGACAGTACAGTATGAGGGTTTAGCTTATTGTGTGTACAGAACATTCCATGATATTTATATATATGGGTGGAAGTGTCATATTGTTTACGTTAGACTGTACAGTATGAGGGTATAGCTTATGTGTGTACAGAACATTTTTTTCTGTATATTTATATTTATACATATGGGTGGAGCTGCCATATGTTTCCCTTAGACAGTCAGTATGAGGGGTATAGGTATTGTGGTGTACAGAACATTTTTCTCTGTATAGTTATTTATACATATGGGTGGGAGCTGCCATATTGTTTCCTAGACGTACAGTATGAGGGATAGCTTATTGTATGTACAGAACATTCCTTCTCTGTATTTATATTTATAACAATGGGTGGGGGCTGCCATATTGTTTCCCTTAGACAGTACAGTATGAGAGTATAGCTTATTGTATGTACAGAACATTCCTTCTCTGGATATTTATACATATGGGTGGGGATCCATATTGTTTCCCTTAGAAAGTACAGTATGAGGGTATAGCATTGTGTGGTACAGAACATCTTCTCTGTATATTTATATTTTATACATATGGGTGGGAGCTGCCATATTGTTTCCCTTAGACAGTTACAGTATGAGGGTATAGCTATTGTATGTACAGAACATTCCTTCTCTGTATTTATATTTACATATGGGTGGGAGCTGCCATATTGTTTCCCTTAGACAGTACAGTATGAGGGTATAGCTTATTGTGTGTACAGAACATTCTTCTCTGTATATTTATATTTATACATATGGTGGGAGCTGCCATATTGTTTCCCTTAGACAGTACAGTATGAGGGTATAGCTTATTGGGTGTACAGAACATTCCTTCTCTGTATATTATTACATATGGGTGGAGCTGCCATATTGTTTCCCTAGAGCAGTACAGTATGAGGGTATAGCTTATTGTGGTACAGAACATTTCTTCTCTGTATATTTATATTTATACATATGGGTGGGAGCTTCCATATTGTTTCCCTTAGAAAGTACAGTATGAGGGTATAGCTTATTGTATGTACAGAACATTCCTTCTTGGTATTTATACTATGGGTGGGGCTTCCATATTGTTTCCCTTAGAAAGTACAGTATGAGGGATAGCTTATTGTATGTACCAACATTCCTTCCTGTATATTTATACATATGGTTGGGAGCTGCCCTATTGCTTTTTAGACAGTACAGTATGAGGGTATAGCTTATTGTGTGTACAGAACATTCTTCTCTGTATATTTATATTTATACATATGGGTGGGAGCTGCCATATTGTTTCCCTAGCAGTGACAGTATGAGGGTATAGCTTATTGTATGTACAGAACATTCCTTCTCTATATTTATACATATGGGTGGGAGCTGCCATATTGTTTCCCTTAGACAGTACAGTAGGGGTATAGCTTATTGTATGTACAGAACATTCCTTCTCTGTATATTTATACATATGGGTGGGAGCTGCCATATTGATCCTTAGACAGTACAGTTGAGGGTATAGCTTATTGTGTGTACAGAACATTCCTTCTCTGTATATGTATATTTTACATATGGGTGGGAGTGCCATATTGTTTCCCTTAGACAGTACAGTATGAGGGTATAGCTTATTGTGTGTACAGAACATCCTTCTCTGTATATTTATATTTATACATATGGGTGGGAGCTGCCATATGTTTCCTTAGACAGTACAGTATGAGGGTATAGCTTATTGTGTGTACAGAACATTCCTTCTTGTATATGTATATTTATACATATGGGTGGGAGGCCATATTGTGTCCCTTAGACAGTACAGTTGAGGGGATAGCTTATTGTGTGTACAGAACATTCCTTTCTGTATATTTATATTTATACATATGGGTGGGAGCTGCCTATTGTTTCCCTTAGACAGTACAGTATGAGGGTAAGCTTATTGTGGTACAGAACATTCCTCTTGTATATGTATATTTATACATATGGGTGGGAGCTGCCATATTGTGTCCCTTAGACAGTACAGTATGAGGGTATAGCTTATTGTGTGTACAGAACACATCCTCCTGTATATTTATATTTATACATATAGGTGGGAGCTGCCAATGTTTCCTTAGAAAGTACAGTATGAGGGATAGATAAGTGACAGACTTTCTTACTGTTTTGTTGTTGTGCAGTTGTAAAGCCATTTGTTCAGCAAGCCACCCATCCAGCCTACTGTCACAGCGCCTATTGCAGGTAAGCCTAATCACCTCCCCTTGTAATCTGCCATCAGGTTGTAGCACTGCCCACTAACCTCCTGCCCTCCTCCAAGTAGTTTATTTAAACTGTTGATAAAGGAACGTTTATTCCCATACCTAAGTGAAATAAATTGTTACAATTCCACTAGTGTAAACTTTCGTTATATCTCATTTTACATTATTTAGGGGAAGTGATTGCAAACCGTCACTGGGGGGTTCTTTTTTTTTTGTTTTTACACAAAAGTTACTGTCTAGGTTCTTATTTCTCCTTGGTGCTTTGTGGCACAATTTCCACAATACGGCTGACGGCAGGAACCTTAGTAATTTACTGGGAAAATTGTTTTTCTTCCAGTATAGACATTTCAAGAGAGACTGCAAATTCCTGGTGATGTTTCAGGGGACCCTGAGAGCAGGGGCAGCTTTGAGAAGCTTTAATTGTTCCTCTCGGGAGAAGCTTCGCTGTGCAGGGAAATAAACGCAGCTTCTTTGTGCGCAGGATGTGCTTAAACCCATGAAACCAAGTGACAATAACCGTCCCTTTAACATCCATTGGCCAGAAAGGCAGCAAATTGCCCCTTTAAAATAAAGGAAAACTTTTGATTCAGAAACCTTAGATTAAAACAATGTGCAACACTTGCCTTGTTTGTGATTTCCTATAAAATAAGCATTATAAAGTCAGGAAAATATTTCCTGAAGTAAACAGTCAGAACACTTCTCGTACCCCAGGATACAAAGCAGCAGATTGAGAGCTTTCTCTCTCCCTGAGCATGTCTGGGATGTAAAACAGGGTAGGCGGATGATATCAGGGCTTTGTCTACGGATGAAAGGTAAACTATATAAGCTGTATTTTGCAAAGATATTTCAAAGAAAGAGCGATATACCTTTACATGAACAATATCTGGATAAATGTCTTCATAAAAAGTTGTTTCATCAGTAAATTATTTTAATTTTATGTCATGGCATACAACTATAAAATAACAACCACCATACTACTATAAAACTATAACTATCAACTACTATATGACTTTACACTATTCAACTACTTTATAGCTATCAATACATAACTTTCAACTACTATATGACTTTACTACTATTCAAACTACTTATAAACTATTCAACTACTATATGACTTTACTACTATTCAACTACTTTATAGCTATTCAACTACTATATAATTATTCAACTACTATATGACTTTACTACTATTCAACTACTTTATAACTATTCAACTACTATATGACTTTACTACTATATGACTTTACTACTATATGACTTTACTACTATTCAACTACCATATAACTATTCAACTACTATATAAACTATTCAACTACTATATGCCTTACTATATCAACTACTTTAAGCTATTCAACTAATATATAATTATTCAACTACTAATGACTTTACTACTATATGACTTTACTTATTCAACTACCATATAACTATTCAACTACTATAGACTTTACACTATTCAACTACTTTAAACTATTCAACTACTATATGACTTTACTACTATTCAACTACTTTATAACTATTCAACTACTATATGACTTTATAACTATTCAACTACTTTATAACTATTCAACTACTATATAACTATTCAACTACTATATGACTTTACTACTATTCAACTACTATATAACTATTTAACTACTATATAACTATTTAACTACTATATAACTATCCAACTACTGTATAACTATCCAACTACTGTATAACTATCCAACTACTATATAACTATCCAACTTCTATATAAATATGCAACTACTATATAACTATTCAACTACTGTATAACTATACAACTACTGTATAACTATCCAACTACTATATAACTATACAATTACTATATAACTATTCAACTACTATATAACTATACAACTACTGTGTAACTATCCACTACTTGTGTAACTATCCAACTATAATATGCAACTACTATATAACTATCAAATATTGAACTATACAACTACGATAACTATCAAAATATAACTATACAATTACTATAAACTATTCAACTACTATATACTATACAACTACGTTAACTATCCAACTACTGTGTAACTATCCAACTACTGTATAACTATCAACTACTGTATAACTATCCAACTACTGTATAACTATTAAAACTACTGTATAACTACCAACTACGATAACTATCCAACTACTATATAAAAATCCTCTTCTATATAACTATGCAACTACTGTAAACTATACAACTACTGTATAACTATCCAACTACTGAACTATCAACTACTGTATAACTTCCAACTACTGTATAACTATTACAACTAATGTATAACATACAACTACTGATAACTATTCAACTTCTGTAACTATCCACTACGTATATATACAACTACTGTATAACTATACAACTACTGTATAACTACAACTAATATATAACTATACAAACTCATACGGTAACTATTCAGACTGTATAACTATCCAACTACTGTATAACTATCCAACTACTGTATAACTATACAACTACTATATAACTATTCAACTACTGTAACGGTAACTATTCAGCTACTGTAAACTATCCAATACTGTATAACTATCCAACTACTGTATAAACTATCAACTACTATATAACTATACAACTACTATAATATTCAGCTACTGTAAATATATACTTTATATAGCTATATAACTAATATATAATCTAATACTATATAAGTACACAACTATAACTATACTATAATATAACTATATAACTACTATAGAACTATACAACTATAGAACCATATAACTATACTATGATATAACTTTCTAATAACTATACGACTATAGAACCATATAACTATACTATGATATAACTATATAACTAATATAAAACTATACAAATATAGAACTATACAGTATATAATTTTACAGATACAACCTTAAGTTTGTTGTATGAAATGAAGAACCTGGGTTCATTTGGGATGGTACATTTATGTATAAAGCTCCCTTTATCTCTATAGGTTCGAACCTGCAGCACCCCCTCCTTCTTCTGTACCCGCCTGGCAAGGGAGATCAATTGGTAACACGAAGCTGAGGTGGTAGAATTTTCAGCATTTTTAGAGCAGCAACGTGACCCGGACCGTGCAGTAAGTATTAAAAATGTCCAACAAACATTGAGGACATAGTAACCCGTGGTGGAATTATATGCACAGAGATAGAACAAAGAGTTACTCAGCAGCCGCTAGCAGGAGCCAGTTCACATTGCAACATATTTGTCTAGTCATATACGATCAATTTTTCAATTTAATTGGTCAGTTTAGTCTATTGTAGAATTAGAGTAGTGACAGGTTTCTGAGATATTCACTCTATTTATTTTTGGCTCAACAGCTTATGGGGTCTGCAACTGACTTGTTTAGGTTATTCTGTGCAGCCTCTGAGGGGCAGTATAACAGCTTCACACCTTTTCTACTTAAAGGGACATTTCCCCTTTCAAAAGTTTCTGCCCCATTTTCAGTTCCTCTAAACTCTAGGGGTATAGCATTCATAATTGGCTGTGAATTAATCTGTTACATCCATGAATGACAGCTGCTAACTAAAAGAACATCAGCCCGATTTCAGGCTACACTTACATCTCTCAGATTTCTAAGAATTGCAGATTTTTATACAATTTTCCTTTGATGGGCGACTGTGCCCTTTAACTTGCATGGCTTGTAATAAAAATGAATTTCCCTGTGGTTTTGTCTAATTGGGTGGTAAAAACCCTGCTATAATTATATGGTCATATGACGCATATCTGTCTTACACAGGTGGTTTCATGCAGACGATTTTCCCTTTGTTTTGCCTCGGGCACCTGTGTATTGGCAGACTGTGTAAACGATACAGAATCAGATTCCTTGGAATCTTAGTGCTGGGTTCAATTATAATTGTTCTCTGCATCTGTATGTGAGGCTTAGGTTAAAGGCCTCTGCCTGTCCCTTTAACTGGTTTCCAGGAGACGAGATTGATGACTCATCAAATAGGGTTTTGTCATATTTGTGCTGTAGTAAGTTTTGTTGGGGTAAAGGTTGATCTATAGCAGAGACCCATATCAGCAATGCATTAACCTGTATCAACCAATAGACAAGAGGTTTGAATGCGGTGGGGTTACAATATTGAAGGGTCGTTTATGATTGGGTTGCGGAGGATTATTGGATTAAGGCAAGATTAAATTATACCCCATAACTTATGGCCTTCGGTGCTCACAAAATAAGATTTATTTTAGCACAGTTAATGAAATCAGGAAGATTTGATTCTTTTTTTTCTCTCTGTAACAATAATCTTTGGTTTTTGTTTGGAGCCCTGCAGGGACCTTGTTGCAGGCCTAACCAGGCCCCAGCAGGGAGAACCTTCCATAGAGAATGGAGAGACTATTTTAAACTCTGAACTCATAGGGGGCTATTTCTAGAGATGTGGGATTAGTAACCAGGACATTGGACACTCGACTTGTCTCTCAGGGTCACAGATGTGTTGAAACCCTTCCAGCACAGCATGGCATCCCCACACGCCCCATTTCAAGGCTCACATTTTCTACTTGACCTCTTGACTGCCAGAAGCCCGAGCAATGCAAGGGGCAGAATAAAAGCTGAGTTTAAAGGGGAAGTTTTAGCAGGTAAAACAATGAATGGCAGAGAAGAGAGAGAGAGAACAAGTTTTTAAAAAAAAATCTGTTTATTTTTTTATATGAATTAAGGGAACAGCAGAAAAAAACATTGTTTAGGTTTATTTACCCTTTAATACTTCCGACAGATATCTATCTGTTATACCAGCAAAACTAGACGCTGTCATTGACATACTTTACATATAACGTGTGTACAAGGCGCACAGAAGACTCTTGGATAGTCACCTCCATGGGGACCTTTATCTTTGCTCCGCTTGTGATCTTTCCCCCAGATTACTATAAACAGGTGCTGGGCATTAGGAAAGCGAGGGAAGGTCCATCGCTGTCACTGTTAAATATAAATAGAAATGTAGATAAACTTGTCAGCTCTTTCCCCTGATCCCTAGAAAGGGGCCCAACCGTCATTGGCAACAGGTGGCGATAAAAATAAAAATTCGGGTCATCAGACGGCAAATTGTCAGCACAAAGTTCCCCCTGACCACCTCAACGTCTTGTGATAATGATCCCTGACCTTTCATAAAGCAATGTACGCACATCATCTAACCGTCCCCACCCAGACAGGGTGCTTATCCGTAACTGTAGGTGTACACATGTTAGATTGCTATCAGAGGTGGTTGTTGGTTGGCTGTAAGAAAATCTGGTGTATGTATTAAAGCCCCCACACCCAGATAGAATTTTAATCGATCCGTTAAATTTTGATTGGAACGCTCAAAATGTTGAAAAACTATTTTCCGTTTTTTCCAATCGACCGAAGATGGGGCCAGGCGGAAACTACTCCACCAAACCCATTGTCAGTCCGCTTCCGCAAATTTCAAGGGTAAGGATCAGAGGGTTTGAGCGGCCCTTCCAATCGGATTTCCAATTGCTGTACTCGATCGGAAATCCGATGGGAAGAACATCTTTCCGTGTATGACAAGCTTAAGGTGTTTACGTTATGTAATGTCAGGGGGGGCACTGGTAATTCCCTCTATGTCTCTCTAGAACAGAACAGATGCTTGGCTAATATCAAGCAGCCTGTCTGGCCATACCATTATTAGATATTAGGTGGATCAACGTTTGATCATTCAATTGATCCAAAAAATTTAAATAGCGGTTACCTCCCCAACGTTAACGGTAATGCCCCATTCTTTTGGTTACGGCCCATTCATGTGGCGATCGAATGTTGATTGTAAAATGACCAGACCAGACCACACATGCAGGTAATCAATCCCTTTCATTTGAGTATATCTCTTTAAGTACAATGACTTTTAATGATGACATACTTATATGTCACAGTACAGAGGATTAGTGGGTAAAAACTCTCAAAATTCCGACTTTTTTTTTCTTCTTTTCATTATGTGGAAAGTTCTAGAAGAATACCGTCCCGTTAATTATAGCAGGGAATGTTTTGAGTCATCGGGCAGATTTAATCAAAGCAGCTTAGCGTAAAACAAGCACTAAGCCTTCCGTTGTATTGGGAATAATTGATCTACTGTTCCTATTTAGATTTTTCATATTAAACATTCAAAGAGATGTATGTTAATAACTATTCTTTGATATCAATCACTTTGGCCCTATTGTTACACGTCAAAATGTCTGACCAATCAGTGCGTTGGTATTTAAATGTACGCACTTGTATGTAATGTGGAGAGGTGGACGCTTTGTGGAGAAAGTTGACAAAATGTTCTGATAAATCCTTTTATCATTCTGTCCTGTGTTTATATCATTTGCAGTACAACAAAAACCTCTTCGTGCACATTGGCCAAGCGAACCATTCTTACAGCGACCCACTGCTAGAACCGTAGATATCCGACAAATTTACGACAAATTTCCGAAAAGAAGGCGGGGTTAAAAGAATTGTTCGGGAAGAGGACTCAGAATGCATTTTTCTTGGTGAAATTCTGGGTAAGTAATGAAAATATTCATTGTGTGGACCTTGTAAGACGGTATATACACAGGGAGATTCAATAAAAGTTCTTATCGTTAAAAAAGGTGCTAATTTTGCCCCAACCAATCAGATGTTATGTACCATTTAAAAGCTAACATCTGATTGGTTGGGGCAAAATTAGCACCTTTTTTAACGATAAGAACTTTTATTTTACAGGCCTGTGACGATTTTTTTGCCAACAATTTAAATGAAATAAAAGCTACATTGTTTGAACCTTCACTGTTCCTTGGGCTCAGATGTATTGCGATGAAAAGCACAGGTACCAGACCTGTTGCTAGTGCTTGCAATTGTATTTCTTACTCTGCGCTGCCACCTGCTGGTATTCTGCATTACACTGCATTGATAATAGCCAAAATTCTGCTTCCTCAACATTTTAACAAACTAAAGTAAGGTTTGCAGGATCTGTTGACAAGCCATCAGTATAAGAAACTGTGATGATCTAAAGTTTTTACTATAGACTGATTAATATCGCCAATCGGTCTATCGAAAACACGGAAAAGGATATATTACGATCAAATTCGCCGAATTAATCAGAATATCGATGCCGCATTAGTTCTCCTTTAAAGGAGATCTAAACTCTCAAACTATTTTCCCTGACTGCCAGCTGAGAAACTGATGATTAAATTGATATGCCATTAACCTTTCTATGTAATTTCTAACCAAAGATACACAATAAAGTATTTAATTACAGAAATACCTGTAGGTACCGCCCCCTACATTAGCCCAGTGGTGTCAGGCATGCTCAGTGTGATTCACCCACGGAGAATGAGAAAATGTTTCCAATCAGAGTAAAAATAACTGGAGGGCTTTGTGTAGTGGAAGATTATATTGAATTCGGGTATAGATTTAGGTAGGAATTACATACAAAAGGACAACTATATATTTTTAGTTTCCAGATGAAAATCCTTTAAAGGTTGAGATCTCCATTAAAGAGGAACCAAAGGTAAATTAAGAGAACGAGACTGGATTCCCTAATTCCTAATGAACATTTAGCTGTGTCTTATTCAAAACCAAACAAAATGTTAATTGTTTCAGGAATTTCAATAGAAGGCAGCACCTTAGAAAGAACATCCACTTGTATTGAGAACAAGCAGTGCAGAGTCTTTTGATGTTGCAGCCATTTAGGAGAATTCAATTGGACGAGGGTTTCATTCAACCGACGGTCATGATTAACTGCCATCAGCAGAGATGGGCTATGCGCTACATGGAGAGGGATGTTCATCATAATTAGAAATAATCTGCAGGGTTTTATTCAGGCTGATCTTAATAAGGAGATGGATGGAGGGAGAAAGGACAAATGAACTTTGAAGTTATAATATATTGTTAACAATTCCTCAATCCCAGGTGCACCGTCATATGTAGAAACCAAAACAAATTCATTATTATTATTATAGACACCCAAAGGATGTTCATGTCAGTTTTACATATGAATGGAAGAGATTCCTTTTCATGGACACAAACGCTAACACATAATGCTATTGCCTGTGTAGTAACAACTTCAAGAACACGGATAATGTATCCCTTACTGTAGATTATAAGGGTATTTAGAAGTCACTGAGGAGTTCTGTATCCATATAAAGGTACAAGGACACAGGCTGAGTTATAAAGGGAACTCTGGGTACCACTCGTGTATTATAAGGGATAATGTATCCCCTACTGTAAATTATAAGGATATTAGAAGTCACTGAGGAGTTCAGTGTCTATATAAAGGTACAAGGACACAGACTGAGTTATACAGGGAACTCTGGGTACCACTCATGTATTTGAAGGGATAATGTATCCTCTACTGTAAATTATAAGGATATTAGAAGTCACTGAGGAGTTCTGTGTCTATATAAAAGTACAAGGACACAGACTGAGTTATACAGGGAACTCTGGGTACCACTCATGTATTTGAAGGGATAATGTATCCCTACTGTAAATTATAAGGATATTAGAAGTCACTGAGGAGTTCTGTGTCCGTATAAAGGTACAAGGACACAGACTGAGTTATACAGGGAACTCTGGGTACCACTCATGTATTTGAAGGGATAATGTATCCCCTACTGTAAATTAGAAGTCACTGAGGAGTTCTGTGTCCACATAAAGTTACAAGGATACAGGCTGAGTTAATAATGATCTAGTAATTACATTAGTTCTTAAGATATGTAAATTAGCAGGTTATTACATAAATAGTAAATATTTGTACAATCAGAGTCGACACACAATTGGGGTGCAAATTGCTGGACAATTTCTTTCTTCCTTTTTACTTTAAAGTGCTGCTGTATTTTCTGAGCAGTTTAGGGAAAAAAATATGAAAATTTTGAGTTGTAATTTAGCCACTGGGACACAGAAAATGAATGTCCGTTATGGCTTCTTCCTTCACCTGTTACAATTGCGGTTATCACGCAATTCTCCTCTCACTTTCCAAAGCTCTGCAGGTTTCCAAAATGTGGGTAGCTCCATCGATCGATATCTCTTAGACATGGAAGAATCTGACACATTTTAAATGGTGTTCCATTTACCCCCATTCTATGAATTGTCCGCCTCCATCCCTGAAAAAATAGGGAAGATGATTCTTTTTCAACAATTACTAAGTAATCGCAAGGGAACGTAATTGGGCCATAGTGGAGACTTACAGCATGAGGCCGTACATTTCTCCGAGGCTGCGTCTTTTGTACGAACCGTTTAGGAAATAGTCGCTGGGGTGTTCAGAACATTTTCTAAGCTTGATTGGCTCTTCAAACCTCAGCAGGTAAAAAATCGATGTCAGAGCAGAAAAAAGCCTCAAACTCTTTTAAGGTTTAAAATGACCATTAGAAAATATCATTATTATTTATTATTATTAATTCCTGGATAAAATAAATACATTTGTCCAAAGGGAAAAAAAGAAATGAATAAATTGCAAGTAGAATATTAGAAAGTGTTTTTCCTAATTGGTCTTTTTGCTGCTTGGGAATTTATCTGAGAAACTTAAAAGATTCCGATCTACTAAATAGTGAAGAGTGGGAGACTTTAGGGCATGTCCAACAATCTTTAATTAATTTAATTTACCAAAGATGTGCAGCAAAGTAAATCAGTGAAAGCAGCCAACATCTCATTGGTTGCACTTTTTATTACATCAGTACAAAGATAGAAAAGATAATCAATGCACATTCCTGGGCCCCATACAATATCATATTATCTGCACACTGGCATACTTTATAAACAAAGGGGTTTTAGTATACATTACTGTGATCACATGAATGAAAAGCCTTCCAACCACGTCAAGGTAACCCCATGTTATATGTCTTTATAAATGTTTGACCAGATCAGTAGCACTTTTGTTAAATTAGCCTAATTGGAGTGCTTCCACAATCCTTGTATTGTATGTATTTATTACATCAGCCCCAATATTTCTTAAACAATAACGTTGCAAATAACTTATCGGAACTAAATGTTGGGAGTTGTAGTTTTTTAGCATTGTGCGGCCAGGGAATGTTGAGGGGTTGCAGTTTTAGCCTTGGGCAGGCAGGGAATGCTGGGATTTGGGTTTTTTAAACATCCAGAGGTTGCACATCACTGCTATATGCTCAACAGATCCTTGGAAATCTAAGTATAGGGAAGTTAGTTATAACCATGGGACACATTTATAAAGGAAGAGGTATTTTTCATCAGCCTTTGTGGCCCAGAGGATTCCCCAGTCACCTTGTGGTCCGATACTGCACTGCGGTTCTCTAGCACTGCATGTGAATACGCAGCCTCACTTTTATGCTGACCTACGGTATTGGAAAATATGCACCCATGTGGCTCTCACTAGTCGACCTTAGAGCTGATAATTGTGATGAAATAGAATGTTGTCTTTGAATTTAACATAAACCATCTATTGGGTTTACTTGTTAGCTTTCTAGAGAATAAGGTGCCAGGTAGATCTCACAAGCTGGGAACTTTCCATAACAGTTTCATTTAATGGTGCAGGTGCCCAGTAGCAGCATTAGGGGGAGTAAATGGGAACTTTCCATAACCGTTTCATTAAATGATGCAGGTGCTCAGTAGCGGCATTAGGGGGCGTAAATTGCCTTTGCTCCTGCTTTTTCTCCTTAGGCCTTTATGGCAGCATGCTCCCGATCACACCAGAGAGCTTTTGTACAGGAACGCTGTGTCCCAAGCAGGACTCTTAACCTTCCTCATAAGCGTAGTGGCACTGTAGGTTGGGGGGATTATTAAAGTACATTCAGGGTAATTCAATAAAAGTTCTTATCGTTTAAAATGGTGCTAATTTTGCCCCAACTAATCAGATGTAAGCTTACAAATGTTAAATAAGATCTGATTGGTTGGGGCAAAATTAGCACCATTTTAAATGATAAGAACTTTTATTGAATCTCCCTGATTGTATGTAGACAGTGTTTAACTCTAAAGTAATAAAGTGACCACTAGGTGTCAGTAGCGGAATCAAATTCATGCTTGAATGAAGTTTGTTAGTAAACATTTCCGAAAGGTACACACTTGTCTCTCCCAGATGAAGATTGTTTTCACAAGATGTATAATTACTAGAGCTTTGTCTTTATATCCTTTAAATGATTACGGTTCTATGGTACATGTTTTTCTAGGTGGTTCGGTACTCTCCTAAAATAGACTTTTACTGTATGATGTAATAAAATGTACCATGAACTGTTTGTATTTTTGACTGAAATGCCAGTTGGTGGCAGTAATGAGCAAACAAACATAGATAACTTCTTAGGGGCCATTAGTCATCATCATCCTTGTTGGAAAAATTGGCACAAAATGAGTGCCTTTTCAAAAAAAAAAAAAAGTCAAAATTCTGCAGTTTTTACGGTAAATATTTAACATCTGCTGGGGACCTGGTCTTATTAAATGTTATTAAGAGTGGCATGACAGTGAAAACACATAACTGCTGGTTTTGGGGGCTAAATTATGTTAAATTTATCGATGATTGTATTAATTTGTGTTGCTGCACAGTGAGGTTTATTATCCCAATCCTAGGCATTAAGCCTGTTACATTAACAAGTGCTAGAAGCCCAGAGTGCACCCTTAGTGTACCAAGGCCATAGCCCCCCTCCTCCATGGCCAGAGTCCCCTCTTAGTGTCCTAAATCCAGGGTCCCCCCTCTGTCCTAAATCCAGGGTCCCCCCTCTGTCCCAAATCCAGAGTCCCCCCTCTGTCCCAAATCCAGGGTCCCCCCTCTGTCCCAAATCCAGGGTCCCCCCTCTGTCCCAAATCCAGGGTCCCCCCTCTGTCCCAAATCCAGGGCCCCCCTCTGTCCCAAATCCAGGGTCCCCCCTCTGTCCCAAATCCAGGGTCCCCCCTCTGTCCCAAATCCAGGGCCCCCTCTGTCCCAAGCAACCTTAACTGCGGTCTGTGTAATCGCTGTGTTCTGCCTCCTGCGTGCTTCCTGTGTTTCTCCCTCTAGTGGTGAGTCATTAGGAACTGCAGAGACCATCTTACGATATCCCTCTAGTGGTGAGTCCATAGGAACTGCAATGACACAAACACGGAATCACATAATCAGCTCTGTGATTTTTTATATATAGATATAATCCCATTCTGTCCAACCTATATAGGACTGTCTGTTTCACACTTTTATCTCTTTCGGTTGTAGGCGGATTTAAACTGCAGTATTCAGGACGATGCGGGGGCGTTTTATGGTGTGACGAGTCAGTATGAGAGCTCAGAAAACATGACTATTACCTGTTCTACCAAAGTCTGTTCGTTTGGGAAACAAGTAGTAGAGAAAGTAGAGGTAAGAACTAACTTCTGTTTAATTGTCTACAGTCCCTGAATAGCACGTGATATCTGAATAAATGTTACAAAGACAGGAGTTACATACATGGTACAACAGATTTTTGAAGGAGGCAAACAGTCTCCCCCCAACCATGGTTTATGGTGGGGCCCTGCAGGCTCCTGCAGACCTTAATGGATATATAAATGTTGTAGTGAGCTCCCCTGCACATGCTAAAGTGCTTCAGGAGGACATGGAAGGGGCAGATACGGATTACACACAGGAAGGATCCTACTCTTCACTTTTCTGGACTTTCATCAGGCACTGCAGGAGAACCATAAGGAACAGAGGAGAAAGGTAAGGATTTTTAACACTACACAGTAGGGCAAATTTTAGTTTTGTGGGTGGACTTGCCGTTTCAACTACCTTTGCTACTTTCAACTACCCATAAACATGTTTGTAGCAAATGAATGTACAACAAACACAGAATTAAACCTGTTAATACAAGAATTCCCTTTACGAATTTTGTTACCGATGTTTGATCTGGAACTAGGTGGGCCCCAGGCACTTGCCTTTGTTGCCTTGCTGGTAATCCAGCTCTATGTTTAGTGAAATACAAATTAGATCAGATTGTGCTTTATGTTGAATAAAATATAACAGTTACAGTGTATGTAAACATTTCCTCCACTTGTAAAACTACAGACGGAATACGCAAGGTTTGAGAACGGAAGATTTGTCTACAGGATAAACCGCTCGCCCATGTGTGAATATATGATTAACTTCATCCACAAACTGAAACACTTACCAGAAAAGTATATGATGAACAGCGTATTGGAAAACTTCACTATTTTATTGGTATGATGGCTTTTTTATATTGTCATTATGTTATCTTATTCAGCATTAAAGGGCAAGTCCAGCCCTGAAATCAGGTAAATCACCCCCCAAAACCCTAAACGGTTATAGTTTGAAATGTGAAATATATAAGTCTAACCTGAAATCCTGCAAAATGTCCTGTTCCCCTGTTTCCAACTGTCAGTTATGGATTTGACATCACAGCCAATGACTGAATGTTAATCCCCTGTCTGCCTCTTCTGAGCATGCCCAGGCTCAGTACAGGCTCAGTACAGGTTTCTAAATCGCTCAGTTTCCATGAGGCATCCAGTAGCATAGCAGACATACAGTAATGAATTCACAGGACAAACTATGATATATCAACATATTTTAAAGAGGCCATTCTTTGGAGCTGTCCTTTAAATAACACTGCCTCAGACTTAATAATAATAGTAACATTACACTGGAAATGATATAATTGTTAAAAAAAATTAGTTAAGGTAATTAAAGCTGTGGCTCACAGGGAAGTGCTACTAAATGCATAAACATTTTTACATAACTTGGAGCTTTTCTAAGGTTAGACCTGAACATAATTTATTAAAGGTAATCTCCACTATTTTGCCCTTTTTTTGCCGTTTAGTTTTATTGAAGAACTGGAGGTTAAGGAGCTTTGTCTTACCTCCCGTTCTTCAATAAAATCTGCAGGAGCCAGGAAAGAAGGTAAGGATCCTACCTGATTGCTCGCTCCTCCTCTCCGATGGACTTTGTCTTCTCTGTGCAAGTGCGATGCGCATAGAAAGTCCGTCGGGACCTGTCAGACTACGCGGCAGAGGAGCGAGTGGTCGGGTAAGTACTTTACCTTCTCTCCTGGCTCCTGCAGGTTTTATTGAAGAATGGGAGGTAAGACACAGCTCCTTTATCTCCCGTTCTTCAATAAAACTAAAGGGCAAAAACCCCATTCTTAGTGGAGATTCCCTTTAATAGACTTCTTTCTCTTTTAAGCTTACCTAAATGAGTCTATCTTTTCCAACAACTGTGCCACTATGCTGTACCATATTTAATGTGCGCTCTTCTGTTTTTCAGGTTGTAACGAACAGAGATACACAAGAGACTCTTCTTTGCATGGCGTGTGTATTTGAAGTCTCCAATAGCGAACACGGCGCGCAGCATCACATCTACAGACTAGTAAAAGAATGAGAATAAGCCCCGTTCTGAAAAAATAAAAAACCCCGTAAGAACACTACGAAAAAAAAAACCTTCAACGTTCAAACAGACTTAACCTCAGCAGGAAAGGTGACAGCGTGCCGCAGTCTCGCCCAGAAAATCTCTCGCAAGTTTATTTCGGTGAAGTCTTTTGTAATATATTTAGAAATCCGTGGTGGCGAATGACAGTTTTAAAGAGTTTTTCTTAAAAATAATACAAATTAGCTTATGTTGGCAATTCACACGCTGCAGAGACACGGCGAGCGCACGTGGAGCCAAGAAGGTAAAACGCTCGGGCGATTGGAGCGAAATCCATTTTATAAAGCGGTGTGAATGAAAAGAGATGGATTAGAGAGGTTTCTTTTAAACTACCTGTAGTAGAATGGGGATTCCTAAAGAATGTAAATTCTCTTATTATTTAAAGTAAAAAAAAAAAAACAAAACAATCCATTCAAACCAAATGGGGAGAAATATCATATTTCAAGGATGGGCAACCGATATCTCCCCAGATGTTTAGAAAGCACAACCCCCAGCAATCGCCTTTCAATCAGAGGGAAATCAGTGATTTTGGGAGTTGTAGTTTTCAAAACATCTGAAAGGCTATTGGATACAGGTCCTTGAACCTACCTTAAAGGGGAACCGTGGCCTCCATACAAGTGGCCTTAAAAAACACTTCTACCTTAAAAATGACTCAAGGATAAAAGTACAGAAAATGGTTGCAGGTCTGCAACTAGCTTAAGAAAAGATTGAGTTTTCAGGTTGGGCTTATAACACATGCCTGTCACAAAGACATGGAGTCAGGACAGCCTGGGAAGTGTAACTTTACAATCTTTTCAATAAACTCTTGTTTGGAGACCACAGTTACCCTTTTGTTCAGGTTGCAGTTTCATGCTGTAACCAACCCAGTCCTCAAACAGGATCTATCTAGCAAACCGTACTGTATTAGTTTAAAGAAATGGCTTATTTTGCAGGAATTCTTAACGGGAAGGGGGGGGGGGGGCATTTAGTTTACTATATATATACTTTTCCCCCCATACGATTAGCCATATTTTATGGAAGTTTTATTTTTCTCAACCAACATTATGGAGTGAAATGATCAATTCTGCTGAAATGTGAAATTTTTTTAGGAGGAAACACTTTCTTTTAATATAAAAATCACTCCATAAAGTGTATTAGCGAAATAGCCGTGAAAAGTTATTTATTATAATTGTCCCAAATTAAAGGACAACTCCACCCTCTAAATGACATCTTTTAGAAAGAATGGCCCCATTAATGGCCCATGTTGATATATCCTACCTTGTTCTCTGGAATCATTAGCGTATGTCTGCTATGCTTCTAGATGTCTCATGGAAACTAAGAGGTAGTGTGTGTTATCGGCTATATTCTTGGTTCTCATTCATCCAGGTCATGGTATATCTGTCTATCGGCCATATTTGTTCACGCCCTTTCATCAATTTAGAGAGCTGGTTAGCATTCAGTCTTTAAAGGGGAAGTTCAGTGGAAATACATGTACTTTTCTGAAAAAAGAGCAGTATTTTTTCATCCCAATGACCATAATCTGCCTATTCAGCATTGTGTCTGTGTATAAATAACTGCAACCGAAATACTGACTTCCTGTTTGCAGGACCCCTAGTAGAGACCGTTATGGTCTTGCCCTTGACCCAGCGCCTGGGTTGATTCAGTTGCTCAGTAGAGATCTGAGCATGTTTGACCCATCCAACAGCCAATCAGTAGAAATTACTGTTAGGAACATTCCAAGGATGTGGTGCATCCTGGGAAGAAGAAGGACCATTACAGAACCTGAAATGGCAGCTCACTAATGTCAACAGCAGGGAACAGCATAGGGTATGAAATCAACTGATTTTTCAAAATGGGAGAGAATATGTAGAATAACTAAGTATGTATTACACAAACTAACAATTAAATATTGATAATTTCCACTGAACTGTCCCTTTAACTGTCATATTGTTGACTGACGCTGCTAACTTGAAGAACCAGGAAGCAAAAACAGGGGCAACAGGATATTGTGCAGTATTTCAGGCTAGTCTAGTCTAGTCTCTTTCAATGTTCTGGTTTTGAAGGTGATTTACCTATATATACATTTTCATTTGAGGGCAGGACTTGCCCTTTAACCTTAAGATTCTTGCCTGTTGAGCACAAATTGTAACGCACTTAACCCTCTAGGTCCGTACACACATGTACGAGGCTTAAGTCTTTTACCCTGAATAGATTTTAGAGTCCAAGTTCGTAGGTTAATGCCTGCACTAAAATGCTCCTTTTCAACCCAATTATACCGTTATGCAAGAGTTAACCCTTCTTTACATTCTTTAGATATCAACCGAACAGCACTCCTAGTTGTCATAAATAGATTTTTTTTTCTGTACAAATCTATCTGCGTTATTTCTTTATAAATATTTAGTTATGCAGGTGGAATATTTTATTTACTAGGTTTTTTATATTCTTATTATTTGATAACATTGCCTTTTTTGTGGATAGCGGTTTTAAAACTTTACCCCTTTCATTAACTTGGCATTCACAACCGAATTAATTGTAATCGTGGTTGGAATTTACAATGAGAAATCGATCATTTCACTCCATCTGTAGAAAAACAAATTCCTTAAAATAACGTTATTGATTCACATTTTTATTTGCGACATTTTGCCCCATTTCTGTAGCACTTTTTTATTTCCTGACTAAGAAAAAAACACTACAGTTCAACACTGACATTTTGTATTTCTTTTTGTTTTGTAAAAATATCTCAAAATTGTAAAGTTTCAGAGGGAGATGAACTTTTTGTTTGAAATCGAAGAGGGGAAAATAAATTTATTAGGTACATTATGTAGGTCTTGTCCAAAGGGTAACTTAACCTTAGTATTTTATTTTCTACATTTAGAAATGGTCTAAATTTAGCAAATATTTATCTCGAAAAGCCTTAACCCTTTAAATGTCTATTAATGTATTAACACAAAAACACACCGTACCTTTAAACTGTGAGCTCTTTTATAAGCTGGAAAAAAAATTCACTCGGCTGTGACTTTTTTAGATTCAAAGCTGCCAAAGCATTTTTAAAGCCGTGCCTTAGAATTTTAGCTTGGAGTTGCCCAGGGAAAGTTATATTATCTTGCCATTATAATTGAAAATAACCCTTCTGGACCTCTGCTGTGTTACCCATCAAAGCATGCTGGGAAATGTAGTTCAGAAGGCGCAGTCCCTTCATTTTCCGCTCCTCAAATGGAAAATTGTATTTCCATAGATCACCTCTCAAACGCAAAAAATGCGCAGTTCAATATCTGGAAAATGTAGGACTAACCTGTTATGCAGTGAAATGTTCTGCCTCCTCTCCAAGCTTTCAGCCATTGACTATGATGTCATCTGTTACACCCAAGACAAACAGCTGCTAACTAGAAGAACCCGGAAGCAGGTTAGCCTTACATCTCTCAGATTTCTAACTATTGCAGTTTGGGGGTTTGAGATTTACCAATATATAATTTTTTATTTAAAGGGTGGACTTACCCTTTAACCATAGTCATTTATTTTTTTAGGTCTGTAACTGTCAGGAATTGTATGTTTTTCTAGGGTGATAGACACAAAAGCTACTATTAGTAACAATTTCCCAAGTGTAACAAACTCACTCATGTTGCCTCTAAGACAAGAACATCATGAATTGCTGATTGAATTATTGAATCATTAAATGATGTCATATGTCTTTTTATGAGCTGGTCATGTCAGGGGTCGTTTTAAAAGAACATAAAATCTGTGTGTAAGAGACCTTTTTATATACCAAACCTGTCTGATTCCCACATTAAATGGGACTAGGTTATTTTAATGCAAAATGTTTTCCTGATCTGTAATCTGTATGTCCATAAAGTTGTATCTCCTTATATACATGTTAAATCTTGGTTGCATTGATAAAAAACATTGTAGCATTTTCTATTCTTAGTGGCTCTTTGTAAACGATATTATCCAGGCATGTCAAACTTGCGGCCCTCCACTGCAACTCCCAGTATTCTCCGGCTACAATAGGAAGTTGTAGTTTTCAAACATCTGGAGGGCCGCAAGTTTGACATCTCTGGTATAATCAAAGAGACATTCTGCAAACAAATATTAGATATTAATATTGTTTGTGTCGTTTTCCTTTAAGTTATAGATTTTTTAAGAATTTTACAAATCTGTAAAGTTTCTAAAAATTATTTCAGCACATATTTGTAAAAAGCATCATTTCAAGGCAAAAAAAAAAGGTTTTCCCCGGGTTTAAGCCACCAAACTGCTGATCAAATTGATCTATCACTTGCCTTTCTGTGTCATTTCTAACCAGAGATAGATTGACAGTGAAGTCAAACCCTCTAGTCATGGCTAACCCCTCCCCTTTCCCCTGTGCCACTGAATCAGGCATGCTCAGTTTGCTACACCGAGGGAGGAGCTATCAAATATATACTTTATCTCTCCCTGTGCATAGGATTGGGGGAAATGGTAGTAGTGAATAGTTTTACCAACTTAAATAAGGTGTATCTGACCTGTTTATAAGAAACCATTCTCATTCACACCTAATCTGCTCGTGAAACAAAAATATTCTGAAGGGCTGGTAACAAACATATTTGGGCTCTGTCACTGTAAAACAAATAAAAAGAAAGAGATGTGAAACATAAACACTAAAATAAACATCCGAGTAAACCTTAAAATGCACTACAGCTTTAAATCCTAAAACACTATTACATCACACTACAGCCACTCCCCCTACACTGTTAAAGGGATCCTCTCCTTTAATACGGAACTAAAGCTAAAATAGAAAATGAATGAATTCTATAATGTCTCTTCACTAAAATAGCATC
Organism: Hymenochirus boettgeri; assembly: GCA_019447015.1. NCBI lineage: Eukaryota > Metazoa > Chordata > Amphibia > Anura > Pipidae > Hymenochirus > Hymenochirus boettgeri. The sequence goes on along the minus strand of CM033472.1, from coordinate 19,484,966 downwards.
ACGGGGGAGAAGTCGCCTCTTTTTTGACCATTTTTTTTACCTTTAAATATAATAATATTTCACGTTTCTCTTTCTTGTTTGGATTTTAAAGGGAAACTTTATCCTAAGCACAAGGCTAACTACTGAAATATGAAGTGTGAATTAATAACAAGAGATACACTAAATATATACAAATCTACTAATATTGTAACTGAAGAAGGGCGGAGTTTACACAATGTTGCCTTCTTTTTTTCCAATCAACCTTTACAGATATTTCCAGGATTGATGCTATTAACCCTTCTGGTGTCAAACCTATTTCTCTCTCCTGTTTAACTATTTTGTGCCTGGGACACTTTCAGTGGCCTTGCCTTTTAGTGCCTGTGTTTGGGGGGGTGTTATTTATTCTTTGGGGAGGATTGTCTTAACATGAGGGGTAATAATGTTGCTGTTCAATAACACCTCTAGCTGCTTTCTTAGGCATTGTGCGTGCAAGATCGATCCACTGGTCTGACTGGGTCAATTGCCTCGTTCAATCGAAGAGAGACAGCCGCCATCGAATGTCAACAGACCGCACGAGTCCTACCGCTTCATAACCAAATTCTTTAAAAAAACTAGTTTGATGGTGCCTTTTTATTAAAAATAAAATCCAGCTTAAAAAAAAAAGTGCTGCCATAAATTCAGAAGTTAAACAAAGACCAAAAATACTCACCGATCACCGAAATGCCTTTGGCCGGGTGGCCCGAGTCAAAGCCAACAAATCTTACAAGATAATCTACACCGAGCTTTCTTTCTTATGGGTAAACTGCTGCCACCCAGGGGCAATTTCAATATTTGCACACATACATGACATTTCAAGAACCGCCACTGAAATTCTAATACATGTAGAGACTGCCCCGTTGCAGTAAAGTTTTGAAATAACATATTGGGATAGGAAGTTATAATGTGCAGTTTAGGGGCTTAGTGGGTTGACTCTATATCATTATGAAAACTTTCACTAAAATCAAAAGCACAAACTTTATTACCGATAGGGTTATTGCTTAGCTCACCTATCGCATTCAACACAGCATTTCCCTCACATACTTACAAACACAAAAATGCACACAACTATTTGATTCCTTGGTAGATAAATATGTATTTAAATAAAATTTAAACTAAAGGAAAAATTAAGCTTGCACATTTTGTCCCCATCCCTATACAAATATAAAATATATATGTAATAGCAGTTAATAAATAGAACGTAGGGGAGAAAAGAATACTTGACAACCAATAGAAATGTATATAAATACTTCCTGTCATTTCTAACTCCTCCTCCTGCATAAACCACTGACTAGGCACGCTCAGTGTGCTTCACCTAGCTATCCAATGAGAAAAAATATTGAGAAAAAGTTATTTGCCTACACAATAGTTTACTAAATTTAATAGCCTTCAAATTATTATTTAGTTTTATTTACACTTCCCCTAACTGACTGCTGATTTCAATCAAAACGCATCAGTTTAAAGAAATCAATATTATGTATCGCACATGCAGTCTACTTCACAACTAGATGCTATAGTGAAGATTTAAAATATCTGTAGAGTAGTATATAAACTGTGATATAAAACTTTTTAAAAAACAAATTAGCAAGATAGTCGAAATTCTTCCTATGGAAGTAATTTCTGTTTTAAAAAGAAAAAAATGGCTTAAATATATATTTAAAAAAAGCAATTTTGATCTTTAAAAAGAAACGGTTAGCAAAACCCTGTCATTTTCTTTAGGTATTGCATTTAATATCAGATTTATATGGGGCCATTCTTTTTTTTATTTGTTTAACTCCTAAAACATTTGTATGTACGCAGCCAAGTTTAGAGCGATTTTCCCGTTTAATACCATACATTTTACTAGCATTTTACCCACAATGCTCCAAGTTCAGCACACGGCCATGTAGAGCCATTTTTAGTAGCACACCAATCTACTGACCACACACCAACGTATGTCTTAAAGTTGTTTTTTTTTCTCTCTCAAGACTTTTTATTCCTTGTCCAGTTAGTCCTTTACACGACTGTCCCACGATCTGTGAGTCTAGAGGTTTTGTTAAAAAGATCCCAGCCTTTGTCTCTAAGGGGGGTAGATGGGAAATGTAGTTTAGTAACAGCAAGGAAGTATTTCAATTTGCAAAACTATTTATTTAAAAAAAACAAATTCTAGTGGGGATTCAGTCTTAGTTCATACTAGAACACAGAATGTGCCTGAAAAAAATATTTAAAAAGAAAAAAGATTTTTTTATAACGTTCTAACCTGAATAGCCTTCTCTTATATCGAAGTGTTGTATGTATACTGTTTTTATTTTATTTTTTTTTATTATTGTTCACCTTGTAAAATGACTTCAAACAGGTCACGATTTTTCTGTTTTTGTGTATCGTGTACAAACCGATTGTGTGACAAACATTTTCATATATATATATGGTCAGTGGTTAAATTAATATTGCACTGCTCTTGGTAAAAATAAATAAAGAGATGGAAATGTCTCAAAAATTTCTACATTCTTTTTAACTCGGAAACTCAAAGAACTGATTTCCTCTATCCAAGGCCTTATCCTTCAAAGCCTTTAGCAGTTCAATATATATAAATATATATAAATCTATATAAATATATATAAAAATATATATATATAATTTTGTGTTAATGTTGGTACTGGTACCTTTTTTTTTTGTTTTGTTTTTTCGTTAAGGAGAATTTTTGGCTTTAAAGTGAATTTATTTTAGAAAGATAGTCATATGGAATTATAGGGTTTTGTGTGCAGAGATTTCTTTTTGTTTTTTTTTTAAACGGTGCTTTGTTTTATGAAAAAATTGGGGGGGGGGGGGGGGGGGGGGGGGGGGGAAGTTTTGTTTTTTTTTAAAAACAAAGTTTATTCTAGCTTTTCTTTGCGGTACATGTGATTACTTTAATATCTATGACAGTTAAGTGCAATTATTTCATCACTCTAAAAATTAAAAAAAAAATGCTATTTTTGTGTCGGTTTCTGCAAGTGTTTTAATGTCTTTGCAAAGTGACGGACTTTTTGATGCCTTCTTGAAAAGTGGTAGAATTTTTTTGTAGCTTTTTAGAGAATTTGTATTCCTACAATATCAACCCAAAAAATAAAAAAAATCATCAAATTGTTATTGTGTCTGTGGCGTTATTATTATTTTTAATGTTAAATGCAAAATCACGGGGGTTTTACGGGGAACTAAAGTGAGAAAAAGCAACTTGGAAATAAAATTCATGGTACATACTGCACCAACACAGAGTCAAATCAGGGTTGGACTGGCCTACCGGGGTCCCGGGAAATCCCTGGCGGGCCCTTTTACCTCACTTCCAAGTGCCATGAGTCCCCCCACAAAATAACCCTTTTTCGGGACCGGCAGCCTGCTGTGAATAATGTGCGTGTTCCTACAGTCTCCTGCATCCTGTACAATAAGGCTTGCAGCCTTTAACACACTCCTGAGGACCAATAAGAATGTAAGCATGCGCACTCACGAGGGACACGAGTAAGCATGCAGAGCCAGAGAGAGAGAGAAAGTTGTTGCGCATGCAAAGTGTGTCAGGCAGTCTCAGACAGTGCTAAACTTAAAGAGTGTATTTCGGGGGTCAGTGAAAAAGGAGAGGGGGGGTGGCCTGACACTGTCATGTTGTATTATGATGGGCCTCTGTACAATATGGGGGGGGCGTGATTATGGGTCTGCTGCTGGGAGATAATGGTGGGGCAGGGGGTCTTGATGGGCTTCTGTACAGGGAGAAGGGATTGAAAGTTATGAACATGGAGGGTGCTGGGGTATAATGCAGATGGTCTTATGGGCCTCTTTATAGGGAAGGGGTAGGGGTATTTGGTATGGAGGGTGCTACTGGGATATGTTGGTGAGGGGCCTCTGTATAGAGAAGGGTAGGGGTATTTGGTCATGAGGGGTGCTGCATGGATATATTGGTGATGGGCCTCTGTATAGGGAAGGGGTAGGGGTATTTGGTCATGGAGGGTGCTACTGGGATATATTGGTGATGGGCCTTGTATAGAGAAGAGGTAGGGGTAATTGGTATGAAGGGTGCTGCTGGGATATATTGGTTTTGGACCTCTGTATAGAGAAGGGGTAGGGGTATTTGGTCATGGAGGGTGCTACTGGGATATATTGGTGATGGGCCTCTGTATAGGGAAGGGGTAGGGGTATTTGGTCATGGAGGGTGCTACTGGGATATATTGGTGATGGGCCTCTGGATAGAGAAGAGGTAGGGGTAATTGGTCATGAAGGGTGCTGCTGGGATATATTGGTTTTGGACCTCTGTATAGAGAAGGGGGGGTAGGGTATTTGGTCATGGAGGGTGCTACTGGGATATATTGGTGATGGGCCTCTGTATAGGGAAGGGGTAGGGGTATTTGGTCATGGAGGGTGCTACTGGGATATATTGGTGATGGGCCTCTGTATAGAGAAGAGGTAGGGGTAATTGGTCATGAAGGGTGTGCTGCGGGATATATTGGTTTTGGACCTCGTATAGAAGGGGTAGGGGTATTTGGTCATGGAGGGTGCTGCATGGATATATTAGTGATGGGCCTCTGTATAGAGAAGGGGAAGGGGTATTTGGTCATGGAGGGTGCTGCTGGGATATATTAGTGATGGGCCTCTGTATAGAGAAGGGGAAGGGGTATTTGGTCATGGAGGGTGCTGCTGGGATATATTAGTGATGGGCCTCTGTATAAGGAGGGGGTAGGGGTATGTGGTCAGAGGGGGCAACGATCTCCGTACGAACGGCCGATAAAGTGCCTATACACGGGACGATTATCGACCGAAACCTTTACACTGACGTTTACAAAAGATGTGGAGAAAATATGCCAGATTGTCAGAAGACATTAGTATTTGTTAAAACAGGATCCCATTCTATATGAAAATTTGGGACAGGCTCCAAAATTCTCTTTCTGCAAAGTTAAAACTATAGAGTCAACTGTATCTTCTAATATGTTTAACAACAGAGCGATACTAGCTAGCAATATGTGGCGTATATGCACAGGAGACTATCCTAGATGTGCGACATATAAGCTTATTAAAGGGCATCTATACCGAAAAATAGGTTATATTAAATTGACCATAACTGGAAACTATAATTCTTTCCTACCACCACTGTATCATTTTTTTATTGATCTGCCCCCTATTTCTTTAGATATCCAATCTAAAACTTCTTATATTTCAGCTGTCAATCAAGTTCCTTGCTCTCAAAAACTATTCTTCTGTGAGTAGTTTTACTGTAGCTGGAATGGTGAGAGAGCTTTGACAGTTGGAATGCTGTGTGCAGGCTTGACAGTTGGTTTGTGGGGAAAAAAGTCAGGTCAGATGGAAGTGGGAGTGGTTAAAAGAGGGAGGGGGGATACGGCTGTGTGTGTGTTTGAAGGCATGTGCTGGATTGAAGGCAACACACACAAATCAGAATAAGTGCTACTTACATGTATTTAATTATAGATTAAGATTATGTTGTTTTCAGTATAGTGTCCCTTTAAACCTGTGAAAAAGTTCACTATGGGTGAGATAAAATTTCTAATTATTTGCTAATTGTTGCACATCATTTATCTGGCCATCTGCATATTTGGTCTCCAATATGTAGGTAAGACTATCAGACCCGCATTCAAACATCTATCTGAACATTTATTTGCCTTTAATATAAAAGATGAGGCATCTGCCATTTCTAAACATGCTTTGGAGAATTTAAATTCACATTTACCGTAATTTATAAGGTAATGAATAAAGCTAGGCTGCCTAGAGGGCGTATAAACTTCCTACCATCCACCTAGAAGGTCTCAAAAAAGATTTTGTATTAAACTGTTCATTCGATTTATAATTTTACTGTATATATAGATGTTTAAACATACGTACAACAAATATATTAGGTAATGTTTTTTGGTGCAATGAAATTATTTATAATTATCTAGACAGTATATATATATTACTTTTATATTATTCAGATGGTAGTTTTACCAGTTAAATTTATAAATTATCGTGTGCTTGTCTACATACACTTTCAACCTGTATATATATATATGTTAGATTTATTTTTAATTATTATATACACTTTCAGGGAGATTCAATAAAAGTTCTTATCGTTTAAAATGGTGCTAATTTTGCCCCAACCAATCAGACGTTAGCTTTCAAATGTTAAATAATATCTGATTGGTTGGGGCAAAATTAGCACCATTTTAAACGATAAGAACTTTTATTGAATCTCCCTATTTGTATATTTCGTTGCCTTTATTATTTTTCTAGTTGTTTCATTTATATTTTTGTACTTTCTTTTTCATTGTATTACGCTTGTGTACTCTCACACGTTTTTTGTTGCTTTTGTTTTGGTTACTTACCTTTAATACTCACCTTAAGGGCTAGGTCACACTATTGCGCTGTTTTTTTTGCGATTGCACATGCAATTTTTTTCGCACAGTAATCGGCGCAACGGATGTGATTGCAATTGCATATCCATTGGTGATCACCATTTTAAAGCGCAACTGCATGCGATTTTCGTATCTCGAACGAAGAAATCGCATGCGCAAATGCAGCGGAATCGCACACGCAATTGCGTGTGATTGCGGCACAGTGTGGCCATGCCCTTACACCTCACGATCGGTATCGGCTCCCTAATGTCGACCAACGGAAATTCTCCGTCTTTCCCGATCGATCGGAGTGCCGACTACAGTCATTCATTAACACTCCGATCGGTCGGGACTATCCCCTACACACGAGTGATAATGGGTAAATCACTCGTGTCTATGGCCACCTTAAGTCACGATATAGAGGTATAAATGCAGTCACATGGTCTGCTGCTCCTCATGATTGACAACTTTATCCTCCTATCACAGCAACAACAGAACAAAATGAAGTAAAGCATTGTACTGCCCCGAACAATCTGTGACATTTAGAAGGTGGGCAATTAACTTAGGTGATTACTTGATTCACCACCAGATGGCAGCACACAGGTCAATTAATTAAAGGACAATTATACTTACCATTTCCCCGATCAACTCCTGCAGTACCCAGGGTGAGGACCTACAACGCTAAGTCCTCACCTCTGGGTACTTTACAAAAGTCCTGAAGTACTTACTTGTAATCTCCCTCGTCGCTCCGGTCGGATCCTCCCCACTGGCACTGTCAGTGATAGTACGGGAGGCAGCCAATGGGAAGACGCCTCCTTGCAGAGCGGGGAGGATTGGACCGGAGCGACGAGGGAGATTACGAGTAAGTACTTCAGGACCTTTGTAAAGTACCCAGAGGTGAGGACTTAGCGTTTTAGGTCCTCACCCTGGGTACTTTGCAGGAGTGGGGGGAAAGGAACCAGGGGGAGGTGAGTATAATTGTCCTTTAAAAAAAATGTCAAAAAAAGGGGGTACGGAGGCATTTTTAAAAGTTGTAATGTAGTTTAAGATTTTTTTCCTGGTCCTTAAATATAAGTGTACCAAGTCTCATGAAAATTGTCCCAGCCGTTTGGAAGTTTTTCTGGAACATAGACATACATACATACATACATACATACATACAATGACTTTTGTATATATAGATGTGCTCTCGTACTAGAGACTTGTGGTCTCGATGTGCACCCCACATATTGTTTCTCACATTTAGTGCACATTAAGACATATACTACGAATTCTCAATTACAATTTCTATACTGTCTAAAGTTAAACTTTCAGCCTGTGGATGTGCTCACACAAGTGGATGAATGAATACATTTATTCCTGATTCATTCACAAATACCATAGCAAACAGGCGCACAGGAACCCGATCGCAGTTTACTACTGCACTAGACCACGAGGGAGGAAGTGAAGGAATACCAAAGGGAAGCCCCAGAGGTCCAAAGATGTTACAGGGTTTCCCTTTCCGCTGCGCCTTGGCACTTACCTGTTATACAGGAAACTCTGGGTAACACTAATGTATTATAAGGGATAATGTATCCCCTACTGTAAATTATAAGGATATTAGAAGTCACTGAGGAGTTCTGTGTCCATATAAAGGTACAAGGACACAGGCTGAGTTATACAGGGAACTCTGGGTACCACCCATGTATTATAAGGGATAATGTATCCCCTACTGTAAATTATAAGGATATTAGAAGTCACTGAGGAGTTCTGTGTCTATATAAAGGTACAAGGACACAGGCTGAGTTATACAGGGAACTCTGGGTACCACTCATGTATTATAAGGGATAATGTATCCCCTACTGTAAATTATAAGGATATTAGAAGTCACTTAGGAGTTCTGTGTCTATATAAAGGTACAAGGGCACACACTGAGTTATACAGGTCAGGGAACTCTGGGTACCACTCATGTATTATAAGGGATAATGTATCCCCTACTGTAATACAGGGAACTCTGGGTACTACTCGTGTATTATAAGGGAAAATGTATCCCCTACTGTAAATTATAAGGATATTAGAAGTCACTTAGGAGTTCTGTGTCTATATAAAGGTACAAGGGCACACACTGAGTTATACAGGTCAGGGAACTCTGGGTACCAGTCATGTATTATAAGGGATAATGTATCCCCTACTGTAAATTATAAGGATATTAGAAGTCACTGAGGAGTTCTGTGTCCATATAAAGGTACAAGGACACAGGATGAGTTATACAGGTAACTCTGGGTACCACTCATGTATTATAAGGAATAATATATCCCCTACTGTAAATTATAAGGATATTAGAAGTTACTGAGGAGTTCTGTGTCTATATAAAGGTACAAAGACACCGACTGGATTATACAGGGAACTCTGGGTACCACTAATGTATTATAAGGGATAATGTATCCCCTACTGTAAATTATAAGGATATTAGAAGTCACTGAGGAGTTCATTGTCTATATAAAGGTACAAGGACACACACTGAGTTATCCAGGTCAGGGAACTCTGGGTACCACTCATGTATTATAAGGGATAATGTATCCCCTACTGTAAATTATAAGGATATTAGAAGTCACTGAGGAGTTCTGTGTCCATATAAAGTTACAAGGACACAGGGTGAGTTATACAGGGAACTCTGGGTACCACTCATGTATTATAAGGGATAATGTATCCCCTACTGTAAATTACAAGTATATTTGTCACGAACGCCAGTTCGCTGGGCATGTGATCTGACCAATCAATCGGTATAAGCTGCCACCACTTTAAGTTATGGCCTTAAAGATGCCCCAAAAACAATCTTGACTCTCACTGACTATGCACACCCCTGTCCTGGCAGCTAAATGGTTAACACTACACCATTCACTACAGCAACTAACTGGTTAATTAGCATCAGACCTTCAAAAGCAGTCACAGAGTTAATTAGCATTTACACTGCAAAACATCCCATTCAACCACATATAAACTTATCAGAGGCTAACTGAGTTCTTTTAGAGCATCAAAGACAAAACTTATACAATTTTAGATTTAATATTCCAAAAGGTGGACAGTGCACATAATACAAAAATAAAATAAAACGGTGTTATAATAAAATGACATACAATAGGTACAACAGTTACATAAAATAAAAAGGATAAAAATATTCACAGACCCTACTACTTACTAGAAGAAGTCCTGTGTCCCGGGGCAGGAAAAGGAATATGTCCATACACATTTAGCATGTCCCCTCAGTATGAACACAGTTATAGGGGCTACAAGGATTTTTAAACCCCTTGATGAACCACTCCCCTCCAGGGGTATGCATGAGGTGGGAGTGTCTAGGAATGTCCAGATTTACAACTAGCCAAAAGCATTCATTCCCCGTCAGTTAGGCAGATTCCATATAAATGTAGATATGTACATTGTATTGGAATATTGACCACATATTCCTCTACTGTATTAATTATCAATTCCTACAATACCAAACATGACCCGTGTGTAATCCATATTTCCCAAGATATTAATAACTCGCCTTGGCAAGGAAATAAGGTCTCTATGTTGGGTATCATTTTAATGGGCCTAACTTCCCATTCACAAATATAATATTGGTTTCTGTCTTACATATTCCAATACCGAAATACATTTATTTTCCATGTATGGTTGTCCTTAAAATGACCTCTTAAGGTACCCACCAGACCCCTAGCTGAAGAGAATTCCAGATACACGGTTCAGCCCCACATTGTCTGGAAATGAAGATCTGGTTCCATGCTTCACTAATCGTAATATAAACAATAGGACTGTTCCAGGGTGGAATTGTATTTTTTTTAACTAATACCAATAGTTAACCCATTCTTGCCAAGTCACTACACACTTTCCTGACAATATTAGAAGTCACTGAGGAGTTCTGTGTCCATATAAAGGTACAAGGACACAGAGTGAGTTATACAGGGAACTCTGGGTACCACTCGTGTATTATAAGGGATAATGTTTCCCCTACTGTAAATTATAAGGATATTAGCGGTCACTGAGGAGTTCTGTGTCTATATAAATGTACAAGGACACAGACTGGATTATACAGGGAACTCTGGGTACCACTCATGTATTATAAGGGATAATGTATCCCCTACTGGAAATTATAAGGATATTAGAAGTCACTGAGGAGTTCTGTGTCCATATAAAGGTACAAGGACACAGACTGAGTTATACAGGGAACTCTGGGTACCACTCATGTATTATAAGGGATAATGTATCCCCTACTGTAAATTATAAGGATATTAGAAGTCACTGAGGAGTTCTGTGTCTATATAACCAGAGGTAAAACATGCTAGGCACACCAGTCTTGATAGTGAAAAGTATCTTTTACTAGTGACGTTTCGGAACCTGTGTGGTTCCTTTTTCAGACCAAACAAAACTGAACAATCCAAGTGCTTAGTGCTATATATAGAGTCTCACACAGTACAAGATGGCCATCTAGAGGTCAAAATTCAAAAATACATCATATATAAAAAATCATGAAGATTGCCAAATATAAAGTGCATTGGTTAAAGTGTCAAGTGCTTCATATGTTATACACATAAAGTGACAAATTGTGATATACTAAGAATGAATAAAAATAAGTAAAAATGTGTGACTGTAAAAACCACGTATAAAAGTTACTATAATAAAATCAAGAGATACTCCATATAATATATAAACGCGTGTTATATAGATACTAGACAGTATAACGCTAAAATATACATACTTACAAACAGAACTCATAAGAATAGTGTATGTCTCAATAGACCTAAAATATATACGTATATAAATATAGATATATAAAATAGACATCTACTACATCAATACAGGATAATCATGATAATCTATTAGAAATTGTATGGATATAGAGGATTATCGTTTTGGTAAGAAGCATGTAAGGCCTAAATTCATATTAAGGCCCCTGGGTTGTACGGTGTCTAACTTGAAGATCCACCTGGCTTCTCTCTGTAACAGGCTGTTGTTTCTGTCTCCACCCCTACTGTTAATAGGTACTTGGTCAATCACCATGGCTTTGAGGTCAGATACTTGGTGTTTCATAGTGCAGAAATGTGCAGCCACCGGTGGTATTTCACCTCTAGGTGCGTTCTCATTATTAGGTTTGTTAAGTGCTATTCTGATGTCGCTCTTGTGTCTTTGTAACCTGCGTTTGAACGGGCCTATCGTTTTCCCTATGTAAGTCAGGGAGCACGGACACTTGAGCATATATACGCAATATTCCGTGTTGCAGTTGAAGTATCCTTGTATCTCATATTTTTTACCTGAGTAAGGGTGATGGAACTTATTACCAACTATCATGGAATTGCATATATTGCAATTATGGCATCTATAGTAACCTGTCCTTTGTGAGAATTTGAATCCTTGTTGTTTATATTTAGAGGTTGGATCCGCCTGTATAAGGGAATTGTATAGGGTTTTACCTTTTTTGTATACCATCAGTGGTTTACACCTGGTCTTAGAGTCTAAAGTGTTATCATCTGCTATGATGGGCCAGTATTTGTTCATATTGTGCTTGATGTGGTCAGAACAGGTATTGTAACTCTGGACAAAAGGTACACCTTCGTCTCTAGTTATTTTAGGGGACATATTCTCCGCTTCTACCCTCGCCTTTTCTAGGTTGTGGGATGAATGTCCCCTTACCTTGAATTTGTTCATCATCCGATCAAGCTGTAAGGACCTGTCATCTTCATTGGAGCAGATTCTATTGACCCTCATAAATTGGGATTTCGGTAATCCCAGTACAGTGTGTTTAGGATGGAAACTTTTCCCATGGAGTAATGCGTTGCGGTCTGTGGGTTTAGAGTAAATGGATGTGCTGATCCCTAATGTAGTCACTTTCACTTGTACGTCCAGATATTGTGCCTGTGTGGAAGAAAAAGAGGCATTATATACAATTTTATCATCCAGAGTATTGCAATACTGTATAAATTCTTGTGCCTGCGGTAGATCTCCTTGCCAAATAATAAATAAATCATCTATATATCGCCACAGTCTTATGCAGTATTTTATAAACAGTTCATTGTTATAGATACATTTTTCTTCCAGGTATCCCATGTACAGGTTTGCATACGAAGGTGCTGCGGGGCTGCCCATAGCAGTACCAACACGTTGTATATAATAATCATTTTCAAATTTGAAATAATTATTTTCCAAAATAAATCGCATACAATCAGTGAGAAAAATGCTGGGCAGATTTCTATCTTGTCTCAATGTTAAGAAATATTCAATGGCCTCAAGTCCTTTCACATGGTCTATATTTGTATATAGTGAGGAAATGTCTGCTGTAATGATGATCCAATTCTTGTCCCACTTCCCAACAGTCCGCAGGTTTTGTAAGAAGTCTGATGTGTCCTTAATGTATGACGGGAGCTTGTATACTAGAGGCTTCAGATGAAAATCTATGAATTGCGATAGTGGACTAGTGATAGATCCTATAGCCGATACAATTGGTCTAAACGGTGGATTATATGTGTCCTTGTGAATTTTGGGAAGGCCATACATAACGGGCCTCCGTGGGTGTTCTTCCAATATGTATTCGTAGGTATTTTCATCGATCCAACTGGCAGATAGTGCTGTTTGCAGTAAGATTTTTAATCGTGAGCTGATTCCCACAGTGGGATCTTGGTTAATGCTCATATATGCTCCTGATGATGTAAGGTGCTCTCTCATCCCTTTGCTATAGAAGGTATAGTCCATTATCACAATGGATCCTCCCTTATCTGCGGGTTTTATAATGATCGAGGGATCTTGTTGTAGTGATTTTAAAGCTTGTGTTTCAGCTGTAGTGAGGTTGGACTGTGTCTTTCTATGGGTGTGCGCTGTGTTACAGTTCATCCTCATCAACTGCACAAATTGATCAATCCCTCGAAAAGACCCTTGTGGTATGTATTTACTCTTACATTTGAAGGGAGAACTAATCATCTCAGGGTGATGTTTGAAATGTTCTTTGAGTTTTAGTGATCTGTCTAACTTGAATAGATCAACCTCAAATTTAAATCTGTCAAAGTTCTGTGTAGGTTGGAACGATAAACCCTTGTTCAATAACATGATTTCACTCACCGTTAGTTGCCGTGCAGATAAGTTAAAGATCAGATTCTCCATGGGTTGGGGACATTGGGACGTTTTATGCCGCCTCCCTCGTCGGATCCTGTGGCCTCTCCTAAAAAAGGCTGTTTGGCTGCAGCGGATCGTGTAAGCATTTTCTTATCACCCCCATTGTCAGTCACTGTGTGCTCCGTGTCCGTGCCGGATGAATCCTCCGTCAGTTCATCTGACCCGGAAGCGGCAGTGTGTAGCCGGGTCGACTTCCAGTTTGGTCGACCACGTGGTCTTTGGCGTCTCCATGGCGGCCGGGTAAACTCCTGCTTGTTGCTGCCGGACAGCCACCCATACACGGTACCGTCTATGTAGTCAGTGCACACTTTTTTGAATTTCGATCTCTTATATTGCCGCAGATCGTTGGTGAATTTTTCGATTTGTGTTTGTAGAGTATTAAGTTGTGTTTCTTCACACATCACCCTGAGATGATTAGTTCTCCCTTCAAATGTAAGAGTAAATACATACCACAAGGGTCTTTTCGAGGGATTGATCAATTTGTGCAGTTGATGAGGATGAACTGTAACACAGCGCACACCCATAGAAAGACACAGTCCAACCTTAACTACAGCTGAAACACAAGCTTTAAAATCACTACAACAAGATCCCTCGATCATTATAAAACCCGCAGATAAGGGAGGATCCATTGTGATAATGGACTATACCTTCTATAGCAAAGGGATGAGAGAGCACCTTACATCATCAGGAGCATATACGAGCATTAACCAAGATCCTACTGTGGGAATCAGCTCACGATTAAAAATCTTACTGCAAACAGCACTATCTGCCAGTTGGATCGATGAAAATACCTACGAATACATATTGGAAGAACACCCACGGAGGCCCGTTATGTATGGCCTTCCCAAAATTCACAAGGACACATATAATCCACCGTTTAGACCAATTGTATCGGCTATAGGATCTATCACTAGTCCACTATCGCAATTCATAGATTTTCATCTGAAGCCTCTAGTATACAAGCTCCCGTCATATATTAAGGACACATCAGACTTCTTACAAAACCTGCGGACTGTTGGGAAGTGGGACGAGAATTGGATCATCATTACAGCAGACATTTCCTCACTATATACAAATATAGACCATGTGAAAGGACTTGAGGCCATTGAATATTTCTTAACATTGAGACAAGATAGAAATCTGCCCAGCATTTTTCTCACTGATTGTATGCGATTTATTTTGGAAAATAATTATTTCAAATTTGAAAATGATTATTATATACAACGTGTTGGCACCGCTATGGGCAGCCCCGCAGCACCTTCATATGCAAACCTGTACATGGGATACCTGGAAGAAAAATGTATCTATAACAATGAACTGTTTATAAAATACTGCATAAGACTGTGGCGATATATAGATGATTTATTTATTATTTGGCAAGGAGATCTACCGCAGGCACAAGAATTTATACAGTATTGCAATACTCTGGATGATAAAATTGTATATAATGCCTCTTTTTCTTCCACACAGGCACAATATCTGGACGTACAAGTGAAAGTGACCACATTAGGGATCAGCACATCCATTTACTCTAAACCCACAGACCGCAACGCATTACTCCATGGGAAAAGTTTCCATCCTAAACACACTGTACTGGGATTACCGAAATCCCAATTTATGAGGGTCAATAGAATCTGCTCCAATGAAGATGACAGGTCCTTACAGCTTGATCGGATGATGAACAAATTCAAGGTAAGGGGACATTCATCCCACAACCTAGAAAAGGCGAGGGTAGAAGCGGAGAATATGTCCCCTAAAATAACTAGAGACGAAGGTGTACCTTTTGTCCAGGGTTACAATACCTGTTCTGACCACATCAAGCACAATATGAACAAATACTGGCCCATCATAGCAGATGATAACACTTTAGACTCTAAGACCAGGTGTAAACCACTGATGGTATACAAAAAAGGTAAAACCCTATACAATTCCCTTATACAGGCGGATCCAACCTCTAAATATAAACAACAAGGATTTAAATTCTCACAAAAGACAGGTTGCTATAGATGCCATAATTGCAATATATGCAATTCCATGATAGTTGGTAATAAGTTCCATCACCCTTACTCAGGTAAAAAATATGAGATACAAGGATACTTCAACTGCAACACGGAATATTGCGTATATATGCTCAAGTGTCCGTGCTCCCTGACTTACATAGGGAAAACGATAGGCCCGTTCAAACGCAGGTCATGCAAGCAGAGGGCCTTGTCTGGATGCCGTAGGAAAGAGGCAGTGGAAGTAAAGTTTGGTTAAGTTTTTTTACAAGCTAATATAGGGGGTGGGAGAGGGAGCCCTACACTACAGCAAATTTTCTAAAAAGGTGGACATACCCTTTAAATTTAATTAGATTTTATTAAAACAAGGTCTATATGATAAAAACTCAAGTATACATCTTCGCATCTCACAGTATCGTGCTCAACATATAAGTCCAGTTCACAGAGAAATAGATTGACTCGTATCTTCCAAGTGTGCTCCTGTTCTAAGCACCGATATTAGTACAAACATGTTCAAAATGAATAGAGTCCTCAGGATTGAATGCAAGTGAGACTTTATACCCAAAACACGTAGTGTAAGCTGCAATAAAGTCTCACTTGCATTCAATCCTGAGGACTCTGCTTATGCTTATGATTACTGTTTGTAATAGTATCTTGCTTAATTAAGTTTGGCTTAATTTCTAGTACAGTAACCACATGCCGCTGAATCATATATATATATTTTGCTACGCATCCATTGTTCATTGTTTATGGGATTTATTAATTTTATTTTTTCCTTATTATTTATTTCATTATTAGATTTTGTGGGAAAAAAAAAGATTGAATAAAATTGTGATAAGACTAGAAATAAAAGGATGAAAGAAAAGCACTTGAAGCTCGTGACAAATACAGAAATAGAAAAGTACAGGTATTCTAATTATAATTTTGTTTCTTCCATCACAACATGGAAACAAAGGAGAGCGCATGCAGATGACACAAACATTCTTTCCACCTTTGACCGAGCACTTCAAGTAAAATGGAGGGAAAAGATGGACCAGGGTTTGTTTCGTTATCCCTTGCAACATATACAGACTAGAATATTAAACCAGCATTTTGGTTGTGATTAATGTAATCCCTCTTGAATTTGGGGCATGTTTTACTTATACCAGACCCATTGCTTTGCCTTCCCCAAATTTTAACACAAGATCTTATGGAGTTTGGAATGGAATCTATTCTTCTCAGTTCCCATCCAGGATTTAGAGTTGGATTTAACATAGCTCCCAACCGTCCCGTTTTCGGCGGGACTGTCACGTTTTTGGGGTCCTTTCCCGCTGTCCCGGCACCCCCTCTCTGTTCCCGCATTGCCCCGTTTTTCCCAGGCGTCTGGTACATTTTTAAAGCTAAAAACGCTAAACCGGAAGTACACTAGCAGGCTTTAGGACCCTGCAGTTGGAGACTCCCAGTCCTGCCTGCTGGGGGCGGGGCTATTGACAGAATGGAGGTGCTGGAGATTCAGCATGGAGAGGGAGGAAACTGCACGATCTACAGTATATTATTCATTACAGCACTTGATAAGAATTTCTTTTTTTTTTAAAGCACTTTTGAACAGTAGGGTGTAGTTTCCCTTGAATCTGCCAGCTCTAACCACTAGAGGGAGGAGGAGGTGCCTCCAGACCTCATTAGACTGAATCCGGAAGTGAGAGATACAGCATGGAGGCAAGGTTAGCAGAGGAACGGTGATAGAGGATTTTTTATCCAGTGAGAGAGGATTGTGATCCAGCCATAACCGTAGACCGAGGACTGAGAGTGTCTGGGCAGTAAATCATCTGGGGAAAGAAGAGGAGCAGATGGCCAATTGGCCCCCAGCTCCCTAGTCACATGGTTCCCTGGACAGGTCACACTATATAAAGAGAGAAGCAGGTATGGTCTTTCACCCCCCAGGGACTGTCGGCTTAAGCATGTTTGTTCAAACTGTAAATGATTACACTTCATTGCATGCATGTATGATTGACTCATATCTAATATATATATACAAACTCATACACTAACACACAGACATCAGAACCACCTTTTGGATTGTACTGGAAGTGTCGGTGTTTTAGAAATACACGTTAAATATACACATAGTACAACCGAACATCAAGATAAGGCAGATAGTTTCCCTTATATTTGTTGCATAACGCTCACATTTTTCTGCTTTCTGTATCCATTTGTTCTGATGAATTTATACAGGAAGATATTTAAATCCAGGGTTTAGAATTTTTTTTTTTATATATTTATTGTAATAAATTGTATATAGTTCAGTCCAAGCGCCACTGTAAATTACAACTGCTGTGCAGAGTTTGAATCTCCTGTGATTGGCTGAAGGTGACAATGCGCACTTTATTTAATCTAAACCAGGAAGCAGTCATTAATTTTCAATGCTGCTGCGGAGGATCGCGTGTTAGGTAAATATCTTCTACCTTTGTCTGTGGCTCCTGGTCATTTGATTGAAGAACGGAAGGTAATGGATAACAGGTTTTTTTTCTTTATCTACTTTCCAGAAATCTGCACCACAGTCAGTATAATGTGACGGCAGAGACTGGATAGGATGGTTCGATTCGCTTCCCACGTTCTCCGCACGTTACACGGGGTATTCGCTGTGTATAAACCGCCTGGAGTGCACTGGAAATTGGTGCGTGATACCGTGGAGACGAATCTGCTGAAAGGTAAGGAACGCATTGGATTGTTCCTACTATAGTATAGTATTTGAGGTTAATTAAAGACAAACGTCTGTCCAGTCCAACCCATCTAGCAATATCCTCATTTCCTGCCTAACTGTTGATCCAGAGGAAGGCAAAAAAAAAACCACCAAATTTATGAAGGGGAAAAAAATTCCTTCCTGACTCCAAGTGGCAATCGGAAATTTTCCTGGATCAACTCTACTTTATGTATCAATACCAGTAACTTGTAACATTCCTTGTTTGTAGAAACTCATCCAGCTTTTTATTAAACTGACCAATGAACCTGCCATAACAACGTCCACTGGAAGACAGTTCCATAGCTTTACCATTCTCACAGTGACAAACCCTTTCCAACTCTACTTATGTATCAATCCCAGTAACTTGTAACATTCTCTGTTTGTAGAAACTCATCCAGCTTTTATTAAACTGACCAATGAACCTGCCATAACAACGTCCACTGGAAGACAGTTCCATAGCCTTACCGTTCTCACAGTGAAAAGCCCTTTCCGAACTTCTAGCCTAAACCTTTTTTCTTCAAGTCTTAAGGGATGTCCACATGTCCTCTGACATGTTCTATTGGTGAACAATGCCCCAGATAGTTTATTGTATGGCCCGTTAATGTATTTATACACAGTAATCATATCCTCACGCAAGCGCCCTTTCTCCAGCGTACATAATTGTAACTTTTCCAGTCTCTCTTCATATTCAAGCTCCCCCAATCCCCTTATTAATTTAGTTGCCCTTCTCTGAACCCTTTCCATTTCCAAGATGTCCTTTTTGTACACAGGATTCCAAAATTGCACTGCATATTCCAAATGAGGCCTTACCAATGCTTTGTAAAGAGGGAGAATAACATTTTCCTCCCTTGAATCCATACCTCTCTTTATACAAGACAATACCATGCTGGCTCTGGCTGCATCACCTTACATTTCTCAACATTGAATCTCATCTGCCCAATGTGACAATCTATCTAGATCCCCCTGCAACGATTGCACATCCTCTGAAGTTCTTAATGGTCAACAAAGTTTTGTGTCGTCAGCAAACACAGAAACTTTGCTGACAATACCCACTTTCAAATCATTAATAAATAGCTTAAATAGAAGCGGCCCCAACACAGAACCTTGTGGCCCCCACTTAGCACTTTAGTCCATAATGATGAAGCCCCATTTACAACTACTCTCTGCATCCTATTCATTAACCAACTTTCTATCCATGTACAAATGTGCCACCTTACCGTGGGTTTGAATAGACCTCAGTAGGCACTCAGACAAAATGGGAATCTGCAGTGTCTAGACTAGTGGAATGTCAATCTAGACAAGTGTTGTCCAACATTGGAACTCGGGTTTGGAAACCCAAGGCATGCTGGGAGTTTTCAACATCACTGATCTAGACTATCCTCTGTATGAGCGCTAATAACGGGTAAAATGTAGGTTAACTCAATTAAATGAAGTTTATTTTAGCTGCACATGGGTCACCTGAGAATTTTATTTACATCTTTCAGATCTGAATGTATTAAAACAGGCTCCACCCCGACACAAGATTCGGTTCCTACCAGGGGCCACAGAGGGAAGTAATGGGGTAGAATTAATCAGGGTTCCCGTGACTGTTCCTGTTTTAGCTGATCATGTGCTGGGTAAGTTAAAGTAACCTTGCCTCCTTTTTTCCAGTTATTCTGTTAGTCTGTTTTTTAATAACCTTGGTACACACCACACAATATTTTGGCCCGATCGACTGATAGTTGAGTGCTTTTCGAATACGACCGCCCGTTCGTTCGTCTGAATCGGACAAATATACAATCGGACATGTCCAAAGCCATGACTGATCGTGCAGTTCTCTATGGACTGCACACTAGCTTGCGGCAAACTGTTGACCGTGGCCACTATTGCCGCGACCCACAGTGCTTCCTCGTGGAGAGTCCGTCCTCTGGAGATCCCCAGAACTACAATATATATGTATTAATACCAGTAATTCTCAATATTATATAGTATCCCTGTACCAACCAGAACTACAGTATATGTATTAATACCAGTAATTCTCAATATTATATAGTATCCCTGTACCAACCAGAACTACAGAATATGTATTAATACCAGTAATTCTCAATATTATATAGTATCCCTGTACCAACCAGAACTACAGCATATGTATTAATACCAGTAATTCTCAATAATATATAGTATCCCTGTACCAACCAGAACTACAGCATATGTATTAATACCAGTAATTCTCAATAATTTTTAGTTTTAAAAACTTATCCAGGCCACTTTTAGAGCTATTCAATGAACTTCCACATCTGCTGGAAGACAGTTCCACAGTTTCCCTGTTCTCACTGTAAAGAAACCTTTCCTAACCTGAAGATGACGCTTCTTTTCTTCCGACCTTAAAGGATGTCCACGTGTCCTCTGATATGACCTATTAGTGAACAATGCACCAGAGAGTTCATTGTATGGCCCATTAAAACATTTATATAAAGTGATCATATCCCCACGCACACATAGCTTGTCCAATGAAAACAGCCCTAATTGTCTAATCTGCCTGCATAGTCAAGCCCCTCCATTCCCCTTATTAATTTAGTTGCCCTTCTGTGAACTGCTTCCATTTCAAAGATGTCCGTTTTGTATATGGGATACCAAAACTGCACTGCACATTCCAAATGAGGCCTTACCAGTGCCTTGTAAAGAGAAAAAATATTTTCCTCTCTGGACTATTCAAGAAGACCATCTAGCAATACTAAAAGACTTTCTCCGCCACGTAGGCCTGCTCCCAATTACTGAGTGCAATCAAGAAGATCCACAAAAAGACAATAAGGAAACATCACCAGATGCCAAAAAAAATTTCTTGAAAGCTTCAAAAACTACCATCACTCCCTATATAACGACAAAGCTCCCGAAGCCAAGACCCAAATCCTACAACAATTCCTAAATAGAATTTTACTTCCCACAAAATCTTTCTTTGCAGACGATATAATCCTTTTCATATCCTCCCCTACTATCTCCCTCCCTAACCTATTGAACTACATTCATAAATTCCAGCCGATCTCTGGATTAACAATAAACCCAGAAAAATCCCAATTCCTCCCCCGGAAGAGGAACTCTTATCCTTGACATCACACTTCCACCTTCAATGGAGAACAAAAGATCTCAAATATCTAGGAATAACTATCACTACATCCAGGGCCGGATTTACACCTCAGAAGCCTGTGGGCCCAAAGTGCCTATTGAAACAGATCCTTACTGAAGGAGTCAAAGTGGTTTCGAGGAGAGTGAGGTCAGTCGGGAGTATAGTATCACCTAGTTTATCCTGGAATGATAGACAGACGAAGAGAGGAGAATTATGGTTATCACGCAAAGGTAATCATAAATGTGGTAAAACAATATGTAGAACATGTAAGTGTATTTGGAAAGGGGACACATTTGTTTCATCAGTCACACAGAAGGAATATAAAATTAATGATTATGTGAATTGCGATACTTCAAACGTGATATATTTAATCACTTGTAGAAAATGTTCTAAACAATATGTAGGGAGAACTACCAGACCCCTTAAGGAAAGGGCAAGAGAACCTAAATTCCATTTTCAAAAAAGAGGAAAAAACTCCAGTTGGTAAACAGGTAGGGAATGTGTTTTAATTCTGTCGGGCCAGTAATTGGGGCTAGTATTTTTCTGCTTGATTTATAAGGGATATTGGTCTATCGTTTTTTTGGATCCAGGGGTATTTTCTGGTTTGGGAATTATGTGATGTGGGTTGAGTCATTTCTGGTGGGAGGGTTTTTTCCCCTGCCATTATTTCGTTAAATAGTCTGTAAGTCAATGGGGGACAAGTATGGTGTTGTATTTTTTATAGTAAAGTCCTGATCGACATCGGGTCCTGGTGCTCTTGTGGTTTTGAGGGTTTTTATTGTGTGGAAACTCTAGTATGGTAACTGGTTTTCCCTAATGGTATCTTGCATGTTTTGGGTAGTTTGGGAGATTGGTATCAATTTAAAAGTTTTTGTTGTTTGTTAGGGTCTGGGTCGGTGTGTTGGGAGTATAGAGTGGATATTATTCGTGGAATGTTTTTTGTATATTTTGGTCTGGATTTCTGGTCCTCGTTCCCTTGTGGAATTTGGTGCGTTTTGATTCTGTGTCTGGTTGGTTTGGAGTAAGTAGGTTGGCCTAATGGTCGGTCTGCTTGTTCGCATTGTAAATACATAGTCGTTTTTTTGCCAGGTCAGTTTTTTTTCTACTCTAGCTATTGTGAATTATGCATGAATTTGGTTGTCTTATCACTTTGATTTGGGGGTATAATGTATCATCAGCTGTCTCAGCGTGCCTGTTTCTTTCTAAATTGGGAGTCAAATTTAGTTTTCGTGAATTGATTCCTGAAATTTTTTTCTTGTGTTGAGAGGCAGTTTTATGAGGATTGCCTCTGATGAAGGGTTTGTGGGCCTGCCCACACACTGCCCATGGAAATTCTGGGAGTTCTTGATCATTGAGAAGTGAAGTATTCGGTTAATGATCTAAATACCGTCTTGTTTGATGTATGGTGAGTTCATAGTGACCGCATTGAGTCTCCCTACGAAATTGTTTGAGGGGGGGGTGTGGGATTTGAGAATTGGATTTTGACTATTTTGTTGTCCGGAATCCAGGCACACTGTTCCAGCGTGGCTTTTTTGTGTTTTAATGTACAAAATGTGGTGTTTCCCATCATATAATCTAATCTTCATAACATTTGTGGGGAGCTGAATAGAATGAATAGTCTTTAACTGTTTTGTTTAATTCCCTCCAGCAGGTCGACAGCGACATATCATCCATATAGCTATATACATTTTTAAGACGTTTTTTGCTGTATTTCTAATTTGCGGTGCTGGACCTATCCCATGTTAGGTTCATAGGGAAATTAGGTCCCCGCGATTAAGGTGTTAGGGTATTAGGTGTGTTTACAGTGTGTAATGGTATTGGAGGACAAACTTGTGTTGGTTTTGTATTGGGCATAAATGTTAAGTAGTGAGTAGGGTATAGTTTTCTATGGAGCAATTCCAGTAGGAGGAATCTCCCCTCCTCGCCTTTTCTGAGTGTTTTTATTTGTGTGTCTAGGGATTTGTGGAACAGTAATTGAGACCCCATTTTTTTTATTAGGGCCCGAAGCCCCAATTCGCTGTCAGGTCATCCCCTACAACACATTGTCAAAATGGTGGCTTGGACACAAATGTTTAACACAGTGGTTTGTATCCCATATTTGTGATTTCTGGACGCGGTAGCTACAAGATAATCAACCATAATAAAGTCGCTGTGATTCCCACTTGGTTTAAAACTTTGACAACGTGTAATTCTTTTTGTGATAAACCTGGGCAAACATCTCTAGTTTTTATTTTTAAACACATCTCTAGCATGTAGATATCTCAATTTTTGACATTTTTCTTGTATTTAGACATCTCTAGTGTTTAGACATCCCTAGTTTTTAAACATCTCTTATTTTTTTTAACATCTCTAGTCCTCTAGATTTTTAACATCTCTAGTTTTTTTCGACTCTCTTAGTTTTTAGACGGTCTCTCTTTTTTAGACATCTCTAGCTTTTCGACATCTCTAGCATTTTAGATTATCTCTAGCTTGTAGTCAAGCACCCTTGGATCTATGATTTTAACCAAGTGAGCTACTATAAGTGTATGCTTGTGAAGGTCTCATTCATCCATGTCTGGTATATCTGTTTTTGTCTCAATTAGATCAACTGGACTTGAAATGTCAGTTTCCTTCGAAGACTTTTCGGCTAGTCATCCGACCTGGCTTTCTCATTCAGAATGACTTTGTACTAGGGTTACTGCTGGGTTAATAGGACACTACAAAATCACTCTGTTTAATTTTTAAGCCACTACGCCCCCAGAGACCTACTGTGTAGGTCGTATGAACCATCAAATGTTAATACATGGAAAATAAATCTGTCAGATGGATTTTCACTATCAAAAAAATTTTTTACATTCAGCACTGGTGGCGGTTTAACTTATGTATATTGTAGGCGCATTCTAGTCAAACCCTTTGAATTATACGTCTTTATTAGCATAACTTAATACCCATCACAACCCCAAACCAGAAATTAATTTTATAATTAAAGTAAAATCACTTCAATCTCTGTCCTCTGGATCTAAAAGGCCTATTTCCCCCCCGTCCTTTCGAGAAAAATTTTAATATGTTAATCAGGACCCCCCTAAACCTTGGTTACTTTTTGATTAACTTGTCAAATGGTTTCCAAGTGTGAGACAATTATACTTTGAATTCCTTCCCTCTGTTCTCCACTGCTGCCGCCGACAATGCCTTTTCCCTTCACACACAACATCACGTCATCAGAGAGGCTTGCCTGGAATGTCCATCACAGCCAATTTTTGGCTGTGGACCGGGACGGGCCCGTACCAGGAGTTACAGGGAGCAATCGGAGTGGATCGTGACTTTTGTAACCGGTAAGTATAAATTCCTCACGCTGGGAGCATATTTGACAATTATCCCAAACCCTATAGTTTTGGGGGTCCTGCATACCTTAAATTTTTATTCAAAGGGGTGGGACATACCCTTTTAAATGAAATAATCCATGGCGGTATAAATTAGCTCAATAACGATCTTGAGAAATTCGGTTCCGGTCTTTTGTGGTGTAAGCATGAGTGTTTTATAAATACGTGGAGAGTAAATAACAAACCAAGCTTAAGATGTGGATGTGAGCAGAGCTGAGGCTCTCAGATGAGTGAAATTTTGATTGAGGAACTCGAGTGCGCATTGTGTGGGCACGAAACCTAGGTTCGTCTCACACGAGACTAATCAGGTCACCAAATCTTGATTTTAATACGCAAAAAAAATGGCCTGTTGTGGCTGCGTTTGTTTAGATAAACAAATGAAAACCTTCATGTATTTGATTATTACTGATTCCTGTTTACCTGGCGTTTTCTAATACTTGCGAGTAATGTGTTTGGTGTTTTTGGTAGTGGGCAGCGGTTTACGGAAAGCCTGGTCTGCCGCTTTGGCTTTGTCTTTGATCACTGAGCATCCGGTTTTGCTATGTAGCTTGAGGTCCCGTTGTGGTCCTGGCTTTCCGTGTCGTTTCCATCTTGCTGTTTGAGTTGTTTAAACCGCTACTCGCGTGGCTGGCCACCGATGTGCGGACATGCAGTGGATGCGTTAGTATTTTAGTGATTGGAGATGTTGACATATATGGTGGAAGTTGTTCAGGTTACTGATTTTTTCTTAGCAGCCATTTTTTGATGAAAAAGGAAGACGTCAGAATGTATCCTGTAAGTACAGGATTGGTGGCTTGGAGTGCACATAAGGACTATATAACATTTTCCCACGCTACCAAACTCTCATTAATATAAAAAGTACAAAATGCTAAATAATTACCCCTGGGTTTAACGCCTCTATCAGCAACATTTTTGCATGGGAGCTATGAATAAACGGGAACAGCGCGGGCAAAAGGGGGGGGCAGTGGAAAACTGCCAGTGCGCAGGCTGCCGCGAGATGTCTCAACCAGGCCGGCACACACGTTCCTTCTCCTTCATTTCGGATATGTTTGGGTATAGTTCTTGTTTAGAAATTTAGGATAGGATTTTGTTGAAAAGTGCTCCCTGTAAGAAAATTATATGGGATGGTGTTCCTCGTATGATTATAAGCCAAGGCCCTTTTGTGGTAAGAGTTCAAGCCTCTTACGTTATGGGATATACAGGTTAATGACCTGGGTGGTTTTGGTCCACCATCGCATTATAGTATCACTGCATTTAACATCTGGTGGTTACACTTTAATGCTGTATTAGTTGCATATGTCATCAAGCTTTCGTCTATTATCATATAATACATTTTGGAATCTTTAGACATATTTATTCTAACAGTAGGGGGGCGATTTTGTGTTTGCTCGTATTTTCTTATATAGGAACCATACCAATCTAATAAGGATGGGTAAACAGGACCAAAGTATATATGTATAACTTGTGGCCATAGTCTAATTGTCTATAAGACCCATTGTTTGTTTATAGTCATATGGTACATTTCACAGCCATTTCTTATATAATATTACACCGAGTTTGATGAAAGGGGGGTAAACAGGTTAGAACATATAAACAAAAATATAAAACAATAACAGGTTTGTCTGTAAATCAGACATTTATTTCTCATCTCGATTCAGAGATGGGAAAGTCCACTATCTGTGGTTGGGGGTGTCGGTTTCCCTTTTCCATATGTTATGGGATTTGTATGAGTACAATTTTAAGTATTTAGTTGTTTGTAGTTACGGTTTTGCAGGCCTGGGGACTTGTTGTGGCTGGTTGGTCCGAAGCTGGTGTTTTCCTTTGGATGGGTGACGAGACTGGTGTCCACGTTCTCTGCAGGGCGCGTTGTGCTTGGTGGTTTGGGGTGGTGTTGGGGTTGGTACTTTTATTTAAGTACGTAGTGTTTGTAATCCATCCATGACGTTGGTAATCACATATTGTGTGTTGTTTGTTGAGAGAGAAGTTTAAATGGGTATCCCCATCTGGTACTTATTTGTGGTCCTTAATGCTTTCGTTATAGTTTTTAGGGATTTACGTTTGGCCAGTGTTTGGGGGCCAGATCAGCGTAAAGTTGAAACTTATTCCTTGAAATTCCGGTTGGGGTTTTTGCGTGCTTCTTGTAGTAGTAATTCTTTGTGGTGTAGTAGTGCAGTCTAGTGATAATGTCTCTTGCAGAGTTCAATTGGTGGTTTGGCGAGTGCTCTATGTGCTCTGTCACAGATGATTTATCTTTTTCTAGTCCGTAGTAGTGATGAAAAGATAGAGTCCGTGATTTCCCAGGCGTTTGCGTATTTTTTCGGGGATGCCCCTGATTCTTAGATTGCACCTCCTTGATCTATTTCTAGATCTTCTATTGTGATGATATGCGGTCATATGTGTTTGTAGGGAGGAGATGTCATCTTTCGCGATTTGTATTGTTTCAGTTAGGTCTCTTGCTTGGATTCTATATCACTTATACGTTGTCCAGATCATGCAGATCTGTTTTGATTGGTTCAGGGCTAGATTTAGCTCTTCTTTAGTAGTGAGCGAAAGTCTGATATGTTGGATTTGGAGTTGCCATGTTTGATCTATTGTTTTTATAGTTATTGGTTGTAGGTTTTCTGAGTCGTTTTTTCTTTGTGTTCTGGAGATTGTCTGCTTTGGTGTTGGAAGCTATTTATTTAGCAGTTGTTTGTTTGTTGGTATATTTTTGGGTGGCATTCCGAGGTTTTTTCGATCAATATGTGGGGAGAGGTCTTGTCTGGTTCCTGGGGCAATTTTGTTGGATGGTGGTGGTGGACTGTAGTTGTCCTGCCTTATAAAGTTTTTGTCCTATGCGTTGTTTTTTTTTTTCTTTTTTTTTTTTCTTTTCTTTCCCTCCCCTGTGCGTTTGGTCCTGGTAGTTTTTTAGTGTTAAGGTCTGTTTGATTATGTTATTTTTTATATTGTCCCGTACCTTTATAGTATTCCGATGGGTTCTTCCTTGCCATAGGAACTCTCCGTTCGTTGATGAGATTAGGTTGTGCTGGTTTTTGGTAGGCCGCGTAACCTCAGCCCCGTGTTTCGGTCTGTGGGAGCCTCCCACGTCAGGTTGCTTTCAGCCTCGCCGTTTTCCGTCCTGCCTCCCGTCTGATGGTGTGTCGGTTGTTCGGCTACTCTGCTCTAACCCCTTGGTCGCGTCCCGCTGTGAGGCCTCCACCCGTGGTCTGGTGTACGTCTGCCCCGCCGTTCGGGATCGTCCGTCTCGTCTCTCTCCCTCCTTCCTTCTCTTTCTTTTTGTTTTTTTTTTGGTCTCGGTAACTCCGGTAGGTTCCGTTGTACTTTAGTTACTCCCTTTTTGCTGTATACTTCTGTGCTGGTTGGTAGCTAGTGAATATGGGATCGGTGAGGAGCTCTAAGATGGTGTGTCTGCCATCTTCGCTGCTCACGAGCGCCCCCTTTATTGTATAGTTAAAGTGCATATTCCCCCTCTTTTTTTTTTAAATGTATTTATTAGAAATATGAGAAAAAATACAAGCAATATGTACAGTTTCATATATGTGGTACAAATGAATTTGCTGGAAGAAAGAAGAAGAGCAAAAAAAAAAGGAAGGAGGGAAATGTTTATATACATACATTGCATTATAACTCTCAACAGTTTTAGTATATTCCATTTCCTTTAGTACTGGTTTATATTTTCAAGGAATAGAAATTTATAATAAAGCTGTTTTATGGAGGTTTTTTCTATAATTCATCAAACAGATTGAGTTCCTTGTTTGTCTGTTATAGTAAGGGGAGATCTTTTCCCCATGATTGCATGCTTTCTTCTTTGGGTATATTGGAGTCTGGTTAGGAAGGGTTTATCAGATAGTTCTGGTTGATCCACGGATACTTTTCGATGCCAAAGGAATCCCCCCCTCCCATTTTATGCGGTTTTTTGCCTTCCTCTGGATCAACTGTTAAGTAGGGTTAAAAAGAGGGTGTAAAGGTTGGACTAGATGGATTATGTCTCTAAACACCTCCAATACTATGTTACTATGTAACTGTTATACAGACATTATGAGTAGGGTATAAAGGTTGGACTAGATGGACATATGTCTTTATATAACCTCCAATACTATGTTACTATGTAACTGTTATACAGACATATGGGTAGGGTATAAAGGTTGGACTAGATGGATGTATGTCTTTATACAGCCTCCAATACTATGTCACTATGTAACTGTTATACAGATATTATGGGTAGGTATAAAGGTTGGACTAGATGGATGTATGTTTTATATACCTCCAATACTATGTTACTATGTAAATTTTATACAGACATTATGGGTAGGGTATAAAGGTTGGACTAGATGGATGTATGTCTTTATATAACCTCCATACTAGGTTTACTATGTAAATTTTATACAGACATTATGGGTAGGGTATAAAGGTTGGACTAGATGGGTGTATGTCTTTATACAACCTCCATACTATGTTACTATGTAACTGTTATACAGACATTATGGGAAGGGTATAAAGGTTGACTAGATGGATGTATGTCTTTATACAACCTCCAATACTATGTTACTATGTAACTGTTATACAGACATTATGGGAAGGTATAAAGGTTGGACTAGATGGATGTATGTCTTTATACAACCTCCAATACTATGTTACTATGTAACTGTTTATACAGACATTAGTAAGGGTATAAAGGTTGGACATGATGATGTATGTCTTTATACAACCTCCAATACTATGTTACTATGTAACTGTTAACAGACATTGTGAAGGGTATAGGATGGACTAGATGGACGTATGTCTTTATACAACCTCCAATACTATGTTACTATGTAACTGTTATACAGACATTATGGGAGGTATAAAGGTTGGACTAGATGGACGTATGTCTTTATACAACCTCCAATACTATGTTACTATGTAACTGTTATACAGACATTATGGGAAGGGTATAAGGATGGACTAGATGGACGTATGTCTTTATATAACCTCCAATACTATGTTTACTATGTAACTGTTAACAGACATTTGGAAGGGTATAAAGGTTGGACTAGATGGACGTATGTTTTATACAACCTCCAATACTAGTTTACTATGTAACTGTTATACAGAAATTAGGGGAAGGGTATAAATGTTAGACTTGATGGAAATATGTCTTTATTCAACCTCAATTACTATGTTACTATGTAGTTGCAATTTTTGGATAAGAAGGTTTTTAGTGTGTTGCTCCGTTATTAGTCTTACCAGTTCAGGGAAGGCTGTTGGTTTTATGGCTGCACGTTGACGGGAAAAGAAATTGTTGTGTTTTACATGTGGGGAAAATGCTAAAGGAGATAGTGCTTCCGTCTACAGGCATCTCAGAGAATTATTTTGTCTGTATGTAAAATTTGGGAGCAGTCGTAGATGTGTTTGCATTGTCCGTTTGGAAGCCTGAGTGGGAAAGTCCTGGGGGGAAATTTTGGTTAAAAAAATTGGGATGAAATACGCGGAAGATCTTTGAGTGTATAGTCCCATATAGAAAGAGTTTTTGGTTGTAGGCAGGATTGATTGAGGTAGTGATCTTAGTTTAGCTGAGAGCCATACTGTACCATGGGATTTTGAGAAATAAAGACTTTCTATTTTAGACCAATTGGGAAGCTTGTTTGACACAGATATTTTGTGCTGCAATAAAACAGAGTTGGATCTTTAGAAGGCCCAGTCCACTACTACGGCGTTTTTTCATCAGTATGTGAAAGCTTATTCTGGATCTTGCGTGGGACGACAACAATGCCCAATCTCTTTCTGGGGTTTCAGAGGTTTCTCCAATGAAGTAAAGCAGTTTAGGGAGAACATTCATCTCTATTGTGTTTAGGCGACCTAGCCATGAGAGTGGGAACCAGTTGCATTGTTTATTGTTCGGAGTAGCGGGGGGGGGTAATTGACTTAATAAAGGATATGGTATGATGTAGTCAGGACCAGATTTACCATTAGGCACGGGCCTAGGGCGCCTGAGGTTGGAGGGGCGGCTGTCAATCTCCTCCCACCAATCCAACTCCTTTGCAGTCTATTTAAAGGATGGGGCTAAGGGCGCCAGGCTAACATCCAGTGGCTCAAACCTCCCCTGTTCCCCGCTTCTCACCCACTCCAAGGCTGGTCTCTATCTCCCCAGCGTACCGGAACGTGGTCACGTGTTTCAAATCCCGCAGTCAGAATCAGTAATCTTCAGAATGTGCTCACTGCACGGGGCTAGTCCACGCCCCCATCAAATACTCACACATATTGTCCTACGGACCTGGCTTGGCACCACTTTTAATCCAATTCCTGATTCAACATCTCGCAGCCCGTTTTGGTAAAAAAATTCTTTATTTGCACATCACTTTTAAAAATCCAATAGACATCGTGAAGAAGAAATTAGCACAAACTGTCTGACGCGTTTCGGGTCAGGTGACCCTTACTCATGACCTAGTGTGTCATATCTACCACTCCCTTAAAAAGGAATGATATCCAATCAAAGGTATATACTTTAACACTTAAGCTGGGTACACACGTAACGATAAAGCCCCGATAACCGTCGGTCCGACGGTATCGGGGCTTTATCGTTACTGTGTGTACGTTCGTTCCCCCGAACGAGCGCGCGGCCGCGAACGATCGGGTCGGCCATACGCTCGTTCGGGAAAGGCCGAAAATTTCCATCGGCCGCGCTAGACTCCCTATAGGAGTCTAGCGCGGCCGATGGAAACACACAGTCCCGAGCGTTCTCCCTATAGGGAGAAGGCTCGGGACTGTGTGTATGCAGATCTTTGAAAGATGGCAGACAGGATCTTGCAGATCCTGTCTGTCATCTTTCAGAAATCGTTACTGTGTGTACCTAGCTTTAGTATACCAAGTCAAATTAACACATTAAACAAGACAGCACACAGAGACATACTAAATAATATGTATGTCATTCCCACAAGTGGCAGAAAGTCCCATATATATATATTCACAATAAAATAATTAAAAAACATCATCTATCTTTTGATCAAAAAATGGAGAAAGAAGATTAATTCCTCCAATTAATCAATCCTCTATCTGCATAAAGGTTCAGTGTTACATAAGGAAAGGGGATTCCCATTGATATTTGGAATCAATCTAAATCTGCTCAGGAAAGGGACATTCATAATGTTACATTAAGTTATACAACTAATGTCCCATCTATAATTAAGTCCATCTGGCACTCTTGTACAAAGCTTAAAGATCCAAAAGGCTTCCCTCTTGTTATAAATTCCAGAATATCTCCTCCCCTAATGCCACACACCGCACCTTTTCTATAATTTGCACTTTACAATCTTGGATATTACCATCATTACAATACATGAAAGCGAAAGATGACATCTCCTTCCTACAAACACATATGACCGCATATACATCCAAATAGAAGATCTAGAAAATAGATCAAGGAGGTGCAATCTAAGAATCAGGGGGATCCCCGAAAAATACGCAAAAGCCTGGGAAATCACGGAATCTATCTTTCATCACTACTACCGGACTTAGAAAAGATAAACTCATCGTGACAGAGCACATAGAGCACTCGCCAAACCACCAATTGATACTCTGCCAAGAGACATTATCACTAGACGCACTACTACACCACCAAAGAATTACTACTACAAGAAGCACGCAAAAACCCCAACCTGGAATTTCAAGGATATAAGTTTCAACTTTACGCTGATCTGGCCCCCCAAACACTGGCCAAACGTAAATCCCTAAAAACTATAAAGAAGCATTAATGGACCACAAAATAAGATACAGATGGGGATACCCATTTAAACTTCTTTCTCACAAACAACACACAATATGTGATTACCAACGTCATGGATGGATTACAAACACTACGTACTCTAAATATTAAAGTACCAACCCCAACACACCCAAACCACAAACACAACGCAGACCCTGCAGAGAACGTGGACACCAGTCTCGTCACCCATCCAAAAGGAAAAACACCAGCTCTGGACCAACCAGACCACAACAAGTCCCCAGGGCCTGCAAAACCGTAACTACAAACAACTAAATATTAAAATTGTACTTCATACAAATCCATAACATATGGGAAAAGGGAAACCGACACCCCAACCACAGTAGTGGACTTTCCATCTCTGAATCGAGATGAGAAATAAATGTCTGATTTACGACAACCTGTTATTTGTTTTGATTTTGTTTATATGTTCTAACCCTGTTTACCCCCCTTTCATCAACCGGTGTAATATTATATAAGAAATGGCTGTGAAATGTACCATATGACTATAAACAAACATGGGTCTTATAGACAATTAGACTATGGCCACAAGTTATACATATATACTTTGGTCCTGGTTACCCCCTCCTTATTAGATTGGTATGGTTCCTATATAAGAAAATACGAGCAAACACAAAATCGCCCCTACTGTTAGAATAAATATGTCTAAAGATTCAAAATGTATTATATGATAATAGACGAAAGCTTGATGACATATGCAACTAATACAGCATTAAAGTGTAACCACCAAGATGTTAAATGCAGTGATACTATAATGCGATGGCTGGACCAAAACCACCCAGGTCATTAACCTGTATATCCCATAACGTAAGAGGCTTGAACTCTTACCACAAAGGGCCTTGGCCTTTAATCATAACGAGGAACACCATCCCCAATAATTTTCTTACAGGAGACGCATTTTCAACAAAATCCTATCCTAAATTTCTAAACAAGAACATACCCAAACTATTCCGCAATGGGCCCTAATAAAAAAAATGGGGTCTCAATACTGTTCCACAAATCCCTAACACACAAAATAACACACTCAGAAAGGATCTTTTCATCACTACTACCGGACTTAGAAAAAGATAAACTCATCTGTGACAGAGCACATAGAGCACTCGCCAAACCACCAATTGATACTCTGCCAAGAGACATTATCACTAGACTGCACTACTACACCACCAAAGAATTACTACTACAAGAAGCACGCAAAAACCCCAACCTGGAATTTCAAGGATATAAGTTTCAACTTTACGCTGATCTGGCCCCCCAAACACTGGCCAAACGTAAATCCCTAAAAACTATAACGAAAGCATTAATGGACCACAAAATAAGATACAGATGGGGATACCCATTTAAACTTCTCTTCTCAACAAACAACACACAATATGTGATTACCAACGTCATGGATGGATTACAAACACTACGTACTCTAAAATATAAAGTACCAACCCCAACATCCCCCCAAACCACCAAGCACAACGCAGACCCCTGCAGAGAACGTGGACACCAGTCTCGTCACCCATCCAAAAGGAAAAACACCAGCTCTGGACCAACCAGACCACACAAGTCCCCAGGGCCTGCAAAACCGTAACTACAAACAACTAAATACTTAAAATTGTACTTCATACAAATCCATAACATATGGGAAAAGGAAACCGACCCCCAACCACAGATAGTGGACTTTCCATCTCTGAATCGAGATGAGAAATAAATGTCTGATTTACAGACAAACCTGTTATTGTTTTTATGTTTTTTGTTTATATGTTCTAACCCTGTTTACCCCCCTTCATCAACTCGGTGTAATTTTATATAAGAAATGGCTGTGAAATGTACCATATGACTATAAACAAACATGGGTCTTATAGACAATTAGACTATGGCCACAAGTTATACATATATACTTTGGCCTGTTACCCCATCCTTATTAGATTGGTATGGTTCCTATAATAAGAAAATACGAGCAAACACAAAATCGCCCCCCCACTGTTAGAATAATATGTCTAAAGATTCCAAAATGTATTATTGATAATAGACGAAAGCTTGATGACATATGAACAATACAGCATTAAAGTGAACCACCAAGATGTTAAATGCAGTGTACTATAATGCGATGGCTGGACCAAAACCACCCAGGTCAAACCTGTATATCCCATAACGTAAGAGGCTTGAAATCTTACCCAAAAGGGCCTTGGCCTTTAAATCATACGAGGAACACCATCCCATATAATTTTCTTACAGGAGACGCACTTTCAACAAAATCCTATCCTAAATTTCTAAACAAGAACTATACCCAAACATATTCCGCAATGGGCCCTAATAAAAAAAATGGGGTCTCAATACTGTTCCACAAATCCCTAAAACACACAAATAACACACTCAGAAAAGGACGAGGAGGGGAGATTCTCCTACTGAATTGCTCCATAGAAAACATACCCTACTCACTAATTAACATTTATGCCCCAAATACAAACCAACACAAGTTGTCCTCAATACCATTACACACTGGAAATCACACCTACTACCTAACACCTTAATCGCAGGGGACCTAATTTCCTATGAACCTAACCTGGGATAGGTCCAGCCACCGCAAATTAAACTACAGAAAAAACGTCTTAAAAATGTATATAAGCTACTGGATGATATGTCGCTAGTGACCTATGGAGGGAATTAAACCAAACAGTAAAGAATATTCATTCTATTCAGCTCCCCACAATGTTAGTAAGATTAGATATTATTGCTGGGAACACACCAATTTGTACATAAAACACAAAAAGCCACGCTGGAACAGTGTGCCTGGTCGACCACAAAATAGTCAAAATCCAATTCTCAAACTCCACACCCCCCTCAACAATTGTATGGAGACTCATGAGGCACTATTGAACTCACCATACATCAAACAAGAGGTATTTAAATCATTAAACGAAACTTCACTCTCAATGATCAAGAACTCCCAGATTCCCAGGGTGTGGCAGCCACAAACCCTCATCAGAGGGATCTCATAAAACTAGCCTCTCAACCAAGAAAAAATTTCAGGAATCAATTCGAAAACTAAATGTTGAACTCCACAATTTAGAACCAGGCACGCTGAGACAGATGATGATACATTATACCCCCAAATCAAATTGATAAGACAACAAATTCATGCACTATCACAATAGAAGTAGAAAAAAAACTGACCTGGCAAAAACAGACTATGTATTCAAATGGAAAAAAGCAGACAGACCATTAGCCAACCCCTACTCCCAACCACCAGACACAGAATCAAACGCATCAACTTACCACAAGGGAAAGAGACCAGAAATCCAGACCAAATATACAAAACATTCCACGAATACTATTCAACTCTATACTTCCAACACACCGACCCAGACCCTAACCAACAACAACAACTTTTAAATGATACCAATCTCCCAAAACTAACCCAAAACATGCAAGATACCATAGGAAAACCAGTTACCATACTAGAAGTTTCCAACACAATAAAAACCCTCAAAAACCACAAAGCACCAGGACCCGATGGTCTATCAGGACTTTACTATAAAAAATACAACACCATACTTGTCCCCCATCTGACTAGACTATTTAACGAAATAATGCAGGGAAAAACCCTCCCACCAGAAATGACATCAACCCACATCACACTAATTCCCAAACCAGGAAAATCCCCCCTGGATCCC
Source organism: Hymenochirus boettgeri (assembly GCA_019447015.1). Classification (NCBI taxonomy): domain Eukaryota; kingdom Metazoa; phylum Chordata; class Amphibia; order Anura; family Pipidae; genus Hymenochirus; species Hymenochirus boettgeri. Next base: position 19,448,886 of record CM033472.1, on the reverse strand, counting down.
AAAAACTATAGACCAATATCCCTTATAAATCAAGACATAAAAATACTAGCAAAATTAATGGCCGACAGAATTAACACATTCCTACCCACCCTCATACACTCAGATCAAGTAGGCTTTGTCCCAGGGAGGCAGGCCTCAGATAACACCAGGCGACTGTGCAACATCATAGCATACATAGTAAAACAACAAACACAAAGCTGTCTTGTATCTCTAGATATAGAGAAAGCTTTTGATACCCTTAACTGGTCCTTCCTATTTAAAACTCTACGAACCTACCAATTCCCGAATTCATTCCTTAACATTCTAAAAGCATATTACAAAACACCCACAGCATACATCAAACTCCCATCACAACACCAACTCCCCATTAATATACAATGCGGAACAAGGCAGGGATGCCCCCTCTCACCCATATTATTTATCCTGACAATGGAAGTAGTCGCAACACAAATAAGACAAGACACTAAAATAAAAGGGATCCAAATTGGAGAGAAAGAATATAAACTTTGCTTATTCGCAGACGACATCACCCTAACATTACAAACCCCCCAAATATCCCTACCAAATTTATACAACAACCTAAATAACACATCTCAATATACTGGATTAACACTAAACCACGATAAAACTGAAGCACTAAATTTTAATATACCTCCAAAAATAGAAGACCTACTAACCTTAAACTTTAAACTAAATTGGAAACCTACAGGAATGAAAACATTAGGCATATGGTTAACCCCCACCCTAGATACACTATACACAAAAAACTTTACCCCCTTATTACAAACACTAAAAACCGACCTAATCAAATGGGGAACAAAACCCATCTCCTGGATAGGTAGAATCAACTCTGTGAAAATGAACATACTACCCCGCATTCTATACCTATTCAGAAACCTCCCCATATATATTCCTAAAAAATGGTTGCAACCATTACAACAGCAAATTTTGCACTTCATATGGGGAGGAAGAAAAGCTAGAATCCACAAAAACATCATGCTCCAATCAAAACACAACGGAGGACTGGGAGTCCCAGATATCCACAAATATTATCAGGCGGCACAACTCTCACAAATAATACCATGGCACAACTCATCAAACATACCCAGATGGGTCGAACTTGAATCAGATCTCATAAAACCCCTACACCTACATACACTACCATGGCTACCATCCTCAAGACGACACACACAAACAATCACAAACCCAGCCACTACTTTAACACTAAGAATATGGGAACAAACTAAAACCAAACACCAACTTACCACATCACCATCCCTCATGATACCTATAACACACAACCCAGAATTTCCACCCAGTTACCAATCCAAAAACTACGACTGGTGGAAAGAAATAGGGATGTTCAGATTAACACACTTCCTCCAACTCAACAAAAACATAACCTTCAAAGAAATCCAAAAAAACAAACCTAGCCACCCACAAGGATATTTCCAATTCTTCCAAATCAAACATTACCTTAAACATACCCTGAAAAACATACCACACCCTACTTTAACCCCATTCGAACAAATATGCCTAAAAAACAAAAAAGGGAAAGGACGGTTATCCCTTATATATCAAATGATTCTACCTGAACAAAACCATCAAACCCTCACATTTATCAAAGCCTGGCACCAAGACTTAGGAACAGAACTGACCAATGAACAATGGTCAGACACTTTCCTAACAATAAATAAAGGGAGCCTAAACGTAGCGCTCAGGGAAACATCCCTAAAAGTGCTATACAGAGCATACAGAGTGCCTACACTCCTAGCCAAAATATACCCAAACACAAGCCCAGAATGTTTTAGAGGATGTACAGAATTAGGATCATTTTATCACACATGGTGGCAATGCCCGATAACGACAACCTACTGGTCCAAAATATTCGAAATCACCTCAACAGTCCTCCTGAACAACATCCTCCCGAACCCCAAAATAGCACTCCTAGGAGAAGAAATACAAGAACTCAACAATCAAAACAATAAATTAATACAATACATAATGCTGGCAGCAAAAATACACATAGGAGCACAATGGAGGAAACCCCAGCTCTACCCCAAACAGGTAATAGATAGAATAAATACTATCATGACATACGAAAAAATGTTCCACATCACAAACGACTCAACACAGCTCTTCCACAAAACATGGACACAATGGATCAACAGTACATATGCTTCACATTTGAGAGAATGGGCTTTGGGATAGTATGGAACTGAAAAAAATGTAATGATGAACTTATGCTTAAACACCAGACAAGAAAAAAATGTAATAACATGTACCAATGATACTAACCCATATCATGCATCTACTAACCTAGCAGAAACCAAACAGAATATGAAAAAGACAAAGAAAAGAAACTACAAATATCAACAACTTTATCAGCAACCCAGCAAATCAGGATACAGATACCACAATCAAACAACAAGAAAATGTACACCGAACTGAACTTCCCCAACACCCCCTCTACTACCCAAACCCAAGGTTCAACCCACACCCCCACCATATCCCAAAAATAGTTTTTGAAACAGTAATTGTTATTGTTATTACCATGTTTTACAAAAATAAAAAATTATTGACCACTAACTATACAATAAAATTGTGGTTAGTCACAGTGATGAAACTATCAGGGAGATTTAATAAAAGTTCTTATCGTTAAAAATGGTGCTACTTTTGCCCCAACCAATCAGATGTTCGCTTTCAAATGTTAAATAAGATCTGATTGGTTGGGGCAAAGTTAGCACTATTTTAAACAATAAGAAGTTTTATTGTATCTCTCTGTATATGGGTTATACCTAATTGTACAGGTCACAGTGTCTGGTTGATTCTCATTATAATTTTGCTTTAAAGGGCAAGTCCAGTAAAAAATAAAGTTTAGCTATAACTTCCCCAAACCTAGCTGTGACATGACTAAATTTTTTTAAAGATGCCCCTGAAGTCTCTTACCTGACCCGGTCCCTCGCTCATCCTCCTCTTCTCAACCAGGAAGTGGATTGGCAGTCAGCGCAGAAGCCAACTAACAAGGTTGGAAGGAGACTCCATGCAGTAATCCACTGCAAACACATTTTATTCCAGTGCTCTCTGCAACATGTTTCAGATCTTACATGGATCCTTTTTCAGAAACCCTCTGCTCCTGTTTTGCCCGCAATGAGCTTGTAACAGGGGGCGGCGCCTAGACGGCAAGGAACTGGGTCAGGTAAGAAACTTCAGGGGCATCTTTGGAATATATTAGTAATGCGAAAGCTAGGTTTAGGGGGGTGATTAATATTTATAGCTAAACTTTATTTTGACTGGACTTGCCCTTTAAGAGGATAATAATTATGGTTCATGGAGTGAATCTCTGGTTGCAGTTAAAGGAAAACAATATAGTCCACAATCTGACTATTTTAATTATCAGGTTCTTCCCATTAAATAGGTTCTTCTCTACCCCAACCTCTAAAGTTCTTAGGCTGGGTACACACCAGCAGTCAGTCGGCCGAAATTATGACCTTGATCGTTCATTCGTCTGGATCGGACGAACCAATGATCTGACATGTCTGTAAATTCTGATCGATCGTTTGCAAATTCATCCGTGGCTGAATTTGCCGCAACCGACAGACATTTTGTCGGGACAAATAGTCCCTCATTGTGTACCCAGCCTTACATCCTTTTTGCTTATTTGCCGTGAAATTCTCCAGTCCTCTATGGAACACTGACTTCTTTTCAGGTTGTTGGTGCTTAAAGGGCCTCTCCCCCCAGCGTAAAATCCCCTTAATATGCTGCTCCCCCATGTCTGGCAGCCCCAACCGCATGGTTTGTATTTTCCAAAAGCCCCCCAAACTCTTACTTGCCTCTCCTCTTTCCTCCGCTGCACTGAATGACCGGCAGCCGCGTCCCGCCCCTCTGCTTGCATTCTCGCAAGCAGAGGGCCGGCAGTGCAGCGGAGGAACGAGGGGAGGTAAGTAAGAGTTTGGGGAGCTTTTGGAAAATACAAACCATGCGGTTGGGGCTACCAGACATGGGGGAGCAGCATATTAAGGGGATTTACGCTAGGGGGAGGGATAGTAGAACGGGAGGGGGGAGGAGGGCTGCAGTACGCATGACAAATATCTACCGGAGGCAAGGTAGGAGGCAGAGTCCTGCTAGTCCTGGTGGACAGTTTTTGGGACTTTAGGGGGACTACAGGAGAACCCTATGGAGCTGGGATGTGAGGTAAGGATTACACTACACTACATGGTGGGGCCATTACTGGGGGGGATTATAGTTTTGGGGGTGGACATGCCCTTTAAACATTTAACTTTTATTGGAGAACATGTTGGGAGAACCTTGGTATTTTTGGGGGGGACAAACATGATCACATTATCATTTAATATATTAACTGATTAATATCCTATTTGTCTTACCAGTTAAAGGACCAGCCTACAGACACCTTCGAGTTGGTGCAGGACACAGACTAGACACGGGATCCTCTGGAGTTTTTGGTAGGTTACTGATTGTTTCATTGGTTTTATAGAACGTTGGCTATTTAAATTAAAGTTACTCTGAGCCAATCAGAGCACAGAATCCTGCCATGGTAGATATTCTGATTTGCCAGTGACCTGAGATGTTAAATATTCCACATTTCTGGAAACATAATAATAAAAATAAAAACAATAATAATAATTCCATAATATTGGAATCCAGTTTTTCCATTCAGGGATCCCTGATATTGTGATACGGCTGTAGGTGTTGTATAAACATTGTGTTAATTTTTTTGTATCACCCTGAATTTCTAATCAATGTTTTGTGTTTTTCAGTGTTGGGGATTTGCAACGGGAACAAACTTTTGACAGAAATGTACAACGGCCATTTAACGCGGGTATGAGATGGTTGGAGAGTTTCTATACAGCTGTCTGGTTACACCCACCTTGGAACCTACTCGTTTAGGAAAACATTATTCAATAACCCTTCTTAGCGTTAAAAATGGTGCTAATTTTGCCCCAACCAATCAGATGTTAGCTTTTAAATGTTAAATAAGATCTCTTTGGTTGGGGCAAAATTAGCACCATAATTAACAATAAGAACTTTTATTGAATCTCCTGTATAGGATGCAGAGCTAAGAGATGGAACAAACCAATTCAATGTCTTGTAGGGGTATACAGGGATTGGGTAGTTGTCTTTACTGCAGTGCTGCAAAACGAGTCTTTCCAATACAGAATTCCTTTTATAGCTCTGACTGTACTTAATAACTAACATTTTAACATGGAGATATTTGTTTTTTCTTAGTTACATTGTTACAGAAATGTAAATATTATCAGGGAGATTCAATAAAAGTTCTTTTATTCTATTGTTAAAAATAGTGGTAATTTTCCCCCAACTAATCAGATCTTATTTAACATTTGAAAGCTGATTGGTTGGGGAAAAATTAGCACTTTTAACAATAAGAACTTTTATTGAATCTCCCTGATACTAAATTTCCCAGAGTTCTGTCTATGAGATTGCACAGACCTAGCTAGGCTCTTGCTCCCTCTATATATTTCTATATATCCCTCTTTTTCCCTAAGGATTACACAGTGCGTGGAACATTTGGCAAAGCCACAGACAATTTTCTAGAATTTGGGAAGGTCATTGAGAAGACGACATATGGTAAGTGTGCAAAAGGTGGAGGGGGGGTATAGACGTTACATCATTGCCAGGGTCGCCTCTCTAATGAGGCAGGTTGAAGCACATTGCAGAGCAGCACCCTGAAGGGAGGCAGCAGTTTTGATGCCAGAAAATAAAAAAAATAAAACCATTTCTGGCATCATGTTCCTGGGGCACATGATTTTTCCATGTGCCTGGGGCCCAGATGCCAGGGCCCCCAATATTGCCATTTGCGAAAAACCACATATTTTCTGGAGGTACTGTCACTTTAAATAAATGAAGAAGCCATGACATTGCACAACAGAATACAGTTTGTTAGCCCTGCAGATCAAAAATCATTTACCAGTCACTGTGGGCATCTAATACCAGTCACTGTGGGCATCATTTACCAGCCACTTCTGGACAAGCCACACCCCAATTCCAGACAAAACATCACCCTCTTTCAATTATAAATCCACACCACTTTGACGGCAAGGAGGGGCAGCATGTGGAATTTTTTTTCAGGTGCCAAAAAGTTGAGAGGCGACCCTAATCATTGCTGACGGGGAAGATATTTAATTTACACTTCCTTTTAATTTGTGTTTGCAGATCATATCACTAGGGATAAACTGGAGCGGATTTTGGCTGTGATACAAGGGAGTGGACAGAAGGCTCTGATACTGTACGTGCCGCTATCCTGTTATTTGAATAAAACATTTTGTCCAGGATTAAGTGATTGATAACATATTCGGATGGAGAGACTTGAAATATAAAAATGATTTGTCTGTTTTTGTACAGTAGCTGCCATAGTTGAAACTTGGTTTAATAACTTACATTGTTGGGATTTTTAAACCATGTTTAATGTATGGAGTGGGAGGGTTCATATATTGGGATCGATGGTGGGTATTGAATGTGTTAAACCCATGTAGAGGGCACAGTGTGACCATAACTTTTAGAGAAAAAACGTTTTCAGGGAGATTCAATAAAAGTTCTTCTGGGTTATTCAATAAGTGTTCTTATCGTTAAAAATGGTGCTAATTTTGCCCCAACCAATCAGATGTTAGCTTTCAAATGTTAAATAGGATCTGATTGGTTGGGGCAAAATTAGCACCATTTTTAATGATAAGAACTTTTATTGAATCTCCCTGCTTATCTTTAAATATGGTGCTAATTTTGCCCCAACCAATCAGATGTTGGCTTTCAAATATTAAAGAAGATCAGATTGGTTGGGGCAAAGTTATCACCATTTTTAACGCTAAGAACTTTTATTGAATTTCCCTGTATGAGTCTAATTAAATCTTGGTAGATTTTGGTAAATTTTTGCTGAACTGGGTCTGTACTGGACTCTCTATAACACTTGCTCCATTTCTGGCTTTCAGACATTCCCACGTGGATCTAAAGTGTCAGGAGGCCTATGAACTAGCGGTGAAAGGAGAACTCCGCCCAATGGATAAATCTCCTCCGATTATTTTAGGGATTCGTTGTCTTGAGTTTTCTCCACCTGATTTTACATTGGGTAAAAGCTTTGCCTCCAATTTAATCTGCCGTAAAACAAAAATATTCGGATGGGCGATATTTTTTTTCTGGTGCATTTTTGTAGTTGGAGCTTAAAGGGTCACTATATCCACTCAAACAACTTTTAGTGAGTGCTCCTAACAGCCCCCACCCTCCCTTACTAATTGCCTCCTTGTAGTGTCTGCGACACTTATAAGTTCTGCACAGCCTCACCATAGACACTGCTCTGCCTACACATCTCCCTCCCCTTCACCCCTGCCTTCTTTTCTCTGCTGATTCTCATAATTGTTGCGGAAAGTGTGTTGTCAGACAGCTAAAGATCCTAGTAAGAGGTCATTAAAGGGCATCTATAGTGAAAAAAAAACCATTGGCCCATTGCAAAGTTAAATTCATGTACTCTGTGCTGCCTTTTTCCTCCCTATGTCAGTGACTCTGTTTTTCCATGGTGTTAGATCTCTCTGCAGCACTTCCTCCTCCCCTCTGTTACCTCCTTCGTGTCTCAACTCCGTCTAACCGACAAGCTTATCATGTGCAGTAGGAGTCCTGGAGACACGGATCTTTCCGTGTTTTGCTACAATACGACTTCTCTCTTTGTGACCCATCATCAATCAGTGAAGGCTATCAAGAAGGGGGGTCAAGTGCAGCCTTATCTCTGACATCAAAGCAACATCTCTCCCCTGCTAATGCCCTTATTCCTGTTTGTTACAGAGCAGGGAGGAGGGAGGGACTTGAGTTGGGAAGAGGATCAAGTCACAGGGATTTGATTGACATTACAAGTAGGCGTAGAGGAATGCAATCATGTATTCTTCTAACTTGTGTATCTCAGGACAGAGAGGGAATCTGAACAAAGTGAAAACTCTCTGGGGGTTTGGGGGAATTATAGACCACATGGAAAGAAAGGGAAAAAAAGTTAATTTTCCCACTATAGATGACCTTTAATGGGTCACATATTACAATTTCTGCTCCTGGAGTGACAGGTGTAAATGCTGTGATTAAAATGATGATTTCTCATGATCTACAGCTCAGATTTAAAATCCGAAAAAGGTTTTGAAGTAGTGGGATCTTGTTGAAAAATTTATTTTTTTAGAGTATAGATACCCTTTAAAGAGATAGTAATGGCCCCTTTTAAATGTGTATTTTACTAAGAATAAAGGTGGGGATAATTATCCCTCATCGTTATAAATATATTAATTAGTAGTATTAGGAATATTTTAAGAGATCCAAATAACAGTTAAGCCCTGGGTGCAGCTTGTCAGAAGATATGCAGATGTAAAGGTTAATGTTTCCTGCCCCAGCTCCATAGCTCCTGGATGCAATTAGAATTATGATCTATGGCTTGTTTAGAAAGTGAGTGAGTCACAAGTCTTTTCACTAATTACTGTTTCGTGTTGTTCTGGGTAAACTGTCCCTTTACTTTCCTTTTAGAGATCCAGTGCATGCACGAGACCCAGCAATACCTGCGCAAAATGATTCATGAGATCGGGCTGGAGTTGCGCTCAACTGCTGTTTGTACCCAAGTGCGGCGGACACGTGATGGACCCTTTACAGTGGACCAAGCCCTGCTCCGCAATCAGTGGAACCTCAAACACATTTGTAAGGCAGTAACTGATTGTAGAGCCCTAACCAAAGACTTGATAAAAGATAAACCCTTCACAAGGCAAGTTAATCTAGATACCAAGGAACTGAGTCGGGAGCCAAACAGCGTCTCGGAAGTGGAAGAGCTGCGGGCGTGACCACATTGCTCACCAAATTCTGGGAACCAAAATGGTTGTTACAGATACTTAGATTTGTCATATATTTAATAAAGATCCATTTAATGTTTTATATCTGTTCTCTGGTAAACAAGATTTCTGGATCAGAAGCATGTGAGGGTGGATGCACAGTATGTGTGTGAGGGCGGATGCACAGTATGTGTGTGAGGGCGGATGTACAGTATGTGTGTGAGGGCAGATGCACAGTAGGTGTGTGAGGGCGGATGCACAGTAGGTGTGTGAGGGCGGATGCACAGTATGTGTGTGTGAGGGCGGACGCACAGTATGTGTGTGTGAGGGCGGACGCACAGTATGTGTGTGTGAGGGCGGACGCACAGTATGTGTGTGTGAGGGCGGACGCACAGTATGTGTGTGTGAGGGCGGACGCACAGTATGTGTGTGTATTTAGATTATGTGTGAGGGTGTATGTACAAGTGTGTGAGAGTGAATGTACAGTGTGAGTGTGTAAATGCACGTATATACATTATCAGTATAAGGATATCACCGGAGCCTGAAGATTTATACTTTGGTTGTCCTTTAAAGGGACACTTAAGTCCCATAATCCAGAAAAATCAACTCTTTGCCATTTGTTTCTATTATTCACAGGGAGGTGAGAACGCTTATTCCAACCTCCCTGTGAATAATAGGACGCTCGGGGGACCTGGAACTTACCTTACCGCGCGCCACTCAATGACTGCTGGAACATGTTTCTAGCTATAGTCTATCCAAAGTTTCAGCAATAAAAAAGGGTTGTGCTTCCAGCTAGCACATGACCAGCACCATTGCTCTGCCCCCTTGCCACAGGCACTGAGCATGCCCAGTTGTATCCAACTGCTGTAACAGCATTATCTGCTCCTCAAACCTCTTAATCGTTTTTAAATCTAGGCCACAAGCCTGAAAAGTAAACAAGGTGGAGGAATGGACAGAGAATGGTTTCTTAAGACAAGATCTTTTTATAAAAGTTAGAGACATCATTCTGGGCTTGTTGGAAAGGTATGAGAGAGTTCTATCAAAAAGAGGACACATGTATGGAGACCACAGTTACCCTTTAAAGAAACAGCAAATGATAAGTTTGCATACAGGTTTATCCCCCCTGTAGAGATTTGCCGCGGGGCCCATAGCATGTTTTGTGTATATAAGGCATGTTTATACTATATTTTTGTATTACTGGGTATTTGGAAGTTAATATTCTAACTTGTCTTGTGATATTTTTAGCTAAATCACTATATAAAGGTGATTTCAACAAAATCATAAATTGCTGAAGTTACCATATTTCGCCTGTACTATATTTCCCAGCATCCCCTAGGAGCGTGGAATGCAGTTCATGCGTTGAGATGCTACAGGCATAGGCCAACGTCTGGTGTTGTAAAAACTAACCAGTAGGTGGCAGTGTATACCTACTCTCAAGGCAAGTGAATCGTGTAACATGTTCCATTTATATCACTGAATATGTAGTAGAAAAGCTTAAAGGGGCTTTGGACTACCAATGGTCGAGAGGTTCATTTACTATGCACAAGGCTTTCTCCAATCACAGAGCTTCCTTAAAATCATGTACTAATCTGATTGGGTGAATGTAGAAGGTAAAGATCTAATTTACCCAAAGTTATGAGTCCAAATAACACCTAAACCAGTCAGCGATTGCAAACTGCCCCTTTAAAATGATTTGACCTTTAAAAGACATTTGACCTTTAACTTTATGAGTCCAGGTAAGCAGTATGGCAGCAACCTCAGCGATAAACAGGTAAGTGGTCAAGTCTACGAACTTTCCGCCTCTTGGGTCTATTTTACACAATACCACAATGGTTGTCCACAGAATAAAGAGAGAGGTCAGAGAGAGAAATGCAGGGATTCTACTGCTCGCTCCCCTCTCCATTTAAACAGACTGGCTGCTCGGTGACTGCTGGTCACCCTGTCTGTACAGGAATCTTTACATAATTGGCATTGGGGAATTGGGATGTATGATTCTCCTTTAAAGTGCAGCGATAACTCACAATATTCTCCCTGTTTGTGCAGATTTAAAGGGCATGTCCACCCCCAATGTAGCTTGTTCACCTACTTACTTACCTACATACTTATTCAATCCTGGGTCCATCACAATCTTCTTTCCTCTTAAACATGTGCAAACTATTCATGTGCTAACAGGAGGAGCAGACAATCATTGGCCGTCTGCCACGTCATGCCCATGATGCACTGCTGTGACCAATAAACATTTGGTTTCCTCCAAAACTAGGAGATGTAGCAGAAATTAGTAAAATATTTTATTACAAGTCTATAGAAGTATTTAGGGACATTGGAGAAAAGCTACATTATTAAATAGTGTAATATTTCCTATAATCCATAGATGTCCAGCACGTGGCCCGAAAAAATAACTTTAGGTCGAAGAACAGTGTGGCGTGGGCGTAGTTGGGGAGGGTCAGGGTCGGTACGCACCAGAAGGTACACTGGGCACCTCTGCTATAGTCTGTTCAATATTTTCCATAAGAACTGTTGCCATTATCCGATTTCCATAATCCATAGATTTAGGAGGCCTGTTCTAAACCATGTTCTCACCATCAACTCAATGTTCTAACCAGTACACTTGTCATATGGTTCTACATAATCCATTATAGACCCAATTGTTATTTCTAAAAACTCCTGTTCGATATACGAGCATCTTAATTTACTTTATTTATTTGTAAGCGGATTTAGAGGGAAGTTCTACGTGCACTTTTTTTTTTGCACTTTTAATTCCATTGTTGCTGTAGGCACAGGCGATGATTGATAACAGTTCAGGCAGCAGGAAAAGTTAAAGGATGTTTTCCCTCTGTTCTTAATTAAGATTTCTTGTCCATAAGCCACAACAATATACAATGATCCTTACACATGACAACAGCTAAACTTAGCCCAAGCACTAATCCTTGTGTACCACAGGGGCTAGGTTCTTGTGAGAGATTCATTCCTTTGCTCTGGTATGTTAAAAGCATCTGGTTATTGGCCGGAACCCCCAATGTGCATTACAATCGATTACATTATAAAGTCTGTTCCTCCTCACAATTATATAATCCTTCAGAGACTCAATTGGACTTTTCCAGAAACAAACTTTCTGCCCCCCCCCAGGAGCTAAAATTGATGATTAGAATATGAAAAACGATTCTGCTAAAATCTCATGGAACAGAAGATTCATATTTTGTCTATGAAACATGATGACCATGAAGCCAATGCGTTTCACCGTTCAACTGATCTAATGCATTGGAAGCCACCCATTTCTTGGTAATGCAATGTAATCACTGCCAGACCTATTTCTGTGTCAACAACTAAAAATATCACATAGCGTCCATATTTATTACAGGTTTTCAAAAAATCCCTATTACTAAGGATGTTGTGTAATAAAAAATAGTGTTAATTCTTTGCAATTCTAAGTTGCCAGATGATACAATATGCAGGAGTGTTGGTAACTGCTAACCGTAATTGCATTTAGGTTAAAATTAGAGTGATTAAAGAGGATGGTGAAGACATTTATGTAAGGATGGTGGAGACATTGATTTGGGTAAGGAGTAAGGGTGGTAGACATAGATTGAGGTTAGGAGTGAGGATGGTGGAGAAATTGATATAAGAAAGGGGTGGGGATGGTGGAGATACCAATTTAGGTAAGAAGTGTGGATGGTGGAGACATCGATTTGGGTAAGGAGTGAGGATGGTGGAGATGTTGATTTAGGGAAGGAGTGGAGATGTAGATTTAGGTAAGGAGCGAGGGTGGTGGAGACATTGATTTAGGTAAGGAGTGAGGATGGTGGAGATGTATATTAAGGTAAGGAGTGAGGATGGTGAAGATATTGATTTAAGGAAGGAGTGTGGATGGTGGAGACATTGATTTAAGGAAGGAGTGTGGATGGTGGATACATTGATGTAGGTAAGAATTGAGGATGTTGGAGGTGTAGATTTATGGAAGATGAGGATGGTGGATATGTAGCTTTAGGTGAGGAGGGAGGGTGGTGGAGATGTAGATTTAGGGAAGGAGTGAGGATTGTGGAGACATTTATTTATGGAAGAGTGTGTGGATGGAGAGGTAGATTTAGGGAAGGAGTGAGGATTGTGGAGACATTTATTTAGGGAAGGAGTGCTGATGGTGGAGAGGCAGATTTAGGGAAAGAATGAGGATTGTAGAGACATTTATTTAGGAAAGGAGTGTGGATGGTGGAGATGAAGATTTAAGTAAGTATAGAGGATAGTGGAGACATTTATTTAGGGAAGGAGTGTCGATGGTGGAGATGTAGATTTAGGGAAGGAGTGAGGATTGTGGAGACATTTATTTAGGTAAGGAGTGTGGATGGTGGAGATGTAGATTTAGGGAAGGAGTAAGGATTGTGGAGACATTGATATAGGTAAGGAGTAAGGATGGTGGAGACATTGATATAGGTAAGGAGTGAGGATGGCGGAGATGTTGGTTTGGGTTAGGAGTGAGGATGGTGGAGATGTTGGTTTGGGTTAGGAATGAGGATGGTGGAGATGTTGGTTTGTGTTAGGAGTGAGAGATTGGTTGGAGATGTTGTTTGGGTTAGGCTTCGGATGGTGGAGACCATTGGTTTGGGTTGGAATGCTATGTGGTGGAGCTGTTGGGTTTCGGTTCGGGGTGCGGATGGTTGCGATGTTGGTTTGGGGTTCGGCGTGCGTGTTGGCTTGTTGGTTTGGGTTAGGAATGCGATGGTGGAGATGTTGGTTTGGGTTAAGAATGATGATTGGTGGAGACTGTTGGTTTGGGTTCAACTGAGGACTGTGTGGATCTGTTGGTTTGGGTTGGACATCGCTGGTGGCGATGTTGTTTGGTGTTCTGGTGAGGTTTGCGGTGTGGTTTTGGTGTTCGGCCTGCGCTGGTGGCGCTGTTTGTGGGTTGCCTGCGGCTGGTGGCGCTGTGTTTTGGGTTCGCCCTGCGGCTGGTGGCGCTTTTGGTTTTGGTTCGGCGTGGGCTGGTGGGGTCTTGTGGTTTGGGTTCGCGGTCGGCTGGTGGCGCTGTGGTTTGGGTTAGGAGTGAGGATGGTGGAGATGTGGTTTGGGTTAGGAGGGAGGATGGTGGAGATGTTGGTTTGGGTTAGGAGGTGGGATTGTGGCATGTTGTTTAGGTTAGGATGTGGGATGGTGGACGATGTTGGTTTTATGTAGATTTAGGGAAGGAGTGAGGATTGTGGAGACATTTATTTAGGTAAGGAGTGTGGATGGTGGAGATGTAGATTTAGGGAAGGAGTAAGGATTGTGGAGACATTGATATAGGTAAGGAGTAAGGATGGTGGAGACATTGATATAGGAAAGGAGTGAGGATGGTGGAGATGTTGGTTTGGGTTAGGAGTGAGGATGGTGGAGATGTTGGTTTGGGGTAGGAGTGAGGATGGTGGAGATGTTGGTTTGGGTTAGGAGTGAGGATGGAGGTACATATTTGCCACAGATTCTTGTACAAGTCATTCTGAATTGAGAAAGCCAGTCGGATGACTAGAGAAACGTCTTCAAGAACTAAACTTCAAGTCCAGTTGATCTAATTGAATACAACAGTTAAAAGCAGGGTATTAAATATGATTATCAAAATCTCCCACATTCATTTATTATCAAAATCTCCCACATTTATTATGAAAATCCCCCACCTTCATTTACTGTTGTCTCCCCACATTCATTTACTATCATCTCCCCACATTCATTTACTATCATCTCCCCACATTCATTTACTATCATCTCCCCACATTCATTTACTATCATCTCCCCACATCATTTACTATCATCTCTCACCTTCATTTACTATCATCTCCCCACATTCATTTACTATCATCTCCCCCACATTCATTTACTCTCATCCCCCACCTTCATTTACTGTCATCTCCCCACATCTTTTACTATCATCCCCTACCTTCATTTACTATCATCTCCCCACATTCATTTACTATCATCTCTCCACATCATTTACTATCATCCCCCACCTTCATTTACTATCATCTCCCCACATTCATTTACTACATCCCCCACATTCATTTACTATCATCTCCCCACATTCATTTACTATAACCTCCCGCATTCATTTACTATCACCCCCCACATTAATTTATTATCACCTCCCGCATTCATTTACTATCACCTCCCGCATTCATTTACGATCACCCCCCGCATTCTTACTATCACCCCCCACATTATTATTATCACCTCCCGCATTCATTTACTATCACCCCCCACATTCATTTATTATCAAAATCTTCCACATTCATTTACTATCACCCCCCGCATTTATTTACTATCACCCCCCGCATTCATTTATTATCAAAGTCTTCCACATTCATTTACTATCACTTCCCGCATTCATTTACTATCACCCCCACATTCATTTATTATCAAAATCTTCCACATTCATTTACTATCATCCCCCACATTCATTTACTATCATCCCCTACATTCATTTATTATCAAAATCTCCCCACATTCATTACTATCACCCCCCGCATTCATTTACTATCACCCCCCGCATTCATTTACTATTATCCCCCACATTCATTACTATTATCCCCCACATTCATTATTATCAAAATGTTCCACATTCATTTACTATCATCCCCCGCATTCATTTATTATCAAAATCTCCCACATTCATTTACTATCACCACCACATTAATTTACTATCATCCCCCACCTTCATTACTGTTGTCTCCCCACATTCATTTACTCATCTCCCCACCTTCATTTACTATCATCCCCACATTCATTTACTATCATCTCCCCACATTCATTTGCTACACCCCCCGCATTCATTTACTTTAACCTCCCTCATTTATTACCATCACCCCCCGCATTCATTTACTATCACCCCCCACATTCATTTATTATCACCTCCTGCATTCATTTATTATCACCTCCCGCATTCATTTACTATCACCTGTTTCACTTCCCACATTCATTTACTATCACCCCCCGCATTCATTTACTATCACCCCCACATTCATTCATTATCAAACTTCCACATTCATTTACTATATCCTCCCTCATCATACATATCACCCCCCACATTCATTTATTATCAAAATCTTCCACATTCATTACTATCATCCCCCGCATTCATTTAACTACATCCCCCACTTCATTTATTATCAAAATCTTCCACATTCATTTACTATCACCTCCCCGCATTCATTTACTATCACCCCCACATTCATTTATTATCAAATATCTTCCACATTCATTTACTATCACCCCCCGCATTCATTTACTATCACCCCCCGCATTCATTTACTATTATCCCCCACATTCATTTACTTCATCTCCCCACATTCATTTACTATCATCCCCACATTCATTAATTATCAAAATCTTCCACATTCATTACTATCATCCCCCACATTCATTTACTATCACCCTCGCATTCATTTACTATCACCCCCCGCATTCATTTACTATCATCCCCCGCATTCATTTACTATCACCCCACCTCCTCATCGAATCATCCCCGCTTCATTTACTATCATCCCCTACCATTCATTTATTATCAAAATCTCCCACTATTCATTTACTATCACCCCCTGCATTCATTACTGTCACCCCCCACATTCATTAGTGTCATCATTTACTGTCACCCCCCACATTCATTTATCACCCTCCACATTAATTTACTATCATCCCCGCATTCATTTATATCAAAATCTCCCACCTTCATTTCTATCATCTCCCACACTCATTTACTATCATCTCCCCACATTCATTTACTATCACACCCCCGCATTCATTTACTATCACCCCCCATATTCATTCATTATCAAAATCTTCCACATTCATTTACTATCACCTCCCGCATTCATTTACTATCACCCCCACATTCATTTATTATCAAAATCTTCCACATTCATTTACTATCATCCCCCACATTCATTTACTATCATCCCCCGCATTCATTTACTATCATCCCCACATTCATTTATTATCAAAATCTCCCACATTCATTTCACATACTCACCCCCCGCATTCATTTACTATCACCCCCCCGCATTCATTACTATTATCCCCCACATTCATTTACTATCATCTCCCACATTCTTTACTATCATCCCACTCCCCCACATTCATTTATTATCAAAATCTTCCACATTCATTTACTATCATCCCCCACATTCATTTACTATCACCCTCTGCATTAATTTACTATCACCCCCCGCATTCATTTACTATCATCCCCCGCATTCATTACTATCACCCCCCGCATTATTTACTATCATCCCCCGCATTCTTTACTATCATCCCCCACATTCATTTATTATCAAAATCTCCACATTCATTTACTATCACCCCCTGCATTCATTTACTGTCACCCACCACATTCATTTAGTGTCATCATTTACTGTCACCCCCCCACATTCATTTATATCACCCCCCACATTAATTTACTATCATCCCCCGCATTCATTTATTATCAAAATCTCCCCCTCTTACTATCATTCCCACATCATCTTACTATCATCTCCCCACATTCATTTGTCATACACCATCATTTACATAACCTCCCGCATTAATTTACTATCACCCCCCGCATTCATTTACTATTACCCCCCACATTCCTTTATTATCAAATCTTCCACATTCATTTACTATTACCTCCCCCGCATTCATTTACGATCACTTCCCGCATTCATTTGTTATCACCACCCCCCCACATTCATTTATTATCAAAATCTTCCACATTCATTTACTATCACCCCCCGCATTCATTTACTATCCCCCCCCGCATTCATTTACTATCACCCCCCACATTCATTTACTATCACCCCCCCATTCATTTACTATCATCCCCCCCATTCAATTACTATCACCCCCCCATTAATTTATTATCAAAATCCCCCACATTCATTTACTATCATCTCCCCACATTCATTTATTATCAAAATCTTCCATTCATTTACTATCACCCCCGCATTCATTTACTATCACCCCCCGCATTCATTTACTATCACAAATCTTCATTTCATTTATTATCAAAATCTTCCACATTCATGTACTATCATCCCCCACATCATTTAGACAAAATCTTCCCACATTCATTTACTATCACATCCTCCACATTCATTTATTTACAAAATCTCCCCATTCATTTACTATCACCCCCGCATTAATTACATCATACCCCTCACCTTCTTTACGTTGTCTCCCCACCCATATTTCAATTCTCCCCACCTTCATTTCTATCCTCCCCACATTCATTTCTATCACCCCCACATTCATTTTTATCTCGCCATTCGTCCCCCCCACGCATCATTTACTTTAACCTATCCCCCGCATTCATTTACTATCACCCCCCCCCATCATTTACTATCACCCCCCACATTCATTTATTATCACCTCCTGCATTCATTTATTATCACCCTTCCCGCATGTATTTACTATCACCTCCTCCGCATTCATTTACTATCACTTCCCACATTCATTTACTATCACCCCCCGCATTCATTTACTATCACCCCCCACTATCCTTCATTATCAAATCTTCCACATTCATTTACTATCACCTCCCGCATTCATTTACTATCACCCCACATTCATTTATTATCAAAATCTTCCACACTGCTTTACTATCATCCCCCGCATTCATTTACTATCATCCCCCCCGCATTCATTTACTATCATCCCACATTCATTTATTATCAAAATCTCCCACATTCATTTACTATCACCCCCGCATTCATTTACTATCACCCCCCACATTCATTTACTATTATCCCCCTCCCCCACATTCATTACTATCATCCCCCACATTCATTTACTATCATCCCCACATTCATTTCTTATCCAAAATCTTCCACAATTCATTTACATATCCCCTACATTATTTACTATCACCCCCTGCTCTCTTATATCAATATCACACCCCCCACATTCATTTATTCTCAAATCTCCACATCATTACTATCACCCCTCCATATCATTTACTATCATCCCCCGCATCATTTACTATCATCCCCCACTATATCATTTTATTTATCAAAATCTCCCACATTCATTTACTATCACCCCCGCGCATTCATTACTATCAACCCCCCCACATTAATTTACTATTATCCCCCACAATCACACATTCATTTACTGTCATCATTTACTATCATCCCCCACATTCATTTATTATCAAAATCTCCCGCATTCATTTACTATTACCCCCGCATTCATTTACTATCATCCCCCATATTCATTTATTATCAAAATCTCCCACATTCATTTATTATCACCCCCCCATTCATTTACTGTCATCATTTACTATCACCCCTCCATATTAATTTACCATCCTCGCCCGCATTCATTTATTGTCATCCCCCACATTCATTTACTAATATCTCCAGCATTCATT
>CM033472.1:18674063-18829553 GCA_019447015.1 Hymenochirus boettgeri | reverse complement strand
GGGAGATAAGGGACATTCCCCACCGTATCACCGTATGGTATGTATCATTCTGAGTATCCCATCCATACAGGGGAGATAAGGGATATTCCCCACCGTATCACTGTAGGTAGTTATCAGTGGGTATCCCATCCATATAGGGGAGATAAGGGACTCCCCACGTTCACGTATGGTATGATCAGTCTAGGTATCCCATCCCTATAGGGGAGATAAGGGATCTTCCCACCGTATCACCGTATGGAATGTATCAGTCTGGGTATTCCATCCATATAGGGGAGATAAGGGATCTTCTCTCCATATCACACGTATGGTAGTATCAGTCTGGTATCCCATCCATACAGGGGAGATAAGGGATATTCCCCCACCGTATCACCATATGGAATGTATCAGTCGGGTATCCCATCCATATAGGGGAGATAAGGGATTTCCCCCACCGTATCACCATATGGTATGTATCATTCTGAGTATCACTCCATATCGGGAGATAAGGGATATTCCCCACCGTATCCCCGTATGGTATGTATCAGTCTGGGTTTAGCCCATCCATATAGGGGAGATAAGGGATATCCCCCCTGTATCACCGTATGGTATGTATCAGTCTGGGTATCACATCCATACAGGGGAGAGTAAGGGATACTTCCCCACCGTATCACCGATGGTATTGTATCAGTCTGGGTATCCCATCCATACAGGGGAGATAAGGGATATTCCAACTGATACACACCGTATGGTATGTATCAGTCTGGGTATCCCATCCATATAGGGGAGATAAGGGACATTCCCCACCGTATCACCGTATGGTATGTATCAGTCTAGGTATCCCATCCATATAGGGGAGATAAGGGATCTTTCCCCACCGTATCACCGTATGGAATGTATCAGTCTGGGTATCCCATCCATATAGGGGAGATAAGGGATCTTCCTCTACCATATCAACGTATGGTATGTATCAGTCTGGGTATCCCATCCATACAGGGGAGATAAGGGATATTCCCCCACCGTATCACCATATGGAATGTATCAGTCTGGGTATCCCATCCATATAGGGGAGATAAGGGATTTTCCCCCACCGTATCACCATATGGTATGTATCATTCTGAGTATCACATCCATATAGGGGAGATAAGGGATATTCCCCACGTATCACCGTATGGTATGTATCAGTCTGGGTATCCCATCCATATAGGGGAGATAAGGGATATTCCCCCACTGTATCACCGTATGGTATGTATCAGTCTGGGTATCACATCCATACAGGGGAGATAAGGGATATTCCCCACCGTATCACCGTATGGTATGTATCAGTCTGGGTATCCCATCCATACAGGGGAGATAAGGGATATTCCCAGACTGATACACACCGTATGGTATGTATCAGTCTGGGTATCCCATCCATACAGGGGAGATAAGGGATACTCCCCACCGTATCACCGTATGGTATGTATCAGTCTGGGTATCCCATCCATATAGGGGAGATAAGGGATATTCCCCCACCGTTACTGTATGTATGTATCAGTCTGGGTATCCCATCCATTAGGGGAGATAAGGATATTCCCCCACGAATCACCGTATGGTATGTATCAGTCTGGTATCCCATCATATAGGGGAGATAAGGGTATTCCCACCGTATCACCGTATGGTATGTTCATTCTGGTATCCCATCCATATAGGGGAGATAAGGGATATTCCCCACGTATCACCGTATGGTATGTTCATTTGGTATCCCATCCAATAGGGGAGATAAGGGATATTCCCCCACCGTATCACTGTATGGTATGTATCAGTTGGGTATCCCTCCATATAGGGGAGATAAGGATATTCCCCCACCGTATCACCGTATGGTATGTATCAGTGGGTATCCCATCCATATAGGGAGATAAGGGATATTCCCCCACCGTATCACGTATGGTATGTATCAGTCTGGGTATCCCATCCATATAGGGGAGATAAGGGATTCCCCCACCGTATCACGTATGGTATGTATCAGTCTGATCCCATCCATATAGGGGAGATAAGGATATCCCCCACCAATCACCGTATGGTATGTCTCGTCTGGGTATCCATCCATATAGGGGAGATAAGGGATATTCCCCCACCGTATCACCGTATGGTATGTATCAGTCTGGGTATCCCATCCATAAAGAGTAGATATGGGATCTTTCCCACCGTATCACCGTATGGTATGTATCAGTCTGGGTATCCCATAAGGGATCTTGCCCACCATATCATTGTATGGTATGTATCAGTCTGGAACAAAAATGGATATCACCGGAATGTAACGCGAGTGAAAAGTACAATCGCAATGCAGTGCTTTTCTTGCACGTTACTGTGTCACAATTTTTGTGATAATCTGCATTTAGAGAGCATGCAATTCTCACAAAATAGTGATTGCATGAAAATACGCACGCAGTGTGGCCACATGTTATGTACTAGTGTGTGAGTCTCACGTGGTCACAGGTCTCAAAACGCAGCCGGTACGTCCCTGAAAACAACCAATTGCCGGCAGCCTTTGTCTTCTGTTTCATTGTTCCGGCAATCAGCTTGTATTCCTGCCTCACAGGAAGTATCTGTAGTTGGTTAACTCTCCTTCAATTGGCTCCTCCCACCAGGCAGACTCAGTAGCCGATTACCGCAGAATTAAACAATCAGGAAGAAGGTTTCAGGGAAATGGAGAGGTTTTTATTTTTACGGTTCCCAACATTTGTTGTGTTGGTCTTGGTCGTAGCTACCAAGGGTGCAGGGGATGCGACCGCACCAGGGCCCTTGGACAAGAAGAGGGACCCATTTTGTGCTAAGTTTCCAAAACTACCAGTCTGTGTGCCAACTATTTAATCAGTGGTCTGTGTGCTAAGCATTTAGCTAGTGTCTATGTGCAAAGCATTTGACCCGTGTCTATGTGCTAAGCATTTAACCAGTGCCTATGTGCTAAGCATTTGACCCGTGCCTATGTGCTAAGCATTTGACCCGTGTCTATGTGCTAAGCATTTAACCAGTGTCTATGTGCTAAGCATTTAACCAGTGTCTATGTGCCAAGCATTTAACCAGTATCTATGTGCTAAGCATTTAACCAGTATCTATGTGCCAAGCATTTAACCAGTATCTATGTGCCAAGCATTTAACCAGTTTCTATGTGCCAAGCATTTAACCAGTATCTATGTGCCAAGCATTTAACCAGTATCTGTGTGCTAATTATTTAATCAGTATCTATGTGCTAAGCATTTAACCCGTATCTATGTGCCAAGCATTTAACCAGTGTCTCTGTGCTAAGCATTTAACCAGTGTCTCTGTGCCAAGCATTTAACCAGTGTCTCTGTGCTAAGCATTTAACCAGTAAAGCTTGTGCTAAGCATTTAACCAGTATCTATGTCTAAGCATTTAACCAGTATCTATGTGCCAAGCATTTAACCAGTATCTATGTGCTAAGCATTAACCATTACCATGTCTAAGCATTTAACCATTATCTATGTGCTAACATTTAACCTATTATGTGCCAAGCTTTACCAGTATCTATGTGCTAAGCATTTAACCAGTTGTCCTATGTGCTAAGCATTAACCAGTATCTATGTGCCAAGCATTTAACCAGTTATCTATGTGCCAAGCATTTAACCAGTATCTATGTGCCAAGCATTTAACCAGTATCTATGTGCCATGCATTTAACCAGTATCTGTGTGCTAATTAATTTAATCAGTATCTATGTGCTAAGCATTTAACCCGTTCTATGTGCCAAGCATTAACCAGTGTCTCTGTGCTAAGCATTTAACCATGTCTCTGTGCAACATTTAACCAGTGTCTTGTGCTAAGCATTTAACCAGTATCTATGTGCCAAGCATTTAACCAGTGTCTATGTGCTAAGCATTTAACCCGTGTCTATGTGCTAAGCATTTAACCAGTGTCTCTGTGCTAAGCATTTAACCAGTGTCTCATTTTACCAGTGTAAGTCCGTTATTTTAGAAGTGTACGGTTTTAGGATCTAAGTTTGCTGCGTGGTTGGGGGTGGGGCATGTCCAAATTTTGCATCAGGGCTCATAGGTTAGTAGCTACGCCACTGGTCCCCCGGTCTGGACATAGCCATCATGTCACACCTGGTGATGTCAGAGCGGTGTATATTACACAACATAGTACAACCTATGGGAACTTAAAAGGCCTCATCCTAGGACCACCCAGCCCTAACCAATCAGAAACTATTTAACATTTAAAATTTAACATCTGATTGGTTGGAGAAAAATTAGAACCATTTTTAAAGATAAGAGCATTTATTGAATAACCCTGACTATTTCCAATGCAATGTCAGGTTTAAATGATTTGACGATTATTTAAGCATTTTTCCCAGCAACCAGTATTTGTAAACAGGGTTGTATTAATATGACCCTACATGAGCCAGACATGTTTCTGCCATTAGATGACCCAAGGCAGTTGGAGAATCTAGATCTAATAGGGATGCACTCTAGATCTAGATCTAATAGGGACGCAATAGACTAGAATAGAAGCTATTACAGTTTCCACCAGGGGGAGGGTAAAGGGTCATTGACTAAAGTTACCTGGATCTGGCAGGTTAAAATCTATCACAGGATAGCTTTCTATCACTATGGTGGAGGGATATAGACCCTTTCAGTATATTATGTGGATTCTGTGGATCTGCCCTGGTTTGTTCAGGTTAACAAGATCTCCCACAAGATCTCCAGGTTCCCATCTTATTGGTTAGGTCCACACCTTGGACAATCGTATCCCAGGGTTACCCAATGAACAAGGGATACAGGTTCTCATACAGCAGTCAGGAGAAGATATAAGGGATAATGCGCCCCTTACAGTGTAATATAAGGATATTACGCCACCGAGGAGTTCCCTGACCATATAGAAGCACGAGGCCATAGGCCGAGTGCCTTTATACAGGACAGGGAACTCCGAGGTGGCGTAATGTCCTTATATTATAATGTGAAGGGGCACATTTTTCTTATAATTCATAAGTATTGGATTCCTTCACCCCATTCACATTTTAAATTCTAGCCTTGTCCCTATTTCCACCTTAAATCTCCAAGCTACCTTCTGTAACTTAAACCCAGTAGAAAGGAACATCCCAGCCCAGCATCTATGTGGTTAAACAAATCTTTGTGTAGGAGGAGAGAGACATTGGTTATGCAGTGACAGGAAGCAGCTCCAGCAGGTTCTGTTAGTGAAGTTAAACACAGCAATGACATAACAGTCATTGTCCAGGCATGAACACCGGAATAGGCGGAGTAGTGGGATATATAAAAAATGAGTCACTTAGTGACATAGCTGAGTGATTTTTATAAGGATATATACCACTGCAGCTCCCATTATATGTATTATATTATTATTAACCATAGGCAGTGATGGTCAACCTACAGTGCAAAGTCTTGTCTGTCTACACATTCATTGCTGCATCTACCTATTGCCTGTCAGTTCCCCCACATTGTTAATAAAGGAATTTTCTTGCCTTATTGGTTGGATGGGATCAAATAGTGACTGTTGGAGAGGCTCCACAGTTTAACATTTGCCCTTTATGTGGTTCTGAACAACGACCTATAAAACCGGTACCGGCGTGCGGCCATTTCCACTGATCAGGTACGGGATTAAACTGCGGTGCCATGCAACAGGACGCCGGGGACTGGACGTCTCTCTTATGGTTCCAAAAATGATCAATTTACAAATATAACTGTAAAAAATCTATATAAATAATTCGAATGACTTGGACTTTCATTAAATACAGTGATGGGTAGGGAAGGAATAGGGTATATATGTATAGTAGCTGGTGCTGCCATTTAGATGCAGTTACACCTTTATTTTGTTTGTGATCAGGCATTTCTGTATTTACTTATTGCAGGAGCTGCCAGTTGGTTGCTATATTGTGAATAGTTCTTCGAGCTCCTCAAAGATATTTACTTCACTTCCGCCATGACCTTCTGCTCCCTGGTCTCTGCTCCAGTCTTCTTGACCTGGATCTGCACTGAAAGGGATAAAATGGACCAAACAGGTGACGTTACATGTCGCTCTAACATTGAGTAGGACCCCATTTGGCTGCTAAACAGCCCTGACGAGTGCACTCTGCTATTAGTAGTCATAAAGTGGGACCTCCGTGGTCAAATTTCTCCAGCACAGTCCACATTGGTCTCCTATGGTCGGATTCCAGTCCAACCAACCGGGCCACAACGTACTGTAAAATGCATGATAACGAATATTAAAGTGCCATGTTGTGTGCGTTTTTATAGGCGTTACTGTATGTTTTTCTCTGACAATAAATAATAATATTAAAAAAATCTATAATTGACTTCTATTGGTGTCCGTTGGGTTCCGTAATTCATAAAAATGCAGCTAAGCATTATCGTAGCGCTATTCAACACAACACAATGGTGGTTAGAAAACATTGTATAGAAATCGCTCAGAAAATGAGGTTATAGTTTTAGATTTTTTTCTGTCTTAAAGAATCTGTCAACAAAGAATTTGACGAACAAGGAAAGGATTTCTACTGGGAATTGTCACGAACTTACCTGCCGCTCTGGTCCCGTGCCACGCTGCACTTCCGGGTGGGCGGCGTCGTAGACGTCACGACGCTGACACGCCGGGCGGCACGAGGATTCAAAAACCGGCGTCCTCCTGGACCCGGTGCCTGATTATAGCGTCAGCTACCTCCCCAGCTCCTTCTACTTACCTGCCCTAGTTCCTGTTATTCTCCAGCCTTAGACTTACCTTGCCAGCTCCATCATCAGAGACTTACCTTGCCAGCTCCATCATCAGAGACTTACCTTGCCAGCTCCATCATCAGAGACTTACCTTGTCAGCTCCATCATCAGACTTACCTTGCCAGCTCCATCATCAAAAACTTACCTTGCCAGCTCCATCATCAAAAACTTACCTTGCCAGCTCCATCATCAGAGACTTACCTTGCCAGCTCCATCATCAGAGACTTACCTTGTCAGCTCCATCATCAAAAACTTACCTTGCCAGCTCCATCATCAAAAACTTACCTTGCCAGCTCCATCATCAGAGACTTACCTTGCCAGCTCCATCATCCGAGACTTACCTTGCCAGCTCCATCATCCGAGACTTACCTTGCCAGCTCCATCATCAGAGACTTACCTTGCCAGTTCCAGTATCCATACTCACCTGACCTGTTTCAGTGACTGATTCTGCCTTGCCTGTTCCCAGTATCCTGCCTTCTCTCCAGCAGCACCTAGTCGCCATTCCTCAGCCTACAGTTCCCAGCAGTCTCTTGTATCCAGTTCTGCAATTCCAACAGCCATCGGAGCGCCTCCTCCTAAAGCGTACTCGTAAGTACCAGGGCCTCCCGGCCGATTATTACAGGAATCAAATATGGTTACTGGGTGGCAGAATGCAGTGCCAGTCATTGGCTGTGATAGAAAGTAAGTATAATGGGCTTCAGGGAATAAGGCAACGTAAAAAACTATAACGATCTTGGGGTGGGTTGGGGAAGCTAGGTATAATTCTGAACCAACCTTGATTATAGTGGTGGTTTCCTAGGGAAACCACCACTTCCCACTACTCTGGTTTCCCTAGGATGTCTTGTTTCCAATGAAGTGATGGATTGATGGTGTCATCATCCCAACTAGAAGAAGCAGCCATAGGACAACAGTTTAGAAGATAAGTATGGAGACAGAACTCATTATTATCATTATGGCGATTGTTTATTTATGATCGGTATCATAAATCTACAACAGCGATCATAAAAAGGCAATAGTGATCGTAGCTTTACGATTGCCCATAGAAAAACATTTTGTTTTTCCCAGCTTTTCGTGTTTTTTGGAATCTACACTATTGGCAACAGTTCTGGATGCACCCAGCAAGTATGTATTGAGTACAGGCCATTGGCATTGTTAACAAGGAAGGGCCCCTTCCCAATTTTCTTCTCTCACTAAAAGACACAAACTATTATACTGAACATATATTGCCCATATTATAGATAATATTATATTTCAATTTGCATTTTATGTTATATCTCCTAGAGACGCACACTGTCCGAAAGCAGGAACTTTTATGCGCCAGCGCGCTTGTTTTTCCGGTCGGGTGCATGCACAGTCACTTTTTGCTGCTGTTGCCGACTGCCTCTTCTCTGAATGGCAGGTGTGCCGTCTGAGCTAAAAAGCTCATTCTGCCTCATGGGACCCTGATAATTATAATATATAATAATAAAGTTATATTTTAACCTACATATTATATAATATCTCCTAGAGTGTCCATATTCAAGATATATTAAAGAAACCTTCCCTTACAGTAAGACACCGAGAAGAAGGCTATTCTACTGATATCGAAAATCTATCTCCCACCCATACACAATATGGAAACCAGTTCATCTTGATGAATTGTTAGGTCAACACCAGTGATAATAATTAATGTACAAACTCCTTACTCAGTTGGCAGGTTTAAAACCATTTGTCCTTTTTGTTCCAGAAGTATTTCATAAAATAATATTCTAAAGTATCCTCAGTACATTCCTCAAAATGAGATAATTCCTCTCATATTTTTAGTACGAGGAATGTGATGCGCCATTTGTATATTTTGGGGGGGGGTGGAAATGGAACAATACAGTCAACTATTTCTTAAAGGTCTCGGTGGGATGGATTTTTTTGTTTTTATTTGTCAAGGAAAAATCTTTGGCTTCTTCGTGATCCAGCTGTGAATTCAACTCATCAGAACAGAATTTGTCCGGAGATAAAACATTCCTTGTGCTACTCGTGTAGATATATTAATGACCAAAGTCCAAGCTGGTTTGGGACGGTTTAGACAGGATATTGAGAGGCCCGAGGATCTTCTACGAGGGTCAACAAGACTTTCCATGAATATGAAAGTGGCAGTAATAAAAAGAAAAAAAATCAGAAAATCGGTTTTAGAAATATGCCTCCTCTCCAGTCTACCTTAAACTCGGCAGCTCGGATCATCTCACTCTCCTCCAAAAGAGAACCCGCAACCCTGATACTTCAGTCTATAGGGTGGCTTCCCATCAAACAAACTATCACATTCAATACCCTGCTTTTAACCTTTAAATCCCTTCTCTCTACTGCACCTCCATACTTATCTTTACTCTTGGTCCCTTATGTTCCACGCCATGCCCTCCGTTCCTCGCAAGGAAATCTTGTCCACAGACCCCCAATAAACACTGCTGCCTCCCACCTTAAACCATTCTCTCTTGCTGCTCCCTACCTTTATAACTCTCTCCCTCTCTCGCTTCGCCTGGTGACATCCATTAATACTTTTAAATCTAGATTGTTATCCTACCTTTCTGAGCACCAGCACTACAAATGATTGTTACCTACCTCAATCACTTTATACGCATCCCCCCACTTGTATCTGTATGTTGACCCACTCATTTAGATTGTAAGCTCTTTGGGACAGGGATCTCATTCCTAATGTGTCAAGGCATACTGCATTTTTATCAATTTATCCATAATCTATATATATATATATATATATATATATATAAAGCCTGTATAGTAGAGGTGCCTTTTCACCTCATATTCAGGGAGATTCAATAAATGTTCTTATCGTTTAAAATGGTGCTAATTTTACCCCAACCAATCAGATCTTATTTAACATTTGAAAGCCAACATCTGATTGGTTGGGGCAAAGTTAGCACCATTTTAAACGATAAGAACTTTTATTGAATCTCCCCGTTAGTATATAAAAAGTTCAAAGTCAGGCAGCAGTCAGATTATCTTTTCTTGATGCTTTTATTATTTATAACATAACAGCTCAGGTATTATATTGCAACGTTACGGGTATTCTACCCTTTCTCAAGCCCCCGAGCAATCTGTATAGGTAATTTCCCCCTCACAATCCTCTGTTTAAATAACATATCACAGTAAATGACATCATTACACCTGGTGGTCAGCATGGAAATTTCACTTTTTCTTTTAACATATACAGAGTTTGATACATACAGTTACATATTAATCCATTAGAAAATATATTACATATAGTACCGTATTTACTTAAATATAGTTTTAGTTTTCCCGACCTCACAAACCTAACCATGGTCCGCAGGAAAAAATCTGTGACTATAAAAAATAATATAAATCGTAGTCACGATTCAAGCCAGATGGAGCCATTGTCCTCAGGCGCTTTATCCATCTGACTCCTTTTGAGCTCCAATTGCCTATCAGCACCTCTTAGAGGTGTGATTACTGAATCTAGTACCGTAAATTCAAGTTCACTTGCATTGTGTCCTACGTCTATAAATGCATGGGGGCGGGTAGGTGGGTGTGGCTCAGTGAAATAGATGATTGATAGATCACTTGCATTGTGTCCTACGTCTATAAAATGCGTGGGGGCGGGTAGGTGGGTGTGGCTCAGTGAAATAGATGATTGATAGATCACTTGCATTGTGTCCTACGTCTATATAATGCGTGGGGGCGGGTAGGTGGGTGTGGCTCAGTGAAATAGCATATATGGCAAAATTGGTATTACATGTATATGACCCCTCAATGTTTATTTTTTCTTTTGTAATTGGATTAATGAATGAATCGTCCATTAAGACCTGTGGGCAATGTACACAATTGTAACATTTTGTCATCCCTTTCTTTCTATCCGTAAGCCAAGTGACACTTTTTTTCGGTTTTTGTATTTTAGGTTGTGTACTGGCTACTATGGACCCAATTGTTTTACTTCTTCTATAAGTACTCATAGGATACTGCTGAAATTCTTCAATGTTAGGATACATATCCCTTAAAATGTGCCAATGTTTTCTGACAACCTTCATAACACTGTAACTCAATGCACCAAATTGACTAATAAACGGAATCCTTTTACCTTTTTGTGATCTAGTTTTCTTTAACAAGAATCTGATGGTTCCGACCTCTACTAGTAAAATAGAGGTCACAGATCTTTAACCCCTTCCATTCAACTTCCTCCAGCATTAACTGTCTGTTTTTTACCCAGTGATCTCTGCAAAACCTACTCATGCACTATGAGAGTTATAGTTGTACATAGCTGCCTGTATTCCTATCTACAGTGACATCCTGTATAAGATCCCATTGACATTAGAGCTTTTGATGATCTATAACTCTATATGATCTATATGTACCCAGCCAAAATCACACTAGGCAGACTTTAGATAGATTAGACATTTGTTGGTCTAATCTAATATCTATCTGGTGCTTTTCCAGGAGTGCGGTTCTAACCTTCCGATGTTCCTGCGACATCCCATTCATTTTGGTGACATCTTGGGAATGTGATTCCAAAGGAGCTGCAGTTCAAACAACTTTTGCATTAAGGTAACATTGCCCTTTATCTGCTATAGTGTGATAGTGTGAGGGGCCATGGACACTGCACATTGTATTGGATTGATGAGAAAAGTTTTTTCTATTCACAAACCAATTCTGCTTCCTGAAACCAGACAATTTAAACTCAGTGCAGTTTCCCGGAATGTGACCAAGAAAGCAAGTAACCGGCGGGTACCCGACCCGATGCAGGACCCAAACTGGTTTACCTTTTGCAAAACACCAGTTTTTTTATTCAAATGTGCAGCTATTTTGCAGACTTTGATGCCAACTTGCATGCCCAAACCATGCTTTAGTTGGAGTTTGAGTTTCCATCTGGAGTGCCAAGGTATTGGGGGTTACTGTATGGGATTAATATGGGATTACTGTCCATTTAAAGGGCAACTAATGCCTCAAAACCATACAGAATCAGAAGGCAGTAGTGGTCACATTTTCTGCCCTCGGTTTGTACTCGAGTCAATCACTTTTACTCCTTTTTTCATGTAAAAATAGGTACCTCGGTTTATACTTGGGTCAGTTTATATTCGA
This sequence comes from Hymenochirus boettgeri, assembly GCA_019447015.1. NCBI lineage: Eukaryota > Metazoa > Chordata > Amphibia > Anura > Pipidae > Hymenochirus > Hymenochirus boettgeri. The sequence goes on along the minus strand of CM033472.1, from coordinate 18,817,778 downwards.
GTATATACAGTAAAAACACATGGGAGTGTAACCCTTGCCCCTTTAGAGCTATATGTAGCATTTTGCAAGCACCAAGGGTCCAAGAGCTTGGTAGCTAGTCACAATCTGCCTCTCTCTACGTTCTGTGACAGTGCAGCAGCCGGCAGGTTCAGCTAAACACTTTAAAATAAAACTGTAGGTGCAAAGTTACTAACATTTCTAAACAACTTCTAGGGACACAAAATTGTGGGAAGTGCGTGACTGGGCAGTACATTTAAGGGATAATTTGAATTTGTTCCCACCTACCTGTGAATAATAAAACTCATCCCATGCAGGGCGGCTGGGTCTCACACAAGACTTCTAAACAGATAACTGTCGAGCTGTCCTGATCTGCTTCCTATCTTTATCATTGACGCACATGCGCATAAGACGGGAGGCAGGTTGGGACAGCATGCCATCTGCTATTTAGAAGCCTTCAGTGTCACGCTGGCAGGTAAGTTTAACCCTGAATAAACTATCCTACTTCCCTGTGAATTAAAGATCTAGCTATAAGGTAAATGACACCTTGTAGAAGTTCCATATTATTGCAGGAGACACACATGGTTAATGCACCATTGACACATCTCACCCCCCCCACACACACACACTCCATGTTATGGCTCTCAAGCTGGTGCTACAGTAAGTACAATGTCATTGTTTCTGTTTTCTAGACCCTCAATAGAAAAACTACTGGTGTTACCCAAACAGAGATCACACAGAGTAAGACAGTTAACATATTTATTGACAGGGATATTTCATACAATAAAATATCCTACAAAATAAACCACACAATAATAACCAATACAAAATAATCCTATAAGATGGACAACAGTGACATTGAGATAGATCCATCTTTGCTGCAAACCCTATGTCTTACTATACAGACAAGTGCATACACAGGTATCCCAGCCCTCCCGGATTGTCCGGGAGTCTCACTTATTGTGGGGTGGTTCCCGTGAGACCACCCGGGACTTCCAGACTTGAGTCTCCTCCCTAGTCAAGCCCCCTTTTAGTGACCACGCCCAGGAATGACCCTAACCCCGCCTCCCACCAACCCTAGAATGCTGGCCCCACCTCTGCTTGACGTCACGCCCCACTCCCACGTGACGTCACACCCCCTTTCCCACCCTGCCCGGAAGATTGAAAGGGCAGGGTGGGATGTCTGGCATACACATAATAGGCCCACATCTAGTGCTGGTTGAGATAAAGTAGAAAGAAAGACATGTCATATGTAGAGTTCATTCTGCAATATGGAATTGGATCTATATTTGCAAATTCTGCACTTGGATTCTGTTACACATATATTGCCCATGTAAGGCGATAGTAAAATGGAGTTTCCCTAATTGCTCTAGAGACTCTTAGCCTTACCCAAATTCTATGCACAAGTGGGCCCTCGCATATGTTTGGGGGGCGGGTTTCGTGCCAAATGAAGACGGTTTGACAATCCAATAAATTCTATAAATAAATAATGAACACCCCATTTAAATGTATTAAGAATTGCACAATCATAATAGGAACGTGTTGTGTTTATGCATTAAAAGTCACAATGTATATAGGTTTATCTGTAATTGAAATGTTCTAAAAAGCAATAGAGAGTGTGAAGGGATGAAGTACAAGCCTAACTGAAGTAGGTAATGATCCGGCTGTTGAGAAAAGTGTAACCAGTAAACGCTGTACACCAGATTATCTTGCCTTTTTCGGGATGACGCTTGTGTGGTGGTAGGGGGCTGCCTCAGGCGCTCCTCAATCAGAGAGTGGCGAGTTCCTACCTAGAAATGTGCAAGGAGACACTGCATAGGTTCTCCTCTTCTCCCACTTGGTGGACCTTCTAGGAGGGCCTGGCAGTCCGTCTCATTACTTTATGGAGAGAGAGACGCTGCCCATTAGGTTCTCCTCTTTAGGAGGCCTGACAGACCGATTCAACTTTAAGGGAGAGAGCCGCTGCCAATTAGGTTCTGCTCCTATCATTGTAGGACGTTTTGGGAGGACCTGGCAGAACCGACTCAACTCTTAAGGAAGAGAGACGCTGCCCATTAGGTTTTCTCCCTTAGGAGGGCCTGGCAGCCCGACTCAACTCTTAAGGAGAGAGCCGGCCTATTAGTAGGTTCTCCTCCTAGCATTGCCCCCATTGGCTGGACTTGAGGGAGGGCGGCAGACCGACTCAGCTCCTCAACTCTTAAGAAAGAGAGACGCTGCCATTAGGTTCTCTTTCTCCTCCTTTTTTTTTTTTTTTTTGCTTTTTGTTTTTTTTCTGCCTTTTTTGGTTTGTTTTTTTTTGCTTTTTTTCCTTTTTGTGGGGACTTTTTTTTGGGGGGGGGGTTGGGGAGGGTATTAATTTTGGGGGGGGGCTTTATCATTTTAGGCCGAGCCAGTAGAGGAAGAGGATAATACCTCATCTATTGAGAACAACTCGCCCTACCTGATTTCAGATGGAGGAGAGGATGGCCCCATAAGATAACAGGGAATCCCGTGGAGGTAATACCTATCACCATGAGTGTGTCACCCAGAAAGGCTAAGACAAGGCCCTAATTACACACTATAAGATGTTACATGTGATCTACTTCAGTTGGCCCTAAACTGTGTCAGTCCATAGTGTGGCTCTGGAAAGATTGGGAAATTGAGTTGTTGTGTGTCAATGGTTCCGTGGGTCTTGTGATGGGCCTGGGGCAGTCTGCACCCAGGCCACTAACGGTGGTGGTGAGTACTCTTTTGTAAGGGATTGTTATATCTCACCCAGCCAGAAATTGGTTAAGTTAAAGGAGGGGTTATTAGCACCAGTGGGTGTTGGTATATAGTCATTTGTGTCAGTGTGGCTGATCATGATAATTAATTACTGAGACAACTTGTTGCTAACAAAATAACAAATTTTGGGGAAAATGTTACAAGAAAGACAAACAATTGGTGGTAGGCGTATATTGTGTGAATTTTTCCCAAAATTCCTTCAATAGGGTTTATTTTTACTTCCACATACTGATTAGTGTCTTTAAGTTGTCTCAAGGCCTCCAGCCTATATTTATCTTTATCAAAGATACCACATTTCCACCTTTATCAGCTGTTTTTATCTCTATTTGACCACACTTTTTTAGGGATTCTAGAGCAGCCCTTTCTTCTTAGTGAGATGTCCTCCACCCTGATCCCTTTTATTAAGTCTTAGGATCTCTTTTTCCATGCGTTTAACAAATATATTAATATGTGGATACATGCTATTTGATGGAAAAAATCTCGAATTAGGTTTTAGTTTAGTAAAAACCTATAGTCTATCTACGTATTATCTGACCACTTGTTCATCAGAGTTCATCATTAGATCCTGTAAATCAAACAATGATTTCCTATCATGGATATCCAAATTCTCTTGTATATTTTTATCTTTAAACATTTTACACAAATAGTTTTCTTGCAAACAAAGAAATCTTTTATCGCCTCAAATTTATCCAGAGTGTTGTAGGTGCAAAGGATAAACCTTTGCCAGGAGTGAATTTTCAGCTCCCCCCAGTCTAAATTACTCAGGTTCAATATTGTAACTGATATTGGTTACGTAATACCTTTCTGTGTCCTTCCTTTTTTGTATCCCCAACCTCTCTCTGTCTCGTAATCTTGGTGGGAGGTCTGTTGGTCTTTTTCCTCCCTCCTCTCCTGGTCTTTCTTGAGACCTTGTGGGTTGAGGATCCATGTCTCTGCTGTATTTGCATTTGGATAAAAAAAGGCACCCCAATAAATGAATAAACGTGTCCACTTTTATAATATTATTATCTATAGTAAACTTCTTTGCTTTCCTAAATTTTATCTCTCTTTGCAGTTTATCCATATCATTCTTCAATTTATTGTTAAAGGCAATTTCTTCAATTTATTGTTAAAGGCATTGAATTTTTCCACCTCTTGATCCCTATTGAGTATGTTTTTAGCCTCCAATATTTCCTTATCCAAATCATCATACATTTTGGTATTTTGCTCTACTAAAAGTCCCATAAGCTTCAATGAACATTCAGATAGTACCTCGTTCCATTTTATTAGAAATTGCCCATCAGTATCTTTATCTAGGATATTCTTACCCCAAGGTGGTCAAGATAATACTGTAGATAGACATATAGGTTTTACTAAACTAAAACCTAATTCGAGATTTTTTCCATCAAATAGCATGTATCCACATATTAATATATTTGTTAAACGCATGGAAAAAGAGATCCTAAGACTTAATAAAAGGGATCAAGTGGAGGACATTCTCACTAAGGAAGAAAGGGCTGCTCTAGAATCCCTAAAAAAGTGTGGTCAAATAGAGATAAAAACAGCTGATAAAGGTGGAAATGTGGTAGTCTTTGATAAAGATAAATATAGGCTGGAGGCCTTGAGACAACTTAAAGACACTAATCAGTATGTGGAAGTAAAAATAAACCCTATTGAAGGAATTTTGGGAAAAATTAAGGTGATGGTGGATGAGGCATTAAGGAGAAATTTGATTAATTCAAAGGAATATGCTTTTCTGTACAACACCACAGCCAAACTTCCGACCTTCTATCACATTCCAAAAATTCACAAAAATAAGAAAAATCCCCCAGGAAGACCCATCATTTCCGGCATTCAAGGACCCACTGAAGGGTTGAGTAAGTATGTGGATTACATTCTAAGACCCTTTCTATACACACTCCCCTCTTACGTGCAAGACACACGAGACGTTCTGAGGAGATTGAACAACATAGAAGTACCGGAGGGCACGTTCCTCGTAACTATGGATGTAGAGGGATTATATCCTTCTATACCACACAAGGTGGGTCTGGAAGGAATAAACTATTTCCTAAAGATGAGAGGAGTAGAATATAAAGAACACTCAAACTAGGTGAATAATATGTTGGAATTGATATTGCAGAATAATTACTTTATTTTTGACGGAAGATATTACCATCAACAGCAAGGAACCGCGATGGGTGCGACTTGTGCTCCAACGTATGCATGTCTACATCTTGGAAAGTGGGAACTTACAACAGTACAAGAAGTGTGTTCAAAAGGTAAAAGAGAGGATGATTTATTAATATGGATACGTTATGTAGATGACATCTTCATCATTTGGAAAGGGTCTGAGGAGGATCTGGTAGATCTGGTAAGAGAACTGAATAACAATATTTATAATATTCATTTGACACTTAATTATAGTACAAAAAGTATTGAATTTTTGGATCTATTGATTAAAATAGTAGGTGGCCAAGTGGTGAGCGAAACATATCGAAAACCGACGGCTGTAAATGCGGTTCTCCATGCGGAAAGTCACTATCCCATAACAACGAAAAGAGGAATACCGGGAGGACAATTCCTTAGAATAAGAAGAAATTGTACAGACAAAAATACATTTGAAAAACAAGCAAATCAAATGGTCGAAGATTTTGAACAGAGAGGTTATCAGAGACAATCTCTATTAAAGGCAAAACGAAAAGCTTCATTAAAAAATCGAAATAGTCTTCTGATGGAAAAAGGGACGAAGAAAGGACAAGATAATACAATTAGGATTATTACAAAATTCATTTTACATTGGGAAACATTAAGAACATGCTTCAAGAAACATTGGTATCTACTAAAGGAAGATCAAGATCTGAAAATAGGTAAAACACCACAACTTACGGCTAGACAAGCACCATCTCTAAAAGACATCTTGTGCAGAAGCCACTATGAAGAAAAACCAAAACAAAATGCAATGGAGAAATGGCTAGGAATTCCGGAACATCATGGAAATAGAAAATGTGGCAAATACAATGTATGTATATATAATGGTCAGGAAAATACTTTCTCCAACAGATATGGGAAAAAATATGAAGTTAAAAAGCTTCTTACATGACAGTCGAGAAATGTCATATATGTGATTTCCTGTAAATGTAAAAAACAATATGTGGGAAAAACAAGGAGAAAAATGACTGTACGCATACAGGAACATATTAGAGCTATAATTAATAAAGAGCCACAAAAAAGTAGTGTGGCCAAGAATGTGATACAAGAACATCAAGGAACCCCGTATGCCATAAAATTTGGCGCAATTGAACAGGTATCAATAGGAATTAGGGGTGGAGATCTAGAAAAGCTGTTGTTACAATGAGAATTACGCTGGATTTTCCAACTGGGCACAAGATGCCCAGAAGGTATAAATGAGGACGTTCATTTTTCATGCTTCCTGTGAATCACAAGATATAATGAAAAGCAAGCAGTATGAGATACAACTACACAACTAACGCCAGAAGGATAATGTATAAAGAGAATTTCTTTCCCTTTAAATAAACTTTAGATTTCCCTATAAAACTGCCCCATCAAAAACTGCCTCTAGTTAGGATTATATAAGAACCATAGAGTGAGGATTACATAATATGACTTTTTAAGGCCATGCACACAAAATAGGGTTTTAACTTTTATCTATTTATTTGATAAGATGATTTCTTTCATAGGCACTGAGCACTTTTTAGAAGGTTTAAGGTAATCCTATTTCGGGGGAATAAGGTAACGTCAGAGGAGGAGGACGTTCAGTGATGTGTTTAAATTGGGATTCCTCGGACCTGTAAACCACGCCCTGATGAAGTCACGGGTCGCGTGACGAAACGTGCGTCGGCGTTCTCAGCGTGGTTTGGTACATGGCGGCTTGGCGGTCTGGACAAGATGTTGAAATTGATCTATAACATTTGGTAAAGAGGAACATAGGGGGTAAACAAGAGGGAAGTTGTCCCGAGGTAAGGTCTGTCCACATCCATTTGAATTCGGAGAGCTCCGGAGGTAGGATGGTTCTTGATATTGTTGAGATTATCGGCTTCTGACATTATTTAGTCTATTGGTGTATGTGATTAATAGTCTGTTATTCTCATCCCCGTAAGCCTTTCAGCAACATAATAGTGTATAATTGTTTTTGGATTACAATCTGAATACTGACCGTATCTTTCTACCGCATGTACCAGCCACTGCAATATGTGTATATAGGTGTGTTTGGGTGGTTGGGAGAGAGACTTGGGTAGAGATGTAAGTCTAACCTGAAAGGCTGTCTGCTATTCTACTACCTCTCTTTCTGCTTCCTGGTTCTTCCAGTTAGAAGCAGTCAGTCATTGATGCTATAGGTAACTTTGCAGCCAATGACTGAATGCTATTCAAATTTATTGAAATGATTTTATTGTGACATTTTGGGGCAATCCCCTTTGGCAGGTCATACACGTCAGGTACATAGCTGTTTGTGGTTAGCAGCCAGGAGAGCAGTGCACCAACAGGTGTGCAAGGAGACATATTTGCATTGACTGAATTCTATTCCCTTAACTTCTTACATTGGAAGAGGAGGTGGAAACTTTGAGAGGGGAAAAGAAGGGGGAGACACAATTTTGCTGCATTACAGATGGCGTACCTCCGTGTGTTGTTTTTTTGGTTGGGGGGGGGGGGGGGGGGGGGGGGGATATACTTATATGTAATCAGGGATGAACATTCCCTTTAAAATAACAAGAAAATCTAATCTTCTCTTAAACCCACAGATACCAAGACTATCGCTATCCACCGGAACATGAAAAAAGATACCAACTTACTGTACAGTACTGGCAGATTCTCGCTGCCAAATTGGCCTTTATCATCATTATGGAGGTAGGTTATCTTCCTAATTGTTACTTTTAAATACCCTCTACACACTTCGCTGACCTGTATATGTTTAACCCAAAATGATAATTGTTTTGGAGTTGTATACAATTTAAGTATACAATTAAACAATTAATTGAACATAACTGGTATTTGTGTTAGCTGGGGGGGTTCTGCAGTGTAATACTTCACTTTTCAAAATACACAGCCCATGAGGTTATAGGTTAAATTTCCCAGATATACTTATATAAAGTATATATATATATATATATATATATATATATATATATATATATATATAAAATATATTAATCTTCTACAATACCTAATAAACTGTAAATATTTATTATTTGTAGTAGAATGAAAGGAATGTGTGCGGGGAACAGAGATTGTTTAAAAAAAAAAAACAATTGCATGCTGTTACATATCTGTTCTATGTCTGAGAGGCAGTATCTGCTATAACAATCTGTAAGGCGGGTCTTTTTGATATGATTGGCTGTCAGCTTCTAGGGGGCAAGGCTGCAGATATAGTGCTGTATAGTGTAGACTTAGATGTCTTCCAAAACAAAGAGGTGGATTATGGGAGGTTCATTTTTATAAATCACCCAGTACCCGCCCCCCCCCCCCCCACGAGATTGGAGGCCTGGCCCCTGATCACACGTATGAAGTAAACATGTGCATTCAGCTGATCGCACATATGTTTAATATGTGCGATCAGCTGTTTAAAAACAGCTGATCACGGAGGTTTGGGAAGATGATTACAGGCCCTCTTACTTCTTGCCCCCCCAGACGCGGGCCCTGATGGTATGCCACTGATATTTGGTGAAGACTTTAGTTCACCTTTAAGGTACACTGGCACTGTTTCTTTTATTGCAGCATGTGGTTTTTATGGTTAAAGTTTTTCTGGCCTGGCTTCTCTACTAGATGGCACCAAAAGCTATTTAGCTATCATTATTATTATTATTATGGATTTATATAGCACCAACATCTTCCATGGCACTTTACAATTACATAGTCATATACATCACATACAGGGTAATACATGTAATACAAAGTTATACATATTACATACACGAGAAATACAAAATTGTGATGAGTTTCTTACAGCAATACCGTGATACAATAGGAGAGAGGTCCCTGCCCAAAGAGCTTACAGTCTAGAGGATATGGGGGTGAGACATAAGGTTGCAGGAGTTGGTATGCTGTAAATAGATTGGCAGTGGGGTGTGAAAGGCGGGTTGGATCTTATTGGGTAGTAAGATGGGTAATGTTTAGGCCAGGTTATATGGTGCCTGAAGAGGTGGGTTTTAAGTTTATGTTTGAAGGTATTTAGGGATGGTGAGTGACAGACAGATGGAGGGAGTTCCAGAGCAGAGGGGCAGCACGAGTAAAGTCCTGAATACGGGCATGGGAAGAGGTGACAAGGGTGGATGAGAGGAGGAGATCGTTTGCGGAGCGGAGGTTGCATCTGGGACGATATCGGTGGATCAGCTCTGAGCGATATGAAGGGGCTGTGTTGGATAGTGCTTTATAGGATAGGGTGAGATATATGGAGGGCTCTGTTGGATAGTGCTTTATAGGATAGGGTGAGATATATGGAGGGGCTGTGTTGGATAGTGCTTTATAGGATAGGGTGAGATATATGGAGGGCATTTTGTTTTGGATGTAGTGCTTATAGGATAGGGTGAGATATATGGAGGGCTGTGTGGGATTAGTGCTTTATAGTGATAGGGTGGGTGAGCTATAGGGTGAGGGCTCTGTGTTGGATACGGGCTTAGAGTGATTAGGGGAGGTGAGATATATGGAGGGCTGTGTTGGATAGTGCTTTATAGGATAGGGTAAGATATATGGAGGGGCTGTGTTGGATAGTGCTTTATAGGATAGGGTGAGATATATGGAGTGTGGGGTGTGGATCCTTGTCTCTGTGTATTTGCACTTTTGGATAAAAAGGCACCCCATAAATGAATAAATGTCCACTCTTTATAATCATTTTATTCTCTAGTAAACTTCTTTGCTTTCCTAAATTTGATCTCTCTTTGCAGTTTATCCATATCATTCTTCAATATTTTGTTAAAGGCAATTTTCAATTTATGTTAAAGGCATTGAATTTTTCCACCTCTTGATCCCTATTGAGTATGTTTTTAGCCTCCAATATTTCCTATCCAAATCATCATACATTTGGTATTTGCTCTACAAAAGTCCCAGCAGTTCTTATGAACATTCAGATAGTACCATTCGGTCCATTTTATAGAAATTGCCCATCAGTATCTTTATCTAGGATTATTCTACCCCCAAGGTGTGTCAAGATAATACTGTAGATAGACATATAGGTTTTACTAAACCTAAAACCAATTCGAGATTTTTTCCATCAAATAGCAGTATCCACATATTAATATATTTGTTAAACGCATGGAAAAGAGGATCCTAAGACTATAATAAGGGATCAAGTGGAGGACAATCTCACTAAGGAAGAAAGGGCTGCTCTAGATCCCTAAAAAGTTTGGTCAATTGAGATAAAAACGATGATAAAGGTGGAAATGTGGTGTCTTTGATAAAGATAAATATAGGCTGGAGGCCTTGAGACAACTTAAAGACACTAATCAGTATGTGGAAGTAAAAATAAACCCTATTGAAGGAAAATTTGGGAAAATTAAGGTGAGGTGGATGAGGCATTAAGGAGAATTTGATTAATTCAAAGGAATATGCTTTTCTGTACAACACCACAGCCAAACTTCCGACCTTCTATTACATTCCAAAAATTCACAAAATAAGAAAAATCCCCCAGGAAGATCCCATCATTCTGGCATTCAAGGACCCCACTGAAGGGTTGAGTAAGTATGTGGATTACATTCTAAGACCCTTTCTATACACACTCCCCTCTTACGTGCAAGACCACACGAGACGTTTCGAGGAGATTGAACAACATAGAAGTACCGGAGGGCACGTTCCCTCGTAACTATGGATGTAGAGGGATTATATCCTTCTATACCAACAAGGTGGGTCTGGAAGGAATAAACTATTTCCTAAAGAGAGTAGGAGGAGTAGAATATAAAGAACACTCAAACTAGGTGAAATATGTTGGAATTGATTATTGCAGAATAATTACTTTTATTTTGGACGGAAGATATTACCATCAACAGCAGAGGAACGCGATGGGTGCGACTTGTGCTCCAACGTATGCATGTCTACATTTGGAAAGTGGGAACTTACAACAGTACAAGAAAGTGTGTTCAAAAGGTAAAAGAGAGGAGATTTATTAATATGGATACGTTATAGATGACATCTTCATCATTTGGAAAGGGTTGAGGAGGATCTGGTAGATTGGTAAGAGAACTGAATAACAATATTTATAATATTCATTTGACACTTAATTTAGTACAAAAAGTATTGAATTTTTGGGTCTATTGATTAAAATAGTAGGTGGCCAAGTGGTGAGCGAAACATATCGAAAAACCGACGGCTGTAAATGCGTTCTCCATGGCGGAAAGTCACTATCCCATAACAACGAAAAGAGGATAAAACCGGGAGGACAATTCCTTAGATAAGAAGAAATTGTACAGACAAAAAATACATTTGAAAAACAAGCAAATCAAATGGCGAAGATTTTGAACAGAGAGGTTATCAGAGACAATCTCTATTAAAGGCAAAACGAAAGCTTCATTAAAAAATCGAAATAGTCTTCTGATGGAAAAAGGGACGAAGAAAAGGACAAGATAATACATTAGGATTATTACAAAATTCATTTTACATTGGGAAACATTAAGAACATGCTTCAAGAAACAGTTGTATCTACTAAAGGAAGATCAAGATCTGAAAATAGGTAAAACACCACAACTTACGGCTAGACAGCACCATCTCTAAGAAGTACATCTTGTGCAGAAAGCCACTATGAAGAAAAACCAAACAAAATGCAATGGAGAAATGGCTAGGAATTCGAACATCTGGAAATTGAAAATTGGCAAATACAATGTATGTATATATAATGGTCAGGAAAATACTGTTCTCCAACAGATATGGGGAAAAAATATGAAGTTAAAAAGCTTCTTACATGACAGGTCGAGAAATGTCATATATGTGATTTCCTGTAAATGATAAAATAAAATAGTGTGGAGAAAAACAAGAGAGAAAAATGACTGACGCATTACAGGAACATATTAGAGCTATAATTAATAAAGAGCCACAAAAAAGTAGTGTGGCCAAGAATGTGATACAAGAACATCAAGGAACCCCGTATGCCATAAATTTGGCGCAATTGAACAGTGTATCAATAGGAATTAGGGGTGGAGATCTGAAAAGCTGTTGTTACAATGAGAATTACGTGGATTTCCAACTGGGCACAAGATGCCCCGAAGGTATAAATGAGGACGTTCATTTTTCATGCTTCCTGTGAATCACAATATAATGAAAAGCAAGCAGTATGAGATACAACTACACAAATAACGCCAGAAGGATAATGTATAAGAGAGAATTTCTTCCTTTAAATAAACTTTAGATTTCCCTCATAAAACTGCCCCATCAAAAACTATGCCTCTAGTTAGGATGTATATAAGAACCATAGAGTTAGGATTACATAATAGACTTTTTAAGGCCTGCACACAAAATAGGGTTTTAACTTTTATCTATTTATTTGATAAGATGATTTCTTTCATAGGCACTGAGCACTTTTAGAAGTTTAAGGTAATCCTATTTCTGGGGGAATATGGTAACGTCAGGGAGGAGGACGTTCAGTGATGTGTTTAAATTGGAGATTCTCGGACCTGTAAACCAACCCTGATGAAGTCACGGGTCGCGTGACGAAACGTGCGTCGCGTTCTCAGCGTGGTTTGGTACATGGCGGTTGGCTGGTCTGGACAAGATGTTGAAATTGATCTATAACATTTGGTAAAGAGGAACATAGGGGGTAAACAAGAGGGAAGTTGTCCCGAGGTAAGGTCTGTCCACATCCATTTGAATTCGGAGAGCTCCGGGGTAGGATGGTTCTTGATATGTTGAGATTATCGGCTTGACATTATTTAGTCTATTGGTGTATGTGATTAATAGTCTTATTTCTCATCCCCGTAAGCCTTTCAGCAACATAATAGTGTATAATTTTTTTGGATTACATCTGAATACGACCGTATCTTTCTAACCGCATGTACCAGCCACTGCAATGTGTATATAGGTGTGTTTGGGTGGTTGGGGAGAGAGACTTGGGTAGAGATGTAAGTCTAACCTGAAAGGCTGTCTGCTATTCTACTACCTCTCTTTCTGCTTCTGGTTCTTCCAGTTAGAAGCAGTCAGTCATTGTGCTTAGTGGTAACTTTGCAGCCAATGACTGATGCTATTCAAATTTATTGAAATGATTGTTATTGTGACATTTTGGGGGCAATCCCCTTTGGCAGGTCATAACACGTCAGGTACATATGTTTTTTGTGGTTAGCAGCCAGGAGAGCAGTGCACCAACAGGTGTGCAAGGAGACATATTTGCATTGACTGAATTCTATTCCCTTAACTTCTTACATTGGAAGAGGAGGTGGAAACTTTGAGAGGGGAAGAAGAGGGGGAGACACAATTTGCTGCATTACAGATGTCTTACGTCCGTCCGCTGTCTTACTATTGTATTTTGTTGGGTTGGGGGGGGGGGGGGATAACTTATATGTAATCAGGGATGAACATTCCCTTTAAAATAACAAGAAAATCTAATCTTCTCTTAAACCCACAGATACCAAGACTATCGCTATCCACCGGAACGATGAAAAAAGTACCAACTTACTGTACAGTGGCAGATTCTCGCTGCCAATTGGGCTTTATCATCATTATGGAGGTTGGTGTATCTTCCTAATTGTTACTTTTTAAATACCCTCTTAACACTTCGCTGACCTGTATATGTTTTAACCCAAAATGATAATTGTTTTTGGAGTTGTATACAATTTAAGTATACAATTAAACAATTAATTTGAACTAACTGGTATGTGTTTGCTGGGGGGGTTCTGCAGTGTAATACTCACTTTTCAAAATACACAGCCCATGGAGGGTATAGGTAAATTCCACAAGAATACAAATAAATAGTATATATAATAATTATATATATATATATAAAATATATAATCTTCACAATACCTAAAAACTGTAAATATTTATTATTTGTAGTAGAGAAAGGAATGTGTGCGGGGTAACAGGATTGTTTAAAAAAAAAAAACAATTGCATGCTGTTACATCTTCGTTCTAGTGTCTGAGAGGCAGTATCTGCTATAACATCTGTAAGGCGGGTCTTTTTGATATGATTGGCTGTCAGCTTCTAGGGGGCAAGGCTGCAGATATAGTGCTGTATAGTGTAGACTTAGATGTCTTCCAAACAAAGAGGTGGGATTATGGGAGGTTTCTTTTTATAATCACCCAGTACCCGCCCCCCCCCCCCACACGAGATTGGAGGCCTTGCCCCTGATCACACGTATGAAGTAAACATGTGCATTCAGCTGATCGACACATATGTTTAATATGTGCGATCAGCTGTTTAAAAACAGCTGAATCACGGAGGTTTGGGAAGATGATTACAGGCCCTCTTACTTCTTGCCCCCCCAGAGCGGGCCCTGTGGTATGCCACTGATATTTGGTGAAGACTTAGTTCACCTTTAGGTACACTGGCACTGTTTCTTTTATGCAGCATGTGGTTTTTATGGTTTATAAGTTTTTCTGGCTGGCTTTCTCTACTAGATGGCACCAAAAGCTATTTAGCTATCATTATTCTTATTATATGGATTTATATAGCACCAACATCTTCCATGGCACTTTAAATTACATAGTCATATTACATCACTACAGGTATACATGTCATACAAAGTTAGACAATTACATACACTGAAAATACAAAATTGTGATGAGTTTCTTACAGCAATACCGTGATACAATAGGGAGAGGTCCCCTCCCAAAGAGCTTACAGTCTAGAGGATATGGGGGTGAGACATAAGTTGCAGGAGTTGGTATGCTGTAATAGATTGGCATGGGGTGTGAAAGGCGGGTTGGTCTTATGGTGGGTAGTAAGATGGGTAATGTTTAGGCCAGGTTATATGGTGCCTGAAGAGGGTGGTTGTAAGTTTATTTGTTGAAGGTATTAGGGATGGTGAGTGACAGACAGATGGAGGGAGTTCCAGAGCAGAGGGGCAGACGAGTAGTAAAGTCCTGAATACGGGCAGGAAGAGAGTGAAAGGTGACAAGGGTGGATGGAGGAGGAGATCGTTTGCGGAGGGAGGTTGCATCTGGGACGATATCGGTGGATCAGCTCTGAGCGATATGAAGGGGCTGTGTGTTGGCTAGTTGCTTTATAGGATAGGGTGAGATATGGAGGGCTGTCTGTTGGATAGTGCTTTATAGGATAGGGTGAGATATATGGAGGGGGCTGTGTTGGATAGTGCTTTATAGGATAGGGTGAGATTATGAGGGGCTGTGTGGATTAGCGCTTTATAGGATAGGGTAAGATATATGGGAGGGCTGTGTTGGATAGTGCTTTATAGGATAGGGTATGATATATGGAGGGCTGTGTTGGATAGTGCTTTATAGGATAGGGTGAGATCTTGGAGGGGCTGTGTTGGATAGTGCTTTATAGGATAGGGTGAGATATATGGAGGGCTGTGTATGTTGTTGGATAGTGCTATAGGATAGGTGTGAGATATATGGAGGGCTGTTTGGATAGTGCTTTATAGGATAGGGTGAGATATCATGGAGGGCTTGTGTGGGAAGTGCTTTATAGGATAGGGTGGGTGTAGTATGATGAGGGCTCTGTGTTGGATAGGCTTTAGAGTGATTAGGGGAGGTGAGATATATGGAGGGGGCTGTGTTGGATAGTGCTTTATAGGATAGGGTAAGATATATGGAGGGGCTGTGTTGGACAGTGCTTTATAGGATAGGGTAAGATATATGGTAGGGGCTGTGTTTGGATAGGCTTTCTCGGATAGGGTGTAGTATAAGTCTGGAGGGGCTTGTGTTGGTGGATATGCTTATAGATAGGGGGGAGATAGTATTGGAGGGCGTGTTGGATAGCGCTTATTAGGATAGGGTGCGTATATGGAGGGGCTAGTTGTGTTGGATAGTGCTTTATAGGTAGGGTGGATATATGGAGGGGTGTGTTGGATAGTTGCTTATAGGATATGGTAAGATATATTGGAGGGGCGTGGGTGTTGGATGTGTGCTTATAGGATTAGGGTGAGATATATGGGGGGGGGAGGGGCTGTTGGAGTTAGTGCTTTATAGGATAGGTGTGGTGTGAGTGAGAGTTATATGGAGGGTCTGTGTTTGGAGAGTGTTTATAGGATAGTGGTAAAGAATCATGGAGGGGATTCTGTGTGGGATAGTGTCTTTTATAGGCTCGGGTATAAGATCATATGGAGGGCTGTGTGGATATAGTGTTTTATAGGTGATGTAGGTGTAGTGAGTGAGATATATGAAGGCTGTGTTGATATATGTGGATGGGTCTGTTGGATAGTGCTGTATTAGGGATAGGGTGAGATATATGGTGGGGATGTGTTGGATAGTGATTTATAGGATTAGGGTGATGATATATGGAGGCTGTGTGGATAGTTGATGTATAGGAGTTTAGTAAAGGGATATATGGAGGGGCGTGTGTTGGATAATAGTTGCTGGTTATAGGATAGGGTTAGTTGAGAATGTGAGAATTAGGGGGGGCTTGTGGGGATAGTGCTATAGGATAGGTAAGATATTATGGAGAGTCTGTGTGTGGATAGCGCTTTATAGGATAGGGGGAGATATATGCATGCGCTGTGTGGGATAGTGCGTTATAGGATAGGGTGAGCTCTTCATAGAGGTGCTGTGTCTTGCTAGTGCTTTATTAAGATTGGGTGATGATATATGGAGGGCTGCTGTGTTGGATAGGCTTCTCGGGAGTAGGGTGGAGTATCTGGGGCTGTGTTTGTTGTGTTGGATAGGGGTTTTATCGGATATGGGTGCGATATATGGAGGATGTGTTGGAAGGTTTTCTCGGGATAGGGTGTTGTTGCGGAGATTCTAGGAGGGTGCTGTTTGGTCGTGTGTTTATACGGGTAGTATGTGCGATATATGTGCGGGGCTGTGTTTGGATAAGTGTTCAGTCTAGAGGATATGGGGTGAGACATAAGGTGACGGGAATCGGTAGCTGTAAATAGATTGGCAGTGGAGTGTGAAATGCGGGTTGGATCATATTGGGTAGTAAGATGGGTAATGTCTAGACCAGGTTATATGGCGCCTGGAGAGGTGGGTTTTAAGGTTACGTTTGAAGGTGTTAAGGGACGGTGAGTGACGGACAGACGGAGGAAGGGAGTTCCAGAGCAGAGAGTCAGCATGAGCAAAGTCCTGAATACGGGCATGGGAAGAGGTGACAAGGGTGGGTGAGAGGAGAGTATCGCCTGGGACGGTATCGCTGGATCAGCTCTGAGATATATGGAGGGGCTGTATTGGATAGCGCTTTATAGGATAGGGTGAGATATATGGAGGGTGTGTTGGATAGTGCTTTATAGGATAGGGTGGGATATATGGAGGGCTGTGTTGGATAGTGCTTTATAGGATAGGGTGAGATATATGGAGGGGCTGTATTGGATAGTGCTTTATAGAATAGGGTGAGATATATGGTCTGATATATTTACCACCAATGTCCTTATTGGCGATGCCTCCTTGTCTTGATCTGCCACTCCGTTCCCTTGCTGCCTCGATCTTTTCCTTTTCCGGCTCCTCCGTGTCTTCTTCCCTCCGGTGAGGGACTGTGGCCTCTGGCAGTTTCTAAAAAATCCCCACTTGATACTGATGTATCCGATGATGCTCCTGTCTCTGTGTCAGTCTCTGCTTTGCGGCGTCTCCACTCCCGGCTGTTTTGCTTGGCGGGGGTTGCTAGGAGACGCGTCTCCTTCACTCCTGGTCTCCTCTGCCGGCGATCTGCCACGTGTGCTGCCCGGCTCCAGCTGTATACTTGCTTCAACTCGTAGTCTCTGGTATCCCTTCTAAATTTCTTCAATTTTAGCTGTAGAAGTTGTTCCTTTAGGGCTGAGATGGATGCTTCCAATTTACTCTGTATTTCTGTAAGGCTATCTGTTTTAATCAAAGCCTTGAGTTCTGTCTCTGTGCTGGTTATCTCTTGCCTCGTTTTTTTAATAGCTGGCTGCAGATGTTCTATGGTCAGTAGGATCAGGTCCAGACTACACTTATTTAGTATCTGGTACCATTTTTCAATGTATCCTGGATCGTCTTGGCACAACACTGGGCGTAAGTTTACCCTCAAACCCCTTGGGATCCGATTTGCCACTGCATACTCCTTCAGCGCAAGGCTATGCAGTTGTAGACTTATCTCCCTCTTGCGTAAAGTCTCTAGCCTATGCTGGCAGTCTTTTTCGGATGTTTTAGTCAGTAAACTTCCAGTGTCAGCCACCGATTCCAATATTCGTTTTCTTTCTGCTTCTGTGTAGCCATGTGTAGAAGCTCTTTCAGTAGTGATCTTAGCAATGTCTGCAAATGACATCCTTTGGGTGCACCAGGCTCCAGGTAGAAAGTAAATGCTGCAAACAGGGTTTCGGGCCTAGGCACTCCTTTTTGGCAGTTTAGCCACAAACTTCTAAGGTGCTCCCTTCTCTGGTCCTCTACCATGGACCCACAGCTATAGCACAAGCATAAAAAGTCATGAGAGGGGCACTCTTCTGTGAATCTATGCTTCTTTATTGGATCACATTAACACAACGTTTCAGGGACGCACTGTCCCTTTCATCAGGTGTAACCCACATCCCACATGCACACCTTTTTAAAGACAATCCTGTGATAGACCACACCCCTTTAACCAAGGGGGAGGGGCCTGTGTTTCACATCATACCCCCAGTCTAGTAATGCACTTTCAATACTACTCATCCCCATATCATGTGGGATAGATGTATATAGCAATTCAACATCCAATGTGCACAGATCACTGTTCTCTTCTAGTGTACTCAGGGTCATTATGTGTCTTAAGAATTCGATGGTATCTTTCAGACAAGTTTTGTTCCCTTTAACTATGGGCTGTAGGAAATGATCTATGTATCTCCCCAATGGTTCTAGAACCGGATTTATTCCAGAAACTATGGGTCTCCCTGGTGGGTGGTTAATATCCTTGTGTATCTTAGGCAGCATGTAAAAGACCGGTATCATGGGGTATTCACTAGTTAGAAATTCTTTAGTTGTTTTATCTATGATCCCTTGGTCTAATGCGTCTTGCAATAAGTTATCCACCTGTCTCTTAACACCATGAGTAGGATCATTCTTTATACTCGTATAGTGTAACGTGTTGCTCAGCTGTCTAATTGCTTCCTGTATATAGGACGATTTATTCTGTATGACCAGGGCACCCCCCTTGTCTGCCTTCTTAATAATGACTTCTTTGTTATTTTTCAGTTCCCTTAGTGCCTCATGTTCTTTCTTAGACAAATTTACTTTATCACATTTTTTCCAATTAATTTTCTTAACTTCATTCATAACCATGTTATCAAACACTTCTAATGAATTATTGGTGAAACTAGGTACAAACACTGACTTTTTCTTAAAGGGGTGGGGGAGCTGAACACCAGTATTCTTACTAAAACACATTTTTAACTTAATTGCTCTCATAAACTTAAACCATTCGGTTTTAAAATCAAAGGTGTTACCTCCAGACGTGGGTGCAAACCCCAAACCCCTTTCCAAAACTTTCATTTGTGTGGTGGATAAAGTAAAGTCTGATATATTTACCACCAATGTCCTTATTGGCGATGCCTCCTTGTCCCATATGTATCAAAAAGTCCAAAGTGCACAATAGTCCATATTGTCCAACCACCAGGGAGACCCATAGTTTTTGGAATAAATTCGGTTCTAGAACCATTGGGGAGATACATAGATCATTTCCTACAGCCCATAGTTAAAGGGAACAAAACTTGTCTGAAAGATACCATCGAATTCTTAAGACACATAATGACCCTGAGTACACTAGAAGAGAACAGTGATCTGTGCACATTGGACGTTGAATCGCTATATACATCTATCCCACATGATATGGGGATGAGTAGCATTGAAAGTGCATTACTAGACTGGGGTTATGATGTGAAACAAATTTACTTTATAATGGACCTCCTGAACATTTGCCTCACAAAGAATTACTTCCGTTTCCATGACTCATACTACTGGCAGGCCCAAGGCACCAGTATGGGTGCACATTTTGCACCCACATATGCTAACATTTTTGTAGCCGACTTTGAAAAAAAGTATGTGTTGGGAAATGAGAACTTTGGTGACAAGCTTAAAGGTTATGTCCGATACGTAGACGACATCTTCTTCATTTGGAAGGGGGAACTGTCCTCACTTAAGGAATTTGAAAGGTATCTGAATGAAGTGCATCCTACTTTAAAATTTACACTAACCTACGACAGAAAATCCATCCACTACCTGGACGTACTGACCAGACCGCCACCACCTTCATCGCCTAACCAAGATCCTATAAAGAAAGTTAATCTCCCAACACACCCATCCATAACTTTCGTTCTAGGCACTAATTTAACTATATACAAAGCACTTATCTTGCATATA
The DNA here is from genome assembly GCA_019447015.1 of Hymenochirus boettgeri. Classification (NCBI taxonomy): domain Eukaryota; kingdom Metazoa; phylum Chordata; class Amphibia; order Anura; family Pipidae; genus Hymenochirus; species Hymenochirus boettgeri. The sequence goes on along the minus strand of CM033472.1, from coordinate 18,797,645 downwards.
TCACACCAGTCCCACCGCTACAGAGTGGCATAGAATGTAAGGGGTATTTGCTCCACCACCTCTACCCTGTACTTCCATCGCGGCTTATATGTCCTGATCGTATCTCTCAGGCTGCCTTGTGCGTTCAGCTCCCCAGAGCTTCACACCTATTACTATCGAAGGGAGAACTTATCACAACTAAAGGGCATTCACCTCACCGATCACACCCAGTATGTGTCTGTATCAGTACTAGTATATCCCCATCATATAGCGGGAGTATAAGGGATCGTTCCCCACCGTAGTCACCAGTATGGATATATCAGTCTGGGTAATCCCATCCTACAGGGGAGATAAGGGATTCTTCGTCTCTAACCATATCACATATTATTGTGGTATACAGTCTGGTATCCCATCCAATCGAGGGTAATAAAGGGAATATTCCCCCCACCAGTACTCATCACCATGAGCCGTGGAAGCTCCTTCCATCTAAGTAGCTTCGTGGCATATCCCTCACATCCTATATAAGCACCACTAATCCAACCCGGGTAGATACAGCCGCCCCAGTATTATTCTTACCCCCCCACTCGCCTATCATCCCCCAGCACTATATGTATGTATCAATTCTGAGTATCACATCATTATAGGGTAGATAAGGGATCATTTCCCCACGTATCACCGTATGGTAGGTATTCAGTCTGGGTATCCCATCATATAGGGAGATAAGGAGATATTCCCCCACTGTATCCACCGTATGGGTATGTATCAGTCTGGGTTCACATCCTACAGGGAGATAAGGGATATTCCCCACCGTATCCCCGTATGGTATGTATTCATCCAACAGATCAGTGGGCCCCCATGCCATCGACAGGGGATGTGATAAGGATATTCCCAGACTGATTACAACACGTATGGTATGTTATCAGTCTGGGTCTCCCATCCATACAGGGGGAGATAAGGGATACTCCCCACCGTATCACCGTAGGTATGTATCAGTCTGGGTATCCCATTCCATATAGGGAGGATAAGGGATAGTCCGCCACCGTATCTACTGTATGGTATGTATCAGTCTGGGATCCCATCCATATAGGGGAGATAAGTGATATTCCCTTATTCCCCCACCGTTCACCGTATGGTATGTATCAGTCCTGGGTATCCCAATCCAATATAGGGGAGATAAGGGGATATTCCCATTCCCCGACCTATCACCTTATGGTAGTATCATTCCTATTCTGGGTTCCCATCCATATAGGGGATAAGGGAATATTCCTCCCTCCCCCACCGTATCACCGGTATGGTATGTATATTCTGGGTATCCCATCCCTATAGGGTATATAAGGGCGATATTCCCCCACCGTATCACTGTAATGGTATGTTCAGTCTGGGATCCCATCCATATAAGGGGAGATAAGGAATATCCCCCACCGTATCACCGTATGGTAATTTTGTATCAGTCTGGGTATCCCATCTCCTACCTTCTCTAAGGGAGATAAGGCTTAGTCCCTCCACCGTATCACCGTATGGTATGTATCATTCTGGGTATCCACCATATAGGGGATAGGGATATTCCCCCACCGTATCACTGTATGGTATGTATCAGTCTGGGTATCCATCCATATAGGTGAGAATAAGTAATATTCCCCCACCGTATCACCGTATGTGATGTCTCAGTCTGGTATCCCATCCATATAGGGGAGATAGTGATATCCCCCATCAACGTATCGTCACCGTATGGTATGTATTCAGTCTGGGTATCCCATCCTAAAGAGTCATTGGGATCTTTCCTCCCACCGTGAATCACCCGTATGGTATTATCAGTCTGGGTATCTCCCTAAGGGATCTTGCCCACCATATCATTGTATGGTATGTATCAGTCTGGAACCAAAATGGATATCACCGAATGTAAATAACGCGAGTGAAAAGTACATCGAATGCAGTGGCTTTTTCTTGCACTGTTACTCGTGTCCAATTTTTGTGATAATCTGCATTTAGAGAGCTGTTCATTCTCACAAAATGTGATTGCATGAAAATAGCCACGGCAGTGTGGCCACATGTTATGTACTAGTGTGTGATCTCACCTTGTCACGGTCTCAAAGACTCCCCGTTACGTCCCTGAAAACAACAATTGCCACGGCAGCCTTTGTCTTCTGTTTCATGTTCCGGCAATCAGCTTGTAATTCCTGCTCACAGGAGTATCTTTAGTGGGTTAACGTCTCCTTCAATTGGCTCCTCCTCCTCCGCACCATGCAGACCAGTAGCCGATTACCGAACCGCAGAATTAAACATCAGGAAGAAGGTTTCAGGGAAAGGAGGGTTTTTATTTTAAACGGTTCCCCCAAATTTGTTGTGTTGGTCTTGGTCGTAGCTACCACATGGTGCATGGGAGCGACGCACCAGGGCCCTTGGACAAGAAGAGGGACCCAGTTTGTGCTATTTTCAAACTACCATCTGTGTGCCAACATTAATTTTAATCCGGGTCTGTGTGCTAAGCATTTAGCTAGTGTTCTATGTGCAAGCATTTTGACCCATGTGTGGGTGTCTATTGTTCTAAGCATTTACCAGTCCTATGTGCTAAGCATTTGACGCCTGCCTATGTGCTAAGCATTTGACCCGTGTCTAAATGTGCTAATCATTTACCCTGTCTATGTGCTTAAGCCATTTAACCAGTGTCTATGTGCCACGCATTTAACCAGTATCTATGTGGCTAACCTTTAAACCAGTAGGCTATGTGCCAGCATTTAACCAGTATCTAGTTGCCCAGCATTTAACCAGTAGCTATGTGCCAAGCATTTAACAAGTGTCTATGTGCCAAGCATTTAACCAGATCTAATGTGGCCAAGGCATTTAACCAGTATCTATGTGCTATAAGCATTTACCCAGTGTCTATGTGCCAAGCATTTAACCAGTATCTATGTGCTAGCATTTAACCAGTATCTATGTGCTAAGCATTTTAAAAACAGTATCTATGTGCCAATCATTTAACCAGTATCTATGTGCTAAGCATTTACGCAGTAATCTAATGTGCTAACATTACCAGTATCTATGGGCTAAGTCATTTAACCAGTAAGCTATGTGCTAAGTCATTTAACCCAGTATCTTGATGCCAAGCATTTACCAGTATCTATGTGCTAAGCATTTACCAAGTATCGAATGTGCTGGCATTTTAACCAGTATCTATGTGCTTAACAATTTAAAACCAGTATCTATGTCCAAGCATTTAACCAGTATCTATTTGCTAAGCTTTAACCAGTGTCTATGTGCTAACATTAACCAGTATCTATGTGCCAAGCTTTAACCAGTAATCTATGGTGTCCAAGCATTTAATAACAGTTTCTATGTGCCAAGCATTACAGTATCTATGGTGCCAAGCATGTAAACCATATCTGTGTGCTAATTATTTATCAGTATCTATGTGCATAAGCATTTAACCCGATCTATGTGCCAAAGCATTTAACCATGTTCTCTGTGCTAAGCATTAACCAGTGTCCTCTGTGGCCAGGCAAGCATTAACCAGTGTCTCTGTGCTAAAGCATTTACCAGGATCTATGTGGCCCAGCATTTAATTAACCCGTATCTATTGCTAAGCAATTTTAACCAGTATCTATGTTCCAAGTCTTAACAACAAAACCAGTGGCTATGTGCGAAGCATTTACCCAGTTTCTATGTGCCTAAGGGATTTACCAGTGTTCTGTTCTAAGCATTTAACTAACCGTGTCTCATTTACCCAGTGTAAGCCCTTATTTTTATAAGTGTCGGTTTTAGGGATCTAAGTTTGCCTGCGTGGTTGGGGGTGGGCTGTCCAAATTTTGCATCAGGAGCTCATCGGTTATTGCTAGCTACGCCACTGGTCCCCCCGTCTGGACATCGCCATCATGTCCCACCTGTTGATGTCGAGCGGTGGTATATTAACACAAACATAGTACCCTATGGGGAACGTAAAAGTCCTCATCCTATTACCACCCAGCCCGAACCAATCATAAACTATTTAAACATTTAAAATTTAACATCTGATTGGTTGGAAAAAAGTAGAACCATTTTAAAGATAAAGCTTTATTGAATAACCTTGACTATTCCAATGCAATGTCAGGTTAAATGATTTGACGATTATTTAAGCATTTTTTCACAGCAACCAGTATTTGTAAACAGGGTTGGATTAATATGCCCCTACTACATGATCCAGACATGTTTCTGCCATTTATGACCCATGCAGTTGGAGAATCTAGATCTAATATTGATGCACTCTAATCTAGATCTATAGGGAACCAATAGACTAGATAGAAGGCTATTACGAAAGTTTCCACAGGGGAGGGTAAAGGGTCATTGACTAAAGTTACCTGGATCTGGCAGGTTAAAATCATCACAGGATAGCTTTCTATCACTAATGGTGAGGGATATAGACCCTTTCAGTATATTATGTTGATTCTGTTTTCTGTGGATCTGCCCGGTTTTCAGGTTAACAGAGAGACTCCCACAATATCTCCATGTTCCCATCATTATTGGTTAGGTCACACCTTGGCAATCGGATCCCAGGGTTACCCAATGAACAAGGGAATCAGTTCTCATACATCAGTCAGGAGAAGATAGAAGGGATAATGCGGCCCCTTACAGTGTAATATAAGATATTACGCCACCGAGGAGTTCCCTGACTATATGAATCACGAGGCCAAGGCCGAGTGCCTTAATACCATGACAGGGAACTCCCGAGTGGCGTATGTCCTATCTTATAATGTGAAGGGGGCACATTTTTCTTCTAATTCAAATAAGTTATTGGATTCCTTCACCCCATTCACATTTTAATTCTAGCCTTGTCCCGATTTCCACTTTCCACTTAATCTCCAAGCTACCTTCTGTAACTTAAACCCCGTAGAAAGGACATCCATCCCAGCATCTATGTGGGTTAACCAAATCTTTGTGTAGAGGAGAGAGACAGGTTATGCATGACGGAATAGCAGCTCCAGCAGGTTCTGTTAGTGAATTAAACCAGCAAGGACATAACAGTCATGTCATAAAGCAGGCAGAACAGGCTACCGGAATAGGCGGAGTAGTGGGATATATAAAAATTAGTCACTTAGTGACATAGCTGAGTGATTTTTTATAAGGATATATACCCTGCACTCCCATTATATGGATTATATTATTATTAACCTAGCATGATGGTCAACCTCCAGTGCAAAGTCTTGGTCTGTCTACACATTCATTGCTGCATCTACCTATTTTTGCCTGTCAGTTTCCCCCACATTTTAATAATAAAGGAATTTTTCTTGCCGTATTGGTTGGATGGGATCAAATAGTGACTGTTGAGAGGCTCACATTTTAACATTTGCCCTTCGTTTATGTGGTTCTGACCAACGACCTATAAAACCGGTACCCGGCGTGCGGCCATTTCCAACTGATCAGGTACGGGATTAAACCTGCGGTGCCCTGCCAGGACGCCGGGACTGGACGTCTCTCTTATGGTTTCCAAAAATGATCATTTCAAATATAACGTAAAAATCTATATAACTAATTCGAATGACTTGGGGACTTCATTAAATACAGTGAGGGTGGGAAGGGAATAGGGTATATATGTATAGTAGCTGGTGCCTGCCATTTAGATGCAGTTACACTTTATATTTGTTTGTGATCAGGCATTTCTTTCTGTATTTTACTTACTACTATTACAGGAGCTGGCCAGTTGGTTGGCTATATTGTGATAGTTCTTCGAGCTCCTCAAAGATATTTACTTCACTTCTTCCGCCATGACCTTATCTTCTCCCTGGTCTCTGCTCCAGATCTTCCTTGACCTGGATCTGCACTTAAAGGGAAAAATGACCAAACGGTGACGTTACATTTCGCTCTAACATTGAGTAGGACCCCATTTGCTGCTAAACAGCCCTGACCGAGTGCACTCTCTATTATTAGTCATAAAGTGGACCGGGTCCGTGGTCAAATATCTTTCTCCAGCACAGTCACATTGGTCTCCTATGGTTCGTATTCCAGTCCCACCAACCGGCGCCACAACGTACTGTAAAATGCATGATATACGATATGAAAGTGCCATGTTGTGTGCGTTTTTATTTATAGGCGTTTCCTGTATGTTTTTCTTTCTCTACAATAATATATATTAAAAAAATCTATAATTTGACTTCTATTGGTGTACCTGTTGGTTCCCGTAATGTCATAAAAATGCAGCTAAGCATTAATCGTAGCGCTATTCAACACAACACAATGGTGTTAGAGAAACTTGTATAGAATCGCTCAGAAAATGAAGGTTATGTTTTAGATTTTTATTTTTTTTTTTTTTCTGTCTTCAAGAATCTGTCCCAACAAGAATTGACGAACAAGGAAAGGATTTGCACTGGAAATTGTCACGAACTTACCTGCCAGCTCTGGTCCCGTGCACGCTGCACTTCCGTGGGCGGCGTCGTCGACGTCACGACCTGACAACTGACGAACGCCGTGCGGCACGAGATTCAAAAACCGGCGTCCTCCTGGACCCGGTCCTGATTATAGCGCAGCTACCTCCCTCCCCAGCTCCTTCTACTTACCTGGCCTAGTTTCCTGTTATTCCCAGCCTTAGACCTTACCTTGCCGCTCCATCATCCTAGACTTACCTTGCCAGCTCCATCACAAGACTTACCTTGCCAGCTCCATCATCAAGACTTACCTTGTCAGCTCACTCATCAGACTTACCTTGCCAGCTCCATCGTCAAAAACTTACCTTGCCAGCTCAACTCATCAAAACTTACCTGACCTTGCCAGCTCCATCATCAGAGACTTACCTTGCCAGCTCCATCCTCATAGACTTACCTTGTCACTCCATCATCAAAACTTAACCTGTGCCAGCTCCATCATCAAAAAACTTACTCTTGCCACTCCATCATCAGAGACGTACTTGCCATCTCCATATTCCCGAGACTTACCTTGCCAGCTCCATCATCGAGACTTACCGTTGCCAGCTCCATCATCAAGACTTACCTTTGCCAGTTCCAGTACCATACTCACAGGCCTGTTTCAAGTGACTGATTCTGCCTGCCTGTTCCCAGTATCCTGCCTTCTCTCCAGCAGCACCTAGTCTCCATTTTCCTCAGCCTAAACATTCCCCAGCATCTCTGTATCCAGTTCTGCAATTCCAACAGCCATCGAGCGCCTCCTCCGAATAAAGCGTACTCGTAATACCTAGGGCCTCCCTGCCGATTATTACAGGAATCAAATCTGGTTACTGGGTGGCAGAATGCAGTGCAGTCATTGGTGTGATAGAAAGTAAGTTAATGGGCTTCATGGAATAAGTCAACGTAAAAAACTATAACGATCTGGGTGGGTGGGGAAGCTCGGTATCATTCTGAACCAACCTTGGATTTATAGTGGTGGTTTCCCCTAGGAAACCACCAATTCCCACTACTTCCTGGTTTCCCTAGGATTCTTGTTTCCAATGAAGTGATGGATTGCGGTGTCATCATCCCACTAGAAGAAGCAGCCATCAGAAACATTTTAGAAGATCAGTATGGAGACATAACTCATTATATCATTATGGCGATTGGTTTTTTATGATCGGTATCATAAATCTAAAACACGATCATAAAAAGGCAATAATTGATCGTAGCTTTACGATTGCCCATAGAAAACTTTTATTTTTTCCCCGCTTTTCGTGTTTTTTGGAATCTACACTATTGGGCAACAGTTCTGGAGCACCCAGCAATTAGTATTGAGGTAACAGGCCATGTGCATTGTTAACAAGGAAGGCCCTTCCCATTTTTCTTCTCTCACTAAAAGACACAAACTATATACTGAACATATATTGCCATTTTAGATAATTTATATTCAATTTGTCATTTTAAGTATATCTCCTAGAGACGCACACTGTCCGAAGCAGGACTTTTAAATGCGCCAGCGCGCTTGTTTTTCCGGGTCGTGGTGCATGTCACGTCACTTTTGCTGCTTGTTGCCCGACTGCCTCTTCTCTGAATGGCAGGTGTGCCGTCTGAGCTAAAAGCTCATTCTTCCTCATGGACCCTGATATATATATATAATAATAAAGTTATATTTTATAACCTACATATTTATATATATCTCCTAGAGTGTTCCATATTCAAGATATATTAATAAAGAAACCGTCCCTACAGTACGACAAACCGAGAAGAATGCTTTTCTACTTATATCGAAAATCTATCCCCACCCATACACATATGAAACCATTCATCTTGATGAATTTGTTAGGTCAACACCAGTGATAATAATTAAGGTACAACCCCTTTACTTCATTTGGCAGGTTTAAACCATTTGTCCTTTTTGTTTCCAGAGTATTTCCTAAAATAATATTCAAAGTATCCTCAGTACATTCCTCAAAAATTAGATATTCCCTCTCATATTTTTAGTACGAGGAATGTGATGCGGGCCATTTTTATATTGTGGGGGGGTGGAAATGGAACAATACAGTCAACTATTCTAATGTCTCGTGGGATGGATTTTTTTGTTTTTATTTGTCAAGGAAAAATCTTTGGCTTCTTCGTGATCCAGCTTGAATTCAAACTCATCAGAACAGAATTTGTCCGGAGATAAAACATTGCCTTGTGCTACTCGTTTAGATTTATTAATGACCAAGTCAAGCTGGTTTGGGACGGTTTCGACCTGATATGAGAGGCCCGATGATCTTCTCCGAGGTCAACAAGACTTCCCATGAATATGAAATGGCAGTAATAAAAAGAAAAAAAATCAGAAAATCGGTTTTTAGAAAGTATGCCCCCGCTCCAGTCTACCTTAACTCGGCACTCGTATCATCTCACTCTCCCTCCAAAAGAGAACCCTCAACCCTATACTTCAGTCTATAGGGTGGCTCCCATCAACAAACTCTCACATTCAATACCTGCGTTGAACCTTGAAATCCCTTCTCTCTACTGCACCTCCATAATTCTTTACTCTTTGTCCTTATGTTCCACTGCCATGCCCTCCGTCCTCGCACGGAATCTTGTCCACAACCCCATAACACTGCGCTCCCACCTTAACCATTCTCTCTTGCTGCTCCCTACCTTTATAACTTCTCTCCCTCTCCTCGCTTCGCCTGGTGACATCCCAATAATACTTTTAAAAATCTAGATTGTTATCCTACCTTTCTGAGGGCACCACACTACAAATGATTGTTACTACCCACCTCAATCACTTTATACGCATCCACCACTGTATCTGTATGTTGACCCACTCATTTAGATTGTAGCTCTTTGGGACCGGTATCTCATTCCTAATGTGTCAAGGCATACTGCTTTTTCAGCAATTTATCCATATCTATATATTATATATATATATATATATAATAAAGGCCTTATAGTAGATGTTCCTTTTTCACCTCATTTCAGGGAGATTCAATACATGTTCTTATCGTTTAAAATGGTGCTAATTTTACCCAAACCATCAGATCTATTTAACATTTGAAAGCCAACATCTATTGGTTGGGGCAAGTTAGCACCTTGTAAACGATCAGAACTTTTATTGAATCTCCCCTTAGTATATAAAAAGTTTCAATTCAAGGCAGCAGTCCGATTAATATCTTTCTTGATGTTTTATTCGTTATCAAACATAACAGCTCAGGTATTCATATTGCAACGTTACGGGTATTCTACTACCCTTTCTCAAGCTCAGCCCCCGAGTCATCTTATAGGTAATTTCCCCCTCACATCCTCTTTTAAATAACTATCACAGTAAATGACTCATTACGAACCTGGTGGTCAGCATGGAAATTTCACTTTTTCTTTTAACATATACAGCGTTTGATACATACAGTTCATATTAATGCCATTAGAAAACAATATATTCATATAGTACCGTATTTACTTAAATATATTTTTTTAGTTTCCCGACCGTCACAAACCTAACCATGGTCTCAGGAAAAACTGTGCTTATAAAAAAAATATAAATCGTGAGTCACGATTCAAGCCAGATGAGCCATTGTCCTCAGGCGCTTTATCCTCTTACTCCTTTTGAGCTCCATTGCCTATCATCACCTCTTAGAGGTGTGGATTACTGATCTAGTACCGTAAAAAAATTCAGTCACTTGCATTGTGTCCTACGTCTATAATGCATGGGGGCGTTAGGGGTGGTGTGGCTTCAGTGAAATAGATGATTGATAGATCACTTGCATTGTGTCCCTACTTCTATAAAATGCGTGGGGGCGGGTAGGTTGGTGTGGCTCAGTGAAATAGAGATTGATGAATCACTTGGCATTGTGTCCACTCTTATGAAAAATGCGTGGGGCGGGTAGTCGTGGGTGTGGGCTCAGTGAAATACTGATTGATAGACACTTGCATTGTGTCCGACTCTATATATGCGTGGGGGCGGTAGGTGGGTGTGCTCAGTGAAATAAGCATATATGGCAAAATTGATTACATGTATAAGACCCCTCAAATGTTTATTTTTTTCTTTCCCTTGTAATTTGGGGGGGGGATTAATGAAATAAATTCGTCCTTAAACTGTGGCAATGTACACCATTGTAACATTTGTCATCCCTTTCTTCTATCCGTAAGCCAAAGTGACAGCTTTTTTTGTCGGTTTTTGTATTTTAAGTTTTTGGTACTCTGGCTACTATGGACCCATTGTTTTACTTCTTCTATAAGTTACTCATAGGATACTGCTGAAATTCTTCAATGTTAGGATACATATCCCTTAAAATGTGCCAATGTTTTTCTGACAACCTTCAAACACGTAACTCAATGCACCCAAGTGACTAATAACGATCCTTTTACCTTTTTGTGAGCAGTTTTCTTAACAAGAATCTGATGTCCGACCTCTACTAGAAATAGAAGGTCACAATCTTTAAAACCTTCATTCAACTTCCTCCAGCATTAACTGTCGGTTTTTTTACCAGTGATCTCGGCAAACCTACTCATGCACTATGAGAGTTATAGTTGTACATAGCTGCCTGTTTCCTACTACAGTGACATCCGTATAGATCCCATTGACATTAGAGCTTTGATGATCTATAACGATATAGATCTATATGGTTAACCCAGCCAAAATCACACTAAGGCAGACTTTAATGATTAGACTTTGTTGGTCTAATCTAATATCTATCTGTGCTTTTCAGGAGTGCGGTTCTAACCTTCCGATGTTCCTGCGACATCCATTCATTTTGGTGACATCTTGGGAATGTGTGATTCACAGGAGCTGGCAGTTCAACAACTTTTGCATTAAGGGAACATTGCACTTTAATCTGCTATAGTGTGATAGTTTGAGGGGCCATGAACACTGCACATTGTATTGACTTGATGAGAAAAGTTTTTCTTTTCACAACTATTCTGCTTTCCTGAAACCAACCGTCACCGCTTTAACTCATGCGGTTTCCTCCCGGAACGTGACCAAGAAAGCAAGTACCGGCTGGGTACCCGACCGATGCAGGCCCAAACTGGTTTACTTTTGCAAAACAACCAGTTTTTTTATTCAATGTGCAGCGTATTTTGCAGACTTGATGCCACTGCATGCCCAACCATGCTTTAGTTGGAGTTTGAGTTTCCTCTGGATGCCAAGTTTGGGGTTACTTATGGGATACTATGGGATTACTGTCCATTTAAAGTGCACATAATGCCCAAACCATACAGAATCAGAAGGCGTAGTGTCATCAAATTTTCTGCCGCTCGGTTGGTACTCGTCCAATCACTTTACTTACTACTCTTTTTTCATGTAAAAATATGTACCTCGGATTTATATTGGTCACTTTATAGATTCGAGTATATACAGTAAAAACACATGGGAGTGTACACCCGCCACTTGCCCCTTTAGAGTCTATATGTACATTTGTCAAGCATCCAAGGGTCCCAGAGCTGGTAGCTAGTCCCAATCTGCCTCTCTCTATCGTTCTGTTAGCAGTTGCATGCAATTCCGGCAGGGTTCCAGCAAACAACTTTAAAATAAACTGTAGGTGACAAGTTACTAACTTTCTTTAACACTTCTAGGGACCAACAAATTGTGGGAAGTGCGCTGCGGCAGTACATTTAAGTATATTTGAATTTGTTCCCACCTCCTAGTGATATAAAACTCCTCCCATCAGGGCGGCTGGGTCCCACAAGACTTCTATCTAACAGATAACTGTCGGCTGGTCCTTATCTTCTTCCTATCTTTAGTCATTGAACGCACCATGCGCTAAGACGGGAGGCAGGTTGGACAGCATGCCATCTGCTATTTAGAAGTCCTTCAGTGTCACGCTGGTCAGGTAATTTAACCTGAATAAACTATCCTACTCCTGCTGTGAATTAAAGTATGCTAAGCTAGAAGGTAAAACAGCCTTGTAAAGTTCCATATATTGCAAGGCAACCCACTGGTTAAGCACCATTGCACACAGCTCTCACCCCCCCCCCACACCCACACTCCATGTTATGGCGATCTCACGGTGCTACAGTAAAGTACAAATGTCATTGTTTCTGTTTCTAGATCCCTCAATAAAAAACTACTGGTGTTTCCCCAAACAGAGATCACTAAGAGTCAACGTTCAACATATTTATTTGACAGGATATTGCATACATAAAATAGCCGACAAATATAACCACACAATAATATACCAATACAAAATACTCCTATTAAGTGGACAACGTGACATTAGATATCCATCTTTGCTGCAACCCCTATGTCTTACTTACAGACAATTGCAATACACAGGTATCCACAGCCCTCCCGATTGTCCGGGGAGTCTCACTATTGTGGGGTTGTTCCCGTGAGCCACCCGGACTTTCCAACTTGAGTTCTCCTCCCTAGTCATCCCCGCCCCTTTTAGTGACCAGCCCAGAACTGACCTCTAACCCCGCCTCCCACCAACCTGATACTGGCCCCCACCTCTGTCTTGACGTCACCGCCTCCTGCCCCCTCCCACTTGACGGTCACACACCCCTTTCCCATGCCTCTGCCCGGAAAGATTGAAATGGCAGGGTGGTGATTTCTGGCATACACATAATAGGCCCCATCTAGTGCTGGTTGAGATAAAGTGAAAGAAAGACATGTCATATGTAGTATCATTCTGCAACTATGGAATTGGATCTATATTTGCAAATTCTGACACGTGGATTCTTTACAATCATATATTGCCCATGTATAGGCGATAGTAAAATGGAGTTCCCTAATGCTCTAGAGACTCTTAGCCTTACCCAAATTCTATGCACCAGGTGGCCGCCTCGCATAGTTGGGGCAGGGTTTCTGCTGCCAAATGAAGACGGTTTGACAATCCAATAAATTCTAATAAATAAATATGAACACCCGCAGTTAAATGTATTAGAATTGCCCATCAACCTAGAACGTGTCGTGTTTTATGCATTAAACGTCCACATGTATATAGGTTTATCTGTAAATTGAAATTGTTCTAACAAAGGGGCAATAGAGAGTGTGAGGGATAGTACCAGCCTAACTGAAGTAGGTAATGATCCGTGTCTAGAATGTGTAACCAGTAACGGCTGTACACCAGCATTATCTTTGCATTTTCCTGGGATACGCTTGTGTGGTGTAGGGCTGCCTCAAGGCGCTTCCTCAATCAGAGATTGGCGAGGTCCTGACCTTAAAGATGTGCAAGGAGACACTGCATAGGTTCCCTCTTCTCCCCACTTGGCTGGACCTTCTAGGAGGGCCTGCAAGTCGTCTCTTACTTATGGAGATGAGCGCTGCCCATTAAGGTTCTCCTCCTTTAGGAGGGCCTGACGACCCGATTCACTCTTAAGGGAAGAGAGCGCCGCTACAATTAGTTCTGCTCCTATCATGTAGGAACGTTTTGGGAGGACCATGGCAGACCGACCCTCAACCTTAAGAAGAGAGACGCCTGCCCATAGGTTCTTCTCTCTCTCCCCTTCGGAGTGGCCTGGGCACCCGACTCAACTCCTTAAGGGAGAGCCCTGCCTATTCGTAGGTTTCTCCTCCTGCATTTGCCCCTTGCTGGACCTTGAGGGGGGCCTGGCAGACCGACTCACTCCTCCCTCTTACGAAGAGACGACTCTGCCCATTATGGTTCTCCTTCTCTCCTCCTTTTTTTTTTTTTTGTGTTTTTCTTTTTGATTTTTTTTTCTGCTTTTTTGGTTTTTTTTTTTTGGTGCTTTTTTTGTCCTTTTTGTGGGGACTTTTTTTTGGGGGGGGGGGGTTGGGGAGGTCTTAATTTTGGGGGGGCTTTAAATCATTTTAGAGAGTCCGGAGCCAGTAGGAAGAGGAATCACCATCTATTGAGAACAACTCGTCCACTACCTGATTTCAGTGAGGAAGGATGGCTCCCATAAGATAACAGGGAATCCATTGAGGTAATCCTATCACCAGAGTGTGTCGCCCCCGAACGCTAAGACAAAGCCCTACTTACCACACGTACAGATTGTTAGCATGTAGTCTACTTCAGTCATTGGCCCTAAACTGTGTCGATCCATGTTTGCTCCTGAGCAAGATTGGGAATTGAGGTTGTTTGTGTTTCAAGGTTCCGTGGGTCTTGTGATGGGCCTGGGGCAGTCTCCCCCCAGGCAATAACGGCTGTGTGGTGAGTTACTCTTTTGTAAGGATTGTTTTATATCTCCCCCAGCAGAATTGGGTTAAGTAGCAGGAGGGGTTTATTAGCACCAAGTGGTGTTGTTATATAGTCATTTGTTGTCAGTGTGGCTGATCATGATGAATTTATACTGAGACAACTTGTGCGTAACAAGAATAACAAATTTTTGGGAAAATGTTACAGAAGCAACAACTTGGTGTGGCGTATATTGTGTGAATTTTCCTCAAAATTCCTCAATAAGGGTTTATTGTTTACTTCCCACATACTGGATTAGTGTCGTTAGGTTGTCTCAGGCCTCCAGCCTATATTATATTTATCAACGACTACCACATTTCCACCGATTTATTCAGCTGTTTTTATCTCTATTGACCACACTTTTTAGGGAATTCTGAGAGCAGCCAAACCCTTTCTTCCTTAGTGAGATCCTCCCCCTGATCCCTTTTTTAGTCTAATCTCTTTTCTTTACAGATTATGGATACATCTATGATAAAACTGATGAGGTTAGTTGCTTTAACCTATCTTCTAATACTTGCAGATCAAGGTTTCAATCCATGCTATTCTGCTAACCCCCTCGTATTCACTTTTCAGTAGCGTAAGTATATCTATCAATATTCTACCCTTGCCTTCTCAGTATGTTCACATTACTCTCTTTAGATCCTGATACATTCAATGGATTTTCCTATCCATGGTATCCAAATTCTGCTTGGTTATTTATCTGTTAACATTTTACATCAAAATAAGTTTTCTTGCAACAATGTAAAATCTTTATCGCCCTCAATTTATCCAAGTGTTAGTAGTGCACAGTGATAACCTTTTGCCAGGAGTGACTTTTCACGCCTCCCCCAGTTCTAAATCACTCGAGTTCAATACTTGTATACTGTATTGGTTACCTGTAATACCTCTTCTGTGTCCTTCCTTTTTGTATACCCCACCTCTCTCGTCTCCTATACTTGGTGGGAGGTCTTTGGTCTTTTTCCTTCCTCTCCTCTCCTGTCTTCTTGAGACCTGTGGGTTAGGATCCTTGGTCTCTGCTGTATTGCACTTTTGGATAAATAAGGCACCCCAATAAATGAATAAACGTGTCTCCACCTTTTATAATCATATATATCTCCTAGTAACTTCTTTGCTTCCTAAATTTTTCTCTCTTTGCAGTTTATCCATATCATCTTCTTCAATTATTTGTTAAATGCAATTTCTTCATTTATGTTTAGGATTGAATTTTTCACCTCTTGATCCCTATTGAGTATGTTTTTAGCCTCCCAATATTTCCTTAATCCAAAATCTCACATATTTGGTAATTTGCTCTACTAAAAGTCCTCATAATGCTTCAATGAACATTCAATAGCCCCGTACCCACCTTCGTTCGCATTTTATTAAAATTGCCCATCATATCTTTATCGTAGGATCGTCTTACCTACACCCCATGTGTAAGATAATACTGTCAGATAGACTATAGGTTTTCACTAAACTAACACCTAATCGAGATTTTTTCCTCAAATAGCATGTAATCCACCTATTAAATAATATTTTTAAACCATGGAAAAAGAGATCCTAAGACTTAATAACAGGGAGATCAATGGAGGACAAATTCCACTACGGAAGTAAGTGGCTGCTCTAGAATCCCTAAAAAAGTGTGGTCAAATAGAGATAACAAAAACAGCTGATAAAGGTGGAATGTGGTAGTCCTTTGATAACCGATAACATATACTGGAGGCCTTGAGAACTTAAGACACTAATCAGTATGTGGAAGTAAAAATACAACCCTATTGACGGAATTTTGGGAAAAATTAAGGTGATGGTGGATGAGTGCATTACGGGAGAATCTTTGATTATTCAAGGAATATGCTTTTCTTCTGTACACCACCACAAGCCAAACTTTTCCGACCTTCTATCACATGTCCAAAAATTCACCAAAAATAGAAAATCCCCCAGGAATGACCCACTCATTTCCGGCATTCAAGGACCCCCTGGAAGGGTTGAGTAAGTAATGTGGTTACATCTAGATCGCCTTTCTATCACACTCCCCGCTTAGTTGCAAGACCACGAGACGTTCGCAGGAGATTGAACACATAGAAGTACCAGGAGGGCAACGTTCCTCGTCAACTATGGATGTAGAGGGATGAATCCTCTATTACCACACAAGTGGTCTGAAGGAATAAACTATTTCCTAAAGATGAGAGGAGTAAAATATCAAAGAACAACTCACACTAGGTGAATAATATGGTTGGAATTGATCATGCGAAGTAATTACTTTATATTGGGACGGAAGATATTACCATCACACGGCAGGAGCGCGATGATGGTGCACTTTGTGCTCCAACGTATGCATGTCTACATCTTGGAAAGTGGTACTACATACAGTCAAAGAATGTGTTCAAAGGTAAAAAGAGAGTATGATTTAATTAATATGGATAGTTATGTAGATACAGTCTTCATCATTTGGAAAGGGTCTGAGGAGGATCTGGTAATCGGTAACAGAACTGAATAACAATAATTATACATATGCATTTGACACTTATTTAGTAGCAAAAAGTAATTGAATTTTTGGATCTATTGTTACAAGAACGTAGGTGGCCAAGTGGTGAGTCGAACAGATCGAAAACCGACGGTCTGTAAATGGGCGTTCTCCATGCGGAAAGTCACTATCCCCATAACAACGAAAAGAGGAATACCGGGAGGACATCATTCCTTAGATAAGAAAAATTGTACAGTAACAAAATACATTGTGAAACACACAAGCAAATCAAATGGGGGGGTCGAAATTTTGAACAGAGAGGTTACTCAGAGACAATCTCTATTAGGCAAAACGAAAGCTTCTTTACAAAAATCGAATGGTGCTTACTGATGGAAGAAGGGAAAGACAAGAACGGACAATAAGATAATACAATAAGATTATTACAAAATTCATTTTACATTGGGAACATTAAGACATGCTTCAAGGAACCATTGGTATCCTACTAAAGGAAGATCAAGATCTGAAAATGTTAAAACAAACCACAACTTACGACTGCTAGACAGCACATCTCTAAAAGAAGCATCCTTGTGCCAAAGCCACTATGAAGAAAAACCAAAACAAACTGCAAGTAGAATGGCCTAGGAATTCCGTAACTCATGAACTAGAAAATGTTGCTAATACAATGTTGTATAATATAATGGTCAGGGAAAATACCTTTCTCCAACGATATGGTACGAAAAATATGAAGTTAAAACTTTTACAATTACAGTCGTAAATTCATAAATGTGATTTCCTGTAAATGTAAAAACAATATGTTGAAAAACACAGGAGAAACATGACTGTACGATACAGGAACATATATAGCTATAATTATAAGAGCCACAAAAAAAGTAGTGTGCCAAGAATGTGATACACAGAACACAAGGAACCCTATGCCATAGACAATTTGGGCGCAATTAACAGGTTATCAATAGGGAATTAGGGGTGGAGAATCTAGAAGCTGTTGGTTACAATGAGAATTACGCTGGATTTTCCAACTGGCACAATGCCAAAGGTTAAAATGAGACGTTCATTTTTCATGGCTCCTGTGAATCACAACTATATATGAAAGCTAAGCATATGATATACAACTACACAACAACGCCAGAAAATGATAGTATAAAGAGATTCTTTCCCTTTAATATAACTTTAGATTTCCCCTATAAATAGCCCCATCAACTACTGCCTCTAAGTTAGGAGTGATATAAGAACATAGAGTGAGGATTACATAATATGACTTTTTAAAGGGCCATGCACAACAAAATACGGGTTTTTAAACTTTCATCTATTTAATCTTAATGATATAGAATGATGTCTTTCATAGCCTGACACTTTTTAGAAGGTTAATGGTAATCCTATTTCGTGGGGAATAAGGTAACGTCAGTAGTAGGATGACGTTCATGATGATGGTTTAAATTGGGATTCCTCGGCAAACCTTGTAAACAACGCACTATGAAGTCACGGGTCGCGTGAACGAAACGTCGTCGGCGTTCTCTAGCGTGGTTTTTGTACATGGCGGCTTGGTCGTCTGGACAGATGTGGAAATTGGGATCTATAACATTGTGGTAAGAAGGACCATACGTGGGAAACAAGAGGGAGTTTGTTCTCCGAGATAAGGTCTGTCCACATCCATTTGAATTCGGTGCAGAGCTCTCGAGGTAGATGGGTTCTGATATTGTGAATGATCGGCTTCTGACATTTTTAGTCTATTGGTTGTATTGATTAATAGTCTGTCTATCTCATCCCCGTAGCCTTTCAGCAACATAATAATGTTAATTGTTTTGGATTAACTAATCTGAATACACCTTAATCTTTCTACTAACCATTCACCGCATGTACCAAGCGCACTCAATATGTGTATGATAGGTGTGTTTGGGGGGTTGGGAGAGAGACTTGGGTAAGATGTAAGTCTAACCTGAAAGGCCTGTCTGCGTATTCTACTACCCTCTCTTATCTGCATTCCTGGTTCTTCAGTTAGAGCACATCATTGATGCTATAGGGTAAACATTTGGCAGCCATGACTGAATGCTATTCAATTTATTTGAAATGATGTTATTGTGACATTTTGGGGGGGGCAATCCCCTTGTGGCAGGTCAACACGTTCAGGTACATATCCTGTTTGTGGTTAGCCCAGTAGAGCAGTGGCACAACAGTTTGTGCAAGGATAACATATTTGCATTGACTGAATTCTATTCCCTTACACTTCTTAAGCATTGGAATGAGTGAGGTTGAAACTTTAGAGGGGAAAGAAGGGGGAGACACAATTTTGTCTGCATTACAGATGTCTTACGTCCGTACCGCTGTCTTACATATGTACTTTTTGGGTTGGAGGGGGGGGGGGGGCTATACTTATACTTAATCAGGATGAACAGTTCCTTTAAAACTAACACGAAAATCTAATCTTCTCTTAATTACCCACAGATACCAAGACTATGCTATCCACCCGGACATGAAAAAAGATACGTCAACATACTGTAGCAGTCTGGCAATTCCTCGCTGCCAATTGGCCTTTCATCATTAGGGGCTAGGTTATCTTCCCTATTGGTTACTTTTAAATAACCCTCTAACCACTTCGCTGCCTGTATATTTTGACCCAAGAAATGATATTGTTTTGGAGTTGTATACAAGTTTAAGTATACAATTAACAATTAATTGAGAACATGAACGGTTTGTGTTAGCTGGGGGGTTCTGCAGTGTAATACTTCACTTTTCAAAATACAGCAGCCCATGAGGTTAATAGGTTAAAGTTTCCCAGATATACTTATATAAAGTATAAGTTATATAATATAATAATATTAATATATATACTAAACTTATATATACAATATATAGTCTTCTACCATACCTACATAAACTGTAATATTATTATTTGTAGTAGAATAAAGGATGTGTGTCGGGGGGGGGAACAGATGTTGTTTAAAAAAAAAAGCTACATTGCATAGCTGTACATATCTGTTCTATGTCTGGAGCGGGCAGAATCTGCTATAACAAATCTGTAAGGCGGGTTCTTTTGATATGATGGCTGTCACTTCTAGGGGCAAGTGCTGCAGATATAGTGCTGTAATATGTAGACTTAGATGTCTTCCAAACAAAGATGTGGATTATGGGAGGTTCCATTTATTATAAATCACCCAGTAACCCGCCCCCCGCCCCCCCGCCCACGAGATTTGAGGCCTGGCCCCTGATCAACACTATGAAGTTAAACATGTTCCTTCACTATCGTCACATATGTTTTAATATGTGCGATTCAATGCTTTTAAAAAACAGCCTGATCCACGGAGTTTGAAAAGATTATACAGGCCCTCTTCCTTCTTGGCCCCCCCAGACCGGGACCTGTGTATGTCCACTGCTACTTTGGTGAAGAACTTAGTTCACCTTTTAAGGTACACTGGCACTGTTTCTTTTATTGGGCAGGCTGTGGTTTTTTATGGTTAAGTTTTTCTGTTGGCCCTGGCTTCTCTACTAGATGGCACCAAAAGCTATTAGTGCTATCATTCTATTATTATTATTGGATTTTATTAGCACCAACATCTTCCATCGGCACTTTTACCCGATGTTGACATAGTCTATACATCACATACAGGGTAATACTGGTAATACAAAGTTATACATATTTAACATACAACCGTAGAAACATAATTGTGATGAGTTTCTTATTACATCAACTACCGTGATACAATAGGAGAGAGGTCCCTGCCCAAAGAGTTTCACATCTAGAGGATATGGGGTGTGGACATAAGTTGCAGGAGTTGGTATGACGTACTAAATGATTGGCATTGGGGTGTGAAAGGCGGTTGGATCTTATTGGGTAGTAATGGGTATTTTTAAGTCCGGTTATATGGTGCCTGAGAGGTGGGTTTAATGAATTTGAGGTTTTGATGGGATGGAGGAGCGTGAGACGACGATGGAGGGTTTCCAGAGCAGAGGGGGCAGCACGAGTAGTCCTGAATACGGGCATGGAAAGGTGACAAGGTTGATGAGAGGAGGAGATCGTTTGCGGAGCGGAGTGTTGCATCTGGCATATCGTGGATCAGCTCTGAGCTATATGAAGGGCTGTGTTGGATAGTGCTTTATGGCATGGTGAGTATATGTATGTCTCTGTTGATCGTCTTTATTAGGATATGGGTTAGATCTATGGAGGGGCTGTGTTGCGATCGTGCTTTATAGGATAGGGTATGATATATAGGAGGGGCTGTGTTGGATAGCGCTTTATAGATGGGTAAGATATTTGGGGCTGTGTTGATATGCTTTACTAGTAGGCGTAAGATATATGGCGAGTGCTGTTGTTGGTAGTGCTTTATAGGATCGGGTGAGATATATGGAGGGGCTGTGTTGGAATAGTGCTTTTAGGATAGTGGTGAGATCTATTGAGGGTCTGTGTTGGATATGCTTTATAGGATACTGGTGAGATATTGGAGGGCTGTGTTTGATAGTGCTTTATAGTGATAGGGTGAGATAACATGGAGGGCCTGTGTTGGATAGTGCTTTATAGGATAGGTGGAGATCATATTGATGGGCTGTGTTGGATAGTGCTTTTATAGATATGGTGAGATACTATGGAGGGGTGTTGGGATGTGCTTTATAGAGATACGGGTAGATTATGGAGGGGCTGTGTTTGGACAGCTGCTTTATGATAGGGTAAGCAATATATGGAGGGGCTGCGTTGGATGTGCTTTATAGATAA
Source organism: Hymenochirus boettgeri (assembly GCA_019447015.1). Taxonomy (NCBI): domain Eukaryota; kingdom Metazoa; phylum Chordata; class Amphibia; order Anura; family Pipidae; genus Hymenochirus; species Hymenochirus boettgeri. The sequence goes on along the minus strand of CM033472.1, from coordinate 18,776,024 downwards.
GAGTGAGATATATGGGAGGGCTGTGTTGGATAGTGCTTTATAGGATATGGTGAGATATATGGGAGGGGCTGTGTTGGATAGCGCTTTATAGGATAGGGGTGAGATTTGGAGGGGCTGTGTTGGATAGTGTCTTATATAGGAATGGGTTGATATATGGAGGGCTGTGTTGGATAGTGGCTTTAAGGATAAGGGTAGATATATGGAGGGGCTGGTTGGACTAGTGGCTTTATAGGATAGGGTGTAGATACTTGGAGGGTGCATTTGGATAGTGCTTTTATAGATAGGTGAAGATATCTGAGGGCTTGTGTTGGTAGTTGTCTTTATTAGGAGGGTAGCTATCTGGCGTGGCTGTGTTGATAGTGCCAATTTTAGAGGATAGGGTTAAGATTGTGGGGCGACGCTGTGTTGGATCGTGTTTATCAGGAATAGGGTGGATTATGACGGGGCTGTGTTGATCCTATGTGAGGGCTCTGTTGGATAGTGTGCTTTATACGTAGGGTGATATATGGTGGGGTGCCTGTTGTTGGATATGCTTTATAGGATAGGGTGAGATATATGTTGAGGGGCTGTGTTGGATAGTTGCTCTTATGGATATAGTAAGACTATATGGCAGGGGGCTGTGTTTGGATAGTGCTTTAATATGAATAGGGTAAGATATATGGAGGGGGCTGTGTTGGATGTGGCTTTATAGGATAGAGTAGATAATATATGCGAGTAGCTGTGTTGATAGCGCTTTATAGATCAGGGGAGATATATGCATGCGCTGTGTTGGATAGTGCTTTATAGGATAAGTGTGAGATTACATAGAGGGCTGTGTGGATAGTGTTTTTTTTATAAGATGGGGTGGATATCTGTAGGGCTGTGTTGGATAGTGCTTTTAGGATGGTGGATATATGGGAGGCTGTGTTGGATAGTCGTTATAGATATAGAAAAAAATAGGGGGGGGTAGATATATATGGAGGCTGTGTTGGATAGTGTTTTTCAGGTAGGTGACGATATATGTAGGGCTGTGTTGGATAGTGCTTTATAGTAGATAGTGTGAGATATATGAGGCTTTGTTTGGTAGTGTTTATAGATAGGGTGATGATATATGGAGGGCTGTGTTGGATAGTGCTTTATAGATAGGGTGAGATTATGGAGGGCTGTGTTGGCTGGGCTTTATAGTAAGGGTGGATATATTGAGGGCTGTGGTTGATGTCTTTATAGATGAAGGGTAAGATAATTGAGGGGGCTTGTTGGAGATATGTTTTATACTAGGATAGCGTGTGAGATCTACTGGAGCGGCTGTGTTGATATGCTTTATCGATAGGTGAATATATGCATGCGGGCTGTGTTGGATAGTGCTTTATAGGATAATGGGTGTAGATACCATGGAGGGGCTGTGTTGGATAGCCTTTATAGATAGGTGAGATATATAGGAGTGGGCTGTGTTTGGATATGCTTATAAGGTATGGTGCAGATATATGGAGGGGCTGTGTTGGATAGTGCTTTATAGGATAGGTGTGAGATATATGGGGGGGCTTCTTGGTAGGCGCTTTAATGGCATAGGTGAGAATATATGGAGGGGCTGTGGTTGGATAGTGCTTTATAGGATAGGGGAGATATATGAAGGGCTGTGTTGGAATAGTGCTTTCTACGATCAGGGTGAATATATGGAGGCTGTGTTTGGATAGTGTCTTTTAATTAGTATCGTCAATGATACGATGATAGCGGGCTGTGTTCTGAAGTGCTTTATAGGATAGGGTGAGATTATGGATGGGGCTGTGTTGGATAGTTGCTTTATAGGTAGGTGTGAGATCATGATGCGGGGCTGTTTTGGATGCGCTTTATAGGATATGGGTAGATAATATGGTGGGGCTGTGGTTGGATTGATTATAGGATGGGTGACATATATGGAGGGCTGTGTGGATAGTGCTTTATAGAATAGGTAATATATTGAGGGCTGTGTTGGATAGTCGCTTTATAGGATAGGTCAATATCATGGAGGGCTGTGTTGGATGCGCTTTTAGGATAGGTAAGATCTATAGAGGTCTCTGTGTTGGATAGTGTTTTATAGGATAGTAGGGGAGAATATATGGAGGGCTGTTTTGATATGTCGTTATAGGATAGGGTGAGATACTATGGAGTGGGCGTGGGTGTTGGCATAGTGCTTCTGGGGGATAGGGTGATGGACATATGATAGGGGCTGTGTTGGATAGTGTATAGAGGTCATACAGATTATGGAGGGCTGGTTGATAGTGTTTTAATGGATAGGGTAAGATATATGGAGGTGGCTGTGTTGGATTATGCTTTCTATAAATAGGGTGAGATATCTGGTGGCTGTGTTTGATAGTGATTTTTTATAGGATAGGTGAGATATATGTCATGGTGCTGTGTTTGGATAGTGTTTTATAGGATTACCGGGGAGTTATGCTATTGCTGTGTTGATATGGTTTTACTCGGGATAGGACTATGATATTGGAGGGGGCTGTGTTGGATAGTGCTTTATAGTTTGGTATAGATATATGGAGGGGCTGTGTTGGATACTGGCTTATAGGTAGGGTCGATATAATTGGAGGTTGGTGTTGGATAGTGCTTTATCGGATAAGGGTAAGAATTATGAGGCTGTGTGGATAGTGGCTTTATAGGATAAGGGTATCGTCATATGGAGGGGCTGTGTTGATAGTTGCTTTATAGGTACTGGTGAGATATAATGGATGCTCTGTGTGGATAGTGCTTTGATACGATAGGGTGAAGATATATGGAGGGCTCTGTTGGATAGTGCTTTATAGGTAGGGGGAATATATGAGGGTACTGTGTTGGATAAGGGCTTTATTGGGAGGATAAGACCGTAGATATATGGAGAGACTGTGTTGACTAGTGCTTTATAGGATAGGGAGCATTATGGGGGGCTGTGTTTGGATAGTGCTTTATAGGTAGGGTCAGATAATGGAGGTGCGATGTGTTGGATAGTGCTTTATAGGATAAGTGTGATTTATTGAGGGGCTGTGTTGATATGTGCTTTATAGGATAGGGTACAGATACTATGAGAGGGGATGTGTTGGATAGTGCTTTATAGGGATAGGGTTGAGATATATGGAGGAGGCTGTTGAATAGTGCTTTATAGATAGGGTAAGATATAGGAAGGGCTGGTGTGATACGTGCTTCTATAGGATACGTGAGATATATGAGGGCGTGGTAGTGTTTTGGCAGGTATATTGAGCTATAGTGCTTTTATAGGATACGGTATATATTATGGAGGAAGGGCTGGTTGGATAGTTGCTTTTAAGATAGGGTAGAATTATATGGAGGGGCTGTGTTCGATAGTGCTTAATAGGATAGTAAGATATATGGAGGGCTGTGTTGGATAGTGCTTTATCTAGGTGGTGCAGATATATGGCAGGTCGCTGTGTTGGATAGTGCTTATAGGATAGGTAAGATATATGGAGGGCTGTGTTGGATAGTGGCTTTATGAGATAGGTGACATATATGGAGGGCTGTGTTGGATAGTGCTTTAATCGGATAGGTGAATATATGGAGGCGTCCTTGTTGGTAGTGCTTTATAGGATATGGAGTGAGCATTAGGGGGCTGTGTTGGATAGTGCTTTATAGTGATATGGTGGAGATATATGGGGCCGGCTGTGTTGATATCGTTTATAGGATATGGGGTGGAGATATATGGAAGAGGCTGTGTTGTTAGTGCTTTATAAGGATCGAGGTAGATATATAGGAGCTGTGGGACTGTGTTAGGTCGGTAGATGGAGGCTGTTAATGCAAAGGATAGGGGGAGATATATGGAGGCACAAGCATAAAAAGTCAGGAGGGGGGCACCTACTCTTCTCTGTGAATCTATGCTTCTTTAATGATCACATTAACACAATCGTTTACAGTAGGACCACTTCCCTTTCAATCAGGTGTACCCACATCCCCATACACACCTTTTTAAAGACACTCCTTGTGATAGACCACACCCTTTAACCCAAGGGGAGGGGCCTGTGTTTCATCACTCTACCCCAGTCTAGTATGCACCGTTCAATACTATCATCCCATATCATGTGGGATAGCATTGTATATGCAATTCAACTCCATGTGCACAGATCACTGTTCTCTCTAGTGGTACTCAGGGTCATTATGTGTCTTAAGAATTCGATGGTATCTTTCAGACAATTTTGTTTCCCTTTAACTATGGGCTGCTAGAATGATCATGTATACTCCCACAAGTGTGTCTAAACCGGATTTATTCCAAAACTATGGGTCTCCTTGGTGGGTGGTTAATATCCTTGTTATCTTAGGCCAGCTGTAAAAGACCGGTATCAAGGGGTATTCACTAGTTAGCAATTCTTTAGTTGTTTTATCATGATCCTCTTGGTCTAATGCTCTTGCATAATTATCCCCTGTCTCTTACACCATGAGTAGGATCATTCTCTTATATCTCGTAATAGTGTAACGTGTTGCTGACTGTCTATATGCTTCCCTGTTATATATGACGTATTTATTCGTATGACTCAGGGCCAACCCCCCTTGTCTGCCTTCGTAATAATGACTATCTTTGTTTTTTTTCAGTTCCCTTAGTGCCTCATGTTCTTTCTTAGACAAATTTACTTGTGTATCACAACATTTTTTCCATTAATTTTCTTACTTCATTCATACTCCATGTTTAACACACACTCTATGAATTTAATTGGTGAAACTAGGTACAACCTGACTTTTTCTTGAAGGGGTGGGGAGCTTAACACCAGTATTCTTACTAAGACACATTTTTAACTTAATTTGCTTCTCATAAACTTAAACCATTCGGTTTTTAAAATCAAAGGTGTTACCTCCGCACGTGGGTGCAAACCCCAACCCCCTTTCCAAAACTTTCATTTGTTTGTGGATACAGTAATGTCTGATATATTTACACCAATTCCTATTGCGATGCCGCCTCCTTGTCTTGATCTGCCACTCCCGTTCCCTTTTCTGCCCTTCGATCTTTTTCCCTTTTCCGGCTCCTCCGTGCTTCTTCCTTCCTATGAGGTACTGTGGCCTCTGGCCGTTTCTAAAAAATCCCCCCTTGATACTGATGTATCCGATGATGCTCCTGTCTCTGTGTCAGTCTCTGCTTGCGGCGTCTCCACTCCCGTGTTTTGCTTGTGCGGGGGTTGCTATGGTACGCGTTCTCCTTCCTCCGCGTCTCCTCTGCCGGCGATCTGCACGTGTGCTGCCGGCTCCACTGTATACTTTCAACTCGTAGTCTCTGTATCCCTTCTAATGTCTTCTAAAGTTTAGCTTGAAGACGTTGTCCTTTACGGGCTGAGATGGAATTTCCAATTTACTCTTCCTTATTTCTGTAAGGGCTCTCTGTTTTAACAAGCCTTGAGTTCGGTCTCTGTGCTGGTTATCTCTTCCGCCGAAAAGTTTTTTAATAGCTGGCTGCAGATGTGCTATGGTCAGTAGATCAGGTCCAGACACACTTATTTAGTATCTGGTACATTTTTCAATGTATCCTTGGATCGTCTTGGCCACACACTGGGCGTAAGTTACCCTCAAACCCCTGGGATCCGTTTTGCCACTGCAACTCCTTCAAGCCAAGGCTATGCAGTTGTAGACTTATCTCCCTCTTGCTAAAAGTCCCTCTAGCCTATGCGGCAGTCTGTTTCGGAGTGTTTTAGGATGCATAAACTTCCAGTGTCAGGCCACCGATTCCAATATTCGTTTTCTGTCTGCTTCTGTGTAGCCATGTGTAGAACCTCTTGCAGTAGTGATCTTAGCAATGTCTGCAAATGACATCCTTTGGTGTCACCGAGGCTCCAGGTAGAAAGTAAATGCTTGCAAACAGGGTTCTCGTGCCTCGGCACTCTCTTTTGGCAGTTTAGTCCACAAACTTCTAAGGTGCTCCCTTCTCTCTCTGGTCCCTCACCATGGAACCCAGCACGCTATAGCACAAGCAATAAAAAGTCATAGATGGGCACCCTCTTCTGTGAATCTAGCTTCTTATTTATTGGATCATCAATTACACAACACGTTTCAGGACCACTGTCCCTTTCATCAGGTGTACCCACATCCACATGCACAACCTATTTAAAGAACTCCTGTATAGACCAGCACCCCTTTAACCAAGGGGAGGGGGCCTGTGCCAAACATGTTTATACCATATGTATCAAAAAGTCCAAAGTGCACAATAGTCCATATTGTCCAACCACCAGGGAGACCCATAGTTTTTGGAATAATTCTGTTCTAGAACCCATTGGGGAATACATAGTCGATTTCCTAGCAGCCCATGTTAAAGGAACAAACTTGTCTGAAAGATCCATCGGATTCTTAGACACATAAGACGCCTGAGTACACTAGAAGAGACAGTGATCTGTGCACATTGTGACTTGAATCTGCTATATACATCTAGCCACATGATCTGGGGATAGTGCATTGAAATGCATTACTAACTGGGGGTTATATGTGAAACAATTACTTTATAATGGACGCTCCTGAACATTTGCCGTCACAAATGAATTCTTACGTTTCCATAGACTAAATACAAATACTGAGTCATGGCCCAAGGGCACCGTAAGTGGTGCACCATTTGTCACTCCACATAATGCTAACACATTTTTGTAGCCGACTTTGAAAATATAAAAAGTAATGTGTTGGAAATGAAAACTTTGGTGACAATGCTTAAAGGTTATGTCCGATACGTAGACGACTCTTCTTCATTTGAAGGGGGAACTGTTCCTCACTTAAGGAATTTGAAAGGTATCTGAAATGCAAAGGTGGCATCCTCCTTTAAAATTTTTACACTAACCTACGACAGAAAATCCATCCACTACCTGGACGTACTGGTATGTAACAATGAGGGTAAACTATGTACTGATTTATATGTTAAAGAAACCGATAGGAATAATATGTTGAGAGCTGATAGCTTCCATCCAGAAAATACGATTAAGGGTTTACCCTACAGTCAGCTACTGAGAGTACGTAGGATTGTAGAGGATGACAAAGTTTGCCAGCAAAGGTTGGAAGAGATGTGTGATAAATTTGTGGCAAGGGGATATGACCAGACCGCCACCACCTTCATCGCCTAACCAAGATCCTATAAAGAAAGTTAATCTCCCAACACACCCATCCATAACTTTCGTTCTAGGCACTAATTTAACTATATACAAAGCACTTATCTTGCATATATCACACCAGTCCCACCGCTACAGAGTGGCATAGAATGTAAGGGGTATTTGCTCCACCACCTCTACCCTGTACTTCCATCGCGGCTTATATGTCCTGATCGTATCTCTCAGGCTGCCTTGTGCGTTCAGCTCCCCAGAGCTTCACACCTATTACTATCGAAGGGAGAACTTATCACAACTAAAGGGCATTCACCTCACCGATCACACCCAGTATGTGTCTGTATCAGTACTAGTATATCCCCATCATATAGCGGGAGTATAAGGGATCGTTCCCCACCGTAGTCACCAGTATGGATATATCAGTCTGGGTAATCCCATCCTACAGGGGAGATAAGGGATTCTTCGTCTCTAACCATATCACATATTATTGTGGTATACAGTCTGGTATCCCATCCAATCGAGGGTAATAAAGGGAATATTCCCCCCACCAGTACTCATCACCATGAGCCGTGGAAGCTCCTTCCATCTAAGTAGCTTCGTGGCATATCCCTCACATCCTATATAAGCACCACTAATCCAACCCGGGTAGATACAGCCGCCCCAGTATTATTCTTACCCCCCCACTCGCCTATCATCCCCCAGCACTATATGTATGTATCAATTCTGAGTATCACATCATTATAGGGTAGATAAGGGATCATTTCCCCACGTATCACCGTATGGTAGGTATTCAGTCTGGGTATCCCATCATATAGGGAGATAAGGAGATATTCCCCCACTGTATCCACCGTATGGGTATGTATCAGTCTGGGTTCACATCCTACAGGGAGATAAGGGATATTCCCCACCGTATCCCCGTATGGTATGTATTCATCCAACAGATCAGTGGGCCCCCATGCCATCGACAGGGGATGTGATAAGGATATTCCCAGACTGATTACAACACGTATGGTATGTTATCAGTCTGGGTCTCCCATCCATACAGGGGGAGATAAGGGATACTCCCCACCGTATCACCGTAGGTATGTATCAGTCTGGGTATCCCATTCCATATAGGGAGGATAAGGGATAGTCCGCCACCGTATCTACTGTATGGTATGTATCAGTCTGGGATCCCATCCATATAGGGGAGATAAGTGATATTCCCTTATTCCCCCACCGTTCACCGTATGGTATGTATCAGTCCTGGGTATCCCAATCCAATATAGGGGAGATAAGGGGATATTCCCATTCCCCGACCTATCACCTTATGGTAGTATCATTCCTATTCTGGGTTCCCATCCATATAGGGGATAAGGGAATATTCCTCCCTCCCCCACCGTATCACCGGTATGGTATGTATATTCTGGGTATCCCATCCCTATAGGGTATATAAGGGCGATATTCCCCCACCGTATCACTGTAATGGTATGTTCAGTCTGGGATCCCATCCATATAAGGGGAGATAAGGAATATCCCCCACCGTATCACCGTATGGTAATTTTGTATCAGTCTGGGTATCCCATCTCCTACCTTCTCTAAGGGAGATAAGGCTTAGTCCCTCCACCGTATCACCGTATGGTATGTATCATTCTGGGTATCCACCATATAGGGGATAGGGATATTCCCCCACCGTATCACTGTATGGTATGTATCAGTCTGGGTATCCATCCATATAGGTGAGAATAAGTAATATTCCCCCACCGTATCACCGTATGTGATGTCTCAGTCTGGTATCCCATCCATATAGGGGAGATAGTGATATCCCCCATCAACGTATCGTCACCGTATGGTATGTATTCAGTCTGGGTATCCCATCCTAAAGAGTCATTGGGATCTTTCCTCCCACCGTGAATCACCCGTATGGTATTATCAGTCTGGGTATCTCCCTAAGGGATCTTGCCCACCATATCATTGTATGGTATGTATCAGTCTGGAACCAAAATGGATATCACCGAATGTAAATAACGCGAGTGAAAAGTACATCGAATGCAGTGGCTTTTTCTTGCACTGTTACTCGTGTCCAATTTTTGTGATAATCTGCATTTAGAGAGCTGTTCATTCTCACAAAATGTGATTGCATGAAAATAGCCACGGCAGTGTGGCCACATGTTATGTACTAGTGTGTGATCTCACCTTGTCACGGTCTCAAAGACTCCCCGTTACGTCCCTGAAAACAACAATTGCCACGGCAGCCTTTGTCTTCTGTTTCATGTTCCGGCAATCAGCTTGTAATTCCTGCTCACAGGAGTATCTTTAGTGGGTTAACGTCTCCTTCAATTGGCTCCTCCTCCTCCGCACCATGCAGACCAGTAGCCGATTACCGAACCGCAGAATTAAACATCAGGAAGAAGGTTTCAGGGAAAGGAGGGTTTTTATTTTAAACGGTTCCCCCAAATTTGTTGTGTTGGTCTTGGTCGTAGCTACCACATGGTGCATGGGAGCGACGCACCAGGGCCCTTGGACAAGAAGAGGGACCCAGTTTGTGCTATTTTCAAACTACCATCTGTGTGCCAACATTAATTTTAATCCGGGTCTGTGTGCTAAGCATTTAGCTAGTGTTCTATGTGCAAGCATTTTGACCCATGTGTGGGTGTCTATTGTTCTAAGCATTTACCAGTCCTATGTGCTAAGCATTTGACGCCTGCCTATGTGCTAAGCATTTGACCCGTGTCTAAATGTGCTAATCATTTACCCTGTCTATGTGCTTAAGCCATTTAACCAGTGTCTATGTGCCACGCATTTAACCAGTATCTATGTGGCTAACCTTTAAACCAGTAGGCTATGTGCCAGCATTTAACCAGTATCTAGTTGCCCAGCATTTAACCAGTAGCTATGTGCCAAGCATTTAACAAGTGTCTATGTGCCAAGCATTTAACCAGATCTAATGTGGCCAAGGCATTTAACCAGTATCTATGTGCTATAAGCATTTACCCAGTGTCTATGTGCCAAGCATTTAACCAGTATCTATGTGCTAGCATTTAACCAGTATCTATGTGCTAAGCATTTTAAAAACAGTATCTATGTGCCAATCATTTAACCAGTATCTATGTGCTAAGCATTTACGCAGTAATCTAATGTGCTAACATTACCAGTATCTATGGGCTAAGTCATTTAACCAGTAAGCTATGTGCTAAGTCATTTAACCCAGTATCTTGATGCCAAGCATTTACCAGTATCTATGTGCTAAGCATTTACCAAGTATCGAATGTGCTGGCATTTTAACCAGTATCTATGTGCTTAACAATTTAAAACCAGTATCTATGTCCAAGCATTTAACCAGTATCTATTTGCTAAGCTTTAACCAGTGTCTATGTGCTAACATTAACCAGTATCTATGTGCCAAGCTTTAACCAGTAATCTATGGTGTCCAAGCATTTAATAACAGTTTCTATGTGCCAAGCATTACAGTATCTATGGTGCCAAGCATGTAAACCATATCTGTGTGCTAATTATTTATCAGTATCTATGTGCATAAGCATTTAACCCGATCTATGTGCCAAAGCATTTAACCATGTTCTCTGTGCTAAGCATTAACCAGTGTCCTCTGTGGCCAGGCAAGCATTAACCAGTGTCTCTGTGCTAAAGCATTTACCAGGATCTATGTGGCCCAGCATTTAATTAACCCGTATCTATTGCTAAGCAATTTTAACCAGTATCTATGTTCCAAGTCTTAACAACAAAACCAGTGGCTATGTGCGAAGCATTTACCCAGTTTCTATGTGCCTAAGGGATTTACCAGTGTTCTGTTCTAAGCATTTAACTAACCGTGTCTCATTTACCCAGTGTAAGCCCTTATTTTTATAAGTGTCGGTTTTAGGGATCTAAGTTTGCCTGCGTGGTTGGGGGTGGGCTGTCCAAATTTTGCATCAGGAGCTCATCGGTTATTGCTAGCTACGCCACTGGTCCCCCCGTCTGGACATCGCCATCATGTCCCACCTGTTGATGTCGAGCGGTGGTATATTAACACAAACATAGTACCCTATGGGGAACGTAAAAGTCCTCATCCTATTACCACCCAGCCCGAACCAATCATAAACTATTTAAACATTTAAAATTTAACATCTGATTGGTTGGAAAAAAGTAGAACCATTTTAAAGATAAAGCTTTATTGAATAACCTTGACTATTCCAATGCAATGTCAGGTTAAATGATTTGACGATTATTTAAGCATTTTTTCACAGCAACCAGTATTTGTAAACAGGGTTGGATTAATATGCCCCTACTACATGATCCAGACATGTTTCTGCCATTTATGACCCATGCAGTTGGAGAATCTAGATCTAATATTGATGCACTCTAATCTAGATCTATAGGGAACCAATAGACTAGATAGAAGGCTATTACGAAAGTTTCCACAGGGGAGGGTAAAGGGTCATTGACTAAAGTTACCTGGATCTGGCAGGTTAAAATCATCACAGGATAGCTTTCTATCACTAATGGTGAGGGATATAGACCCTTTCAGTATATTATGTTGATTCTGTTTTCTGTGGATCTGCCCGGTTTTCAGGTTAACAGAGAGACTCCCACAATATCTCCATGTTCCCATCATTATTGGTTAGGTCACACCTTGGCAATCGGATCCCAGGGTTACCCAATGAACAAGGGAATCAGTTCTCATACATCAGTCAGGAGAAGATAGAAGGGATAATGCGGCCCCTTACAGTGTAATATAAGATATTACGCCACCGAGGAGTTCCCTGACTATATGAATCACGAGGCCAAGGCCGAGTGCCTTAATACCATGACAGGGAACTCCCGAGTGGCGTATGTCCTATCTTATAATGTGAAGGGGGCACATTTTTCTTCTAATTCAAATAAGTTATTGGATTCCTTCACCCCATTCACATTTTAATTCTAGCCTTGTCCCGATTTCCACTTTCCACTTAATCTCCAAGCTACCTTCTGTAACTTAAACCCCGTAGAAAGGACATCCATCCCAGCATCTATGTGGGTTAACCAAATCTTTGTGTAGAGGAGAGAGACAGGTTATGCATGACGGAATAGCAGCTCCAGCAGGTTCTGTTAGTGAATTAAACCAGCAAGGACATAACAGTCATGTCATAAAGCAGGCAGAACAGGCTACCGGAATAGGCGGAGTAGTGGGATATATAAAAATTAGTCACTTAGTGACATAGCTGAGTGATTTTTTATAAGGATATATACCCTGCACTCCCATTATATGGATTATATTATTATTAACCTAGCATGATGGTCAACCTCCAGTGCAAAGTCTTGGTCTGTCTACACATTCATTGCTGCATCTACCTATTTTTGCCTGTCAGTTTCCCCCACATTTTAATAATAAAGGAATTTTTCTTGCCGTATTGGTTGGATGGGATCAAATAGTGACTGTTGAGAGGCTCACATTTTAACATTTGCCCTTCGTTTATGTGGTTCTGACCAACGACCTATAAAACCGGTACCCGGCGTGCGGCCATTTCCAACTGATCAGGTACGGGATTAAACCTGCGGTGCCCTGCCAGGACGCCGGGACTGGACGTCTCTCTTATGGTTTCCAAAAATGATCATTTCAAATATAACGTAAAAATCTATATAACTAATTCGAATGACTTGGGGACTTCATTAAATACAGTGAGGGTGGGAAGGGAATAGGGTATATATGTATAGTAGCTGGTGCCTGCCATTTAGATGCAGTTACACTTTATATTTGTTTGTGATCAGGCATTTCTTGTATATCATTGGTTTACAGTAAGACGTGATACACACAGGGTTTAAATATAAAATATAATCCATATAATGTACAATACGTGTACAGGGCTGGAGTGTGTATCATTGGTTTACAGTAAGATGGATACACACAGGGTTTTATATAAAATATAATCCATATAATGTACAATACGTGTACAGGGCTGGAGTGTATATCATTGGTTTACAGTAAGGCGTGGTACACACAGGTTTATATATAAATATAATCCTATAATGTACAATACTTGTACAGGGCTGGATGTATATCATTGGTTTACAGTAAGGCGTGGTACACACAGGGTTTATTATAAATATAATCCATATAATGTATAATCGTGTACAGGGCTGGAGTGTATATCATTGTTTACAGTAAGGCGTGGTACACACAGGGTTTATATATAAAATATAATCCATATAATACAATACGTGTACAGGGCTGGAGTGTATATCATTGGTTTACAGTAAGGCGTGGACACACAGGTTAATATATAAATATAATCCATATAATGTACAATATGTGTACAGGGCTGGAGTATATATCATTGGTTTACAGTAAGACGTGATACCACCAGGGTTAATATATAAAATATAATCCATATAATGTACAATACGTGTACAGGGCTGGAGTGTATATCATTGGTTTACAGTAAGGCGTGCTACACACAGGGTTAATATATAAAATATAATCCATATAATGTACAATACGTGTGCAGGGCTGGAGTGTATATCATTGGTTTACAGTAAGGTGTGGTACACACAGGGTTATATATAAATATAATCCATATAATGGTACAATACGTGTACAGGGCTGGAGTGTATATCATTGATCTACAGTAAGACGTGATACACACAGGGTTAATATATAAAATATAATCCATATAATGTACAATACGTGTGCAGGGCTGGAGTGTATATCATTGATCTACAGTAAGACGTGGTACACACAGGGTTAATATATAAAATATAATCCATATAATGTACAATACGTGTGCAGGGCTGGAGTGTATATCATTGGTTTACAGTAAGGTGTGGTACACACAGGGTTAATATATAAATATAATCCATATATTGTACAATACGTTACAGGGCTGGAGTGTATATCATTGGTTTACAGTATAAGGCGTGATACACACAGGGTTAATATATAAAATATAATCCATATATGTACAATACGTGTGCAGGGCTGGAGTGTATATCATTGGTTTACAGTAAGGTGTGGTACACACAGGGTTAATATATAAAATATAATCCATATAATGTACAATACGTGTACAGGGCTGGAGTGTATATCATTGGTTTACAGTAAGGCGTGGTACACACAGGGTTTATTTAAAATATAATCCATATAATGTACAATACGTGTACAGGGTGGAGTGTATATCATGGTTACAGTAAGGTGTGGTACACAGGGTTAATATATAAAATATAATCCATATAATGTACAATACGTGTACAGGGCTGGAGTGTATATCATTGGTTACATAAGCGTGGTACACACAGGGTTTATATATAAAATATATCCATATAATGTACAATACCTGTACAGGGCTGGAGTGTATATCATTGGTTTACAGTAAGGTTGGTACACACAGGGTTAATATATAAAATATAATCCATATAATGTACAATACGTGTGCAGGGCTGGAGTGTATTCATTGGTTTACAGTAAGGGTGATACACACAGGGTTAATATTAAAATATAATCCATATAATGTACAATACGTGACAGGCTGAGTGTATATCATTGTTACAGTAAGACGTGGTACACACAGGGTTAATATATAAAATATAATCCATATAATGTACAATACGTGTACAGGGCTGGAGTGTATATCATTGGTTTACAGTAAGGTGTGGTACACACAGGGTTAATATATAAAATATAATCCATATAATGTACAATACGTGACAGGGCTGGAGTGTATATCATTGGTTTACAGTAAGGCGTGGTACACACAGGGTTTTATATAAAATAAATCCATATAATGTACAATACCTGTACAGGGCTGGAGTGTATATCATGGTTTACAGTAAGGTTGGTACACACAGGGTTAATATATAAAATATCCATATAATGTACAATACGTGTGCAGGGCTGGAGTGTATATCATTGGTTTACAGTAAGGCGTGGATACACACAGGGTTAATATATAAAATATAATCCATATAATGTAACATACGTGTACAGGGCTGGAGTGTATATCATTGATCTACAGTAAGATGTGGTACACACAGGGTTAATATATAAAATATAATCCATATAATGTACAATACGTGTGCAGGGCTGGAGTGTAATTTCATTGGTTTACAGTAAGATGTGGTACACACAGGGTTAATATATAAACTATAATCCATATAATGTACAATACGTTACAGGGCTGGAGTGTATATCTTGGTTTACAGTAAGGTGTGGTACACACAGGGTTAATATATAAATATAATCCATATAATGTACAATACGTGTGCAGGGCTGGATGTATATCATTGGTTTACAGTAAGGCGTGATACACAGGGTTAATATTAAAATATAATCCATAAATGTACAATACGTGTACAGGGCTGGAGTGTATATCATTGATTTACAGTAAGATGTGGTACACACAGGGTTAATATATAAAATATAATCCATATAATGTACAATACGTGTACAGGGCTGGAGTGTATTCATTGGTTTACAGTAAGATGTGGTACACACAGGGTTAATATATAAAATATAATCCATATAATGTACAATACGTGTACGAGGCTGGAGTGTATATCATTGGTTTACAGTAAGGCGTGGTACACACAGGGTTAATATATAAATATAATCCATATAATGTACAATACGTGTACAGGGCTGAGTGTATATCATTGATCTACAGTAAGGCGTGATACCACATGGTTAAATATAAAATATAATCCATATAATGTACTAGTTGTGCAGGGCTGGAGTGTATACATTGATTACAGTAAGACGTGGTACACACAGGGTTATATATAAAATATAATCCATATAATGTACAATACGTGTCAGGGCTGGAGTGTATATCATTGATCTACAGTAAGATGTGGTACACACAGGGTTAATATATAAAATATAATCCATATAATGTACAATACGTGTACAGGGCTGGAGTGTATATCATTGGTTTACTGTAAGATGTGGTACACACGGTTTATTATAAAATATAATCCATATATGTACAATACGTGTACAGGGCTGGAGTGTATATCATTGGTTTACTGTAAGATGTGGTACACACAGGGTTTATATAAAATATAATCCATATAATGTACAATACGTGTACAGGGCTGGAGTGTATATCATTGGTTTACAGTAAGGCGTGATACACCAGGGTTAATATATAAATATAATCCATATAATGTACAATACGTGTACAGGGCTGGAGTGTATATCATTGGTTTACAGTAAGGCGTGATACACACAGGGTTAATATATAAAATTAATCCTATAATGTACAATACGTGTACAGGGCTGGAGTGTATATCATTGGTTTACAGTAGATGTGGTACACACAGGGTTTATATATAAAATATAATCCATATAATGTACAATACGGGTACAGGGCTGGAGTGTATATCATTGGTTTACAGTAAGACTGATACACACGGGTTAATATATAAAATATAATCCATATAATGTACAATACGTGTACAGGGCTGGAGTGTATATCATTGGTTTACTGTAAGATGTGGTACACACAGGGTTTATATATAAAATATAATCCATATAATGTACAATACGTGTACAGGGCTGGAGTGTATATCATTGGTTTACAGTAAGGCGTGATACACACAGGGTTAATATATAAAATATAATCCATATAATGTACAATACGTGTACAGGGCTGGAGTGTATATCATTGGTTTACAGTAAGGCGTGATACACACAGGGTTAATATATAAAATATAATCCATATAATGTACAATACGTGTACAGGGCTGGAGTGTATATCATTGGTTTACTGTAAGATGTGGTACACACAGGGTTTCTATATAAATATAATCCATATAATGTACAATACGTGTACAGGGCTGAGTTTATATCATTGGTTTACTGTAAGTGTGGTAACACAGGGTTTATATATAAAATATAATCCATATAATGTACAATACGTGTACAGGGCTGGAGTGTATATCATTGGTTTACTGTAAGATGTGGTACACACGGGTTTTATATATAAAATATAATCCATATATGTACAATACGTGTACAGGGCTGGAGTGTATATCATTGGTTTACTGTAAGAAGTGGTACACACAGGGTTTATATATAAAATATAATCCATATATGTACAATACGTGTACAGGGCTGGAGTGTATATCATTGGTTTACTGTAAGATGTGGTACACACAGGGTTTATATATAAAATATAATCCATATAATGTAAAATACGTGTACAGGGCTGGAGTGTATATCATTGATCTACAGTAAGATGTGGTACACACAGGGTTAATATATAAATATAATCCATATAATGTACAATACGTGTACAGGGCTGGAGTGTATATCATTGATCTACAGTAAGACGTGATACACATGTGGTTAATCCTGTTCCTCACCAACTGATTGATAATCAATCATCAATCTGTTGGTGGAACCTGTACAGGGGCCCCTACGCGATTTGCTCTCGGTCATGTATGGCCCACTTTCATCAGGTGATATTTTTTTATTAAATGTAAATGATTAGATTTGTGTCCATACAGCACACGTTGGGTTTTGTGTAAAATTCCAACATCTTTCCTGCGTCAGGTTTACAGGTCTGTATTCACTGGGCAGTGATCTAGTGGAATTGCACTTTAATCCTGCTTCTTGGTTAATGTATATTGTGAACTGTTAAAACCAAGCATCAGGATTACACCTATTGCAGTTTACAGTCGGATATCTATCTATTATGCAGCACAGATCTGCTCATAGGGTCAGGACTGAATTTATACTTTTTTCTCCCCTAGGCCAGCTAACTTGTACTGCCTGTGCCCCCCCCCCCACCCGTACGTGGTCATTCATTGGCTGAAGCTAGGCTTTGTGATTGGAGAGGGCCCTACCACCCTAGCAAACAGCAATCGCTGCCTATTACACATTTAACAGGCCGCTAAGGATCTGCTGTGTGCCAACTAATGTGCATTGTGTAAATTTAATATGGGGATGCAATGCTGCTTAACTTAAACTATTTGATTTATTATGCCGCCCCTGGTGGCTGTGCCGCCCTAGGCCACGGCCTAGGTGGCCTAGTGGGAAATCCGGCCCTGCATAGGGTGTCATAGCTGCAAAACGAATCCATGCCAAGGACTCCCCTAAGACTGGTATCTGGTGGGGTCAGTCCTGTAATGCACAGCTCAGCCCCCATCAGCTAAACCAAAGCCACCTACCAATTCGCCTCCTGCCTGACATTATTTTGTGCTGTTGCTACATTGAAGCCCTTAGCGACACTGACCTTTTAATGTCCCCTAGCCATTATCAGACAGAAGAAGCTTTTATACCTGCGAATCAAGACAAATCACACGCAAAAAATGATTGTAAAAGGGCGCAGAGTGCGATTCCATGTATTCAAGGCTTTTACGGCGAGAGAGAATGAACAAAGCTTTTTCCCCGGGGCTGATTTATGTGCACAGCTCTGTTCATCCAGCGGATAATAAATAATATATAATCTTCACATAGCGCGGAGGTAACTAAGTGTCTTATAGCCTGGGGTAGGATGCAGGATTGTTGGTTCACACGAGATTCTGCCGTCAAAATAAAACTGACAGAATGAAACTCCAGTGTAACAAGTGACTGCCGGGACGGGACTTTACCAGCAGGACCCAGATTACGTGTCTCCTTGTAGGGTGATTAGCAAGCGCTAATCATATCACATCAGAAACATTAGCTGCCTTATAAACTATTGATTAAAATACTGTATTGTTATTCCTAACTACAGAAAGTCTGTATAACTCCTTAACTCCCCCCTCACCAGTGGGACAGGCGTGCTCTTTGCTCGCCATCTCGCGAGAGTTCTGCCAGTTCGCTACTTTGTATCGCTCTTTGCTAAAAGAAAATGTAAAGCAGGGCTGCTTGAGGCCTAGGCCACATCAGCGAGAACACGATCACGCGTGAAAATCACAACACAGTGCATCGCAATGTGGGTGAACCCGTTTTCCGTGTGCACGTGGTCAACTTTTTTGCAGATCGTTGATCTCTATTGTTCACAGCGCATCGGATGGAATGCGTGTGAAACGTGTGCAAATGGTTGCACGCTTTTCATACACACGTCAAAGTGTGGCTACTGTCTAAGTGATTGTGTACATTATCAGTGTAAAGGTGCCCATACATCTATAAGATTTTACTTACCCACGCGACGCTCACCCGATGTTCCTTCGATCCAGCCGGAACCGCTTCTCCCGATCTTACATTCGACCGACATGCAATCGCAAATGAATGGGATTTTGCGATCGCATGTCGGCCGAATGTAAGATCGGGAGAAGCGGTTCCGGCAGCATCGATGAACATCACGTGAGCGCTCGGTCGTAAGTAAAATCTTATAGATGTATGGGCACCTATTTCTGGTGTGTGTTCCTGAGTGCACACAGGGGTATCTGTGGTTAGTTAAGACTAGAAAGACAATGGATTTTATGTTTTAATTGGCTATTTAAATCAAGTAACTAGATCTCCTTTAAAAGACATCAGGGAGATTCAATAAAATGGTGCAATTTGCTCCAGCCAATCAGATCTTATTTAAACTTTGAAAGCTTATATCTGATTGGTTGGGGCAAAATTAGCACATTTTAAACGATAAGAACTTTAATTGACTACCCCTTATTTTGTTTTTTCCCTTGCAAACCCATATCGTCGGAAATAAAAACGTTACATTTACACTTATACTTACGGGACGTTAAGCTTAGGCTAATAGGGAACAGTGTGTTGCTTGTGATAAAATGAAACAGATTCCCAGGATATATTTTCCTTTGAAGTTTTGTAAAGCCGTAACCACCCCCCATAACTGTTCATGCTTCTCTTGTGCAGAAGCTGCCATATAGCTATGCTGTCCACACTGCCTACACTGCACATTGTTTGGCCTGACAGATACGTCCACATGACGTTTGCAATCGAGCTATAGATCATTTAGTCTCTCCCTATGAGCAGCGTGTCCTTTAACCAAGCAATGTACAGTTCCATTTAACAAGATGAATGGAAACTATTGAACCCGCCACGTAGAAACACGTCCAAAGCACGTGCCTTTATTCTAAAATAGGGAGCTGTAGTTCAACTACCACTTGGAATGTGTGCACAATAATATCAGGTTTTATATCGTTCCATACACCGCCACTACCTCCTAATAATATTATTTCCTCGGGACTGAGAATCCTGAAGTAGATCTTGAGATCACGGTTTAAACTCCCAGATCTGCTGCATTTATGAATATGGTTCTCAGAATTCTCTACGGTTCCCAACCTTCCGCAACACTGCACTAGATGTACCAGGTATAAGTGTGCGTTTGCCCTTCCCATGACTCCCTTGTAGCAGTAAAACAAATGCAATGACTTGTCAATGTGCAGCGCAGAGTGCGTGCAAAGTAAGTAATCTGTGCAGGGTGGCGTAAAGGCTTTGTACGACGCAGGCGACAAATGCAATTATTCTGCCTGAAATCCCATCGTGTCGACATATTAATCACTGGTCTACACAGATGGAGAAGCAATAAGCTTCAAACTGCACTGCGCCTTTTTTCTCTTTAAAATAAAGATATTTCATTAAAGGGAAATTAGACATTCTTTAAAAGGAACAGTAGCCATTACAACATATAAGAAAATACTTAAAACCGTGATTGAGCCTGCCCTTCCACTTCTAACAGGATTTGTCTCCATTACTTGGTACATCAAATAAAATAAGGTGTTTTTTACCCTAAAGTTGTCCTTTAACTGTCCCCCCCGTTATTTAATGCTTTCTGAAATATCGTTCTGTCCCGAGAATGAGCTCCAGGCAATTTTTCATTCTCTTTAAAGAACAATGCCTGACAGCGCTAGAAGAAAGCATCTACCATCAGACAGAAATGGAAATGACTGGCAATTGTCAGAGACAAGGGAATGGGATAGGGCGCCCACCTTCATCCTTTCCAGCAGTCTTTGCTATATACATATAAATATATCTTTCTTTTTAATCAATAGTCTTTTTAGCTCTAAAAAAATGTCCATAATAACTTGTCTACGTTTATTTGGGGTATTGAGGTAAAGAGCGTGAGAAAGTAAATGTGCTTTTATGACACTCACCTTAAGATTTCTAACTGTAGAGGGCAAAATTATACCTGTGAAAAAACAGCGTTCTTTCCGGCCCCCCCACAGTCAGTGTCACTGACAATTTTACCATCTCTGACAGTGGAGAACTTATGTATGAAGATTGTGGAGGAGGCCAAAAGCGTCACGCATATTCTCCTTTAATACCTGTGCTCAGGGTGTAGCTAGATATCACAGGGCCCAATAGCAAGATTTAGATGGGGCCCCCCAACCCACATTAAAAACAATTCAGTGCAGTTCAACCAATCTGTCAACTGTAGCCAGGTTTTTAAAGGACATGTACAGTACCTCATGTAGTTCACTCCACAACCCTCATTTTAAACCTTTCATAGAGGCTCAGATACAGTAATAACAAATCCCCGATCCTCGCTGGCATGGCCACACTTCACTGCTGCTGCCTCGGCCCCTTCCTTGAGCTCAGGTATCTTAGGCCTCATATATGGTCCAATGTTTATTATAAGTCCGTCTCCTACAGATCCTCCCCTTTGTAAATCAGTAGATAATCAAACCCCCATTTCATCGACCTGTCCCAGTGAACAGGTCAAACATTTTTGTCCCACATGGGAAGGGCCTTGGGTGAGTCTGTGTGTCCGACCTCGACCCTAAATGAGTCTTTATTCTTCTTAAAGGCACAGAGTCAGAATAAGGGGAATTGTTGTATGTGTAAGTTTGATCAATGTACATATTGATAAATTTCAGCAAACTGCTAAGGCTATAACGGGCTGTGCCATCGGTCACAATAACTTTCAGCTTTAATTCCGAACGAAAGACTTCTTATCGAAAATATGGCGGCCGGATTGGTCCATATGAACCATCCCTAACTGAGGAATATAAATGTTATTCGCACATATAATCAGTTTCTCCCCCATGTCTGTTTAAAAGAGACATCCAGTAATTTAGGCCCCATTATAGATAAGGTATTTTATTGCTTTCATTTGCTCAATATTGTATAGTATCCCCTTCCAACCAGAACTACAGTATATGTATAAATACCAGTAATTCACAATATTATATAGTATCCCTGTACCAACCAGAACTACAGTATATGTATTAATACAGTAATTCTCAATATAATAGTATCCCTGTACCAACTAGAACTACAGTATGTGTTAATACCAGTAATTCTCAATATTATATAGTATCCCTGTACCAACCAGAACTACAGTATATGTATTAATACAGTAATTCTCAATATAATAGTATCCCTGTACCAACTAGAACTACAGTATATGTTAATACCAGTAA
The DNA here is from genome assembly GCA_019447015.1 of Hymenochirus boettgeri. NCBI lineage: Eukaryota > Metazoa > Chordata > Amphibia > Anura > Pipidae > Hymenochirus > Hymenochirus boettgeri. The sequence continues at coordinate 18,753,747 of CM033472.1, read as the reverse complement.
TTCTCAGTATTTTTTTTTTTTTTTGTTTTAAGTTTTAGAAACTTACCTAGGCCACTTTTAAAGCTATTCAATGAACTTGCCATTACCACATCTGCTGGAAGTTCCACCGTTCTCACTGTAAATAAACCTTTCCTAACCGATCATTATTGTTCAGATCTTTTCTTTATGGCTTCTTGTTCTTGGAAGTCTTTGCAGGATTTCCTGTTTTGATTGGAGGTGGTTATTGTTTATTAATGAGGATTATCCTACTCCATTTATTTTTTAAATTCTAATTATTCCAGTAGAATGCAAAATGTTAAAGAACATGCTCGTCACTTGCCTTTCCCAGAGAACCTCAAGACTGCAATACAGATTAACTTTATGACGTTCCTATAGTGAAAGTGTTGATCTGGAGTAGGCCTTCCTTCTTCAGTTCAGCTGCTGCTTTAATGTTCTTCCTGGCACTGCAGTCTGTCCCGGCCATGACACCCAATGACTGAAAACAGCAGACCACTGGTAATAAGCTCATGCATCTTTAAAGGGAAACTTTACCCATCAAATGAAAAATGGTATATAGGTAAAGTCTAACCTGAAATGCTTCTTGGTTCCAGTTAGCTGCAGTCCTGGATGTAACTGAAAACCTCACAGCCAATGACTGATGCTGGTCCCTGAGCTGCCTCCTCTGAGCATGTAAGAGAGGAGGCAGAACATTATTTTGCTGCATAAATCGAATTAAATGGATGGACTTGTCTTTATCATCTCTCAAAAAATAAAAGGGAATCGCTGATGAATAGCCTTCAGTCATTGGATGTCATCTGTTACATCAATGTCTGACAGCTGATAACTAAAAAAACAGGAAGCAGAAAGAGAAATCTGATAGATGTAAGTCTAACCTGAAATGCCGCCTGGTGTTTTGTTCCCTCTAATTGATACTGCAGATTTGGGGGTTATTTACCTATATTCAGATTTGAGGGGTGAACTTGTCCCTTTAAAGGGACACTATACTGAAAAAATTACTTTGCCTCACCTTAATCTATAATTGAATACATGTAAGTTGCACTTACTCTAATTTGTGTGTGTTGCTGTATGCCTTCAATCCAGCACACATTTTAAGTAGTATCCCCCCCTCTTTAAACCCCTTCCACTTTTATCTGACATGATTCCCCCCCCCCCCCCCCCCAACTAACTGTCAAGCCTGCATACAGCATTCCAACTGTCAAAACTGTTACCATTCCAGCTACAGCAAAACTGCTCACAGAAGAATAGTTTAAGAACAAGGAACTTGATTGACAGCTGAAATATAAGAAGTTTTAGATTGGATATCTAAAGAAATAGGGGACAGATCAACTAAAAAATAATAGTGGTGGTTGGGAAGAATTATAGTTTCCAGTTATGGTCAATTTAAAAAAAACAAAAACTATTTTGGTATAGATGCCCTTTATGATGAAAGGAACTGCAGGTCTGCTATAGTTAACATTGTATATCTTGGGTTAGGGATTGCTCAGAAGGACAATTAATCTGTACTTTTAATTGTCGGTTTCTAGTCTATTGGTTGAGGCAAAGGACATTCTAATTTGCTGTCAGTAGTGACTTTTATAAAGCTATGTAGATATTTCATATTGATTTCTATTGGTTTTCATAAGTAATGTTCTTTTTCAGGAGGGTATGATGGTTACCGTACTGCTTTCCCTAACACTCCAAATAGCGGTTATTCCCAGCCACAGTTCAGCGCTCCACGGGATTATACCAACAACTACCAACGGGTAAGAGATTAATGTTAGGCGGGAAGCTTTTCTTTTAAACAATGTGTCGTCTGACTTTGATTGCTACACAGAGCTCTAGTAGTGCAAAGTCAGGATATTCCATTAAAGTGGTGTTTACAAAATTTTTGTAGAGAAGATGAAAATCTTGTTTCTTAATTTTAAAACTCTTTTTACACCTCCTCCCCCATTTAGGATGGATACCAACAAAATTTTAAACGAGGCGCTGGGCAGGGAGGTCCTAGGGTGGCTCCTCGAGGTAATTCTCAAGTGATGCACTCGTAACTGCTACAACAGGCAACACTGGCCTGAAGAGTAGAAGGAATATTTTATCCAATAATATGCCTAGATCACATCAACCACTCTAGATCCACCTATGGAGCCACTAGCTGGGAGTGGGCTGTAGTCGCTCATCCACTTGGATGCTAAAGTGAAATGTTCTGCTTTATGCCGTTGTAAATTTTTCCTTTTAAGAACCCCGAGCAGCAGTTTAATTTCTAGCAGAAAATACATTTGCTAGAACAACTTGGCCTTTCTTTTATCTGCAAAAACATCTTCAAAGAACTTCAAATTTAATTTATTTTCTTTTTTTTTTTTTTTTTTTTTAAACTTTTATGACCTGTTGCTGCCTTGACCTTGGGGAGTTTTTTTTTTTTTAAATGAAATTTTACATTTGCAAGTTAAAAAAAAACTTTTTTTTTCTCTCCCCTTTCCCTAATAAATAAAACTCCCTTTCCCCTAAACTCTTGAATTTGTAAATTGTTGCCTGAGTTTCAATAAAGTTGTGTTAAATTAACTGCAGTTGGTGGCTGAGCTTTTTTTTTTTTCTGGCTCTTTTAGGATCTGCATTTAAGCTAGATGGATTTACACACTTAAAATATTTTGTGAATTCCTGCCAAATAATTAATAAAAAATCCCTTACGTACACCATTTAGTTGCCCAATACAGATGAAAAAGATGGGCTCTGTGTTGCCTATTCAGCATTTCGAGGAGAAAAGTATCATTGGATCTTGCTTGAGTCTTACTATACACATACCAATGTACAAAACAAACAGAATTACTAAACTAAAGTTCTTATGGTTAAATTGTACTATCCATCCCCCCCAATTGGGGAGATTTAACAAAAGTTCTTAAGGTTAAATAAGAACCGAACCAATCAGATGTTAAATAATCTGATTGGTTGGGGGGAAATTAGCACCATTTTTTACTTTAAGAACTTATATTGAATAACCCTGAAAAAAAAATCCAAATCGTGTTAACTGGAGTCTATTCTGCCTTGGTTCACTGTCCATTTTCTGTCCTCCAAAAGAAGAAAAAAATTGGATTAGAATCCTTTTACGTGAGTGAAGGCTGACACAACTGATCTCTGCTGTAGGTTTACTAGTGGTGTTGGTCATTTTGTGATGCCTTAGGCTCCTTTCACAGAATCGTTTTGTAGTGATTTCTGAGTAGATCCAGAAAAATTATACATGTGGCGTTTTGTCAATGGTGACCACTCAGCGCTGAAACAAGACTGTCTAGATGGATCCACAGCTATGCGACATGCTTAATCTTAATCCAATGTCTTAACATTCCAACACCTGGGTCCATCTGTTCTATCTGTTGTGGTGAACAGGCCGGGATAGCGGAGACTGGCCTGTATAATAGCAATGTGCGCAATGATGAATATCCATTGTAAATGAACTTGCTTGCCCTTTTTTTTAAGGGTTAATTATTGCTGTATTGTGATTGGTTAAAGTAGCCAGAATTCCTTCTTGTTGTATTTTGTCTTTAAAGGACAATTAGGGCATGGCCACACTGCAACGCAAACGCAACGCGCATTTTCGGTGAGTTGCCGCGTTTTCAATGATATTAAAAAAACACAAACACAGCAGTGTGGCCTAGCCCTTATACTCCCTTTCTGCATAGCTGCATATTACCCAGGTTGAGGACCTCACTCCTGCAATACTTAGTCTCCCTTGATGCTCTGCAAGGAGGCGCGTCTTCCCATTGGCTGCACTAGGGACTGTTACTGACAACAGCGTAGCGTTGAGGGAGCGTTAGAGTAAATATTGCAGGAGTTGGGTAAAATACCTATAGGTGAGGACTTTGCAATTTAGGTTCCCACCCTGGGTATTGTGTAGCTATAGGTTAGGGATAAGAGGAGAATTGTCCTTTAACTACATAAGGCCATAATTCTGCTTGCTACATTGCCTTTCAGGTTGGGTTCTTGTAACGTACATTATGAGCTAGTGTGTCCTGTCGCTCAGTTTCTCTATTGTATGGGGTTAAATATAAAGGGGTGACCTTTCATATTTCAAGCACTTGGTTTCACCTTTCAGATCACTGAGGCCACCCTAACAGGAGTGGCACAGGAGAGCAACTGGATGATGTGTCGAACCACTGACTGCTTGTAACCAGAAGATAACTGTTTGCCAGATACTATGAAGTGGTTGGTTTTAGTTTGGATTGCCTTGTTATAATTTTACTACAGCTGTCTACTTTTGTATTCACTGGATATGCAAAACAAAAAACTTGTATGTTCTTCCTGTGTTGCTGTAAACCGGCTGGTTATGAAGGATCAACATTTGGAGCCATTTTCCCCAAGATCTGTTCTTCCTGTGTTTGGTAGATCAGTCCCTGTGGTCACTGCCCTGTACTTTATATGGTTGCTGCAGGGTTTTGTATTACATAGTGGTGATCAAACAAGTGCAGGGATCGGCCACACTAGTGAGTTTCTCACGTGTCTACGGTCGTGTTTTGCGTTCTGTTTGCATGTGAGAAACAGTATGGCCACCTGTGTACAGATTTCAGAGCGTAAGCGATCACCATTTTCCCCAAATCGCATGTGCTCCTAAAACGGAACATTAGCGCAATCCCAGGGCAAATGCACGGTAACATGCATGAAATTTAAGTTACGCTTGGGCATTTCACGCACGTTACCATGTGTTGTAGTGTGGCCACTGCCTCAATCACATTTCTATTCTCTCAGTTAATCCTGGGTTTAGCACTTAATATGCCCTTGGTATATTTTAATGAGAATCTTAAATTTGGCTTTTAGTAGTTGAAGACATTTCAGGGAGATGCAATAAAAGTTCTTATTGTTACAAATTATGCTGATTTTGCCCCAGCCATTCAGATCTTATTTAACATTTGAATGCTAACATCTGATTGGTTGGGGCAAAATTAGCACCATTTTTAACAAGAACTTTTATTGAATCTCTGTTAATTCACTGGAAAATCAATTCTGTGGGAATGGAATGTTTTGGTTTTTATGATTGTTTTTTTTTCCTTGTTCAGCTCTCAGATGCTCATCTGGTAAGAAACGGATCAAACCGAATTCAATAAAAATGTTTATAAAAAGTGCTTTCGGCTGTTGGTTGGACCGATGAATCTTTGGTACAAAACATGGTTGGGTTTTAACGTTAAAGGGCATGTCCACCCCCAAAACTATAATCCCCCCCCCCCCCTAATGGCCCCACCATGTAGTGTAATAAAATCCTTACCTCACATCCCAGCTCCATATAGTTCTCCTGTAGAACCCCCCCTCCCCCCTCAGTCCCAAAAACTGCGTACCAGGAGGATACTATATAGGACTCTGCCTCCTGTATCACCTCCGGTAGAAGTTTGGCATGCGCACTGCAGCCCTTCTCCCCCTCCCGTTTTGCGATTCCTCCCCCTAGCATAGAAACCCTTGGCCATATATTAGGGTTCCTTTCCCCAGCCCCAACCGCTAAACATTTTTAAGAAATTCCTCTGGACTCTACTTGCCTTCCCTCTCTCCCCCGGCGTTCTGAGCAGCCGGCTACCACATCCGTGATTGGCTGCCTCTCAGCTGATCACGGACGCGGCTGCTGGTCCCGTCCCCTGCTTGCAGTGTCTTGCAAGCTGAAGGCCGGGCAGTGCGTCGCAGGAGAGAGGGAAGGTAAGTAAAGTTCGGGGCACTTTCTTAAAATTATTTTATAGGGGCTGGGGGAAGGCATACTATTATGTGAATTTTTTTTTTTTTATGTGGGTGGACATGCCCTTTAACCCTTTCACTGCCAGGAGAATTTCATTTTTTTTTTTTTTGCATTAACTGCCAGAAGAATTTTCAGGATTTTGCCCTTAATCGCTTTAGACTAATTTTACAGTAGGAAACCTTGCAGTAAATCAGGAATATTATACATTGTTTTTTTCAGCACAAAGTCTACTTTAACATGGTAACAGAATTTTGTAACTTTTCTGGAAAATGTACTGGAATTATGGGTAAAATATGTAAAAATTGCAAATTTTCATGGATTTTTCCCATTTTTATTTATAGTTATCTTAAGGTTACACACCTTAGTACAACGATACCAGATATATGTAGGTACACGACTTTTCCTGTACAGGAGACCCCCCCCCCCCCCAAACTAAAACGGCACCTTCAAGAATATTACACCAAATTAAAAAGTATAACCACTTCTCACGGTTAACATAGAATATCTACCAAATTAACTAAAATATCCCCATAAGGGAGATATTTTTAGAAACTACACACCCACAAGATTTTGAGTGAGGTTAGTTTTGATCAAAATGCTGATACTCGGACGCAGCTCTGTCCAATTGTAAGTTATTTTCTCATTTTCCTCAACTTGTAAAATCAGAGACAAAATCAAATGCAAATTTCAGCTAAAAACTGAAGTTCAAACGCATCTCAAATATGAAAGCCTAACCCCTCACAAATAAAACGGTATGCCACATTCATGGGTGTACCCAGAGCGTGACCGTCAATGGTGTGGGCGCAGTTCTTCGTAGAAATTTGCACTTTTACCAGATTTTCCAAAAAAAGAACATCAAAAAGGTAAAAATCATGCCAAAACCTCATGGAATGTAAATAAAAGTTACTAAATATCAATCTCCCAAATGTCCTGAATCAACGGTATGCCATATGTTTGGTTACACACGCAGACGTGGAAGCGAAAAGCCACGAAGTGAGACTGCACATGGCTCAGAAACAGCGAAAATATTAGCAACACCGAATTTAGACAGTCTGCAGTTTTTCCACAAACACCCATAACTTAGAAATAACCCCCACAAACTATATATTCTTGAAATTTAACACACTTCAGCTATGTAACACTGTAGTTTGTTCATTCGTACCATCATGGTGTGGGCGCAGTTCTTCGTAGAAGTTCGCTTTTGTCTGAAAAAATGAACAAAAAACAACTTCAAAAGGTTAGAAATCATGCCAAAACCTCATGAATGTAAAAAAAAGTTACTAAATATCAATCTCCCAAATGTCCTGAATCAACTTATGCCTATGTGTGGTTACACAGTGCGGACTGTGAAGCCAAAAGCGACGAAGTGAAACAATGCACAATGGCTCAGAACAGCAAAAATATTCAGCCAAATCTGAATTTGAACAGTCTGCAATTTTTCCCCACAAAACAACCCCCACAAACCATATATTTCTCGAATCCACACACCTTTATCTACGTAATTCTAGTTTTGTTCATTCGTACCATCAATGGTGTGGGCGCAGTTCTTCGTAGAAGTTCGCAGTTTTAGCAGATTTTCTAAAAAATTTGAAAAAAACACACTAAGGGCTAGGCCACCACTAGCGCGTTTTCGCGCGTTGCGCCCGGTTTCGCGCTCGCGTTTGCGCCCGCGATTTTCGCTAAAATGAAATCGGGGAACGCAAAATTCCGCGATTTCCGATGCGCATGCGATTGCGCGTCCGTTCGCGTTATGGTAATGCATCGTTCGCCATTTTTGGTGCGTTAACGCATGCGTTTCCAACGTGAAAAGGCGAAAACGCATGCGCAAAACGCGAACGCGAGCGCGAAACGCGCAAGAATCGCGCACCCAATCGCGTGCGATAACGCTCGCGATTTTGTGCGCGATTCCTGTGCGTTGCATGTGGCCTCACCCTCAAAGGTGAAACAGGCCAAAATCCCAAGTAATGTAAATAAAGTTACCAAATATCAATCTCCAAATGTCCTGAATCAAACGGTATGCCCTATGTATGGTTACACACGCAAACTGGAATCATAGCCACAAGTGAGCCAATGAACAATGGCCCATTACAGCTACTTTTCAGATTTGTCAGACTAAACACCCTCTATTTTAGAAATACCCCCCAAAACTATAAAACTATATATTCTTGGAATCTACATACCTTCAGCTACACAATTTTGTGATTCCTTTATGCATACCACCAATTGTGTGGGCCCAGTTTCATGTAAAATTTCGCTTTTTTACCAGATTTTCAGGAAAAATTTATAAAAATACAATTCAAAGTAAAAAATCATGGCAAATTTCCATGTCATGTAAAAAAATTTGTCAATTATCAATCTTTCAAATGCCCTGAATCAAACGGTATGCCATATGCGTGGATGCACACAAAATGGCCACCAACTACTCAAATGGGACGCATGCACAAATGCAATTACAAGAAAAATCAAAGTGCTCTGTAATTTGAACAGCCTACCCTTTTTCTAAGGAAACAGTCCCGAAACATGGAAATTCCCCCACAAACTATATATTTTTGGAATCTACACACCTTCAGCTATGTTACGGTGCCATGCTTTCATACATACATGAAGATTCCAGACCCAGTGATCCAAGAACTGTGGTTTTTAGGAGGTTTTGTGAAAAATAAAGTAAGATGATTCAAGGATTGAAATCCTACCTAAACCCACTTGACAAGCAAAAAAACCCACTAAATGTCAATCTCCCACATATCCTGCATCAAACGGTATGCTATATGTGTGGGTGCACACAGAGACATGGCCACCAACTAGCTCAAATGGGACGCATGCACAAGTGTAATTACAAGAAAAAAAGTGCTCTGTAATTTCAAACAGCCCCAAAAAAGGAACTTTAAGTTCCATTCACAAAATGTATGTTTACTATACCAGGTACTGCAGCATGATCTGAATGGAGACCACCAGGGGCAGCATTGTACCTCTTCTAGGGAAGACCCCGGTGAAGGAGGAAGCTCCGTGACGTCACCGGGGTCTCCCTTTCTGCTTCCTACTCTTCATCCACGTGGGACCGGCAGCAGCTATACGGTCACGGCAATTAAGGTACCGTAACTCCCGACCCCCCCCCTAGGATTTGGACACGATCGAGGGGGCTAGGGGGGCAGTTGAATGCTGCCCCCCCGATCGCCCCTAGCGGTTTGGTCTTTCACTGCACAGATCGTGAATATACGATCTGTGGCAGTGAAGGGGTTAAATGACAATTACACAGCGCTGCTCCGCTTCCTTGTCTGCTTCCGCTGGGGCCAATAGGAAGACACGCTCCTTGCAGAGCATATCTTCCTATTGGCCTCATCACCAACGGAGATGTGGGGACAGAGCAGCGCTGTGTAAGTATAACATCGTAAATGCAAACAGCCCAGGGGTGAGAACTTAGCGACTTAGGTCCTCATCCTCGGTAGAGAGCGTGGATATAAGAAGAGTGGGGAGGAGGTAAGTATAATTGTCCTATACTCTAAAATGTAACTTTTTATAAAATGTAAAGTACCTGGGGCAGGGAGGTCGGATAGATTATTCCTACCTCCCAATATCATTTCATTAAGGAGCTACAGCACATACAGTTAATATGCCAGACTAGTCCTGTATTAAAGATAGTGATGAAGCTAGGAGGAAGACAATTTTTCTTTGAGCTGGTTCACCTCACAGAAACAATCTTTCTTGGGAGGTAGGAATTTCCTGTCCTATGTCCCGTTCCAAGTACTTTTCATTTTAACTTTTTTTAATAAAAAAATTTATACACGAGTTATCCTTTAAAAAGCTCTTACTTTTATTGGCTTTGCACTATGTAGCATAAAAACGAACAAGTTAAAAGGTTCCTGTAAGCGTGGCAAATGTATTACGGTATTTGTGCTTTTTAAATAATAGTATTTCTATATTTTTGGGGTTTCTGGCTAAACAGTGGCAAGCATGTCCCTTTAAATCTAAGCATACTGTTATCCATAGCCCAGTAATTTAGTTGTTCAAAAACTGGCTGATATGTAAGGAATTTAACTTGTCTATCAAAACAAACAAAAATAAAACTAAAGGAAAACATTTCACTACAGAGCGAAACCTTTAGGGGAAATATGTCTTTGCACATTGACGCCAAGTTCCTTTTGTATTTGTTCAGTTTTAGTGCTGGAAAAGTAAAAACTCCCAGATTCCCTGTAACTAAACCATGTGCAATATACAGGTTCCACCTGTGGACCCGGATCCACATAATGTTCTATTATCCACCCATGTTTTAAGTGTTTCCACACACACTATGCCTACAAAGCCACAAAGGCTCTGGTCTCGGTAGGACCAAAACTATTTAATATCAATTTTGCGACTCTGGGTAAATCCCGAATGTGTCTAACAGCAGCGCAACTTTAACACCAGCTGTGACTGAGCATTAAAAAGTTACTGTAGAAGCCCCCACTTAATCGATATCGCATAACTTGCCCTGGCTGCATGGGTAACTTGTGATACCCAGTACTGGTAGATTAGGACCCAGAAGAAAAAAGCAAACCTTAAAGTGGTAGCTGGGTTTAAATTGATTTTGCCAACTTATTGTACTAATTACTTTTATTTATCCATATAGATGGTGGGGGTCTCAGCAGCATTATAATAGGAATTCAAATGGCTACACACCTTGCTTCCAGCTGAATAACGGTTTGACACCATTACCCTGAATCAGGCTTACCCTCACCAAGCACTAATTGTCTTAATTAAATGAAAGGAGTAGGTTTTAGTATGCAAGATTTTCCAACACTTTGTATAGTGTAACACTTGGTTCTTTCGTCAAAGAAACTCCTAAACTGAACTGTGCTTTCATGCTCTAAAGAGGAACCACATGACTATGGACAGTACAGGGATATCAGCACAGTTAGATCTAGAAATATAGACATTCGCAAGAGTCCCCACTATCACTGGATTTGGAAGGTACGTTGAGGCAAAGGCCACACTGTAGCTGGTTACGAGCGCCGGAAATGGGCTCGCAATCTTAATGCACGCAATGACGCACACGTTTCCAGTGCTATGATCGCGCAATTGGAATGCAATTAAAAGCACACAAGTGTGGTCTTAGCCTTAAATGGTATTTCACTCCTTTAAGGCAATAAAATTCGTGGAAAGCCAGATTGCCTTTAACTTCATGTGGGAGATGCAATATGTCCTGTGGTGCCCCTCTTACCTTCTGGCTTCCCACGATCCAGTACCATACTGAAGTTTAAATGTAAAAGGAGAATTAAAGGGACATTTCAGTGGAAATTATCAATATTTGTTAAATTGTTAGTTTGTGTAATGCCTTCTTAGTTATTCTACATATTCTCTCTCATTTTGAAAAATCAGTTGATTTCATACCCTTTGCGGTTTCCTGCTGTTGACATTAGTGAGCTGACATTTTAGGTTCTAACGGTCCTTCTTCCCAGGATGCACCACATCTTGGAATGTTCCTAACAGTAGTTTCTACTGATTGGCTGTTGGATGGGTCAAAGATGCTCAGATCTCTACTGAGCAACTGAATCAACCCAGGCGCTGGGTCAAGGGCAAGACCATAACAGTTTCTATTAGGGGTCCTGCAAACAGGAAGTCAGTATTTTGGTTTCATTTATTTATACACAGACAATGCTGAATTGGCAGGTTAAGGTCATTGGGATGGAAAAATACTGCTCTTTTTTCGGAAAAGTACATGTATTTGCACTGAAATTCCCCTTTAAGTAAAATATAAATTAACCAGACTGGTTTCCATCGTTCCGATCTACAATATACAATGCCTATATGAAGAATTGGATTCTCTAGTATATATCTGTGGATTGGGGTTTCCAGATCAGTAAAATATCAGAGGACGGATATTCAAGACACACAGCAAGACAGTCGTCAATAATGTTAGTTCAAAAGCAATCAGTGCAGCCCTGCCAACTACATTCATATAGAGTCCTACAATCAGCAGGTGATCTGGAATACTTTCACTGAGAAGCGTTACTACAGAGCTATGCCAGTTGTGTACACTTGCAGAGCAGGCATTAAAAGCTCTGGGGAACCTGCACTCGTGCTAAACATACAACACCAGTAAAGAAAAGGAGCTTGTGTCCTGATTTCTCTAATTGATATGTAAACAGAAATTGTGTTGTTACATATATAGCCTGGCTTTTTTTTTTTTTTTTTACTGGGTGTCTGTTGGTACCTCCCTGAAATGAGTTTTGCAAGGTGGGAAGCCTAAGACAGTAAAGCCCCCCCCCCCCCCCCATTCACAAGATTTATATTTTGTGCGATTTGGCAAATTAGATTGCCAAATCTAATCTAATCAAAATATCAATAACGTTTTTCCGATCGACCACTTGACAATACTGAGCGGATTATCGGGAGAAAGACAAAGATCGGGCCAGGTGGAAAAATTTCCATCAATCACATCTTCAAAGTTAAATCTGCATAATATTAGTGGCACAAGATTGGGGAACTTGGTTTCTTCCAATTCATTTCAGCCTATGGGAAAAACACCTGCCTGTGTATGGGATGCTTTAGTAATATAAATGACATTCCGCTTCACCATTTTAATGCGCAATCACATGCGATTTCGTATCTCAAAAGGAGAAGTCGCTTGCGCAAACGCAACAGAATCGCACATGCATTTGCATGTAGTTGCCTGCCCAACCCCCAGTACAAGACACTTATCTTGGATTGGTCAGTTTACCTCTCAATCTTGACTCTGGGCAAACCACAAGTGAGAGGAGGTGACCGAGTGTGTGGTCACATGACATTGTTACATTACATGGTCTGCTGCTTCTTGTGATTGACAGCTCTATCCTCCTATCACAGCAACAACAGAACAAAATCAAGTAAATCATTGTACTGCACTGAAGAGAAGTAAAGCTCTAATACATTTTATTGGCTAACTAGATAAAAAAAATAATTTCGGGAGTCCCAAGCCCCCTTCATCAGGCTGGATGTTACAAAAGAAAGGTACCAGGTAAGACGTGTGCCCATTAAACCTCCATACTGTTCCCCCCCCACCCACCCGAGTCTGTATCTGTACTGCTACATACTGTTCCATTTGTTTGAGTTACGTCCCAATGACGAGCACTTTAGTTTTGCGATTTCAGACAGTTTCTTTTGCAACATCCATCTGATGAAGGGGGGATTGGGACTCCCTAAAGCTTGGTGTTTATTTAGTAGCCAGAAAAGGGTATCACAGCTCTACTTCTCTTACTTATGGCTAACACGGTACAAACCTCAACTACTGCCCTGAACAATCTGTGACATTTGGAATTAACTTGATTCACCACCAGATGGCAGCACACAGGTTAATTAACTTTAAAAAAAAGGGGAGGTACGGAGGCATTTTAAAAAGTTGTAAAGTAGCCTATGCTTTTCCCCAGGTCCTTATACAGAAGTGTACCAAGTCTCATGAAAATTGTCCCAGACGTTTGGAAGTTTATCTGGAACATACAAACACACATACATTGAGTTTTATATACATACTAGACATTAAGCCTGCTACAATAACGGGCGCTAGAAGCACAAAGTGCCCCCTTAGTGTCCCAAGGCTATAGTCCTCCATGTCCCAAGGCCAGAGTACCATCTCAGTGTCCCAAGGCCAGAGTACCCTCTTAGTGTCCCAAGGCCAGAGTACCCTCTTAGTGTCCCAAGGCCAGAGTCCCCCCTTTGTCTAAGGCCAGGGGCCCCCTCTGTCCCAAATCCAGTGCTCCCCCTCTGTACCAAATACAGGCCCCCCCCATGCATTGTATGCATGCGTGGGTGCCAGGTTAAAGGGTATGTCCTCCCAAATTAGAAAAAAATTCCTGGGTAGCCACCCCCTCCCACCCTAGCTCAATGGTTTAATGTAAGAAAGGGTTGGCCGATACTTGCTTACCACCTTCTTTCCCGCGGCCACAGCCTCTAATGTTTCTTCAGATAAAGTACAATATGGTCCTGACACAGCTGCGTCTGTGTGGCTGAGAGGAATCTATGTTAACTACAGCCAAAGGGAGAACGCAGTCTGTAGTGGGGTTATCTGGCACTTTTTTTACATGTAACCCATTCATTGGGGTTGGGAGGAGGGTCCTACCTACAGTGAATGATTTATTTTCTGTATTTTTTATATCTGTCTGATACAGCGCTCGAACGAATAGTAAAAGACGGTCTCCCCAGGACAATATCCGCTTACACCACGTGGTTTCTAAGACCCCGCTAGACATTGGGAAACTGGATTTTATAGAGTTACAACCCTGAACTTATCCTAATTGGCGTGCCACGATGTATTCGATTCTGGTCTGGGGGATTTGTGGGTGGAGTGATGCTCCGAGCACCGAAGTGCGGGACATATATGGTGTGTATGGTACACGTTGATTCTTACCTGTGTGAGAGCTCGGTATTAAAGCTCTGGCTTAATCTCTATTTGGAGAATTCTGGTTCCACATTCATACATCCTTATTGGATCCTTTTGTGAGACAGTTCATATACATTTCATTTCCGGGTAATCTAGGCTGGCGGAACTTTGTTGATGGTCGCCTGAACGTCCACAGAGTATTGATTCTATGTTTTTATACCATTTTTATATATACTTGATTGATATTATTTGGTTATAATATATATATATTATATATATTATATCTTATATATATATATATCTAAATATCCTATATAATAACCCACGTGTGCGTCCCTGTGTCCGTGTGTGTGTCACTGCAGTTCCTATGGACTCACCACTAGAAGGGGAGGTCCTCTGCCGTTTCCTATGGCTCACCACTAGAGGGAAAGTCTCTGCATTTCCCATTGACTCCCCACTATAGGGAGAGCTTCAGTTCCTATTGACTCACCACTAGATGGAGAAACCACAGGAAACCCACGGAGGAGAACAGCAATTAACAGACTGCAGGTAAAGGTAGTTGGGACAGGACCCCTGGATTTGGGTCAGGGAGATGCTTGGATTTGGGACAGGTGGGGGGGGCCTTGGATTGGGACCGAGGGGGGGGGGGCCCTGGATTTGGTCGCAGAGATGTATAACCGGATATATAACCGGATATATAACAGATATCTGTATCTCTCCCCTCAGAAACCAGCAGCATTGTGCACAAATCATCTGTCATTCTGCAGGTTTCCTCCGGTTAGAGTGGGTCAGTGACCCAGATACAAGCTGCAAATGCTCAGTGAAGTCTCTAAGGCCAATTTGACAGACTAATGAATAATATTGTCCCATATTGTCACAGAGCGAGAAATAATAATAAATATTTTTTTTAAAAATCAGGTCTCGCAAAAATAGAGAAAATTATCTGGACAAACAAGTTAACCAGTTTGAAATGAATTTTATTATTTTTAACTGTAACTGACCTCTGGTTGTCCTTTTGTTTTTTACCTGCTCTGTTCACTGGGGTGGGACCGTCCCTTGTTTCGGGAAGTCAGGATGTATTTTTCTCTGACACATAAAATCCGTTCCATGTATAATCTGCTTCAGTCTCGGAAGGAATCTGAGGAGGGAAAACAACTTCAGGTCACCAAACGGCCCTGAACTTTCCATTAAGATAAGAAAGTGAAAAGCTTTGTTCCCAATTCTCTCCCCAGGATTCACAATGCAACGCAAGAAGATTGATAACCGGATCCGGGTGCTGATTGAGAATGGGGTGGCTGAGAAACACAGAAGCTTTTTTGTCATTGTGGGCGATCAGGGCAAAGACCAGGTGAGGCTGATAAACAGTTTATACAATTGCTGTAATTTTGGGCAACTTGTTTCAAGACACAACAGAGACGGATTTAAAGACAACTTGTAGAATGACCATGTTTAAACACTTAGTGATATTGACTGTTACATTTAAAGGGCAAGTATGGTACCCAACCCCCCCCCTTCACATCTATGCAGAAAAATATGTTTATCAGGGATGCAGAGGGAGGAGCAGTGAGTGACTCTTTAAATGCTCAGCTGGGGGATTAAGGGGCAAAACAAGAAGTGAAAGTAAGGTCTCTTATCTCCCTGCTAAATTCTTATTTAAAGGGTCTGGACCGGTTACAGGGACTCTCCCCTTGGGGCCCCGACCGGTTACAGGGACTCTCCCCTTGGGGCCCCGACCGGTTACAGGAATAACTGATATTCTCTCTTCCCCAGGTTGTCATTCTGCATCACATGCTCTCTAAAGCGACAGTCAAAGCTCGTCCCTCTGTCCTTTGGTGTTACAAGAAAGAACTGGGCTTCAGCAGGTGGGATCATATTTTTACCCATAGTCCTTTGGTGATGGCATTTATAGGGATGACGTCTCCCTAACTGGCTTTGTGTCTCTTACAGCAACCGGAAGAAGAAAATGAGGAAACTTCAGAAAAAGATAAAAAGTGGCTCGTTAAATATTAAAGAGGATGATCCATTTGAGCTTTTTATTGCTGCTACAAACATTCGCTATTGTTACTACAATGAGACCCATAAAATCCTTGGGAATACGTATGGAATGTGTGTCCTTCAGGTAAGAAATCTCTGTCCTACTGTCCATTAAATAACAAGGTTTGTTGTCCCATATATAATTCATACAACTCCCTGTCTTCTCTCAATTTAGGACTTTGAAGCTTTGACCCCCAATTTACTGGCTCGTACCATAGAGACTGTGGAGGGGGGTGGATCTGTCGTCCTTCTCTTACGGACTATGAGCTCACTGAAGCAGTTGTACACTATGACCATGGTAGGAATCAAGGCTCTGGGGCTTGTGGTCTCTCCCTTCACTTTATCTCTGTGGAGAGTCAAGATTTTCTTCACCTGGATTCTAGATTAGTTTCCTATTATTAAAGGGCATGTGCACCTTTCAAACCATAAATTGGGGCGACTTGTTAGTTATCTGCCCGCAATCCCAACTTCTATTTTTACCAATTTAATTGGTAAGCAGATATTTAATGATAAGTTCTCTTCTGATCTGGCAAAGGTTTCTGGCTTATCCCTCGGCTCAATGAGCTTTTTTTAAGTTTGAGCATGTGCAGAGGGAGATGGAAGGGGAAAAGTCCATCGGGAGGGAGGGTCCAGCTTACTTTGCCAGAAAGGAGGCTATAATAATATTAAAAATCTGGTTAATAATAAATGCTTAATATATCTGTTGGGGTTAGGTGCAGGTAACCGACGTGTGACCAGTATTTAGTTTTAAGGTTGGACATACTTCTTGCTCCATGTAATATATGTAAATTATATAAAGTCTCCATAGAGATGTATTCGGTAAGGAAACAGGTCAAAAGCTACTACTTGCATCCCAGGAACAGGGAATAGAGGGAAACTAAATTCTCAACAGGGATACGTACTGTATTCATTAATACAGGCAGGGAATACAGGTAGGTGCATAGCTAGTAATGTGTTAACTTAGCCTTGATGTAACATTCATAGAAGGGAGGGCATTTCTTTTTCTCTAAAAAACTTGTGTAATGTTGGACTTAATTAAGAAACAATCAGGGAGAGTTCTTATCGTTAAAAATGGTGCTAATTTTGCCCCAACCAATCAGATGTTAGCTTTCAAATGTTAAATAAGATCTGATTGGTTTGGGCAAAATTAGCACCATTTTTAACGATTAGAACTTTTATTGAATCTCCCTGAATGTTTTTATTAAAGGAAATGCCATAGAGAGCTGTATTAATGAGGGTTTGTTTGAATTTAATTTTAGGATGTCCACACGCGTTATAGGACGGAGGCCCACCAGGATGTTGTTGGAAGATTCAATGAGAGGTTACCCTTTAATTTTGATAGATCCTGGAACACAGGGCAGGGTTTATATGGGGATTTCCATTAAAGGGGAACAAAACTGAATAGTTTTGATGTTTTCTTGGTTAATGAGGACATGTTGTATAATTTGTGTAATAATTATATTAATGTGTCTGTAGGTTCATTTTGTCCCTGGCATCGTGCAAGAACTGCATGGTAATAGATGATCAACTTAATATCTTGCCAATCTCCAGCCATGTTGCCAATATAAAGCCCCTTCCACCCAAGACACAGGTATGTAGCATCTAATGCTTTAACCTAGTAATCTGCAGTAACCAATCGGGTGTAATCTAAATGCAGTAACCCAATTAAAGCATAACATTTCATTGGTTGATGCAGCTTAGTAACACCTCTTATTGCACCCACAATAACCACTGTTCACATTGGCTCAGGATGACCCCTTGTCCCCAGAGGAACAGGAGCTACAGGACGTGAAAGTCAGTCTCCAGGACACTCAACCTGTGGGGGTTCTGGTAGAAAACTGCAAAACACTGGATCAGGTAATAAATCCAGGTGTTAAATTAAACTCAAAGCAAAACTTGCACAGTTGGTTTGTCAGTTTAGTAAGATCCTTAGTGTTTTAAGGAGGTGATGCTTGAAGGGGGGCTTGTTGGACTTGGGGGGCTATGCTTAAAGGAGGGGCTTGTTGGGCCTACGCTTAAAGGAGGGGCTGGTTGGGCCTACGCTTAAAGGAGGGGCTGGTTGGGCCTACGCTTAAAGGAGGGCTGGTTGGGCCTACGCTTAAAGGAGGGGCTGGTTGGGCCTACGCTTTTTTTTTTTTTTTTTTGACCTAGGTCTGGGTATCCACTATCCAGTGTGATGGAGGTTTTGGTTGGTAGATCTTGCTGTTTGTGATTTCTGTGTTCCCTGATCTAGGCTAAGGCTGTGTTAAAGTTCATTGAAGCCATCTCTGAGAAGACCCTTCGGAGTACAGTTGCCTTAACTGCGGCCCGTGGTCGAGGGAAATCAGCTGCACTGGGGCTGGCGATTGCTGGTGCTGTGGCGTTTGGGTAAGTAACTGTTTGTTTACCGTTCGTTATTCCTGGGTTAGATATCTCTTTATATAATAATATATTATTAAACATTCACCAGTGCAAGCTACATGGCAGCTTTTGTTTGAATCATCCAGCATCTGTTTTCTTGAAATAACTAGTAGGTATTTCTGTACTTTCCCTCTATCGTGGTCTCCATATCTGTGTATTTACCAGGGTCTCTAATGTTATTTTATACCAGTTACTCCAACATCTTTGTGACGTCCCCGAGCCCTGATAATCTGCATACCCTCTTTGAGTTCATCTTTAAAGGGTTCGACTCATTACAGTATCAGGTGATTATCTCCCAACAGTCTCTGCTCATTTTCAATGAAGTCTCAATGTATCTTCTACCTGATTTGATTTGTTTCCCTGTAGGAGCACATGGACTATGAGATTATCCAATCACTGAACCCAGAATTTGAAAAGGCCGTAGTTCGAGTCAATGTGTTTAAAGAACACAGGCAGACTATACAGGTGAGACAATCAAATGGGGGGGGGGTTCAGAATCTGATTGGTCCACCATATGGCTCTGTTTATTTAGTTTGTGTTTCCTTTCTGTGCTATTAAAGTTCTTTGTCTCTCCCCAGTACATTCATCCGGCAGATGCAGTTAAACTGGGACAGGCTGAGCTGGTGGTGATTGATGAGGCAGCTGCTATTCCTCTGCCTCTGGTGAAGAGTCTTATGGGACCCTACCTGGTGTTCATGGCCTCTACCATTAATGGGTAAGACCACCTGGAGGGTATTGGACATTCAGGGAGGTTATTCAGGGCTTAGCAGTTAATTAATATTGAAATAAATATGTAGTGGCCACCTTCCCCATCGAATGTAATGGTTTTGAATCTCATATTATTTAAAGGTAAACATAAGTCACCAGACACCGATGTCTCAAAAGTCTATAAACTGACAGCCTACCATATTACAACACAGAGACCCACCTCTGTGGCAAAGAACATGTCACCGTAGATCACGCCTATGACGCAGAACAGAGATTTAACAATATTCAGTGTTCCTTTGCTTTTTAAACAAAAATCAAGCTTAATCTTGGCTTTATTTTTATCAAGCATTAAGAAAAAAAAACATGAATTTCATACGTTAATCTGGAGATTTGAATCTTTAATATCATGGGATGTGTGTTACTAAAAGTAGAGCATTAGTCTGCTGAACTACCAGAGTGAATATTAAGAAATTGGGTACATTTAGACACTTTCAGGGAGATTCAATAAAAGTTAAAATGGTGCTAATTTTGCCTTAACCAATCAGATATTAGCTTTCAAATGTTAAAACATATCTGGTTGGGGCACCATTTTTAAAAATAAGAGTATTTATTGAATCTCTCTATTTCTCTTTTGTTATTAAAAATACCAATACATTCAGCTGACTATTTTGAATTGTTTCTAGTAGGCTGTTGTCGTTCATGCTGGCTGGAAAATAAACTGCTGGGTAACCAGCAGCTTTCAAAGTCTTATCAGTGTCTTCCATATTGGTGTGGAGACCTCTGTATAGAAGATATGAGCATAGAGACAGTGAATTGTTGTTGTGGAGTTGCACATGCTCACAAGGCTCTTTGAAGGCTACAAGTTGTACTGGCAACCACACAGAAGCCTTCTTTGTTACAGATACAGCCATGTCATTTATGATGATTTGACAATAAAGAAAAAGCATTAAGAGAGTGCTTTTTTTTTTTTTACATTTAAAGGGATGCTTCCCCTTTCAGGTACGTGCACCGTCATACTTACCTGGAAGTGCTGATTCAATACCCATATTTTGAATTTTCGATCGTAAATGCAACTTTCTAGAGCAGAATCTTATAATGTATTGGTGTTACATTGTGTGTATAAGGGCGCACTTCCATAGTGTGTAACTACCGTTCTGTTGTAGGTATGAAGGGACCGGCCGCTCCTTGTCACTTAAACTGATCCAGCAACTCCGACAGCAAAGTGCAGACAGTCAAGTCAGTATCACCGCAGAGAACAAATCGGCCACCAACAACCGTTTGGCTTCAGGTAGGTTTGATATTAGTAAATACTACACGGCTTCAGGTAGGTTTGATAATGGTAAATAGTACACGGCTTCTGGTAGGTTTGATAATGGTAAATAGTACACGGCTTCAGGTAGGTTTGATAATGGTAAATAGTACACGGCTTCAGGTAGGTTTAATAATAGTAAATAGTACACAGCTTCAGGTAGGTTTAATAATGGTAAATAGTACACGGCTTCAGGTAGGTTTGGATATTAGTAATAGTACACGCTTCAGTAGGTTTAATAATGGTAAATAGTACACGGCTTCAGGTATGGTTTAATAATAGTAATAGTAACACGGCTTCGTAGGTTTATATAGTAAATAGTACAACGGCTTCAGTTAGGTTTGATATAGTAATAGTACACACGCTTCAGGGAGGTTTAATAATAGTAAATAGTACAAGCTTCAGGTAGGTTATAATAGTAAAATAGTACACGGCTCAGTAGGTTTGATAATAGGTAATAGTACAGCTCTTTCAGTAGCGGTTAAAATAGTATAGTCACGGCTCAGTGTTGATAAGGTGAAATAGTACACGTTTCGGTAGGTTTAATAATAGTAAATAGTACCGGCTTCAGGTAGTTTGATAATGGTAAAATACTACACGGCTTTCATAGGTTAATAATGGTAATAGTAACACGGCTTCAGTAGGTTTAATAAGTAGTAATTAGTACACGCTTCGGTAGGTTAATATGGTAATAGTACCGGCTTCAGGTAGTTTTAATACTAGTAATAGTACAAACGGTCTTCAGGTAGGTTTAATAATGGTAATAGTACACGGCTTCAGGTAGGTTTGATATTAGTAATATAACACGGCTTCAGTTAGGTTGATATTAGTAAATAGTACACGGCTTCAGGTAAGTTTATAATGGTAATGTACACGCTTTCAGGTAGTTTGATATTAGTAATAGTACATCCGGCTTCAGGTAGGTTTGATAATGGTAAATATACACGGCTTCAGGTAGGTTTTAATAATGGGTAAATAGTACACGGCTTCAGGTAGGTTTAATAATAAGTAAATACTACACGGCTTCAGGTATTTGTAATGTAAATAGTACACGGCTTCAGAGGTTTAATATGGTAATAGTACACCGGCTTCAGGTCGGTTTAATAATGGTAATTAGTACACGGCTTTCAGGTAGTTTAATAATAGTAAAATAACCACGGCTCAGGTAGGTTTGATAATAGTAATAGTAACACGGCTTCAGGTATGTTTAATAATGGTAAATAGTACACGGCCTTCAGGTAGGTTTATAATGGTAGATAGTACACGGCTTCAGGTAGGTTTCATTATAATAAATGTAACCTATTAACAGCTACAGTCACTTAGTATTAACACGGTTTGTAAGAACAAGGACTTACCTTCAAATAATTATAAATGTAAATAGATGCATACATACATACATACATACATACATACATACATACATACATACATACATACATACATTTGAAACTGAAATAATTAATTGTATCAATAATTCACCTTCCAGTAATGCAGAGATTCAATCTACTTTGGATACTAGTGTTACATTTTGTTGTTTTCTTGTAAACCTGATGCACAAAATAAATCCTTATTTTTACATTTAAAGGGCATCTATAGTGGGAAAATGTATTTTTTCTTTCTATGTGTTCTATAATTCCCCCCAACCCCCAGTGTACCTTTTATTTAGTTTCCTCCTCTGTCCCAAGATATATAAGTTAAAACAAGTCGAGATTTTAACACCCCACTCGTGCTTGAGCTGTCAATCAAATCCCTTAACAGCATGCCGGTATAGTGTGCAGGCTTACACAAGTTTTACAGCAAGTTTCCCAATGACTCCTTCCTGCTCACTAAAATGCTTGGCAAATGCTGATTTAATTGATTTACTTATCTTATTGGTCCCTTGTTCTCCCAGCTCGGACGCTGCACGAAGTGACACTGCAGGAATCCATTCGTTATGCACCTGGTGATGCTGTAGAGAAATGGCTGAATGACTTATTGTGTTTGGATTGTCTGAACATCAGTCGAATCATCTCTGGATGTCCTCTCCCCGAGACCTGTGACCTGTATCCTTTATGTCATTGTGCTTATTGTAAGATGGTGTCTTGTGTAGCAACGTGCCTTAGGTACAGGCTATGTGTTGTTATCACCAGCTGCTGCCACCATCTTGGTCAGAAAATTATCTGCCGTATTAGTATTATATATATATATAATATAATATATATATGTAATAAAAAATAAGTGTGCAATTAAATAAACTGCAAGTCCTTAGAAAAAGTACCACAGTATTTTTGACTTTTTTTGTGTAAATAAAATTGCTTCCATATTGTGACTTAAAGGGCATGTCCACCCCCAAAACTATACTCCCCCCCAGTAATGGCCCCACCATGTAGTGTAGTGTAATCCTTACCTCACATCCCAGCTCCATAGGGTTCTCCGTAGACCCCCCTAAAGTCCCAAAAACTGTCCACCAGGAGGCTAGCAGGGCTCTGCCTGCTACCTTGCCTCCGGTATATTTGCCATGCGTACTGCAGCCCTCTCCCCCTCCTCTCCCTCCCGTTCCACTATCCCTCCCCCTAGCGTAAAACCATTTTAATATGCTGCTCCCCCATGTAGGTAGCCCCACCGCATGTTTAGTATTTTCAAAAAGCTCCCCACTCTTACTTACCTCTCCTCTTTCCTCCGCTGCACTGAATGACCGGCAGCCGGTCCGTGATTGGCTGCCGCTCAGCCAATCACAGACGCGACTGCCGGTCCCGCCCCTCTCTGCATTCTCGCAAGCAGAGGGCCGGCAGTGCGGCGGAGGAACGAGGGGAGGTAAGTAAGAGTTTGGGGAGCTTTGGAAAATACTAATCATGCGGTTGGGGCTACCATACATGGGGGAGCAACATATCAAAAATCATTTTTAAGGGTGGACATGCCCTTTAAAGGAAAAGTAAACTAAAACTAGAAAAATTAAACTCCGAACCCTGAATCTGTGCCTTAATATTTTTAGCATTTCATCATTTTGAAGTGCCATAAAGTTGTTGTGTTGGTTTCTGGGTAATATCCTTAGCACATGAGGACAGATACTATGTGAACCGAGATACGCTGTTTTGCTATCACAAGGCATCAGAATCTTTCCTGCAGAGACTCGTGGCTCTTTATGTAGCTTCTCATTATAAGGTTGGTGGGAGCGACTCCTTTAACTATAGAACAATCCAAAATGTCTGCCATTTTGTCTCTTCCACCTTCTGACATTTTATCTACCTCGGTGACCTTGTAGAATTCTCCCAACGACCTCCAGATGCTCTCAGATGCCCCGGCTCACCACCTATTCTGCCTCCTTCCCCCGGTTCCACCGACTCAGAATTCCCTGCCAGAAGTCCTGGCTGTGGTCCAGGTAAATGTTTCTTTATTTTACATGCAGCCTGGAAATGTGCAATTACCCCCAGGAGCAAATGTGCTCCAAACTTTATCTGCTGCTTAATGACACTTGTCCAGATATTAGTCTGTGGTGAAATAGATCATGTGATCCAAGTGCCTTGTATTTCATTTCTGTTCTACCATCCCAGGTATGTCTAGAGGGGGAGATTTCCCAGCAGTCCATCATGAATAGTCTGTCCCGTGGGATGAAGGCATCAGGGGATCTGATTCCCTGGACAGTCTCTGAGCAGGTGGGTTCCCCATGTGCAGAGAGGAATCTACACTGAGGGGTTGGGGGTTTTATTCTGGAATTCTCTGGAGTCTTGGCAGTTCCCTGTTGGTAAAACCAAGTTGTTTCCTATTTGCAGTTCCAAGATCCTGATTTTGGCAGTTTATCCGGAGGGCGAGTTGTGCGGATTGCAGTTCATCCAGATTACCAAGGGGTAAGGCGGTATTGCCATCTAACTGCACTGTGACTTATTTACTGCCCCATAATTTCACCAATCGGTACTGACAGCCGGTCTGGTGAATCCCATTGGACTCCTCCCTGTCTGTGTCGTTCCTTCCTCTCACCTCTAACAAGAAATGACTCCGTCTTTACACCTTGCCATCTGTCTTCCTTCTACTAGATGGGATATGGGAGCCGAGCTCTGCGTCTTCTCCAGATGTACTATGAGGGGCAGTTCCCGTGTATGGAGGAGAATGTGGCCCTGAAGCCCCAAGAGATCACGTCCGTTAGCAGTGAGGTTTGTAGTGCCGACATTTTTATAACTACCAGGAAATGGTGCTGGATGGTCACCTTCTCTGTTGTCCTTTAGGCCGTCAGTCTGCTGGAGGAATCATTGACCCCTCGTAAGAACTTACCTCCCCTTTTGCTCAGGCTTAGCGAACGACCAGCAGAGAAGTTGGAATACCTCGGGGTCTCTTACGGGTTAACAACCAAACTACTGAAGTGAGTGGATCGTACTGGATTTTAATGATGTGCCCTTAGTCCTGGTGTAAATATTTTCTATCCATGTTACCCTCAGTACTATTTCCATTTACATTTTATTACGCTATAGAAGAAGGAACCAGTGGTTAGATTATCCTAAAAGGCATTGGCCTCATTATATAACCCAAATATCCGATCACAGTGAAAAATCTTTGATTTAATTGCAGGTAAAAGGCAAGTTGAATGAATGAAAGGATATCCTGTACAGTATCGAAATGCCGTCTCCCAATACAGTGATCAAAAAATGTAAAGGAAATCTAAAGCACCCAATACACGGGATCGACATTCTGATCGGATCGCATTGTTGATCGCTCAATTGGAAAAATTAAGATTGGGGCAGGAGAAAATTTTTCTGTCAACCACATTTCTTTCCCAATCTCTCTGCAGGTTTCAAGCTGAAATCTGCATAAAGATTGGAACCCAAGGTGGGGAACATCAAGAGCGGTTTCTTCCATAGGGTTTTTCCCAAGGTGGGGAACATCAAGCGGTTCTTCCGATAGGGTTTTCCCAAGGTGGGGGAACATCAAGCGGTTCTTCCGATAGGGTTTTCCCAAGGTGGGGGAACATCAAGCGGTTCTTCCGATAGGGTTTTCCCAAGGTGGGGGAACATCAAGCGGTTCTCTTTCCGATAGGGGTTTTCCCAAGGTGGGGGAACATCAGCGGTTCTTCCGATAGGGTTTTCCCAAGGTGGGGGAACATCAAGCGGTTCTTCCGATAGGGTTTTCCAAGGTGGGGGAACATCAAGCGGTTCTTCCGATAGGGTTTTCCCAAGGTGGGGGAACATCAAGCGGTTCTTCTCGATAGGGTTTTCCCAAGGTGGGGGAACATCAAGCGGTTCTTCCCGATAGGGTTTCCCAAGGTGGGGGAACATCAAGCGGTTCTTCCAGATAGGGTTTTCCCAAGGGGGGGAACATCAAGCGGTTCTTCCGATAGGGTTTTCCCAAGGTGGGGGAACATCAAGCGGTTCTTCCGATAGGGTTTTCCCAAGGTGGCGGGGAACATCAAGCGGTTCTTCCGATAGGGTTTTCCAAGGTGGGGGAACATCAAGCGGTTCTCCGATAGGTTTTCCCAAGGTGGGGAACATCAAGCGTGTTCTTCCGATAGGGTTTTCCCAAGGTGGGGGAAACTCAAGCGGTTCTTCTCTCTTTCCGATAAGGGTTTTCCCAAGGTGGGGAACATCAAGCGGTTCTTCCGATAGGGTTTTCCCAAGGTGGGGGAGCATCAAGCGGTTCTTCCGATAGGGTTTTCCCAAGGTGGGGGAACATCAAGCGGTTCTTCCGATAGGGTTTTCCCAAGGTGGGGAACATCAAGCGGTTCTTCCGATAGGGTTTTCTGATCGTTGCCCTTGAATGCCTGCACATGTATGGCTAGCTTAAGAAGCACAAAATGGCTTTGTGTAGATAGAAGCAACAGAATCAGATCCCTTCATTAGGCTGGGAGATGTGTGTGTGTATACAAATAAATCTCTCTAATATCCTATAAGGTGACTATTAGTCCAGATATCGCACAAGTCAGTTATATTGCCTGTGGATCCTTTACTACTGAAACTTAACACTTTAGACCCCCAGTTCTTTGCCGTTACATACCCGACCCAGTAAATAGCGGACATTACATGGACCCTGTGTATTATAAAATTTTGTTCAGTAGATCCCAAGCACCGTGTATGAGTAGACATTAGGACGACTGGGTTGGATAACCAATAAAATAAATCTTGTATTGAGGTTGTTGTTCCCCATTCAGAAGGGTTGATCACAATACTGGATTGTTTTATAGTAGGGCTGGTTCACAGTTGACCAACTCAGACCATATTCTAGTTTTTAATCGGCTGTATAGAACCAATTCAACCCATCACTTTAGGCAAAGTCAGTCTGAGAGATAAAGTTCTTCATTGAAGAGCAGGGTTGGTTGTAGTGAACCAGTCTCTTTATCAACCCTTGTGTCCTGAGGCCTGTGTACCAGACTTAAATCCCTTTAAAGGGCAACTGTGGACCCAAAATGATTTAACGTAAATCTGCAGAAAGGGTGTTACTAAGTATTTTTGACATGTACTTGAATTACTTCTTAAAAAATGATTTCAAGGTTTTGTGTCTATATAAGAGCATTACATTATTAGCTGTTTGTACAACCAGGTTTAGATTTCCTGGTTTTCTAATTAAATGTCCATTAAGCGTGCAGAGGCTCTGGTCCTGTGATACTGTCTCAATAAGACACATTAAAATTCAAATCTCCTGAAATCTGCTTATTGTTACATTTTTATCACATCAGGTTTTGGAAACGAGCCGGATTTGTTCCTGTGTATCTGCGGCAAACACCGGTGAGTGACTTATGGGAATATTTGAAATAAAATATAACTAGCAATGTCTGGTGGAAGGGGATTGGATTGTTTGTTTTCCCTTATTACCTATAGAACGATCTCACAGGAGAACACTCCTGCATTATGCTAAAGACTTTACACCACGAGGAGGAGACTGAACAGGAACAGTGGCTGGCGGCCTATTGGAAAGGTGAAGTGTGGCTGATAATGTTTACTGGATACATTTGGTTATGTGGGGGTTTAGTTCAATGTTTTATTACAAATTAACACTTTGTTCTCTTTCAGATTTCCGCAGGCGTTTCGTCTCCCTCCTCTCATATCAGTTCAGTTATTTTACCCCGTCCATGGCACTAAATATTCTGCAGAACAAAAATGTCATGATGGCGTCTCTGAACTGTAAGTGATTCCCCCCCCCCAGTCAACTCTCGGGCTTGTTACGTGTCTGGGGTTTTCTCCATTTTCCAACCGTTTCGCTGTCGCCCTTTAGTGATCCAGCGCTCGGAACTAGAGTTGTCCCTGACGCCGTACGACCTGAAACGGTTGGAGATGTACTCTCGCAATATGGTGGATTATCATCTCATCATGGACCTTATCCCAAGTATTGCACGGATATTTTTCCTACAGCAGCTCGGAGAACTCAGTTTATCCGTAGCCCAGTCAGTAAGTGACGTGAACGGATTCAGTATTTTGTTACCCACCTTGTTGTAGGGCCACATGGAACCAAATCCCTTGGCTACACCGATATCCATGTATTTGTACTCTGTAATAGGACCCCTGTAGACGTCTAAAGCTTCATACACACGTGCGTTTGCGGGGGCCGACCCACTACACCTGATGTGTATGCATGGCCGTTTCGAACGATAATCATGGCGTGTATGGGCAATTTGTTTCTGGATGGATCTTCAGCCAAACGGCCTTTTCGGCCAACAAATTGCACATACATGTCACGATTATCGTCCAAAACTGCTGTGTATACACACTGTATGTCGCGGGTCGGCCCCTGTGATTGCACGTGTGTATTTTGTTCTGACTGATCACATATATGACGAGGTTTACTGTAATTTTAGGAATTCAAATAATTGAAGTAATTTTTTGAAAAAAAAGTTCTCGTACAAATTAATGGGTCAAATCTTTGGCTTCTTGCATCCAGAATCTCCTCATTATGGTGCTGGTAGAATGGTCTGGGCAGGATTCAGTGATTAGTAGACGCAGGAGTGATTGAAGTGGTTTTACTAGTAACACTGATAACTGGTGTTAAGGTTTCACTGTCTGTGTAGAACGTTAGAGGTGGTTGTGTAACGTTCTTCTCTCCTCCACAAAGGCTCTGCTGTTGGGCATCGGACTGCAGCATAAAAGTGTAGATCAGCTGGAGAAGGAGATTGAGCTTCCTTCCAGTCAACTGATGGGACTGTTTAACCGCATTATACGCAAAATAGTCCAGGTACGTTCTGTGCTCAATTAATAAGTCTGACCTTATGGAACCTTCCTGTAGTCAACAAGGCCCCAGATAGTAATAGCTCCTAAGCTAAGCAGGAAGACTGGATCTATTATCTAGTGATGTCCAAGCTATTACCCACAGGTTTTAATTTGGAATTAAACCAATTATTTGTGATTTTCTTGGTTGAAGGCCCCTATCTAATCAGTAGGAGGAACCCGTTTCTAACCAATGTATCTTCCTTTTATCTGCTCACCGGGGTCCTGCAGAGATTCTCCACTTAGTGGAAGTTGATGAAATGTGAAGATTCTCTTGCCAAGTTTCCATTTTCTAACTGTCCTCCCCCCATCCAGCAATTTAACAGGATCCTGGAGAAGGCGGTAGAGGAAGACATGGTGGCGACAAAGGAGGTCATTATGGAGCCAACCATGAAGACTCTGAGTGAAGACCTGGTGAGGAGCGTCAGATTGAGATATTTAGATTCTTTCGCTGGGAATTTTTCGGATTTTACATTTTTCTTTTTAACAGGAAGAAGCAGCCAAAGAGTTTCAAGAGAAACACAAACAAGAAGTGGAGAAGTTAAAAGGAATCGACCTGTCCCAGTAAGTAACATTAGTCCAGTGTCTGCTCATGGTGAACAGTAAAGGGATATTCATCCATTCATACACTGATCAGTTTGACCTGGAATAAGACATTGTGCATTCATTGTGCTCTTCTCTTCATTCTTCTATTTTTACCACTTTTATCTTGTTATTGGTGGGGGCAAGAGCAGTAAGATTTCAAAGTAATGGGAGGTAGGAATAGGATTTCCTTAGAGAAAAATGTTCCGTCGGAGCTTGGATGTAGTTGCCCTTTAAATGAGAATTTGTAATCTTCTGGACTATATCTAGGACTGGGCTGGAGTTGTAAAAAGGCTTCCCTGGGCAGTGCTGAGATGTTGGGGCCCATAACTTCCAGTTTGTGCAGGAGCACAGGGATATTTATTATTTCATCATAACACACTGTGACCCAATACCTGTAGTTGTTTGGTTCTTCCCCCATGGATCTAATAGTATAGGAGCAGGTGACTTAATCAGACAGGAAGGTGTATTTAATGAACGGTGCCCTCTGTCTGCAGATACGTTATCAGAGGACAGGACGATGAATGGAACGATGTTCTAAAGAAAACTGGGCAAAATGCTTCTGTTATCAGTGTAAAGAGGTAAGTGATGGTGGAGACACCAACTAAACACTGAATATTGTGTGTGTATAGGGAATGTTACTGGTGGGTAACTTTCTAGTATTAACAGTATTAATCACTAACCTTATAACATGGTCTATATACAGGATTCTCCTCCATGAGGGTAATACTGTCTGTATAGGGAATGTTACTGGTGGGTAATGTTATAGTATTAATTACTAACCTTATAACATGGTCTGTATACAGGATTCTCCTCCATAGGGGTAATCCTGTCTGTATAGGGAATGTTACTGGTGGGTAATGTTATAGTATTAATTACTAACCTTATAACATGGTCTGTATACAGGATTCTCCTCCATAGGGGTAATCCTGTCTATATAGGGAATGTTACTGGTGGGTAATGTTATAGTATTAATTACTAACCTTATAACATGGTCTGTATACAGGATTCCCCTCCATAGGGGTAATACTGTCTTTAGTGGTTTGGAAGTATTTAGTTTATAGATTTTACAAATAGGGTGCACATTGCCAAACATTGTAATGTGAAAAAACACCAGTTTTGTAACCTGGGGACAGGAAGTAGAGGGAGGGGGTGAGAACTGATTTGGAGGGAGGTGAAGATTTCTATTGGTGACTGTATTGTAGGGAAATATTGGATGCCCCAGAGGAAAGTCACAGGTAATTCATGTAGAGCTGTTATTCATGACCAGTAGCTTACTGGGTTAGTATAACATCCCCCCCCCCCAAGAAATTATGGAATAATTTTTTTTATCATATAGTGAAAGTGTTTTGTCCTCTACTTGCTGGTTGGAACAGGGTATTATTTACAGCTAACAAGCAGTATGGCAGCTTATTTCTCCTAGGAGGTGCAAATTGCCTTATTTACATTATAGCACCCATTTTGTTAAAGCCATATGTGTGTCACTACCTTTAATCCCTGGATGGATGTTATATTACATATTTATAATGTACATGTAAACTAATGTCTGACCCTTTCATTTCCAGTGATAAAAAGAGAAAACCGGAACAGACGGAACCTGAAGGGTTTAAACAGAAGAAAATGTTTAAAAAGAATAAAGACAAAAGGCCGAAATTTAGGAGCTAATTACAGGGCGGTAAATCCTGATTGTGGGCAGACCCAGCGCGGTCTGTTTAAAGGGACAGTAGTGAGAATGGTAAGAGGAGTCACATGAGAATAGGGGTTTGTCTCTGATTTCCCAGGATTCTCCACTCCTGCTATTAAGCTTTGCAGTCTGTTTTGGGACAGGAAGTGCCACAGATCTGCCTGAGAAATCAGCCATTGGTTCTGTTTAGTCCATTGCTTTATCAGACTCTTGTATATTTGAAACTGTACGTGTGTAAATATCACTATTCTACATGTATAGGCATTATAATATAGTGGACATGGACAGTAAACTGTATACTTCAGTTTAACATGTTGATTCCCTTCATGCCAAGGAAAGACGGGGAGAGACCCGTTCTTCCAGTTCCTCCTGGGGAGTATCCTGTTTTTTCCTTTCTTTTAACACCGAGCTGCTGGGCTGTTACAGAGCAGCCCGTCTCTTAATATTGTGAGCCGGTTGTCTAATGATTGGTCTAACAATCTTCATCTTATGCTGGGTACATACCTGACTAACCGTTCGGCACTTTCGACCGGTCAACCAGGAGGAAGGGCTTTCAGTCACAGCAAAGGTAGCCATAGAGGACTACACGAACAGTCAGTCGCTGAACGAAAACTCTAACAATTCTGCCCGATAGACTGATACACTGAAATATTGGTCGGTTGAGCCAAATTATTGCATGGTGTGTACCCAGCTTAAGTCTTGGTATACATAAGGTGATCTTTTGACCCATTGAGTTGGTATATTTTAGCTGATTTGTGTGGTAGACTGAATATCATCTGTAGCTATTTCTGCTCAATCAGGTCCAAGTATCTCCTTGTGTGTAACTAGCCTAAATTGTATGTAGCTTTATTACAAATTGTATCTACTCCACAGCAGCCTTTTCATAGGTGCATTATTGTGGCCAATCAAAATGTTTGACAGCTGTTAGCATTGCCCGTAAGGAGGCTGTTTTGTCACCAATTGTCTCTCACCTTCTAATTTACATTTAATTTCTGTTGAATAAACATCCCAGTAAGGTGACATTTTCTTTTTTTTATTTTTTTATTTCTGGTTCAATAAATTCTGTGACTCTGGAAACCATATTTTATTTGCTAATAAACTTTAAAATTATTCTTTTTTTTTTTTTTTTTTTACGTCTTAAAACAATTACAGAAATTTTACCTGGGAATTTAAACTTTCCAGCCTCCTAGTCCAACTTCACACAGGCAGATATTTTATACCAATCACCAAATCTTTATTGCCAGATCGTCTGGGTGAATGAAAGAAATTAACCAGCTGGCCAATTCAAAACATCATCTGAACCAATCATAGTCTTTGGGAAATATCGATAATTTGCAGGTATTTCTATGTGCATCCAACGATAGGTTAGCTAAACGTTCGCCCTCTTCCTTTCTACTGTTCCAATGTAAATCAATTAGTGACATGACAGTCTAGAATCATGATTGGCTTGTGTGTGTTGAGACCTAGTATTTCTTTCAGGTGGTGATGGACTATAACTCCCATTTCCCAGATTTTAAGGTGCAACGTTGTTTGTTCCCCAGCCAATATTTTACATCAGGGTACTAATCCAGCACATGGTGGGCCATATTAACAACCGCACTGAATAATGAACAGCATTTGATCAGTATGGTGGATGATGTATAATTTGAATCCACTATATATAAACATAATAATTCACCCAGAATTCATTGAGGCAGTAATACTGAAACGTAATAAATACGCCCCATCCAACTTTCTACATTTCTACCAAGAGCCATATTGTTTTGAGCCTAGTCTATCAATAACATTGTACACGTGAGCTCACACTTCTATCTACACATATAACGAGCTATGGCTCAGTCCTGTTCATGGCTGGAGATGAGGTCCTGTGTCTCTCTCTGGCTCCAGTGCTCATTTAGATACAGTTATAACCTGTTCTGCCCTTGGGTTCTTTATTATTTCCAGTCTGGGACCTTTAGGGCCACATTCATCTTCCTTTCTGCTGTAGTTCTGTGTGTCTCATATAGGGACCAGTGTTCACACCCTGGATGAAATATACACATTGTTTATACGGCCTGTCAGGGTGCTCTGTAGGTCCGCCAGGGGGTCCAGCCCCTGTAACTTGCTGTTGCGTCCATAAATAAGCTGTTTAAAGGAATCTTGGTCAAGGATGTTCTTCATATTTTGCAGGAAGAATCCCTCGCAGTAAAGTGCCAGTTCTGGTGCATTGTGGATCTGCCAGAATAAAGAACAGTCCACTTTTATAAATTTTCTGTGTTCATGGGGGGAAGATATTGAACTGGGTTAATGCCATTTGCAGAGCTTATATAATAATGCATGTTTGCGTCTCACCTTGGCGTACTTATACATGCTGACGGCATTGTCGATGTTAACGCTGTGGGAGCAGATAATTTCACAATGTCTCTGCAAAGCGTCGAGCTGGAACTGACTGGCTGCGGACAGGAGCTGTTCAATGAGAAGAAATAATTAATCTGAGGAAAAAAACATGAATGTAAAAAATAAATCTACTGAGGAATAAAGACTAAATGAAAATAAACTAGTTAAATAATCCATTGAGGAATAAAGACTGAATGTAAAAAAAATCTAGTGAGGAATAAGAAATGAAATGTAGAAAAATAATCTACTGAGAAATAAAGACTAAATGAAAATAAACTAGTTAAATAATCTATTGAGGAATAAAGACTGAATTTAAATCAAACAGAAATAATCTGTCTGGTACTGTCGGTCATTTTTAAAAAATGAATACTGGGGTCCAAACTAGTAGTGGAATGTTTTCATCCATGATAAAGGTCATTACAGTTTATGTAATTTTAAACTCTTTTATAGATGGAGTTGGATCGGTAGGGGCAGGATCAGTGGAGCTGTTACCTACAGCACAAGTAGCTTCTTAATAGCTCACCACTCTGCTTAGACAGCAAAACGGTATGTAGGAAAACCGTCTCCAGTCCTAACTCCCAACTTAATAAAGTTTTTGCTGGTCCCCTATAGTTACCCTTTAAAACATGTATCACTTGTCCAAGCTGAACACCTTCACACTTCCTTTAATACAGAGAGACAGAAAGAATTGATTTAATATTGAATTTGGAACTATTTTATTGTAAATTTAGCACAGAGCTAGTTTTATTTTGCAGTATTCTGACCCATATTGATTTCAACTCTGAAATGTTGAATGTTATATGTATATAAATGTATTAACAATGTTAATGTACCTCCAACACAGCTGCCACAGGGACCTGTATGGACTCTGTTCCTCCATAGTATAAATACTGCATCAACATCTACGACACAAAGAAACAAAAGACATTTTGTGATTGGCCGATCGTTTGATAGAAGTAAACTCAATGGGATAAGCAAGGCAGCAGGACCTTTCCATACTTTATTGTACTGCATATGGTAAAGGGCAGGGGGCGCTATTAGAGGGCGAGATTAGCACAGAATTGGATTTAGATGATACAGAGAAATGATGGTTCTTTTAAATATGGAACAATCCTAGTAATTGTGATGTTATTTAACCCCCCCATGAACTAAGCTGATCTTTATTTCTTTTTTTGACCAGGTTTTGAGATCAGGTAGAACAATTTGGCTTCCTAAACACTAAACATACCAAAAATCTAAAATTCCATATCCCTCCTACATGTCCTGGCAATGGACTGGGTGGATCCCCTTTATGTTATTGTACTGAACCTTATGAAATCTCCAGAATCCCCTTGTTTGGTAATTGAGTTAATTTTATTTACAATTGTCTGTTAAGTGTAAATCCAGACAGAGACCTGGAAGGAACCCTGAGTAGACCAGTAGTCTTTCCTGTCTCTAGTGTCTCTCCCTGTACATTGTCCATCTGGAAAAGTGAAAGACCGAGATGGAAGAACGACTTAACAGGAAAAAGTTAATCTCTGACACTGATGGAAAATCCACGTTCTTGGTTTATCACCTGGATGGATTTTCTGCAACATCAGCACCGCTGAAATTTTTTGGAGCATCACATTAATTGCTTAGTAATAAAAGCATATGTACACTGAAAAAATTACATGTGAGTAGCAATTACTCTGATGTGTGTGTGTTGCTGCATGCCTTCAATTCAGTACTTTTCAGTTTCACTCAGGTTCAATATCCCCTCTCCCTCTCTTAATATAAACTGAGCATGCTTTTTAATCACCATCATCTAGCACTAAGAGATGGAATTCCCCAACTGTTACCCATCCAGTTACAGTTATGCCCTTCCAGTTAGCAAAATCTGACACTTGTACATAGAAGATAAGGTACTTGATTGACAGCTCAGCATTTTTTTTCAAAAAAAATATGTGACAGTAATAGTTGGGATGAATTTTTATTTTTGGTAATGAGCAATTGAAAAAAAAACCTATGGGCCATATTTACCAAATATCGCTATAATTTTTTTACGATCACCATAAAATAAAGATCGGTGTTCTACGATAACGATCGTTATTATACGAAACCGATCGTAATTCTACGATATCGGCACCGTAGATTTACTATAGCGATATCTTAAAATAACGATCGGTATCGTATAACACCGATCATTATTTTACAGTAAACGTATAAAAACGATAGCGATATTTGATAATTATGGCCCTATGTGTACAGTGTACATACCCTTTAATGTTGGGGACAAACCTGGACGGCTATATCTTAACATTAGAAATCCAGGAGATGGCAGTATAGTACAACATTAGGGAGGGTGTGACTATCTCCCACTGAACACAGATGAATGAGGGGGCAATTTATTGTGTGCTTTCTGCCGTACACACCTGGAATATGCTGTACTTGACATCATGAATTTCGATGATTCCCTGGAATGGCTCCTCCTTATCCGGCGTGCTAACCATTAGGGATTTAAACCTTGGGATTGACAAGGGAAAAGACACAGAGATCAGTATTAATGATCACTAACATGCTGCGGTCTTTTGGCTCTCTAGACTCCATTAGATCTGGCTAATGTTGGCCGTAGGGCGGCAGATCGATATTATTAGCTGAAATCTCCGCCTATCCCAATAACGGTATTGGACGGATTTAGTTGGCGGACACCATACAAGACACAATAAACAGCAAATACCGGGTTTCGCTCCATAATATCGCTAGATCTATGGCTACCGTCATTTTCACCAAACACAGGGCCATATTTATAAAAGTGCGGTATCGTTTTCCAGTGATATGGCGATCACCACAGAAAACCTTAAATGTTCGCTGTAAATAGACAATTGCGGCTGCAACAAAAGCCGTAATGCAAACTTGATACACCGCGGGTTTTTAAATATGGCTACAGTGTTCAAAGGGGAACTTAATCATTAAAATCTGATCAATGCTGCCACCTCTCACCCTTTATCATGTTCTTCTGAGGCTGCAAGTGAAGGTTTTGTGGGGACCATAGTTGTAACCAACAGCAGAGGGGATCATGGTCATTACCTATTGGACGCAGTCACCAGCAGGACCTTGTGGGCGTAGAACAGTTTCCCCTGGACCAGGAAGGTCACGTCTGACATTTCCTTATTGTTTAGGAAGTGAGGATCTGTCGGGAACAAATAATGATGATTTTACTAATGATGACCCTAATGGCCGACGCTCTAAATAATTAATATTCCTCTCAAAGTTAATTCATTTTCTAAAGTTTACAAACAAATATCCCCTCACCTAGACGAGCTGGAAGTGCTTTCTGATCCTCTGGAATACTGGGTA
Organism: Hymenochirus boettgeri; assembly: GCA_019447015.1. Taxonomy (NCBI): domain Eukaryota; kingdom Metazoa; phylum Chordata; class Amphibia; order Anura; family Pipidae; genus Hymenochirus; species Hymenochirus boettgeri. The sequence continues at coordinate 18,717,165 of CM033472.1, read as the reverse complement.
TAGGGCAGTCTCCATAGCACTGTGTAAAGATGGCCGCCACCTGCCGCACCACTGCGTCATTCTGTAGAGGAGGAGGATATTAGTAACAGCGCCCTCTGGTGTTCAGGTTCTTATTCTTGGGAACAGCATTGATTTGGATGTTTCTGCCGGATCTAAGGGGTTCTGTGTCCATATAAAGGTACACAGGCTGAGTTGTACAGGTCAGGGAATTCTGTGTACCACTCATGTATTATAAGGGCTAATGTATCCCCTAAATTGTAAATAATAAGGACATTAAAAGTCACTGATTAGTTCCGTACACATAATTCCCATTGTGCACCAACGGGCACTCTTCTGCTGTATATATATATATATAGTTATAATTTACAGCTGGGGTACATTATATTTTATAATCCATGCCTTTCCCCTATAATTACAACATGTCTGCCTGCAAAACATATACTCACCACTCTTCTTTTCTTACATATTACTGCTCCAGTTGCACCAACCCTGTCCCCTTTGTGGCATAAAGATAAGGGCTTTGTTTATCCCCTTCACCTCTCCCCATTTCCTATAAATATGTTGCCTTAGAGAGTTTGTCTGGCAGCAAACCTACAGGCTCTCAGCAGCCCCACCTCCTCATAGTGCTCCAATCACACAAACACCTGGTTTCTACATAGTTTTGCATCAATTTTTATTGTTGGGTTTCATGGTTATCCATAGGAGGAGAGGATTATAAGCATATAATCTACTCTCCATTATATATGTGCACTCTTGAATAATATATATATATTTATATGCATTGTAAATCTTTCTGACTATAAACGACATACTTTACTGGATTTAAAGATATTGAACAGCAGGGGGAGCCCTTCATTTGCCAGCTCTTCGTTATAATCTTCCTCTCTAATGGAAGAGAATTCCTGCAGGAGGTTTTCCATTGCAGAGCATTGTGAATGGTAAAAGGACGTCCGCAGTGACTCCACCCACACGTGCATCTTCCAGGGGACTCCTGAGAGACATAAAGGATTGCGTGAGGGGTCGCAGGTTAAGACATGGGGCACCCTGGGTAATACAGTAGGGCAAAGTTTTTTGGTTAAGATAATAACGCCTTTAAAATGGGGTAAGTAATTGGCCCAAGGTCACAAATATAGGATGAGAGTTTTGAAATAAGGGCAACATAAAAGACGTCATTCAGAAGGACTTATCCTTTAATAAGGATCTTTCTAAGCCAAATGCTTAGAATAAAACAGGTAATATAAGGGAATTAATCTCCATCATTTTATTCAGACACAAAGCAATCCAACGTTTTGAGGGGACATCCACCCTTTCTTCTGCAAATACTTACCCAGGCTGTGGAGTTCCATGGTAATGTCCAGGTAGCCATGCTCAGCACTGTAATACATGGCTTCCTGCAGAGCTTTCATCCTGGCCTTGCAGAGCCTCACAGGACCTCGCTCAGGGCTCCCACTCGAAGTGTCACTTTCCACTCCCTCTGCCAGGATCTCCTCTAGCGAAAGGACGTCCCCCGCGCAGAGCTGAGGCTGGGAGAGCAGTTTCCGCAGAACGTTTCTGCAAAGGGAGACAGCAACGCCCTATTATTATCCACTCAATTGGCCAGGGATGTTGAACCTTGATACTCCAGATGTTCGCAAACTACAACTCCCAACATGCCTTGGTTGCATGCATGCTGGGAGTTGTAGTTCCTTAACATCTAGGGTGGCAAGTTTGGACATCACTGCAATAGGTTGGATTCTACACTGCTCTACCAAGGACAGTCAGGCTTTTACGAAAGGGGAAGTCTCACTATTACCACTAGGAGGGGCTGTTGTCCCATAAAAAGAGTTTAGTGTTTGGCTGTACTGTAAACCTCTTACATGAACTGCTCGTTGTTCGGTACAAGACTACATAACCCACATTCACCACAAACACATTAAACAGAGGTTACATTGAATATAGGGTCTGTGTATTTCACTGCATAAACAGCACATTCATATAATGAGCACTTTACAAAGAATTCCTGGTCTTTTGTAGAATCCCAGCACGTCTTATAATATATTTCAACAGGAAAAACCCTAAAGTCAAATAAAAGGGAAACTCACACCTAAATAAGCAAACTACTACAGTAAATAATCCAGTCACTTCATCACCTTCCCTCCCAGGAGGGATACAGAGTAGCTTCCTTCTCTCTTTGTCCCTGGATGACACACACTGAGCATGTCTGTACCAGGGTAGTAACTAGACCAGGATCCCCTAACAATAGACATTATCACGGGAAGTGGAAATATCTGCCAACCTGTGTCCATGTGCCGCTGAGTGGCTAAAACAGTTCATATCCTCATGTAAGGACGATGTCACGCCACCAGCCTCCAGCATGTTCAGCAGAGGGTCGGCGCCTCTGTCCAGGAGCAGACTAACCAGCTCGTAGTTACCTGTAAAGACACAAAGAGACAGAATTCTTAATAATTAACAAAAATCAGAATTAACAAATACTCCTAGAAATAAATACTCCCAGCAAAAAATACTCCCAATAATAAAGGCACACAGCACCAGAATTCAGAATTAAAAAATACTCCTAGTAACAGATACTCCCAATAATAAAGGCACCAAGGCCCATAATTCAGAATAAATAATCCTAGTAATAATTACTCCTAGTAACTAATACCCCCAATAATAAAGGCACACAGCCCATAATTCAGAATAAATATTCCTAATAACTAATACCCCTAGTAATAAATACCCCTAGTAATAAATACTCCTAAAAACTAATACTACTAGTAACGAATACTCCTAGTAAAAAATATTGCCAGTAATAAGTTTTCTTAGTAATAAATATTCCTAGTTATAAATACTCCTAGTAGCTAATATTAAGAGTATTAAATAAACCTAGTAATAAATACATCTAGTAACTAATAAACCTAACAAAGGCACCAAGACCCATAATTTAGAATTAGTATTAATATACTTAATTAATAATTCAGTATAATAAATACTCCTAGTAACTAATACTCCTAGTAATAAATATTCCTAGTAATAAATACACTCAGCAATACATACTCCTAGAAATGAATACTACTAGTAACAAATACTCCTAGTAATAAATACTACCAGTAATAAAAATTCCTAGTTATGTAAACACTCCTAGTAATAAATACTCCTAGGTAATAAATACTCCTAGTAATAAATACTCATAGTAATGACTGGGGGGACAAGACAATTCTAATTAATAAATAAACGTTTAGAGGAAGCAGTCTGGGGATTGGGATACCTGCAGCGGATGCCAGTTGTAGTGGGGTCTCCGCGTAGTTGTCCTCGTTGCCGTACACAGACGAACCTTCCACATGTGCCCCGGCATCCAGCAGCAACTGCGAGATCGGGAATGAGAGGAAAGTTAGAGCTTCAGGACTCTAGGAATTCACAGAATAAAGGGCAAGTGTAGGTCAGATTGCACATCTCCCACAAATACAGAGCAACATATTTGTCTCTAGTGTTCAAAAAATACAGATTTACAGATATTTATCTACAAAATGTCTGTATATAATACTTATATATTATAATCAAGATCTGTATAATAAAATTCACATAAAGTAAACACAAACCTTTATTTACATTAATCCCATAATTTACATTAATCCTCCATGATTCCCATTTCGTGCTTGTCACTCCCCATCCCCAGAGAGGTGATACAATGCGTTACCTGTATGTATCCAAGTGCTGGCACTCCTCACAGAAACAATATTGGGAGGTAGAAATTACATATCCTACCTCCCTGCCCCAGGTAATTTTTAATTTTAACTGTTTAAAAAAAAACATGCACTAAAGTTCTTTTTTTAAATCCTTATTTCTAGTAGAAAGGAGTTTAATTATAAACAAGTGGATACTCCCCAGTCCCCATCTAGGGGATGTCCCTACCTGTGCCACAGAGATGTGTCCGTGCAGCACCGCGAAAGTTAGTGCCGTCCACTGGCGACTGTCAGGATAAGCAGATGGGTGGCGCGGGGAACAACCGGGGACCTAAGAGATTGGAATAAAAGTATAAATCATATTATTAAGGGAAATGCAGGATCATTTGATTCAGGGCCGGTTCTGCCCATTTTGGTGCCCTAGGCAAGTCTCCCATTGTGCCCCTTCCCAACTGAAACTTCCCCCAACCACCTGTTGGATTGCACAGATTGGAAAACTATTATATTGTATGTACACAGGGAAGCTACTAGATTGGTAAAAATGTATGGCTTTATTTCATTTGATTTGTAGCCGGAAGGTCGTAGACTTGATGTCAGGGATTTCCAGTTTAGCTGCTTTGCCTGCACACTGATTGCCACTTCGTTTTACCTCCCCGGAGAATTTAGTTTTTGTGGTGAAATGTGTGGGACCATCTTACACTGATGAAAACTTCACCCCCACCAATATCTGATCTTTCTGCCTGGAGACCAGTTATCCCCCCCCACCCTCCAAAGACCAGTTTCTGCCTTACTGCCAAATTCAGGTTGGCTCCAGCCTCTATGAGCATCTGGACCATGGCCTCATCTCCTGCTGCACAGGCGTACATAAGGGGCGTCAGACCCTGCAAGGGAAAAAAGACCTTTAGGGACCTTTAACACAGACCTTGTTATTAAGTTTATAGGATAAAGCTGGGATTGGCAAACCATTAGATCTCGAGATGTTTAAAAACTACAACTTACAGGATGCCTTGGCTGCTTGTAAGGGAATGCTGGGATTTGTAGTTTTCAAAGTATCTGGGGGTAAAAGGGGAACTAATGTTTGATAATACATTTTATTTCTGTGTAAAATCACAATCCTACCTGGTCATCCATAGTATTGATCCCTTCAGGTCCCAGGGCCTTTACAGCCTGTGGAATGAGATCAGTCCTGCCACAGTTCAGCATTCGGAAGCCCAGGTCTTGTTGGAATTTCTCAGTGGCCGCTCCCGCCTCCAGACGTCTGAAAGAGCTGAAACAACACTCCGGTCTGGGATGTAAAAGAAAATAAAATCTGATAAAGGGCAATAGTTAAATGGAAGATATAATAATGGAGGAGAGGATGGGGGAGGGTATGAACTAATGTGTCCCTAGTCGTCCAATTCGCATTGTTACTTACTTGAGTTGCCTCGGTTCGCAATCCAGTCCCGGGAGGAGAAGCCTGGCCGTCTGTCTGATGTCATCACTGTCCACAGTTAGGCTACGCCGGTGCTCTGCGTACGTGATGGCCACTCGGATCCACTCCATAAGGGGGGGTAGAAGGATAAACGGCCTGGTGTACAATGACATAGATTAATATAACAAGCAGATGTCTGCCCTTCCTTCCATCAATAGTTCATGTCATATCATGTTAAAACACCACTGTATTTTCCAGGCAGCAACTATCAACTTGTATCTTGGATAAACTAGATTTTTCCTGAAATATAACCTAGAAAGGGATTTAAATTGAGTTTAAGTTTACAGAAAAGTTCATCTTCCTTCTCAGTAGATAAAGCCTCTGGCATCCGCCCCCTCCTCTGTTTTATGGCCCGGGCATGCCCAGTGAGAATTTCTGATTAGCTACTTTGTATCCCTCTGTGCTGCGGAGAATGAGAAGGTGGACTGTACTGTAGTGGAAGATTTTTCTGTCTTTATAATGTTGTATTTTTGTGTAGAAAGGTCAATGATAGATTGTTTATGAGTAAGGGGAATATTAAATTAAGCTTACAGATTCCATTTAATGGCTGACAGCATCTAAACTGGTGTTTACCACATGAATAGCTTAATATCATTTTTGGCCAAGTGGCGGTAAACAGCTTAAAGAAGGTCAAACCGGATTCATGATTGATAACACATTTGGATCCTTTAAGCCAAGTATTCCACTAAATTACAGAGATTCTCTCACATTAGATTAATCATAGGGAGACCTGGAGTGTGTATCCTCTGTTGTATCTCATTGGCTGGAATAGTCGCCCAACCCTGCTGACATGATGTCATCCACCCACCTCTCATTATGTAGCGCCATCCTGGGGGGATCAAGGTTGGGATTTTCCATGGATTCCATCTGGGAACAGCGTAAAAAGTAGTAAAGGGTGTGCAGAGAGTCAGGTGACCAGGTGATGTGATGCTGAGCATGATGGGAGTGTCGTGATGGACTTATTCCAGGCCTCAGGTTTGTCACTCCTTGGAAATGGTGCATGGCCCGGGACACTAGATCACCTGAAAAACAGGAGTCAAGATCAGTCACTTGCTGACACCTGTGTAAACAGCCAAAATAACACAACATGATGGGAACTCTCAAAGATACAGCTGACATAAGTGAAAGCTCTGGGAAGCCCCACCCACACCATGATTGACAGGAAAATTGCCAAAGAGATGTCCTTTTTACTTTCAATGGCCAGTCTGTAAGGTGGGAATGGGCGGATGCCATAGGCTCACAATGCTTGTTGAAAGTGTTAAAAATTGAAATGTGACTGTATGTGACATTCTGCCAATGGCATTCTGCCAAAATGGTGCTAATTTTGCCCCAGCCATTCAGATGTTAGCTTTCAAATGTTAAATAAGATCTGATTGGTTAGGGCAAAATTAGCACAATTTTTAATGATAAGAACTTTTATTGAATCTCCCTGGTATATCCCCTTAAAGCAGACTAGCTTAGTGCACGTCAATATGTGTTATGTGTATATTGTAACTTCCTATTCAAATGTAAGCACTCTGTATTTCCATGTTACTGCCCCTTTAAATTATAAAGCTCTAGCGTTCATGGGTAAATTAAAGGTCATTATATTTATTTGAGATGGTTACACTGTCAGCTACCTAAATAAAAAGCTGTTGAGACGATATTTACTTCACAGACTTATAAATACATTTAATTACAGGAACCCATAGACATCAATATCTCAGCATTAAGGAACAAATTTCTGCCTGCAGCGTTTTTCTTATTAAAGGGAGAGGGAGCGGTTTTGTTTCGTAGATACGATAAATATAATAAACAACACGTGAAACGTAATCCCTGAATTAAATATCCCCCCATTTCTGTTTCCAAAATATCACCTGGAATGTATTTCCAATCCAACCTGCTCTTTAAAGGGTAAGATCGCCTATAATATTTAAAAAAAGACTCTGCCCCTTTGTGGCTAAAGGGGAAATGGCATCTAGAATGCACAGCCCAGCTCTTTTAACATTGCAGCCTTAAAACCAACTGCTTATTACGGTTTTACACAAACACACTTTATAGTGAATAACCCCCCCCCATTTGTTCTTATACTGCTATAGCCAAATCTCTCCCTTCTTCGTTTGATGTCACTCAAATGCTGACCTGAGTGGCTTACTCTGTACTGATGAAGACTCAATAAAACAAAACCAGTCTACAGAGAATGCTCTGTTTTTTTACTCTGCTCTTGTAATGCTTTCAAAGATCATGTGGAATTTACTAAAGGGCTGCCATGGAACATGGGGCTTACCCAGAAGTCTCTTCTTCCATCAGGGTTATTTCATATCGGTATGCTATCGATGCAATGACCTGTTCAATGATACTCACTGAGTTCTGAAATGCTCCCCACACAGGTGGCCAGTAGAGACTGTTCCAGTGTCCGCAGTTCCAGGTGTGTGTAGGCATTAGCTGCTTCATCTGTGCCAAGCGCCCCGTCATTATAGGGACTGAAATATGGAGGAAGGGAGAGGACACCTGGAAAGGGGAAAAAAAAGTAAACTATTGGCCAATGAATTATTTTTCCATACGATAGTTTGTTTTTGTTTGTTAAATCTCTACCCCCTTTAGCAAAAGATGTGAATCTGAAAATGGAGGCATTCATTACCAAAGTCTCATCTTAAAATGTACTTAGTTTTTATACAATCCTAATAAGTTTAGTATGAATTTGGAAATGTTGATACTGGCTTTTCACTCTGGAAAAAAAATCTGTTTCATGTAAACTGTTCCTGTAAGTTCCTCTAAGTCCTGTATTGGTGTGAGGGATAAATATTGATAAATACACTAGAAAACGTTCCTTGTAGTTTTGCTTTGAGGACGAGATTCCATAACCTGTTGAATCCCCTTCTCTCTTTGTCCAAATGATTCTCTAATTGAATGTACAGAGCTTGGGACGTTTCCTTGCAAATAGGAAGCACAGAAGGTTTTTTTATGACCCAGACTTGGTAATAACTTTCCCAGAGAAGGAAAGTATTCAGAGGAAAAACCATTTGTTCTGTACGTTTCATGTGGATGCCAAATTCTCTCCAGCTCCTGTTTTACTGATAATCCCCATTGGCTGGATATTCTGGGACATTAAATAATATTTAATTGGAATTTCTGTTTAAATGAATCTAATTAGGTCCCCAGTTCTGTTGCCATTCAGCAAGTGATAAACTGTACGGAGGAGAAAGAAATAAGCACAACATGGTACCTCGTCCTAAGGGAGAACTAGGCCAATGTGGAGCCATCAAAATAGCCAATTCAAAAGCTTGGTTACAATTAGAAATGGTAAGTTTTGTTGCATTTCCGGATCTTGGGAAAAACCTGAAGATCCGAAAACGGAACGTAATTTCGGGACTTCGGATTGCATTTTCGATGATTATTGAATGTATCAGGTTATTTTTGGTAATCCTCGAAAATAACCTCGAACGTTCGATAACCCTTTAAAAATCCGATTGGAAACTAATATCGAGTTTCTGGTTGTACTTTCGTGGGTTAACGAATGTTCAAAGTTATATTTGAGGGTTTTCTATTAATCATCGAAAATGTGGTCCGAAGTCCCAAAATCCGAACAATCCACCCAGTTTTGGACGGAACATTCGACTTTCGGAACCGATGTTCCTTGTCGGATCCGGGTCTGTCTTGGACCCAGATCCTATCTCTAGTTACAATGTTACAATTATGCTTGCATGCATGTTCATGAGTCCAGCACACAAGGGCACAGTGGGCCATTGTAATGGGCCTTATTTGCAGTAGAAATTTAAACAGCATTAAAGAAATTGTACACTGAAAAAATAACTTTGCCTCATTTCAATCTATAATTCTATAACTGAATACATGTAAGCAGCATTTACTCTGGTGTGTTTGTGTTGCTGCATGACTTAAATCCAGTACTTTTTTTGCTCAAGCTCAGTCCCTAAGTCTCTCAGCCCCTTGCCAGACTATCTGACTCTCTGTGAGGGCACGCATGCTCAGTAATCCCCATGAGGCAGCATTGGGAGAGGGAATTTCCAAACATGCAGTTCACATACAAACTGTCACCCTTCCAGCTACAGCAAAACTATACATAACAGAAGTGTTTATGGTACTAAGGCACTTGATTGGCAGCTGAAATATAGGATGTTTCAGACTGGATATCTAAAGAAATAGGGGACAGATACACCAATAATGTCCACCTAGAATGTACACCAATAATGTCCACCTAGAATGTACACCAATTAATGTCCACCTAGAATGTACACCAATAATGTCCACCATGAATGTTACACCAATAATGTCCACCTAGAATGTACACCAATAATGTCCACCTAGAATGTACAACCTAAATGTCCACCCAGAATGTTACACCAATAATGTCCACCTAGAAGTACACCAATAATGTACCGGAATGACACCATAAGGTCACCTAGAATGTACACCAATAATGTCCACCTAGAATGTACACAATAAGTCCACCTAGAATGTACACCAATAATGTCCACCTAGAAGTACACCCCATAATGTCCACCTAGATGACACCAATAATGTCCACCTAGAATGTACACCAATAATGTCCACCTAGAATGTACACAATAATGTCCACCAAAACGTCCACCAATAATGTTCGCCTAGAATGTACACCAATAATGTCGACTAGAATGTTACACCAATAATGTCCACCTAGATGTCACACCAATAATGTCACCTAGAATGCCACACCAATAATGTCAACTAGAAGTACACCCAATAATGTCCACCTATAACGTCCACCAATAATGTCCACCTAGAATGCACACCAATAATGTCCACCTAGATCCCAGGAACAGAAACTCAGTATGTAGATATTGTACATTGGGGTTTGGTACAGACAGGTCAGTGTGATCAGTTGGGAGCAGCACGCGCCTGACATAGGAAGATTACACTACCAGGACATGTACAGCCATAGAAGGACCGTGATAGCAGGGTGTAGTTCGACTAATCTTCTCATCTTCCCAACTCTGTAAAATGAAATGGTGGCTGGTAGAAGTTTATTTACTGAATATGTGAAACAATGTCTCATATTATGGAACAATAATCACCCAGATACAGTTGTTCATTTGGGGTTGGATACTGTGTCTATTATTCACAGGGAAATCTTTATGATAATGGAAAGTTGTAATAGAAGTAAAATGAGAAAACTAAACACTGTAGTTTATCCCTTTCTGCTGATTTTGGAACCTTTGTGACATTTTGGAACCTTGTATCCCAGGAACAGCTGTTCAGTTACGGAAGTTAGGGTCCGGTCTTTTAAACAGCTGATCGCCCCTATGTTTCATTCATATCCGCGATCAGCTGTTTAAAACGGCCCCTGCAGGTATGCCCCTGACTGAAAGATTGTGCAAGTGCAGGTGGCAAATTTGATTTGAAGCAAGCAGCATTCAGCAGCAAATTGTGTGTGGAGGGGGTGCTAGACGTCGGTAACAAATCTTGCTTATTTATCCTAAGGCTGGCCCTGTAAGTGTTAAGCCCTGAGAGAAACATTTATATGTCCATTCGAGTCTATGAAATAAAGGCAGGTGACAGACATTACCGACACCCCAGACGTGTCACAATTTCTCTTGGCTGAAGTGTAAATAAGACACTGATAAATGTGCCAGACAGGAGTCGATCATTCTATACATCCAATAAATCTGGATGGTTTGGTGGTGTAGGTACATGGAAACCCATGCCGGCCAATCATGTCTTTCATTTGTTTAACACCACTAAACCACTCATAGCAAACTGCCCATTAGATAGTGCGGGTGGGTGGAGTAAAGTGAAACCTTAGATACCATGGGCCCAATACTCTCCTAGAACATCTTAAACTTTAAGACTGCAGTGTTTTTAACATCCACTTGCATTGTAGAACAGAGAGAGCGTAGGCTTCAACTAGGAATAGCAAAGCTTACATTTATGTTATTAAACTTTGAATAATGACCCTGCAACACGCGGCGTCCCTATGATTAAGGGAACTCAGCACAAGGAACAACTTTCCTGGAATAATCTCCTGCTTGGAAAAATCCTCCAAGCTGAAGTGTTTGTTTGGATTAGTGACATCATTCGTAATAAGAGAATCTGCGTCTCCTCTCCCTTGGCTTGGGATGAAGAAGGCGGCACAGGCACTGAGGAAACACAGGGCTTTGGTTTCCAGGGGATGACAAGGGTTAAAGGCGAAATGGTGTCCTTGTATCATTGAAGTCTTGTTGATCATTACGCAAAATGCACATGAAGAAAATCTCATGCGGCAGCGCTAAACCTTGAAATGCAATACAGTCTTAGGGCTGCACTGCAGTTGCTATTCACTATTTGGAGCGCATGCTCTCCAATAGCGTGATAGCGAGTGGATCACAGCACAAGCTTACAGTAACGCATGGGAAAATGCACACAATTCTATGCGATCCACCCGCCGTAGTGTGGCCTCACTACAACTTTCAGCTTCTATATGGCGGGACCTATTTGTTCAGTGATGGGGTCTAACTTTTCCTAAAATTCATATAAAATTATCATGGTTTCCATTAGAAGCCTAATGCAGGCTGTACCGGTTTCAGTGTAGCCATACAGCATGTATCAAATGAAATAGTACTTAGCCTTGCAGCGTGGCGATTTCATGATTTCGGATTTAAGGTAAAGATGGCTGGACTGGAACAAGGAATGTGGACCGTGTATAACCATGGCTGACACACACAGGCCACTGAATAGCGAATTTGATCAGGTTTTATTGGATTGTCTGTTGATTTTATCAGGAATCGTGTGTTTTATCTGTTTGGACTTTCTTTTCCAGCATCCTTAGCTGAACCAGGTCGCTGTGGTTTTTATTTCACTATCCAATAAAGTGGGTTCAGAACCCCATGTTGGCTGGACAGGGTTTCCCCTTCATTGGGCACAAGGCGGCTGTTTATTTTCAATATACGGCCACATGTACAGGAACGCAGCCTCCCCTGGAGATTTAGTGCTCTGAATGGGATTATTGTGCTGACGTTCATTCATTAGGTCCTGATACCTGCTGACAGCAGTGCAAAGAGTTAGAGGCCAAGCGCCCCCTCCACGCACTGCCAGTCAGTTTGTACCTGGGGGGCAGCGCTGAGTCAGGGCCCCTCATATCCACACAAATTCCCCCAGTTCCTAAAAATCCACCCCATGCAGAGTTTAACCCCAGGGAGAGGCGATTATAACATCCCCAGTGAGGATAATCAACGTGATCTTTTATGTTCCCCATCAATTCCTCTTGGAGCCATAGGAACACTGCTGTTTAAATTTCCCCTAAATACCTTATTTACATTGTTTATTTACAGAATATGGTGAGGCCTTCCTGTTTTACATTAACTAGCAGGATTAATATTCCTCATTAATAATAATTTTATTTCCTTTGAGTCAGTAACATAAACAAGTTGACTGTATGGTATTGTTCTGTATGTGGCCCCCAGGGGCCCTATTTAAGAATCTATCAATGGAACACACATGGTTATTATAAGAGACTTGATTCACTCAGCGACACAGTCAATATACAGACCTGACAATATACGATTAATGAGGAGAGTCCCACATAAAAATATTATTATTCATTGGATGGAAATTATCCATCTATTATCTATCTTCCATAGCTACATTCTAAGCTGTTATTGACCTTTCGCTAAACAACGATAAAACCAAGTGCATTCTGGGTAAATTAGCACACAGGCGTTATTCTTCCATATGTGTAAATATAAATCTCACCCATGGAGTTAGACACAAGCAGGCAATGGACCTACTTAGGGCTAGGCCACACTTGCAAATTTTTTGTGTGCTTGCGCACGCGATTGCACATGCGGTTTGGTTATAATGGGAACTGCGGGAACACAAAAAACGTTTGAATAATGAAAAATGCCAAAATTGCATGCGCAAACGCACAAGAATTGATTTGGTACGTTGTAGTGTGGCCTCAGCTTAAGGGGCACCGCCAATGTCCTCAGGTGCCCATTAGTAAACCCCCTACACTCTAGGGGGATCCTTGTGAAATTTAGGATCCCGAGCACAGAACCACTAAAGTTAAGTTCCACCTACAAACCCCATACAAATCACTAATAACATAGACGGTCCTGGTCCATATAGACTACTCTCCCTCCCAACCAATCAGGACGCGTTAGACATATGGCAGAGAGGCCCAGGAGCGCAGAGAAATAGACCCTGGCGAATACTAACAGGGACATCTGTCTGTCTAACAAGTCACGGCCTGTTAAATAGCTCGACACAGGGTGACAGTTTCTTGGCATCGATTTCTGATCTTTATAGGCGTTTAACAAGGGCAGGAATTTCCATATTTAACACCAAACAATTCATTTCTCCTTCATGCGAGACCCTAGGATAAAAGGTTTCACCAAACCTTAATGAAGACCCACTGTGTGTGCCACTGTCCCTTATGGACAAATAACTATCCTGTGTATAATAATGACCCTGTTATATAATGGAGATGAAAATAGGAAAGAGCTCGAACCAAATAGCAATGTCCTCGGCCACTTCTGACCTGTAGACATTTGCTACAATCATCTGTTTGGCCGAGGCCCTACTACAATGCACAGAATCGCGTACACAATCGTGAGCGTTGTCATGTGCGATTTGTGTGCGTTGTTGCGTTTTTGTGATTCACTATTATAAAAATGCGTGCATTTGCATAAAAAAATGGTGCACGCAAAACGCAAACGTGTGCGCATCTGAAATCTCAGGAATTTTGGCATTCCAGCGACTTCCATTTTAAACCAAAATCACATGTGCAATAGCGTGCGCAAAATGCGTGCGCAAACGCGCGAAAAACGCGTTAGTGTGGCCTAGCCCTTAAGCATTGAATCTGTCAGATGTCTAATAAAGCTAGCCATACATGGGCCGATGGTTTTCCTATCGAATATCCGATCAGCCGAAACAATCGAAAATCCATTCCAAAGAACCAATCGAAATTCCCCACTTCTCTAGAATTCAGCTTGAAAACTGTGGTTTAGTATACGGACAGCTCAAGGCTATGTACAGACTAGAAAAAGATTGTTAGACTGATCATTAGACCACCAGACAATTTTATTTTAAAGCTGGCGTCTGGCCATACACCTATTAGCCATTAATAGGTTTATGGCCATAACAATCCTTAGACCAACCACTGAACAGTTAATATGAACGCTCCTTCAAGTCCCACCTGTGTTTTGGTTGTAAACAGAGGGAAGATAAAGATGCCCGAGGATCTCCCTTATTAGCGACACTGTGACTAATGAATTTCCTGCTCCCCATATGGCAAATGGTGCTGCCTATCACTCTCCAATGACTTATATATGGAACATGTACACAGGAGTAGATACAGTTGCAGTCCCTAAGGATAATGTACCATCTACTGTATATACAGGGTCTACTCTATATAATGTACATATATATTATATATGGAATAATATACTAGTGTGACAACATGAAGGCCTAGGTTACCTAGATAGTATTCAACACATAGTAATATATTACGCACAACATCCAAGAACAGTCTGTAAATTATAACCTTATAAATAGCCTTTATGGATTTCAGAAGTTATAACCGGTCCTCAGCATCAGCAATATCATCTCTCTCATATGGCTGAAAACTGAATGGAACCCCCTGCAGGGGCGTAACTACAGGGGAGCAACCACAGGGGTGCCCGGGAGCCCCATTTTCTTATTTTTCCTATGACAGATATAGCCGCCTCCCAGAAAACCACTGTGAATGAAACACAGATAGGGGCCCCATCATAGTTTTGCTGGGGGGCCCAGTGATTACTAGTTACGCTAGCCCCTGCTTAAATGGTCATAGAAATCCTTGGTGACTAATATCCTTCTATTTTAAAATGGGGAGTATGGTACATTATTCTCTATATATCGTACAAACATGCGCTTTATAATGCAGAGTGACCTGACTACTTCCTTATAACTGCAATTCTACATGTCATAGACTGACTGTTATACGGTGATCACAGGCGAAAATACCCTATCAAAAACAGTAATCTTTACATGGCTATGGAACTCCTTTGTGACATGTACTGTGCTTGTAACTTAAGCTGGGTACACACATTAACGATTAAGCCCCGATACCGTCGGACCCGGTATCGGGCTTAATCTTACGTGTGTACGTTAGTTTCCCGAACGAGCGCGCGGCCGCCAAACGATCGGGTCGGCCGAACGCTCGTTCGGGAAAGGCCAAATTTCCATCGGCCGCGCTAGACTCCCTATAGAGGAGTCTAGCGCGGCCAATGGAAACACACACAGTCCCGAGCGTTTCTCACATAGGAGAACGCTCGGGACTGTGTGTATGCAGATCTTTGAAAGATGACAGACAGGATCTTGCAGATCCTGTCTGTCATCTTTCAGAAATCTGTACAGTGTGTACCTAGCTTAACAGTAACTGTCTTACCTTTTTTATAACGTACATTGCCGGTAATAAAGACTGGATAACAATGGACAGGAAGCCAAACTGTGTTGGAATCCCCGCCCTATTAGACAAGGCGGTATTATATCTCTACATGCATTGTACCGTATATAGACGTGAAGCAGGGGATACTAGACTAAAGCTGGGTACACACGATGAGATATTTCGGTCCGATCGACCGATAGTTCAGTGTATTGGTCGATCGGACCAAAATTATCGCATCCGAATGCAGCCATGTCCGACGGACGAAAGGACGATCGGACATGGTGTAAAACCTTGTCCGATCCTGTGGTCCTCTATGGACCGCACAATCGGTCACGGTAACTGTCTGACGCGGCTGCTTTTGCTGCGACCGACAGTCCTTCCTCCTGGCCGACCGGTTGAAAGTATCAAAAGGTCGGTCAGGAGGAAAAATCTCTAGGGGGCATATTTAAAAAGGATTGTCTTTTTCGCCAAATAATTAGCACAGCACATCGCAGCGAAAATAGCCCATTTGGGGCTTCGTTTTGCCTTATTTATAAAAAAGCGAAAAAAAAAACACACTTCGCGGCTGAAAAAGGCGAACGGGCGTGATAAAGAGCGAAAAGTATCGCAGCAAAAACTTAACGCATCTAAGAAGACTGCATTGCGAAAACCATTCGAAACCAGAAAAGCCCACTAGAAAATGATGTCAAGTTCAAAATGGCCACCTCACATTTACCAAGAAGTCAGCCATGTCTTATTTAGTCAATCTTCTTAGAATTTCTCAATTGGAATACAATTTTCTTTTGCACTGCACATTCGCCTTTCTAATGCGCGATCGCTTTTCCAAGGCATATTCCATTATAATGCGCGGTCGCCTTTCTAATGTGCGTTCGCCTTTCTAATGTGCGTTCGCCTTTCTAATGTGCGTTCGCTTTTCTAATGTGCGTTCGCTTTTCCAAGGCATATTACCCATTAGAATGCCTTTTCGCTCAAACAATGACTTTTCACCACCTTCAGGGTCGCGCTAATCTTTTGCTCTTTTTAACGCAAAAACCACCTTTCGCTCTTTTATAAATCACGTTATGCCTTTTCGCTCCCTTTTCGCTAAAATTACCATTGCGAAGTAAGGCGAAAAGGGTTTAGCGATAGCTCGCGGAAACGGTTTCGCCATTCGTAAACGCTACCTTTATAAATAGCGTTAACTGTCCTTTTGGCGAAAACCCATGCGAAAACATTTTGCTACTTTTCGCTCTTTTATAAATATGCCCCTAGGTGTGTACCTAGCTTAACCCTCAAAGGCTCCCCAACTGTTATAATCCCCCAGAATCTCCTGAATGCCGTTTGTTTTTGGGTTGCCGGTTTCCCATCAGTGGTTAATTTAAAGCATTTCAAAAGTGAAGCATTTGCCAGACCAGGCTGGGTAACATTGTAATCCCTTATCCAGATTTTTTTGTTATCCAGGTTTTTTTTGTTTTTCATCTGTGACCTTTACATTTCACTGAACTATTGGCTACATCTGGTTTTTGTAACTCACAAGTAAACAAACAGCAAGTGACTGTCTATGGAACAGGACAGACGGGGAAAGTTTCAGGATTATTCTACAGGTTAATATCAGGGGAAGGTAAAGAATTAATCACCCAAAATAAAACCTAATGTTCCCATTGGACTGACAATAAAATAATCGCTGGGTTGTTGACTAAACTAACCAATCCGCTGTAATGTTGGGTGCAGACATTTCCCAGTCGGATCATGTGCACCCATACATGGGTCAATTCTATCAGTTCTTTCCCACTACTTTAAGTAAAGGGAGACAATACTGACCAATGGGAATTTTTACAGGTCCGATTGGATGAAAATTCGACTAAGGTCTGTTAGTTGCACTGTAAAATACCAAGGGTCTTTTAGCCTGATCGACAGACCCCATGTGTACTGGGCCTTAAACAATGTATCACTTTATAACCTACCAGACAACAAATCTAGCCAGGTCAGCACAGATGCAACAATTGACCTGGAAGGTTCCAGTAGCAGAGAAAGACCCTGTGTTACAGTGATGTAATTTGAGCCCTATAGGGTGACTGGAGATTGATGGGACGAATAACCTGGTCATCTGATTGGTTCTGCAAGATCCCTCCAAGCCCCATTAGGTAGTTTATGGTGAATCTCTGTAAATAAGGAAATGGGGTCAGACAGGAGAAGAATTAAACCTTATCGAGATGTTAGCTGACCTGGATTTCTCAGTAATTCGGTCCCATATGTTTAATGGTTGAACTACCTGAGGGTTTGAATGAACAGTTAATGTTGATGATCTCAGGGGCGGATTTTCACTCTCGAGACCAGATGGGACTTTTACTGGGCGATTTCTTTAAAGTGACAGGAAGAGAAATGTATTATCCATCATTATCTCTCTTCAGTCACGTTCTATTCCACGGTTTAATGGAACTTATGGCCCCCATACACGGTATTGATATTCCGATCAATTGGAAGATTAGATCGGCCTATCAAAGGAACATGATCGGGCAAGACAGGAAATTTTTCCATCTCCCCAAATTACTTTAGCCAGACCTTCCGTAGTTCTCAAGCTAATATCTACAGAAAATACTCCGGCACAAGTTGGGGTCCGGCCAATCGAAAATCAGATTGGAAAAACATTGGACCGTGAATGACTATGTTTAGAAACTTCATAGGCTTGGTTGACATAAGCCAATTCCTCTACCTGATCAATCACCTGGACTTATATTGTTATCTTATTGGTTATCTACTCAAATCTACTCAACAAGTTGCAGCCTCAGATTTCTTGAAATTGACAATCCTTCTACCAATCGGAATGGTAAATCAGTTTTTGACCAGTAGACATCTTGGATATAAAATAATACCCTTTATTGGCTAACTAAAATGATTGAAATTGCACTCAGACATGATACGATGGCTAACGCAGTACAATACTGTACTGCTAGCACAAGGTGATTGATCATTGATGATAAATATTGATCTATGTATGGCTAGTTTCAGTCTTTCAGATAAAGGATCAGATTGAATTCTTTGCTTGACATTAAAATAAAGGTTATAAGACCAAGGTTATTACACGTCATAATCTTTATTATTGTGTTGGGAATTTATTGTATTAACATTACATTTACAGTTATAGAATCCTGGAATTGACAACAGCTGCTTTATAAGATAACCCTTGTGCCTTTAAAGATTAAAGGGCAACTTATCAGGACATGTTCAGATGGATAAGTTATGGTTCACTTGATTTTTCAATTCTATTGCTGTGTACTTTATTGGTGTTTCGGTGATGAGTCTGACAAATTGAAGGGCAAACAAGGTGCTGTCTAATCTGTCTCTTTCCTCTGTCACAGGATGGCAGGTGGTAGATAAGAAAAAAGTCACATAGCTGGGAGAATGCAGAATAATAGACAGATAGATATACAGACAGATAAATAGCTAACAGATACATAGACATATAGATAAATAGCTAATAGATAGATAGACAGATAGATAGATAGATAGATAGATAGATATACAGACAGATAAATAGCTAATAGATACAGACATATAGATACATAGCTAATAGATAGATAGATATACAGATAGATATACAGACAGATAAATAGCTAATAGATAGACAGACAGAACGATAGATAAATAGCTAATAGATACACAGATAGATAGATAATAGAAAGAGGTAATAGATGAGGAATAGATAGAAACATAATAGATGATAGATACATAATAGATAGATAGATAGATAAATAGATAGATAATAGATTAAAAAAATGATAGAGACTTAATAGATACTTAATTAATAGATAGATAATAAATAGATGAAGAGATAGATAGAAATAGATATATATAAATAGATGATAGATAATAGATAGATGGCATATAGATGATAGACAGATAATAGACAGATAGATAGATGATAGGTAATAGATAGATAATAGATAGATGAAGAGATAGACAGATAGAGATAGATATATAAATAGATGATAGATAATAGATGACAGACAGATAATAGACAGATAGATAGATAATAGATAGATAATAGATAAAAAGATGATAGATAGATAACGAGTGGTAGACAGGCAGTGTAGGGGTTGTGGCTACTCCTGCAGCCTGGACAGAGCATGGTGTGTCGCTAGTGCGTCCCCCAGCATAGGATAGGTTGGGCACCTTTAGATAATTTATAGATAGAGTATATCCACCATTATTTTTTGTTTGCCTTGACAATGTCAACATCTAACTCTGATCGAGAGACATCTCTCTCTCTCTCTCTCTCTCTCTATATATATATATATACAAACACAATATGGCAGCTTATCTACTGTGATCACAGATGACTATGGCTCTAATGGAAAAACAAGCCCCTGTCTGGTTGCTCACATTGGAACAGAGAATCCTTAAAGCTACGGTATAAGTTCTGCATTGATTGGAACAGAGAATCCTTAAAGCTACGGTATAAGTTCTGCATTGTATAATCAGAACTCAAATTGGCTACAAATGTCAATGTTCCATTCAGCTGCATGCAATTTGCTGTCATTCCCACTGGAATCGGATCAAAGTCAACACTGTGTACAGGGATTGAACTCCAACATCCAGACATGGGGGACGTGCTCACGTTAATCAGATCATTATACAGGGTAGGGAAATAACAGAGGGTATTGTATGCACTGGATTTGACGGTTCCCCTTAACCAGACAATACTGTGATTAAACTGGGACTGTACCAGTGATACAGTTACTAACCTGGATCATCTGCCCACTGGGTTACCAGATCATTTGGTCTAGTAAGGACCGCTTAATAAATGTGATTATAAGTGCTGCACTGATTGCAAACTGATTGTGTCCCTACCTAATTCACAGATCTGGCATCTCTGTCTGCCCAGGACACACTGTCAATCTAAACACAAAGTAGAAATGATGGCAGATCTCTCCAAGAACCACACAGAGAATTTTAAGAGGGCTTCATTTTCCCGCATTAGTTCCACCTATATATATATATATATACACAATTTCTGAAAAAAGTCTTGTCGCCTGTGTATTTTGCAGTAACTCCTGCTATTAACCTGATTTTTAATTGATCAATTGGTGTTAGAAATAGCTCATATGAAAAGCTAAAGCCCTCCCAAATAATATTAAATGTACTGGTAAAAAATTGTTTCACTGAAAAAAGATTTATCATTTAATCAAGACAGAAAGGTCAAAAGTAGTGGTGCTGTGAGGTCCAAATTTAATATCTTGTATGACTTCCATGAGCTTGAAGGACAGCATCCATGCGGTTTGGCAAGGATTCATACAATTTATTGATGAAATCATCAGGAATAGCCAAGAAAACAGTCTTGGTGCCTCCCAGAGTTCATCAATATTCTTTGGTTTCGTCTTCCATGCTTCCTATTTCATCCTACCCCACATATGCTCAATGATGTTCATGTCAGATGACTAGGCTGGCCAATCCTGGAGCATCTTGATCTTCTTCGCCTTAAGGAACTTTGATATGGAGATTGAAGTATGTGATGGAGTACCATCCTGCTGCAGAATTTGGCCTTTTTTATGGTTGGGAATATATGAGGTAGCTAAGATTTCTTGGTATTTTACTC
The DNA here is from genome assembly GCA_019447015.1 of Hymenochirus boettgeri. NCBI lineage: Eukaryota > Metazoa > Chordata > Amphibia > Anura > Pipidae > Hymenochirus > Hymenochirus boettgeri. Next base: position 18,696,076 of record CM033472.1, on the reverse strand, counting down.
TAGTGATGTTGCTTTCCACCCTGCAGATCCCTCGCACACCCCCACACTGGATGTAACCCCAGACCATGCTTTTGCCTCCACCAAACTTCACTGTTTTCTGGGTAAATCTCAGCTCCATGCAGGTTCCAGTAGGTCTCCTGCAATATTTGCAGCGACTGTGGTGTAATTCAACAGAAGATTCATCTGAAAAATCCACCTTTTGCCACTTTTCCAGCGTCCATCCTTTTAGCAGGCTGTGGGACTTGGCAAATGCCACACGGTTTTTCAATTGTCTTTTGTTTAGTGCTGGCTTATGGGCACTGATTCGACCATGGAGTCCATTTCGAGACAGAATCCATCAAACTGTTCTGGTTGACACGGATTTCAGGTGACCAGGTTACTCTTGGAGCTCTGCTGCAGTTGAAAATGGGCTTGACTTGTATTTTCGAGCCAACAAACGGTCCTCTCGAGCAGTTGTCTTGTGGGGTCTGCCTGACCTGGGCTGGTCAAAAACTTCTCCAGTCTCTTCAAATCTTTTCTTTATCCTATGAGGTCTTCAGCCTCTTGATAATCAACACTTTAGGCCGGGTACACACACTAACGATAAAGCCCCGATACCGTTATATCGTTATGTGTGTACGCTCATTTCCCGAACAAGCGCGCGGCCGCCAAACGATCGGGTCGGCCGAACGCTCGTTCGAGAAAGGCCGAAAATTTCCATCGGCCGCGCTAGACTCCTCTATAGGGAAACACACAGTCCCGAGCGTTCTCCTTATGAAGTTCATAGGGAGAACGCTCGGGACTGTGTGTATGCAGATCTTGCAGATCCTGTCTGTGATCTTTCTGAAATCTGGACTGTGTGTACCTAGCTTTAGTCTCAGGGTGAATCTTGGGCATATTTGCAGAGGTCTATTTGCGGTTGATGTGAAGGTCTAGTGTACTGGGGTTCTTTTTATACACACCTGACACCTAATTGATCCATTATTAGTCACAGGTGAAGCCCATATGACAAGGCGACAACACTTGTCTTTGCAAAAATTGACTCAATGGGCTTTACCAAGCTGTGAATATTAGAATACTGTTTGTTAGTTTCGTTTGCATTGTAACATTATTACGAAAGCTGTTTGGGGTAAATGAACCATTTCTTGAAACAAAATCTGCATTAGAATTATTGTTAAGTGGCACTTCAGGTCTATTTGTACACAAGACTTCTGTCAGAAACTGTAGATATATACACAACAGGGCCAACAGTGCTTATCAGTACGCGTTCTGTTTGTTAATCCCTAATTATATGAAATATTATTATAGCAATAACACTAATGCAAAGAGGGCTTGAGCCTATCACAGTGACTATTCACGTTATGTATAAAAGTAATAAATTATGGCACACTTTCAATCTGTGTGCATGGAACCTCTGGTTTAAATCTGTTTGCATTGAACCTCTGATTTTAATCTGTGTGCATGTATCTCCTAATTTCAATCTTTGTGCATGGAACCTCTGATTTCAATCTGTGTTCATGCATCCTCTGAATTCAATCTGTGTGCATTGAACCTCTGATTTCAGTCTGTGTGCATGGGGTCCTCTGATTTCAGTCTGTGTGCAGGGTTCCTCAGATATCAGTCTGTGTGCAGGGTTCCTCAGATATCAGTCTGGCTGCAGGGGTCCTGCGATTTCAGTCTGTGTCCTTAATCCTCTGATTTCAATCTGTCTGCATGATTTCAGTGTGTGTTTGAGTCCTCTGATTTTAACCTGGCTGCATTGGTGCTTTGAATTCAATCTTTGTGCATAGGTCCTCTGATTTCAAACTGGCTGCATGGGTCCTCTGATTTCAGAATATATGCATGGATCCTCTGATTTCAGTCTGTCTGTTTGAATCCTCTGATTTCAATCTGTCTGCATGATTTCAGTGTGTGTTTGAGTCCTCTGATTTTAACCTGGCTGCATTGGTGCTTTGAATTCAATCTTTGTGCATAGGTCCTCTGATTTCAAACTGGCTGCATGGGTCCTCTGATTTCAGAATATATGCATGGATCCTCTGATTTCAGTCTGTGTGTTTGGGTCCTCTGATTTCAATCTGGTTGCTGGGTCCTCTGATTTCAGTATGTGTGAAGGGGTCCTCTGATTTCAGTCTGTGTGCAGGGGTCTTCTGATTTCAGTCTGTGTGCAGGGGTCCTCTGATTTCAGTCTGTGTGCAGAGGTCCTCTGATTTCAGTCTGTGTGCAGTGGTCCCTAAACAGAAACAAAATGAGAATTTCCTGGGTCCCCCTACCTGGTGTTTGTTCTGAAATCCCCAAATATGAGCGCTGTGAAATCCCAGGCAGAGGTCCGAATGATTCACTGCCATTAAAATAAATATTCATCATTTCCAAGACATGTGAAATTTGGTGCCTAGGAGCAGAGTTTGGGTTTGAAAGAAGCAGAGACGCGTTATTCTAACCACAAAACAAACCACTGGCTGCACCAACAAGGGACCTATTCACCCAGTGAGAAAGCGGTTTATCCTCCCTGGGACATTTCTTCCTTCACAGGAGAATAAACAAAGACTGGTCCGTATACACTGAGCCAACCAACTGGGATTTATTGTGTGTGGCTCTGAGAAAAAGGACATTCATTTTTCCATGGCAGAAAAGATGTTGAGACTTGTGCAGGGCTGAGACAGGCTCTGATTCAGTGCAGTTAGTGAGAAGGTGATTTAGGACAGGACTTTCCTTTAAATCCATAACTGTACAATAACCTTCCATCCAAAACAACCAATCCTATGATTGACAGGGAGTCCAATCAAAGATGCCAGATCAGTGACATGTAGGGGCACCTATTAAAAACACATGTGGCGTGGCTGTTAGAGATAATGGTGTAAAATTACAATCACTTTGTAATCAGTGCAGCCCTGCTAATAACATTTATTAATTGCTGCTAATAACATTTATTAATTACTGCTAATAACATTTATTAATTAATGCTAGTTACATTTATCAATTAATGCTAGTTACATTTATTAATTACTGCTAATAACATTTATTAATTAATGCTAGTTACATTTATTAATTACTGCTAGTTACATTTATTAATTAATGCTAGTTACATTTATTAATTACTGCTAGTTACATTCATTAAGTGTGTCAGATGATCTGGCCACACAGGGTCCAATGGGACCAGGACCTGTCATTTTACTGACATAACACAGGCAGATATGTGTTGGGATTCTGGTCCATACCAAAGGGACAAACTGTCTCATTGGATCTGTAACTAGGCCTTATCCTACGTGGCTGTAAATCATTTTTCCAGCTGCATTATAAGGAGCCGCCTCAGGGGCTTTAACGTCCTTGGAAAGTCAATGTCAGAGCCTGAGACTGGATCCCTTTAACAGACCTTCCAAAACATTAACCGTCCCCTCTGATCCTAATGTCCGGGTTTTACGAGCATCTCAGGGTTTTAACTAGTCCAAGATGAAATGCGGAAAACAGACTCACCGCATGCTCTGATTTTATTTAAAGGGGAACAAATGTAAATTCAATAAAAATAGCAAGTGACACAGAGTATCAATGACATCTGTAAAAATGAACAATGCAACCAACAGGGCGATCTGTGTCTCCATTTTCACAGGGCCCCTAACAAACAAAGGGGCCCCCTTTAAATTGATATTATTTACTTCCTCCAGCACCCCCTGCTGTTTTTCATCTTTAAGGCTGAGGCCCCACTGCACTGCGCTCCCGCAAGCATGCGCGTGACCGCTGACGATTTCAAAATCTTGAAAAAAATAAATTTGAAAAATCCACAAGTGGACCCATTGAAGTCAACGGGGGTCAAAAAATCCGAAATTTCTGCCTAAAATGAAGGTATAAATAACAATGGTAAGTATAAGTAAAAGGAACGGATATCTGCCAGCGGGTCCAATAATGAAAGTGTAACTTTTATTCACGTATACACACCATAATCAGAACATGGCACGACCTATATATGGAGGGAGCGCGTCTAAACTCTGACGCGTTTCGTGACAACCTGGTCACTTCATCAGAGTGACCAGGGTGATGAAGTGACCAGGTTGTCAATAGTTACGGATTATTTTTGACTTGAATGTGAATAAATAACAATGGTAACTTACAATAAATGGCTCAGGGCCCGAGGAAATGGTTTGGGCAACACGTATCAATGCCCAAAACCTTTAAATAAACAATAACGGAAACGTCATGCACTTTCAAGGAGATTCTATAAAAGTTCTTATCATTTAAAATGGTGCTAATTTTGCCCCAACCAATCAGATCTTATTTAACATTTGAAAGCTAAAATCTGATTGGTTGGGGCAAAATTAGCACCATTTTTAACGATAAGAATTGAAAACAGTTCTGCAGTTCGGAAAAATCAGAAAAATTCAGAAATCTATAAAGTCTGAGTTCTGGTGGATCCATGAAATCTGATCTAGTCCATCCACAGTGGGGACCCTTCGCTAATCACATTCGGGGAGATTCAATTTGTAGAGTCGCGTTACTTACCTTAGCCCGATCCCACGATACAATAACTGATGTAAACGAGATTACGTCAGTTATTGCATCGCGCGATCGGGCTAAGGTAAGAGCGTGGGTTTAACGCCTCCCACACAGTACCGTTAAGTGGCGCGCTACTATGTAGCGCAAAACTTAACGGTGGGGGTTTTACATCTATAGCACGGCGCTGTGCTCTAAAATCCGTCTAAAACCTACGTTAACCCGAAATTTCTTCGGGTTAACGTGGGTTTTAGACAGAAAAGCCCTATATTGAATCTCCCCCATAGAGTCCATAGATTTCCTATAAAGAGAATTCGGCCAAACAAAAACAAATTTCTCTCCCACATTCTTCATAACAATTGATTTCTTAAGCTCTCGTCCCTAATTGTATAATAATTAAATCCAATTAAAAATGACGCACTTGGCCAGAGCACTTCTTATCCGTAATAGCCAATGTAAATATGGAGAATAGGGGTAATAAATCACCGACTGCCTCCTGTCAGTACTATGTCCACAGTACAGACCCCAGCAATATTAATAGCAGCTGACAGCAAATCGCATTGTCTCCCTGTCCAGGAACAGTGCCCTAACCTGAAGCACCCCCAAAAACAATATAATCGCTCAAATACCATGGCTGGATAATGGGAAGAAGCGGCCCCAGGCTATAAAGGAAATATGAGAGCCCCTCTAAGGTTAAAAAATGATGGCAGTTTAATTTACATTCCTGGTTACTCAAGGGTCAGAGAAGTAGGGAAAGCGAACTGCAGCCAGTTGTGATAGTTGTAGTTTAACAACAGCACAGTAGGAGACAACTGTACAGTGTCAGCCATTGGTGGAATTGGTGATCCCTTTACACTGTCAGTCAACGATACAATATATCAACTGTATCTAGTGAAAATACAATGTCTAGACTGTATCTGTATTAGCTGTATCTATCGATGATACAAAGTATTGAATGTATCTAGTGATGATAGTGTATTGATTGTATCTAGTGATGATACAATGTATTGACTGTATCTAGTGATGATACAAAGTATTGACTGTATCTAGTGATGATACAGTGTATTGACTGTATCTAGTGATAATACAATGTATTGACTGTATCTAGTGATGATAGTGTATTGACTGTATCTAGTGATGATAGTGTATTGACTGTATCTAGTTATGATACAGTGTATTGATTGTATCTAGTGATGATACAATGTATTGACTGTATCTAGTGATGATACAAAGTATTGATTGTTTCTAGTGATGATACAGTGTATTGACTGTATCTAGTGATAATACAATGTATTGACTGTATCTAGTGATGATACAAAGTATTGACTGTATCTAGTGATGATACAAAGTATTGACTGTATCTAGTGATAATACAAAGTATTGACTGTATCTAGTGATGATAGTGTATTGACTGTATCTAGTTATGATACAGTGTATTGACTGTATCTAGTTATGATACAGTGTATTGACTGTATCTAGTGATGATACAATGTATTGACTGTATCTAGTTATGATACAGTGTATTGATTGTATCTAGTGATGATACAATGTATTGACTGTATCTAGTGATGATACAAAGTATTGACTGTATCTAGTGATGATACAGTGTATTGACTGTATCTAGTGATAATACAAAGTATTGACTGTATCTAGTGATGATAGTGTATTGACTGTATCTAGTGATGATAGTGTATTGACTGTATCTAGTTATGATACAGTGTATTGACTGTATCTAGTGACGATACAGTGTATTGACTGTATCGATGAAACAAAGTATTTACTGTATCTAGTGATGATAATGTATTGACTGTATCTAGTGATGATACGATGTATAGACTGTATCTGTATCAGCTGTATCTATCGATGATACAAAGTATTGGCTGTATCTAGTGATGATACAGTGTATTGACTGTATCGATGAAACAAAGTATTTACTGTATCTAGTGATGATAGTGTATTGACTGTATCTAGTGATGATACAATGTATAGACTGTATCTGTATCAGCTGTATCTATCGATAATAGAAAGTATTGGCTGTATCTATCGATGATACAGTGTATTGACTGTATCAATGAAACACAGTATTTACTGTATCTAGTGATGATAGTGTATTGACTGTATCTAGTGATGATACAATGTATAGACTGTATCTGTATCAGGTGTATCTATCGATGATACAAGTATTGACTGTATCTAGTGATGATAGTGTATTGACTGTATCTAGTGATGATACAATGTATGGACTGTATCTAGTGATGATACAAAGTATTAGCTGTATCTAGTGATGACACAAAGTTTGACAGTATCTAGTGATGATACAAAGTATTGACTGTTTCTAGTGATGATAGTGTATTGACTGTATCTAGTGATGATACAATGTATTAGCTGTATCTAGTGATGATACAATGCATGAACAGTATCTATTGATGATACAATGTATGAACAGTATCTATTGATGATACAATGCATGAACAGTATCCAGTGGTGATACAATGCATGAACAGTATCCAGTGATGATACAATGCATGAACAGAATCTATTGATGATACAATGTATGAACAGTATCTATTGATGATAAAATGCATGAACAGTATCCAGTGATGATACAATGCATGAACAGTATCCAGTGGTGATACAATGTATGAACAGTATCTAGTGATGATACAATGTATGAGCAGTATCTAGTGATGATACAATGTATGAACAGTATCTAGTGATGATACAATGCATGAACATTATCTAGTGGTGATACAATGTATGAACAGTATCTAGTGATGATACAATGTATGAACAGTATCTAGTGATGATACATGCAGAAAACATATCCAGTGTGTGATACAATGCATGAACAGTATCCAGTGGTGATACAATGCATAAACAGTATCTACAGTGATATACAATTATGAACATATCTAGTGATGATACAATGCATGAACAGTATCTAGTGATGATACAATGTATGAGCAGTATCTAGTGATGATACAATGCATGAACAGTATCTAGTGATGATACAATGCATGAACAGTATCCAGTGGTGATACAATGTATGAACAGTATCTAGTGATGATACAATGTATGAGCAGTATCTAGTGATGATACAATGCATAAACAGTATCTAGTGATGATACAATGCATGAACAGTATTTAGTGATGATACAATGCATGAACAGTATCCAGTGGTGATACAATGCATAAACAGTATCTAGTGATGATACAATGCATGAACAGTATCTAGTGATGATACAATGCATGAACAGTATCCAGTGGTGATACAATGCATGAACAGTATCTAGTGATGATACAATGTATATGATACAATGCATGAACAGTATCCAGTAGTGATACAATGCATGAACAGTATCTAGTGATGATACAATGCATGAACAGTATCCAGTGGTGATACAATGCATGAACAGTATCCAGTGATGATACAATGCATGAACAGTATCCAGTGATGATACAATGCATGAACAGTTTCCAGTGGTGAAACAATGTATGAACAGTATCCAGTGATAATACAATGTATGAACAGTATCCAGCGATGATACAATGTATGAATAGTATCTAGCGATGATACAATGTATGAACAGTATTTAGTGATGATACAATGCATGAACAGTATCCAGTAGTGATACAATGCATGAACAGTATCCAGTGGTGATACAATGTATGAACAGTATCTAGTGATGATACAATGCATGAACAGTTTCCAGTGGTGATACAATGCATGAACAGTATCTAGTGATGATACAATGTATGAACAGTATCTAGTGATGATACAATGCATGAACAGTTTCCAGTGGTGAAACAATGTATGAACAGTATCCAGCGATGATACAATGTATGAACAGTATCCAGCGATGATACAATGTATGAATAGTATCTAGCGATGATACAATGTATGAACAGTATTTAGTGATGATACAATGTATGAACAGTATCCAGTGATGATACAATGTATGAACAGTATCTAGTGATGATACAATGCATAAACAGTATCCAGTGATATACAATGTATGAACAGTATCTAGTGATGATACAATGTATGAGCAGTATCTAGTGATGATACAATGTATGAACAGTATCTAGTGATGATACAATGTGTAACAGTATCTAGTGATGATACAATGCATGACAATATCTAGTGATGATACAATGTATGAACAGTATCCAGTGATGATACAATGTATGAACAGTATCTAGTGATGATACAATGCATAAACAGTATCCAGTGATGATACAATGTATGAACAGTATCTAGTGATGATAAATGTATGAGCAGTATCTAGTGATGATACAATTATGAACATATCTATTGATGATACAATGTATGAACAGTATCTAGTGGTGATACAATGTATGAACATGTATCTAGTGATGATACAAGCATGAGACAATATCTTGATGATACAATGTATGAACAGTATCCAGTGAGATACAATGTATGAACAGTATCTAGTGATGATACAATGTATGAACAGTATCTAGTGATGATAAAATGCATGAACAGTATCTAGTGATGATACAATGTATGAACAGTATCTAGTGATGATACAATGCATAAACAGTATCCAGTGATGATACAATGTATGAACAGTATCTAGTGATGATACAATGTATGAGCAGTATCTAGTGATGATACATGTATAACAGTATCTATTGATGATCACAATGTATGAACAGTATCTAGTGGTGATACAATGTATGAACGTATCCAGTATGATAACAATGTATGAACGTATCTAGTGATATACAATGTATGAACAGTATCTAGTGATGATACAATGCATGACAATATCTAGTGATGATACAATGTATGAACAGTATCCAGTGATGATACAATGTATGAACAGTATCTAGTGATGATACAATGCATGAACAGTATCTAGTGATGATACAATGTATGAACAGTATCTAGTGATGATACAATGTATGAACAGTATCTAGTGATGATACAATGTATGAACAGTATCTAGTGATGATACAATGTATGAACAGTATCCAGTGATGATACAATGTATGAACAGTATCTATTAGTGATACAATTATGAACAATATCTTGATGACAATGTATAGACAGTATCTAGTGATGATACAATGCATTGAACATATCTAGTGATGATCAATGTATGAACAGTATCTAGTGATGATACAATGCTGAACAGTATCTAGCTAGTGATGATACAATGTATGAACAGTATCTAGTGATGATACAATGTATGAACGTTATCCCAGTGATGATACAATGTATGAACATTCTAGTGAATACAATGTATTCATGTATATGTGATGATACAATTAGAACAGTATCCAGTGGTGATACAATGTATGAACAGTATCCAGTGATAATACAATGTATGAACAGTATCTAGTGGTGATACATGTATGAACAGTATCCGCGATGATACAATGTATGAACAGTATCCAGTGATGATACAATGTATGAACAGTATCTAGTGATGATACAATGTATGAACAGTATCTAGTGATGATACAATGTATTGCATGTATATAGTGATGATACAATGTATGAACAGTATCCAGTGGTGATACAATGTATGAACAGTATCTAGTGATGATACAATGTATTGCATGTATATAGTGATGATACAATGTATGAACAGTATCCAGTGGTGATACAATGTATGAACAGTATCCAGCGATGATACAATGTATGAACAGTATCCAGTGATGATACAATGTATGAACAGTATCTAGTGATGATACAATTTGAAACAGTATCTAGTGTGTGATACAATGTAATGGAACAGTATCCAGCGCATGATACAATGTATAACATATTCCATGATGATACAATGTATGAACAGTATCCAGTGATGATACAATGTATGAACAGTATCTAGTGATGATACAATGTATGAACAGTATCTAGTGGTGATACAATGTATGAACAGTATCCAGCGATGATACAATGTATGAACAGTATCTAGCGATGATACAATGTATGAAGAGTATCTAGCGATGATACAATGTATGAAGAGTATCTAGTGATGATACAATGTATGAACAGTATCTAGTGATGATACAATGTATTGCATGTATCTAGTGATGATTAGTGATAAATCCCATTTTAAAATGAACCTGCCTTTGAATCAGAAAGGGTTTGAAAATCCGGGTATCCAATGTGTTTTTCATTGAAATATAGAAAATGCAAAAATTCCTTTTCAAAAATTTTTAATTTCTTTCCAAAAATTCGATAATGCCTATAGAAAGTTCGAAAACTCAATCACGCTCACGCGACGTTCCTGCGATCCTGCCGGAACCACCTCTCCTGATCTTATATGGACCGACATGCGATCGCAAAATGAATGGGATTTTGCGATCGTCATGTCGGTCGTATATAAAATTGGTCGAGATGGTGCGTTGGCCAGGTATCGCGTCAGGAACGTCGCGTGAGCGGACGGTCGGGTAAGTAATATCGTGCTGGTGTATGGCCACCTTAAGAGTTGGCAATCCTAACAAAGGTTGTGTGTTTGTGATTTAATAAAGCCTTTTAATAAAGACAAATTTGCTTGTGCTATAGCATAGGGTCGCTGGTAGAGGACCTAGAGAGGAAGCACCTTGTAAGTCACTGGCTAATAGTCACAAAGCATGTGCCTAGGCCCATGAATCAATGTTGCTCAATCCTAACTCAGACCCTACAGTACTGTATTTAGTTACCCAGCATGCTCTCTCAGCATTCAGCCCTGAGTGCACTCTAACCCTAAATTCATTTACCCAGCATGCACTCATAGTAGTTGCTACAAACACGTATTTATTACCCTGTACATTGCCGTTATCCACTAGTGATACACCAACAGGGCCACCCTGTAACAGTATAAGCCCCAAGATCTCGCAAGGCCCCAGTAAACACTGAATATGTAAGAGAAAGGCTGACAGAGGAAAGAGACAGCTGTTACTTCCATGATCCCTTTTATCCCAGCCAAGGTTAATTCACAGTATTAACCATGTAGGAAAAGGTTAACGGCCTGGAATTAACCAGCGGTAAAGAGTAAAGAGCTACCAGCTGATGTCTGACTTGTTCCTTATGTTTATAAAGAGATTAGCATATTGGTCTTTAATGTGGTTAAAATTACCCTTTATTATCTAATCTTATTATAGGGGATTATGTGTCCCGTTTCCCAAATAAAACACTAGGATTGCGGAATGGAGAACTGTCCAATTACCGAGGCCAAACATCTGGCTAGTGATCTCTATGGTTTGGTAAAGGAATTTAATTCTGCCCACGACTCGATCATTAACCCATTGCTGTCCATGGGGGAATATTTACACAAGCTTAAAGTAATTCACTGAATTGATAGGTAACTGACAAAATAACAGATGGATAGATGATAGATAGTAAGGGCACGGCCACACTGCAACGCAATCGCAATCGCACAAGGAATCATGTGTGATTTTGTTGCGTTTGCCCATGCGTTTTTTCATTAACTATTGAAAAACGCATGCGATTGCGATTTAAAATGCGGAACGCAAATCACAATCGCAACGCACCCGAAAACGCGCGTTTTCGGTGCGTTGCCGCGTTTTCAATTATATTAAAAAAAAGCAAACGCAAAAAAAGAGCAGCAGTGTGCCCTAGCCCTTAGATTAGAAATAAAATACATACACACATACATACGGATAGATAAATTGATTGATAGATAGATAAATTGATAGATAGATAATAGACAGATGATAGATAGATAATAGACAGATGATAGATAGATAATAGACAGATGATAGATAGATAATAGACAGATGATAGATAGGTTGATTGATAGATAGATAAATTGATAGATAGATAGATTGATAATAGATAGATAGATAAATTGATGGATAGATAGATAATAGACAGATAGATAATAAATAGTTAATAGACAGATAGATAGATAGATAATAGATAGATAGATAATAGATAGATAAATTGATAGATGATAGATAGATAATAAACAGTTAGAGAGCTAGATAATAGACAGATAGATAAATAGATACAGTAGATAATAAAATGTTACTTTCCCCCTATACTTTTTTAATGTAATTTTAATCACCCTTAGCAGTGAAGGGGTTAATCTCTCTCCTATTCTCTATTCCTATTCCCCCTATATGGTGTCTCTCTGGCTCTATTCTTAGAAGGAGATAGAACATTTCAATGCAGAGGAAGCTGAGGTGTGAGAAATCCCCTCTGTCACCTGTCTGGTGTCTCCTATTTAGTCAGGAGCCTCAGCTGCCTTAACCAGTGCTGATGATTAAGTGTCCTGATTTTCTACAAGGAAACACTGTGGTCTGTGGATCACTGGAAATGTGGAGTGCAGCCCTCACTTTGGGTAGAATTTTGTGTTTAATCTGACAGACATTGTATAACCATAGAGAGGGCCCTACTGTAGTTTTGCTGGGGGCCCCAGTGACTCCTAGTTATACCACTGTTAGTTATAGTTGCAGAAAAACTTTAATGGATTGGTTGTGGCTCACAAAAATGGAAAACTACAAAACTGCGATAACTAATGTCTAAACACGCAAACCACACATCACCGCAAATCATACATCATCTTGCATGTTGTTTCCATCAGTATAACTATTTAAAGTAGTATGGGTATGTTGGCGAGCGGTATGTGTTTTTCTGATAAGTTTCCATATTAAAGGGTAATGTTGGAGGGTATGTGTTTCTATAGCTGTAACTGTTAAAGGGGTAATGTTGGAGGGTATGTGTATCTATGAAAGTGTAACTGATTAATGTAGGTGTATGTTTGGAGGGTATGTTGGATATTTCTATAAGTGTCCTATTAAGGGGGAATGTTGGAGGTATGTGTTTCTCTCTATAAGTGTCCCTATTAAAGGGGAACTGTTGAGGGTAATGTGTTTCTATAAGTGTCCCTATAAAGGGGAAATGTTGGAAGGTTATGTGTTACTATAAGTGTCCTCTATTAAAGGGGAATGTTGGAGGGTATGTGTTTCTATAAGTGTCCCTATTAAAGGTAATGTTGGAGGGTATGTGTTTTCTATAATGTCCCTATTAAAGGAATGTTGGAGGGTATGTGTTCTATAAGTGCCTATTAAAGGGGAATGTTGGAGGGTATGTGGTTTCTATAAGTGTCCCTATTAAAGGGAATGTTGGAGGGTGTGGTGCTATAGTGTCCCTATTAAAGGGATGTTGGAGGGTATGTGTTCTATAAGTCCCTATTAAAGGGGAATGTTGGAGGTATGTGTTTCTATAAGTGCCCTATCTATAAAGGGGGAATGTTGAGGGTAGTGTTTCTAAAGTGTCCCTATTAAAGGGGAATGTTGGAGGGTATGTGTTTCTATGTGTCCCTATTAAAGGGAAGTGTGTTGGAGGTGTGTGTTTCTATAAGTGTAACTATTAAGGGGAATGTGGAGGGTATGTGTATCTATAAGTGTCCCTATTAAGGGGATGTGGAGGGCATGTTTTCTATAGTGTCCTATAAAGGGGATGTTGGGGTATGTGTTTCTATAAGGTAACTATTAAAAGGGAATGTTGAGGGGTCTGTTGTTCTATAAGTGCTAACTTTAAAGGGGATGTTAAGGGTATGTGTTTTCTATAAGTTAACTATTAAGGGGGAATGTTGGAGGTATTGTTCTATAAGTGTAACTATTAAGGGAAATGTTGGAGGGTATGTTTTTCTATAAGTGTAACTATTAAAGGGGAATAATTTGGAGGGTATGTTTTCTATAAGTGTAACTATTAAGGGGGAATGTTGGAGGGTATGTGTTTCTATAAGTATTCCAACTATTAACGGGGACAGTTGGGGTATGGGTGTTTTCTATAATGTCCGCTATTAAGGGGGAATGTTGGTGGGTATGTGTTTCTATAAGTGTCCCTATTAAAGGGGGAATGTTGGTGGGTATGTGTTTCTATAAGTGTCCCTATTAAAGGGGGAATGTTGGTGGGTATGTGTTTCTATAAGTGTCCCTATTAAAGGGGTAATGTTGGTGGGTATGTATAGTTTCTTTAAGTGTCCCTATTAAAGGGATAATAGAGGGTATGATAATGTAGCCAATTTTAATTTCCCCTTTCAATACCACCTAGAGCATTTTCCTACTAGTCAGTGTTTATAACCTTATTACAATACACTGTAGTTAGAGGCCCCAACCACCCAATGCGCCATACACACAGATATGGGTAACAATGTCAGGAATTGATCACCATTTTTTTCTGCCAGAGTATGCCAATCCCAAGCGGGGGGGGGGGGGGTTGTTTAGCCTAGAAAATTCTTCCCGGAGACACGATGCAATTATCATTTAAATTAAAGGAGCTAAATATTATTGCAATTAAAATAACGACGGGATAATTATATCTTCTCACCAGGGAACTAGGGAATTGGTTAGTTTCCAAGAAATAGGAAATTGGCTACAAAATGATAGTAGGAAATTTGCAGGGCTAATGTATCAAAAGCCTTTAACGGCTTTTTTCATCCTTAGTTCTAGGCCACACTAGTGCATTTAAGTCCATGATTTTCACTAAAATGGAAATCGTGGGAACGAGAAAATTCCTGCGATTTCCGATGTGCATGCAATTGCGTGTCCGTTCGCGTTTTGGTTCACCATTTTTGGTGCATTAACGCATGTGTTTCCCTAACAGAAAACGCCAAAATCACATCGCTCAAAACGCACGTGCAAAGCAGAATGCACAAGGATCGCGCACAAACGCAAAACTTTTGCTCCACTCTTTGAAGGGCAGCAAATAGCTGGTGTTAAAGTTGGCCAACAGTTACATTCGCTATGTATTAACAGCCGGTATACAATGAGATACTTAGTACCAAGCAGTACTGGCTCTTTGATACGTAGCCCGTGTGACATTGGCAATAATAAGTGAGAGGAATCATGGGAAACTGATCAGATTCGGACTATAGTGTATATAAAGTAGATTGGTGCTTTCACCTCCCAACATTCCCCGTCCTGCCCCATTCATTTCGTGATCGAATGTCGACTGTGTATTGATTGGTCCTGGTGATAGTCCGAACATCGGGAAGTTTATCGTTATCAGGCAGTTTATCGATATTGTGCAGTTTATCGTGAATCAGGCAGCTATGATATGTGCAAGTTTTATCGTTATCAGGCAGTTTTACGATATTGTGCAGTTTATCGTATCAGCCAGTTTATCGATATTGTGCAGTTTATCGTTATCAGGCAGTTTATCGATATTGTGCAGTTATTTGTTATCAGGCAGTTTATGTGATATGTGCAGTTTATCGATATGTGCAGTTTTATCGTTATCAGGCAGTTATCGATTGTGCAGTTATCGTTATTCAGGCAGTTTATCGATATTGGGCAGTTTACGTTATCAGGCAGTTTATCGATATTGGCAGTTTATCGTTATCAGGCAGTTATCGATATTGGGCGTTTCGTTATCAGGCAGTTTATCGATATTGTGCATTATCGTTATCAGGCAGTTTATCGATATTGTGCAGTTTATCGTTATCAGGAGTTTATCGATATTGTGCAGTTATCGTATCAGGCAGTTTATCGTTTGGCAGTTTATCGTTATCAGGCAGTTTATCGATATTGTGCAGTTTATCGTTATCAGGCAGTTTATCGATATTGTGCAGTTAATCGTTATCAGCCAGTTTATCGATATTGTGCAGTTATCGTTATCAGGCAGTTTATCGATATTGGGCAGTTTATCGTTATCAGGCAGTTTATCGATATTGTGCAGTTTATCGTTATCAGGCAGTTTATCGATATTGTGCAGTTTATCTTATCAGCAGTTTATCGATATGTGCAGTTATCGTTATCAGCAGTTTAATCGATATGTGCAGTTTCTTATCAGCAGTTTATCGATATTGTGCAGTTTATTTATCAGCTTATCGTATTGTGCAGTTTATCGTTATCAGGCAGTTATCGATATTGTGCAGTTACATTATATGCAGTTTATCGTATCGGCAGTTTATCGATATTGTGCAGTTTATCGTTATCAGGCAGTTTATCGATATTGTGCAGTTTATCGATATTGTGCAGTTTATCGTTATCAGGCAGTTTATCGATATTGTGCAGTTTATCGTTATCAGGCAGTTTATTGATATTGTGCAGTTTATCGTATTGTGCAGTTTATGTTATCAGGCAGTAGTTTTCGATATTGTGCAGTTTATCGTTATCAGGCAGTTTATCGATATTGTGCAGTTTATCGTTATCAGGCAGTTTATCGATATTGTGCAGTTTATCGTTATCAGGCAGTTTATCGATATGTGCAGTTTATCGTTATCAGGCAGTTTATCGATATTGTGCAGTTTATCGTTATCAGGCAGTTTATCGATATTGTGCAGTTTATCAATATAATGCAGTTTATCGTTATCAGGCAGTTTATCGATATTGTGCAGTTTATCAATATAATGCAGTTTATCGTTATCAGGCAGTTTATCGATATTGTGCAGTTTATCGTTATCAGGCAGTTTATCGATATTGTGCAGTTTATCGTTATCAGGCAGTTTATTGATATTGTGCAGTTTATCGATATTGTGCAGTTTATCGTTATCAGGCAGTTTATCGATATTGTGCAGTTATCGTTATCAGGCAGTCAGTTATCGATATTGTGCAGTTTATCTATCAGGCAGTTTATCGATATTGTGCAGTTTATCGTTATCAGGCAGTTTATCGATATTGTGCAGTTTATCGTTATCAGGCAGTTTATCGATATTGTGCAGTTTATGATATTGTGCAGTTTATCGTTATCAGGCAGTTTATCGATATGTGCAGTTTATCATATCAGGCAGTTTTCGATATTGGCAGTTTATCGTTATCAGGCAAATTTATCGATATTGTGCAGTTTGTCAATATATGCAGTTATGTTATCAGGCAGTTATCGATATTGTGCGTTTATCGTATCAGGCCAGTTTATCGATATTGTGCAGTTTATCGTTATCAGGCATGTTATCGATTATGTGCAGTTTATCGTTATAGGCAGTTGTTGCGTATCTTTGTGCAGTTATCGGTAACGAGGCAGGTTTATCGATATTGTGCAGTTTATCGTTATCAGGCAGTTAATCGATTGGTGCAGTTTATCGTTATCAGGCAGTTAATCGATTGGTGCAGTTTGCCTAGTGGAAACTTCTGCACACAATATTACAGTCTACACAATACATATAAAGCAAAAAAGGGTCCTCACAAATTTCAGCTCTACTTAGAGCCCCATGTGATCTTAGTCCATCTCTACCTGGTTGTTATGTCTGCTTATATGGCAATGAATTCCTCCTGGTGTTTGTTATGGGGCTCTACC
Organism: Hymenochirus boettgeri; assembly: GCA_019447015.1. Taxonomy (NCBI): domain Eukaryota; kingdom Metazoa; phylum Chordata; class Amphibia; order Anura; family Pipidae; genus Hymenochirus; species Hymenochirus boettgeri. The sequence goes on along the minus strand of CM033472.1, from coordinate 18,678,390 downwards.
CTTTGCAGTGAGACCCCCAGGAAGTTGGAAGGACCTGAACCATCTGCTTTCTGACCTTTCGTAAACCTTATAATGAAGTTATAGCATAGAGACAACCCCTGTACCGTTTCCACATTAAAGGATGCGGGACCCCCAGCTAAGCCCCTTTTACAAGAGCCGTCAGGTATAAATAATAACCCTCCCGTCTGTATTTCTGCAATAAAACACACAGAGACATTTTCTATGGGTTAAAGGGCAATGAAAGTAGAAGCTGCCATACTGCTTACATATTGGTCATACTGAAAATGGTAGAAAAGAAGCGACATAACCATATAAAACCACAACTCTGTAGGTGAGGTGAGAGAATGCTGGGAGTTGTAGTTCGACAGCAGATAAAGGACTACATAATCCATAGTTGTATGTAAGAATAACTCTATGGCCTTTATTAGATCATGTCTTTTGATTCTTTTGGCCCAAGGTCATATGGAAAAAATAACACAAAAGTGCGAAAATCCTCCCTAATTCCCCTAAAGGATACACACAGCAGTGAAATGTGTAATAATCCTTGTGGACAATGAACAGATTATTCACACACACATGGCCTATTGTATAGTGAAGAGGACTAACCATGGGGAAAGATTGGTCAGTGTATTTGTGCCGAGGTCAGGAGCATTTCACATGAGGCAGCAGGACAGAGACGACAATCACAGCAATTTCCTGTTGGTGAGCGAAAGGTTCCCCCATCACCTCTCCTACACCTGGGAATACCGGACCCTTCCTAGCTAATCCAACAGTTGGGGGTTCATTTACAGATTCAGTTTCACTTTTGTTCAGTTTCACTGCCAATCAAAATTGTTCATGTAACAGAAATCAAACTAGATACATTAATCCTGCTGTGATAATGTCAAGTGATCCTTCTAATAGAAGATTTCTCTGACTTTAACTAGCTGTATCTCTGTAACCAGGTGGAATATAAAGTGATACACTGTTTCATAAAGCTATGGATATGCAATATATAAATAACATTTGTTTGTAAGTTTTTACTTCTACTTTAATTCCTTTTTTTTTTTTTACAAATATATGAAACTTATATGAATGGAACATTTCATAGCTGGTTCGGGTGCAGGTTCCATTCAGCACAGAAGTTCCATTCTCTCTGGAGGAGGAATTTCTTCCCCCTCATTTTGTAGCTGTTGCCTGGTGTGTTTGTTGGATCTGGTCCCACCCTGCCATGGTCCTTCCTGTCTGGTTCTCATGGCAACAGAAATCTGGCCAAAATTGCACTGTAGAGATCCCTATGGCAGGGACCAAGTGCACCAGATATTGGCAGCATCAAGTGAAATGCAAAGGTTCCTACGGAGAGACGCTGATATGTTTATATGGCAGCTCCACCCAAATCATAACTGAAAATGTATATAGGGATAAAAATGTCTGATATAATGCACTGATGTGTTCATTACCCAGCATTCAGTCTGAATCGATCACATGGTATAACTAAATCAGTGAAATAAACACCAAGTTATATAGGACTTTTGTACAGTTAACTGAAGCGCTGCCATACAGAATGGTCTCTTGGGTGAGGTGATAATTAGTGTGTCCTAGTTGAAATCACAGAAGCACATTTATTGTTCTAGTTCTGCAATCCCAACAGGCCAATGTGGATTTTTTTTCATATGATAAATATGGTTATGAGGCTACATGGAGACCCTGCGGTCAATCTGTAGATTTACTGCTGGTTAGTTCTGGAGTTCATTATTTTGCAGAAGGTAAACATATTGTAAATGACACATTTATTAACCAAACTGTGCTGGTCTGCAGACAGTGATAATGCTCCACTTATGGAGTGTTAAAGGGCAACATACACCTTTAAAATATTACCCCCCCCCACTATGCAAGGTAAGGGCAAGTAATTCCAACCTCCTGTTTCCATTTTAATGTAATTAAACTTTATACATTTAGTAAGGGTTACATCTAACTATGTGCTTTGTGTTCCGTATTGTGTCTTTAGTGCGTTTTGCGATTCGTAATGTAATTTAAAATATAACGGAAATCACCAGAATCCATTCCCACTATACATTTGCATGTCCATTTTTAATCCGCATGTGTGACGTGTGTCCAAAATGCACAGGAAACGCTAACAAGCACATAGAAAATCGCATATCTGTAAACCCCCCTCCAATGTTTTACATTCTGGTAAATTCTAGTCCGTGGTTCCCCTTTCAGAAACATTTTCTTGAGTTACCAGCCTAGTGTTACACACTAGTGTTACACACTAACACTGCAAAAAATCCCTATATGGTTTATGCTTCTGCTAAGGCACTACCATTCCCACAAACCTCATTAGGTCAATGAATGAAGATAAATAGATTGGGAGACCGTGTTGGTAAAGATTGGGACAAGTTACTCTTAATGGTCCCCCACTGCACAATAATTCTGGACATAATATAAGCCAACCAGCTCCTGCCTGTATTTAACAATATTATTATATTTATATATTGTATAGCTTTGTTGGAAACTCTATCTATTGAATCTATGGCACCAATGAACATATTAGGTCACATCTATGTAATGAATTAACAAGCACAACCTTATAGACTGATTACATGTTCTGATCACATGGTGTGCGGTTATTGGAGGATCCAGAAAGGTCTCCACAGAATTGCCATGTCTAAGCCAAATCTTTTTTCCCCCTGGTGGGTCAGGGCTCCATAGAGGATCATAAGGAGTAATGATCCTTATTTCTCATTTCTAAGGTTTCATTGTTTACCTTTCTAAAAATATTAAACCCAAACCAGCGATTATGTAAGAAAACATGGGGGTCAATGAGCTTTCAGCTTCAATGGAGAATCTGGAGAACGTTCCTCACCCTGTTGACTGGTCTTTATTTAGAAACATGGAAAGTGCAGACAGACACAATTCATCAGACCTGTCACCCTAGCCTATTCCTACACATTCCCAGGTTTACCGTATTCTATTTGGCGACTCCCTGAATAGGAACAAAGTCAGACAACCACCAGGGAGAAAACCATTTTAAGGACAAGTTTATTTTGAACATTGAAAAAAGTTCAACAACATGATTGTTGGTGGACAGAAAGGACTATCGCTCTATAATGATCAGTAATCTGTAGGTTTGGGTGGACAGGAAGGACTATCGCTCTATAATGATCAGTAATCTGTAGGTTTGGGTGGACAGGAAGGACTATCAATAATATAACCATCCAGTAATCTGTAGGTTTGGTGGACAGAAGGACATCGCTATATAATGATCAGTAACTCTGTAGGTTTGGGTTGACAGGAAGGAACTATCAATATTATAACATCAAATCTGTAGGTTTGGGTGGGACAGGAAGGACTATAGCTCTCTAATGATCAGTATCTGTAGGTTTGGGTGGACAAGAAGGAATATCAAATATATACGGTCAGTATCTGTAGGTTTGGGTGGACAGGAAGGACTGTCGTCTTCTAATGATCAGTAATCTGTAGGTTTGGGTGGACAAGAAGGACTATCAATATAACGGTCAGTAATCTGTAGGTTTGGTGGACAGAAGGACTATCAATTATAATGGTCAGTGATCTGTAGGTTGGGTGGACGGAAGGACTATTGCTCATAAAATGATCAGTGAATCTGAGGTTGGGTGGACAGGAAGGACTATCGCTCTATTATGATCAGTAATCTGTAGGTTTGGTGGACAGGAAGGACTATCAATATATAACGGTCAGTGATCTGTAGGTTTGGGTGGACAGGAAGGACTATCGCTCTATTATAACAATCAGTAATCTGTAGGTTTGGGTGGACAGGAAGGACTATCGCTCTATAATGATCAGTAATCTGGAGTTGGGTGGACAGGAAGGACTAAATATATAACGGTCAGTGATCTTTAGGTTGGGTGGACAGGAAGGACTATCAGTTATAACCAGTGCAGTAATCTGTAGGTGGGTGGACAGGAAGGACTATCGCTTATAAGATCAGTAATCTGTAGTTTGGGTGGACAGGAAGGACTATCAATATATAACGGTCAGTGATCGTAGGTTTGGGTGGAAGGAAGAAGGACTATCAATATAAACGGTCAGTGTCTGTAGGTTTGGGTGGACAGGAAGGACTATGTCTATAAATCAGTAATCTGTAGGTTTGGGTGGACAGGAAAGGACTATTCAATATATACCGGTCATGATCTGTAGGTTGGGTGGACAGGATATAATGATCAGTAATCTGTAGGTTTGGGTGGACAGGAAGGACTATCGCTCTATAATGATCAGTAATCTGTAGGTTTGGGTGGACAGGAAGGACTATCAATATATAACCATCAGTAATCTGTAGGTTTGGGTGGACAGGAAGGACTATCGCTCT
>CM033472.1:18649863-18673871 GCA_019447015.1 Hymenochirus boettgeri | reverse complement strand
TGCAGGAAGACTATCGCTCATAATGAATCATAATCTTTAGTTTGGGTGGACAGAAGGACTATCATATATAACGTCAGTGATCTGTAGTGTTTGGGTGGACAGGAAGGACTCTCAATAATAACGGTCAGTGATCTGTAGGTTTGGTGGACAGGGGACGATGCTCTATAATGATCAGTAATCTGTAGGTTTGGGTGGACAGGGAGGACTATCAAATATAACGGTCAGTGATCTGTAGGTTTGGGTGGACAGGAAGGACTATCTCTCTATAACAATCAGTAATCTGTAGGTTTGGGTGGACAGGAAGGACTATCACTCTATAACAATCAGTAATCTGTAGGTTTGGGTGGACAGGAAGGACTATCGCTCTATAACAATCAGTAATCTGTAGGTTTGGGTGGACAGGGAGGACTATCAATATATAACGGTCAGTGATCTGTAGGTTTGGGTGGACAGGAAGGACTATCCATAATAATCGGTCATGATCTGTAGGTTGGGTGGACAGAAGGACTATTGCTATATAATGATCAGTATCTGTAGGTTTGGTGGTGGAACAGGAGGACTATCATATATAACGGTCAGTGATCTGTAGGTTTGGGTGGACAGGAAGGACTATCTATAACAATCAGTAATCTGTAGGTTTGGGTGGACAGGAAGGACTATCGCTCTATAACAATCAGTAATCTGTAGGTTTGGGTGGACAGGAAGGACTATCGCTCTATAATATCAGTAATCTGTAGGTTTGGGTGGACAGGAAGGACTATCAATATATAACGGTCAGTGATCTGTAGGTTTGGGTGGACAGGGAAAGGACTATCTCACTCATAACACAGTATCTGTAGGTTTCCATCAGTAATCTGTAGGTTTGGGTGGACAGGAAGGACTATCGCTCTCTAATGATCAGTAATCTGTAGGTTTGGGTGGACAAGAAGGACTATCAATATATAACGGTCAGTAATCTGTAGGTTTGGGTGGACAAGAAGGACTATCAATATATAATGGTCAGTGATCTGTAGGTTTGGGTGGACAGGAAGGACTATTGCTCTATAATGATCAGTAATCTGTAGGTTTGGGTGGACAGGAAGGACTATCGCTCTATAATGATCAGTAATCTGTAGGTTTGGGTGGACAGGAAGGACTATCAATATATAAAATCGTTATAGAGTTATAAGAGGGCTAGTCCTTTCCTGGCCACCCAAACCCTTACAGATTACAGATTGTTAAAGCGAAAGTCCTTCTTGTCCACCGAAACCTACAAGATTAGGATTGTTATAGAGCGATAGTCCTTCCTGTCCCCACCCCAAAACCTACAATCACTGATTTGTTTATAGAGCGATAGTCCATTCTGTCCCCCAAACCTACAATCAATGACCGTTATATATTGATAGGCCCTCCTGTCCACCCAAACCTAAGGCAGATCACTGACCGTATATATTGATAGTCCTTCCTGTCACACCAGACCGACATTACTGTCGGTATAGAGTGCCTAGTCCTTCCTGTCCAACCAAACCTACAATCACTGACTGTTATAGAGTGCTAGTCCTTCCGTCCACCCAAACCTACAGATCATGACCGTGTAATAATTGAATAGTCCTTTCCTGTCCACCAAACCTACAGATTACTGATATTATAGAAGCATAGTGGCCTTCCTGTCCACCCAAACCTACATGATCACTGACCTTTATAGTGATAGTCCTTCCTTTCCACCCAAACCTACGATCACTGACCGTTATATATTGATAAGTCTTCCTGTCCCCAAACCCAGAACTGATCTTAGATGTCTCGCACCACCTAGTGCAACTGTTATAGAGTGCTAGTCCTTCTCCTTCCACCCAACCCTACGAAGCATCATGACCGTTATATATTGATTAGTTCCTTCCTGTCCACCCAACCTCCAGATTACTATCATAGATACGATAGTCCTTCCTGTCCACCCAAACCTACAGATTACTGATTGTTATAATAGAGCGATAGTCCTTTCCCTGTCCACCCAAACCTACAGAATCACTGACCGTTATACTATTGATAGTCTTCCTGTCCACCCAAACCTACAGATTAACTGATCTTTTAAGAGGATATGTCCTTCCTGTCCACCAAACAACTCGTTCCTGATCTTTTATCTGAGCATAGTCCTCCGTTCCACCCAAACCACAGATCACTGACCATTATTAATTGAAGTCCCTTCTGTCCACGCCAACCCTACAGATCACTACCGTTTATATATGGCTAGTCCTTCCTTGTCCACCCAAACCTACAGATTACGATGGTATATCATAGAGACGACGTCCCTTCCTGTCCACCCAACCTACAATACTGATGTTATAGAGATAGTCCTTCCTGCCACCCAACTACAGATCACTGACTTATATTGATAGTCCTCCCTGTCCACCCAACCCTACAGATTACTGATCATTATAGAGCGATAGTCCTTCCTGTCCACCCCAACCTACAGATTACTGATTGTTTATAGAGCATAGTTCCTTCCTGTCACCCAAACCTACGATTACTATGATTGTTATAGAGAGATAGTCCTTCCTTTCCACCAAACCTACAGATCACTGCGTTATATTGATTAAGTCCTTCCTGTCCACCCAAAACCTACAGATTACTGATCATTATAAGCATAGTCCTTCCTGTCCACCCAACCCTACAGATCCATGACCGTTATTATTGGATATCCTTCCTGTCCACCCAAACCACAGATCACTGCTGTTATATGATAGCCTTCTGTCCCCCAACCTACAGATATGATCATATTAAGCGATAGTCCTTCCTGTCCACCCAAACCTACGAGATTACTGATTGTTTAGCGCCGTAGCCATTCTGTCCACTCAACTAAACCTACAGATTCTGATTGTTATAGAGAGATAGTCCTTTCCGTCCACCCAAAACACTACAGATCACTGTGGACCGTTATACCTTTGATAGTCTTACCTGTCACCCAAACCTACGATTACTGATCATTATAGAGCATAGTCCTCCTGTCCACCCAAACTAGCAGATCACTGACGCGTTTATAATTGAGAGTCCTTCTTGTCCACCCAAACATACAGATCACTGACCGTTATATATGATAGTCGCTTCTGTCCACCCAAACTAAGATTATGATTCATTATAGAGCGATAGTCTTCCTGTCCACCACAACCTACAGATTACTGATGTATAGAGCGGGGATAGTCCTTCCTGTCCACCACAAACCTAAACGATCACTGACCGTTAATATTGATGTCCTTCCTGTCCACCCAAACTACAGATATCGATCATTATAGAGTCGATAGTCCTTCCTGTCCCACAAACCTACAATTTACTGTTGTTATAGAGCGATAGTGCCTTCCTGTCCACCCACAACCTACAGATTCACTGAGGGTCCGTTAATATATTTGTAGTCCTTCTGGTCCACCCAACCACATATTACTGATAATTATAGAGCGATAGAGTCCTTCCTGTCCACCAAACCTACAGTATTCTTGATCATTATAGAGCATAGTACCCTTCCTGTCCACCAACCTACAGATCACTGACCAGTATATATTTGTGAAGTCCTTCTGGTCCACCCCAAACCTACAGATTAACTGACCGTATATATTGATAGTCCTTCTTGTCAACCCAAACCTACAGATTCGATCATTAGAGAGGCGATAGTCCTTCCGTCCACCCAAACCTACAGATTACTGACCGTATATCTATTGAGTAGTCACTTCTTTGTCCACGCCAAACCTACAATTCCTGATCACAATTTTTTTTTAGGAGCGAAGTCTTCCGTCCACCCAAACCTACAGATTACTGATTGGTTATATATTGCATGTCCTTCCTGCCACCAAACCTACAGATTACGATCATTATATCGCGATAGTCCTCCTGTCCACCCAAACCTACAGATTACTGATGTTATTTATATGATAGTCCTTCCGTCCACCCAAACCTACAGATAATGATCATTATAGAGCGATAGTCCTTACTGTCCACCCAAACCTACAGATTAATGATCATTATAGAGCGTAGTCCTTTCCTGTCTGCCACCAACAATCATGTTGTTGAACTTTTTTCAAGTTCAAAATAACCTTGTCCTTAAAATGGTTTTCTTCTCCTGGTGGTTGTTTGACTTGTTCCTATTCAGGGAGTTCGCAAATAGAATACCGTACACCTGGGAATGTGAGGAAAGATGCCTAGGGGTGAAGGATTGATGAATTGTTCTGTCTGCACTTCCATGGTTCTAATAAAGACCAGTCAACCAGGGTGAAGAACGTTCTCAGATTCTCATGCAGCTGGACAAGCTCATTGACCCATGTGTTCTTACATAATCGCTGGTTGTGGTTAATATTTTTAGAAAGGTAAACAATGAAACATTAGAATGAGAAATAAGGATCATTACTCCTTATGATCTCGTATGGAGCCATGGACCACCAGGGGGAAAAAAGATTTGCGCTTAGACATGGCAATTCTGTGGAACCTTCTGGATCCTCAATAACACCGCACACCAATGTATCAGATAACATGTAATCAGTGTATAAGGTTGTGCTTGTTAATTCTACCATAGATGTGACCTAAGATGTTTTTGGTGTCCATAATTCAATAGATAAGTGTTCCAACAAGAACTATACATATATAAATATATAATATATGTTAAATACAGGCAGGGGCTGGTTGGCTTATATGTCTAGTAAATTTTGCGCACGTGGGGCCCATTAAGAGTAACTTGTCCCAACTTTCGCAACACGTGTCTCCCATAATTTATCTTCATTCATTGAACCTAATGGGTTTGTGGGAATGGTAGTGGCCTTAGCAGAAGCAAAACCATATAGGGATTTTTTGCAGTGTTAGTGTGTAACACTAGTGTGTACACAGGGCTGGTAACTCAAGAAAAATGTTTTTGGAAAGGGGGAAAAACCAGTGAACCTAAGAATTTTCCAGAAGAAACATTGAGGGGGGGTCTTAACAGATATGCGATTTTTCTAGTGCTTTGTTAGCGTTTTCCTGTGCATTTTGGACACCGTCACACATGCGGATTAAAAATGGACATGCAAAGTGATAGTGGGAATGGATATCTGGTGATTTCGTTATTTTAATTACATTACGAATCGCAAACACGCACTAAAGACACAATAAAGGAACACAAAGCACATAGTTAGATGTCACCCTTACGTAAATGTATAAAGTTTATATCAAATATAACGGTCAGTATCTGTAGGTTTGGGTGGACAGGAAGGACTGTCGTCTTCTAATGATCAGTAATCTGTAGGTTTGGGTGGACAAGAAGGACTATCAATATAACGGTCAGTAATCTGTAGGTTTGGTGGACAGAAGGACTATCAATTATAATGGTCAGTGATCTGTAGGTTGGGTGGACGGAAGGACTATTGCTCATAAAATGATCAGGAATCTGAGGTTTGGTGGACAGGAAGGACTATCGCTCTATAAGATCAGTAATCTGTAGGTTTGGTGGACAGGAGGACTATCAATAATAACGGTCAGTGATCTGTAGGTTGGGTGGACAGGAAGGACTATCGCTCTATTATAACAATCAGTAATCTGTAGGTTTGGGTGGACAGGAAGGACTATCGCTCTCATATGATCAGTAATCTGGAGGTTGGGTGGACAGGAAGGACTAAATATATAACGGTCAGTGATCTTTAGGTTGGGTGGACAGGAAGGACTATCGCTCTATAACCAGTGCAGTAATCTGTAGGTGGGTGGACAGGAGGACTATCGCTTATAAGATCAGTAATCTGTAGGTTTGGGTGGACAGGAAGGACTATCAATATATAACGGTCAGTGATCGTAGGTTTGGGTGGAAAAGAAGGACTACTCAATATAAACGGTCAGTGTCTGTAGGTTTGGGTGGACAGGAAGGACTATGCTCTATAATATCAGTAATCTGTAGGTTTGGGTGGACAGGAAAAGGACTATTCAATTATTACCGGTCATGATCTGTAGGTTGGGTGGACAGGACCATCAGTAATCTGTAGGTTTGGGTGGACAGGAAGGACTATCGCTCTATAATGATCAGTAATCTGTAGGTTTGGGTGGACAGGAAGGACTATCAATATATAACGATCAGTAATCTGTAGGTTTGGGTGGACAGGAAGGACTATCGCTCTCTAATGATCAGTAATCTGTAGGTTTGGGTGGACACAGTAATCTGTAGGTTTGGGTGGACAGGAAGGACTATCAATATATAACGGTCAGTGATCTGTAGGTTTGGGTGGACAGGAAGGACTATCGCTCTATAACGATCAAACTTTATACATTTAGTAAGGGTGTACATCTAACTATGTGCTTTGTGTTCCGTTATTGTGTCTTTGTGCGTGTTTGCGATTCGTAATGTAATTTAAAAATAACGAAATCACCAATCCATTCCCACTATACACTTTGCATGTCCATTTTTAATCCGCATGTGTGACGGTGTTCCAAAATGCACAGGAAAACGCTACAAAGCACAAGAAAATCGCATATCTGTAACCCCCCCTCCAATGTTTGATCTTCTGGTAAAATTCTTAGGTCACTGGTTCCCCTTTCGAAAACATTTTCTTGAGTTACCACGCCTGTGTACACACTAGGTTACACACTAACACTGGCAAAAAATCCTATATGTGTTATATGCTTCTGCTAAGGCCACTACCATTCCCACAAACCTCATTAGTTCATGAATGAGATAAATATATGGGAGACACGTGTTGGTAAAGCTTGGGACAAGTTACTCTTTAATGGGTCCCCACGCGCAATAAATTTCATGCACATATAAGCCAACCAGCCACCTGCCTGATTTAACATATATTATTATATTATATAGTTGTATCGCTTGTTTGTGAACCTCTATCATTGATACTATGGACACCAGATAACATTTAGTCACATCTATGGTAATGAATTAACAAGCACAACCTTAAACTGATTACATGTTATCTGATACATTGGTGTGCGTTGTTATTGGAGGATCAGAAGGTCTCCACAGAATTGCCATGTCTAAGCCAAATCTTTTTTCCCTGGTGGTCAGGCTCCATACGGATCATAGGAGTAATGATCCTTATTTCTCATTCTAATTGTTTCATTTGTTTACCTTCTAAAAATATTAACCAACCAGCGATTATGTAAGAAACATGGTGGTCATGAGCTGTCACCAGCTGCAATGAGAATCTGAGAACGTTCTTTCACCTGTTGCTGGTCTTTATTTAGAACACATGGACAGTGCAGACAGAACAATTCCATCAATCCTGTTCACCCCTAGGCATCTTTCCTACACATTCCCAGGTGTATCGGTATTCTATTTGTGCGACTCCTGAATAGGAACAAAGTCATACAACCACCAGAGAGAAAGAGAAACCATTTTAAGGACAAGGTTATTTTGAACACTTGAAAAAAGTTCAACAACATGATTGTTGGTGGCACGAAAGGACTATCGCTCTATAATGATCATAATCTGTATGGTTTGGGTGGACAGAAGGGACTATCGCTCTATAATGATCATATATCTGTAGGTTTGGGTGGACGGAAGGACTATCAATATTAAATAACCATCAGTAATCTGTAGGTTTGGGTGGTACAGATAGGACTATCGCCGATATAATGATCGTAATCTGTAGGTTTGGGTTGGACCAGGAAGGACTATCATATTAACCAATCATAATCTGTAGGTTTGGGTTGGACAGGAAGACTATCGCTCCTAAAAAATTTTTGATCAGGATTGTAGGTTTGGCGTGGACAAGAAGTGACTACTCAATAATAACGGTCAGTAATCTGTAGGTTTGGGTGGACAGGAAGGACTATCGCTCTCTAATTGATCGTAATCTGTAGGTTTGGGTTGACAGAAGGACTATCAATACTAACGGTCAGGTTAATTGTAGGTTTGGTGTGGACCAAGAAGGACTTACAAAATATATACTGGTAGTGATCTGTAGGGTTGGTGGACAGGAAGGGACTATTGCTCTATAATGATCAAGAATCTGTACGGTTTGGTGGACAGGAAGGACTCTATCGCTCTATAAATGATCAGTAATATGTAGGTTGGGTGGACAGAGGAATACAATATATTAACGGACCTCAGTGATCTGTAGGTTGGGTGGACAGGAAGGCCTATCGCTCTATAACAATCAGTAAATTTAGCGTTTGGTGGGACAGGGAAGGACTATCGACTCTATAATGATCAATATCTGTAGGTTTGGGTGGACAGGAAGGAATCAATATATAACGGTCATGATCTTTTAGGTTTTGGTGGACAGGAAGGACTTATCCGCTCATATACATCAGTAATCTGTAGGTTTGTGCAGGAAGGACTATCGCTCATAATGAATCAGTTAATCTTAGGTTTGGGTGGACAGAAGGATATCATATATAAACGGTCAGTGATCTGAGGTGTTTGGGTGGACAAGAAGGACTTCAATATTATAACGCGTCAGTGATCTGTAGGTTTGGGTTGGACAGGGGACTATGATCTATAATGATCAGTAATAGTAGGTTTGGGGACAGTAAGACTATCAAGACGTATAACGGTCACCAGTGATCTGTAGGTTTTGGGTGGACAGGAAAGACTATCTCTCTATAACAATCAGAATCTGTAGGTTAGGTGAGTGGACATGAAGGACTACGGCTGCTAAACAATCAGTAATCTGTAGGTTTGGCGTGGACAGGAAGGACATCGCTCTAATGATCAGTACTCTGTAGTGTTGGGGGACAGGAGGCTATCATATAACAGTCAGTGATCTGTAGTGTTTGGGGGACAGGAAGGATATCCATATAATACCGGTCAGTGATCTGTAGGTTGGGTGGACAGGAAAGGACTATGCTTATAATGATCAGTAATCTGGTAGGTTTTGGGTGGACAGGAAGGACTTATAAATATAACGCAGTAATCTGTAGGTTTGGTGGAAAGGAAGGACATCTCTCTATAACAATCATAAGTAATCGTAGGTTTGGGTGGACAGGAAGGAACTATGCTCTATAAACAATCAGTAATCTGTAGGTTTGGGGTGGACAGGAAGGACTATCGCTCTATAATGATCAGTAATCTGTAGGTTGGGTGGACAGGGAGGACTATCAATATAAGTCAGTGATCTGTAGTTGGGTGGCAGGAAGGACTATCTCTATAACATCAGTATTGTAGGTTGGGTGGACAGGAAGGGACTCTCTCTATATCATACCAGTAATCTGTAGGTTTGGGTGGAAAGGAAGGACTACAATATAAACGAGTAGTAATTGTAGGTGTTGGGTGGACAGAAGGACTTCAATAATAATGGTCAGTGATTGAGGTTTGGGTGGAACGGAGGACTATTTCGATATAATGGTCAGTGACTGAGAGTTTGGTGGACAGGAGGACGTATCCTCTATAAACAATCAGTAATCTGTAGGTTTGGTGGACAGGAAGGAACTATCAATATATTAACGGTCAGTGATTCTGTAGGTTTGGGTGGACAGGGAAGGACTATCGCTCTTATAACATCAGTAATCTGTAGGTTGGGTGGACAGGAAGGACTACGATCTATGACAATAGTAATCTGTAGGTTGGGTGGACAGGAAGGAACTATCAATATATAACGGTCAGGATCTGTAGGTTGGGTGGAAGGAGAAGGACTATCGAACTCTATAACCAGTTCGTAACGGTGGGTGGAAGCGGACATCTTAGTAGTAATCTGTAGGTTTGGGGACAGGAAGACTTATCAATATATAACGGTCAGTGATCGGTAGGTTTGGTGGAAAGAAGGACTATCAGTATACAAGGTCAGTGATTGTAGGTTTGGGTGGACACGGAAGGACTATTGCTCTATAACAATCAGTAATCTGTAGGTTTGGGTGGACAGGAAAGACTATTCAATTATATACACGGTCATGATCTGTAGGTTTGGGTGGACAGGAAGGACTAGCACTCTATAACAGTCAGTGATTGTAGGTTTGGTTGGACAGGAAGGACTAGGCACTCTATACCGACAGTAATGTCGGTCTGGTGTGACAGGAAGGACTATCAATATATACGGTCAGTGATCTGCCTTAGGTTTGGGTGGACAGGAGGGCCTATCAATATATAACGGTCATTGATTGTAGGTTTGGGGGACAGAATGGACTATCGCTCTATAAACAAATCAGTGATTGTAGGTTTTGGGGTGGGGACAGGAAGGACTATCGCTCTATAACAATCCTAATCTTGTAGGTTTCGGTGGACAAGAAGGACTTTCGCTTTAACAATCTGTAATCTGTAAGGGTTTGGGTGGCCAGGAAAGGACTAGCCCTCTTATAACTCTATAACGATTGTAATCTGTAGGTTGGTGGACAGAAGGACTAGCACTCTATACTCTTATAACGTCAGTAATGTAGGTTTGGGGCTGGACAGGAAGGACTAGCAACTCAAACGATCAGTAGAGTATCGTAGGTTTGGGTGGACCGGAAGGAACTAGCACTCTAGAACGTCAGTAATCTGTAGGTTTGGGTGGACAGGAAGGACTAGCACTCTATAACTATCAGTAATCTGTAGGTTTGGGTGGACAGGAAGGACTAGCACTCTATAACGATCAGTAATCTGTAGGTTTGGGTGGACAGGAAGGACTAGCACTCTATAAGGATCAGTAATCTGTAGGTTTGGGTGGACAGGAAGGACTAGCACTCTATAACGATCAGTAATCTGTAGGTTTGGGTGGACAGGAAGGACTAGGCAGGAATTTTCTTTGCACCGTTGACTTCCTGTTGTTTTATTTAATGAACATTGAAAATAGTAAGTTGATAGTCTAATGCCTGTTAGAAAAAATAAAACAAAACAACTTCCATTTAGTCTATTCATGTCATTTATATTACTGTTGAGTATTTGAAATGTCAGAGACCAGCAATTACCCCGTGCTTGGTGGAGAGAGGCGATTTCCCAAGATGAATGACTCTCCCGCATTACTGTGACATCTGCTGTCTATCTATGGAATTGAATGTGACCTGTTGAAATTCCTGCACGAACTATGTCAATCTCATATTTGACCACTCTAGGCCTCCATCAGCACAGACAAGATAAGATAATAAAAAAAGCTTTTAACACAAAAATGGGACAAAGTTAATATCAGGCAGATTAGTGACTATTATTGGTGACCATTTCCCTCTATCTTGTGCTTATTTTAACCCAAATATAAAGAACATTCCCAGTAGTTCGTTTCCTGCCCTGTTTTCTATGAATTAAATTATATCACAGTATCACTTAATTCAAAAATAGTAGATGCAAATGATATTCAACTTCATCATCCAATCATAACTTGTTATGTGAGGGGCTCAGCAAACTACCCGCAGTAAACAGTGGATGATCCTATAAAAATTAAAAGGGATAAATAATAACTAAAACTGGCTTATAATTATTGAATAGTGTTAGGGGAGTTAGACATGTATCACAATCTGCGTTTATAATGCTGATTACATTGCTTAACCATGAACAAAGCTAAACATTCCTTTTGAGGGATATTAGTTGTAGTTATAGTTTAATTTATGGATATTAGTTACAGTATTGATGGATATTACTTGTAGTTATAAGTATAGAATTAATTGATTGATATAAGATATAGTAATAGATGGTGGATATTAGCTGTAGTTAATTTGGCTTGAAAAAGCCAAATTACTGTTCTTTCTATTCCTTCTTCTTCTTTTTCTTCTTCCGTTTTATTCTTCCGCTTTTTTGGACCATATCTCCTCCCACAGTTTTTGAGCTAGAGACATGAAATTTGGTACAGACGTGCGGTGCATATAGGAGAAGTGTGCTATCTTCTAGCTAAGGAATCCGCAGAAGTGTTACAGCGTTATCAGCGAATTTCCGGACATTTTTTCCCATAGACTATAATGGTAACAATCCTCAAATGTGGATATTTCATGGTCATAAATACAAATGGTGATACCCCCAACCCCCCCACACAGACCCAGGTACACCCACCTACTGACCTACCTTTCCATTCCTATGGAAGCCATATTTAAAGGGTACTAAAGTCAAAAAAACTAATTTAGATTTATCCTCAATAAAAGATAGTTTTATGGTTATAAACACAAAAAAGACATACCCCCTCAACCAGACCCAGGTACACACACCTACTAATCTACTTATCCATTACTGTGGCAGCCATACTTAAAGGGTAACTAAAGTAAAAAAAAACTAATTTAGATTTATTCTCAATAAAAGATAGTTTTATGGTTGTAAACACAAAAAAGACATACCCCTCAACCAGACCCAGGTACAGACACCTACTGATCTACTTATCCATTACTGTGGCAGCCATACTTAAAGCGTAACTAAAGTAAAAAAAAAATTTGACCAATCATCAAAAAAGTTTGTTTTTTTAACCCCCAACCCAACACAGGTACACACACCTACTGATCTACTTATCCATTACTGTGGCAGCCATACTTAAAGAGTAACTAAAGTCAAAAAAACTAATTTTGACCAATCATCAAAAAGATACAGAGAGATTCAATAAAAGTTTGAAAATCATTGAAAAAATCATTGGAAATTGTGCTAATTTTGCCCTAACCAATCAGATGTTAGCTTTCTGATTGATTGGATCAAAATTAGCACCACTTTGGGCTGGGTACACACAAAAGTTTTTTTTGTCCCAAACAAGCGTTCACTACAAACTCATCATTCCCATTATTGAGTTTTAAAATCTGCAGCAAACACACATATTCCCTTCCAAAATGCAGCCCTTCAAGACAAATTCAAAGTTTATACTTAAACTTTCCCTTTCTAGTTATATTTATAGTTTTAGTTGATGGATATTGGTAGTAGTTATAGTATTAGTCGATGGATATTAGTAGCATTTATAGTATTAGTTGTTGGATACTAGTTATTGTATTAGTTGTTGGATAATAGTTATTGTATTATTTGTTGGATAATAGGTATAGTTATGGTATAAATTGATGGATATTAGTAGTAATTATAGTATTAGTTGTTAGATAATAGTTATAGTACTAGTTGTTGGATAATAATTATAGTATTAGCTGATGGATATAAGTTATAGTATTAGTTGTTGGATATTAGTTATAGTATTAGTTGGAAATTAATTATAGTTAATAGATATTAGTTATAGTTGATGGGTATAAGTTATAGTTGATGATATTAGTTATAGTTGATGGATATTAGTTGCACTTATAGTTGACAGGTATTTGTTATAGTTGCTGGATATTAGTTATAGTTATAGTTGCTGGATATTAGTTATAGTTAATAGATATAAGTTATAGTTAATAGATATTAGTTGTAGTTATAGTTATAGTTGCTGGATATTAGTTACAGTTAATAAATATTAGTTATAGTTGATGGATATTATTTGTAGTTAATAACAGTTGATGGATATTAATTATAGTTGATGGATATTAGTTGTAGTTATAGTTGATGGATATTAGTTGTAGTTAATGGTTGATGGATATTAGTTATAGTTGATGGATATTAGTTGTAGTTATAGTTGATGTAGATTAGTTATAGTTAATAGATATTAGTTATAGTTTATGGATATTATTTGTAGTTAATAGATATTAGTTATAGCTGATGGATATTAGTTGTAGTTAATAGAGATTAGTTATAGTTGATGGATATTAGTTGTAGTTATAGTTGATGGATATTAATTATAGTTAATAGATATTAGTTATAGTTGATGGATATTAGTTGTAGTTATAGTTGATGAATATTAATTATAGTTGATGGATATTAGTTATAGTTGGATCAATATAGTTGTGTCTAGATAAAGTTATAGTTAAGGATATTAGTTATGATTAAAGTATTAGTTTATAGTTAGTATGGATTAATTAGTTATAGTTAAAGTTTAGTTATAGCTGATGGATATTAGTTGTAGTTAGTTATAGTTAATGGATATTAGTATAGTTGATGGATCTATAGTTATAGTTGATGGAGATTAGTTTGTAGTTAATAGTATTATTTATAGTTGGTATGGAAGATTAGTTATAGTGTGTGGATATTAGTGTAGTTAGATTAGTATTAGTTGTAATGTTAGATTTATAGATATTAGTTTATAGTTATAGATATTAGTTGTATTAATAGATAGTTAGTTGTGTATAGTTGTATGATAGTATGTTTAGTTGATGGTAATAGTTTAGTGTATATTAGTTGGTAGATTAAGTGATGGAATATTAGTTATAGTTGATGGATATTAGTTAGTAGTTTATAGTTGTGATGGATATTAGTTATAGTTGATGGAATTAGTTATAGTTGATGGATATTAGTTGTAGTTATGTTGTAGAATTAGTTTTTAGTTTTAGTTATAGTGTGGACTTAGTTATGTAATAGATATTAGTTATAGTGATTATTGGTAATTATTTGTAGTTAAGTTAGGATATTCGTTATAGTTGATGGATATTGTTAGTGTTATAGTTGATGTGAATTTAGTTATAGATATTAGTTATAGTGGATGGATATTAGTTGTAGTTATAGTTTGATGGATATTATATTGTATGGTATATATAGTTATAGTTGATCAATATTTAGTGTAGTTAATAGTATTATTTATAGTTGATGGATATTAGTTGTAGTTGAATGGATATTAGTTATATATAGTTAATAGGAATTAGTTATGCTATTAGTATTAGTTTATAGTTGAGGATATTAGTTATAGTTAATGGATATTAGTTATAGTTAATAGTTATTAGTTATAGTTGATGGATATTAGTTATAGTTGATGGATATTAGTTATAGTTGTTGGATATTAGTTGTAGTTAATAGTTATTAGTTATAGTTGATGGATATTAGTTGTAGTTAATAGATATTAGTTATAGTTGATGGATATTGTTTGTAGTTAATAGTTATTAGTTATAGTTGATGGATATTAGTTATAGTTGATGGATATTAGTTATAGTTGATGGATATTAGTTGTAGTTAATAGATATTAGTTATAGTTAATAGATATTAGTTGTAGTTAATAGATATTAGTTATAGTTGATGGATATTGTTTGTAGTTAATAGTTATTAGTTATAGTTGATGGATATTAGTTATAGTTGATGGATATTAGTTCTAGCACTCTTATAACGATCAGTAATTGTAGGTTTGGGTGGACAGGAAGGACTAGCAACTCTATAACTAATCAGTAATCTGTGGTGTGGACAGGAAGGGACTAGCACTCTATAACGATCAGTAATCTGTAGGTTGCGGGGACAGGAAAGGATAGACACTCTATAACTATCAGTAAGCTGTAGGTTTGGGTGGACAGGAAGGACTAGCACTCTATAAACGATCAGTAATCTGTAGGTTTGGGTGGACAGGAAGGACTAGCACTCTCTAAGGATCAGTAATCTGTAGGTTGGGGGGCAGGAAGACAGCACCGAAGACCAGGAAGAGAGGGGGGGGGACAGGAAGGACAGCACCGAGAACGAGCAGGAACGACGGGGGGGACGGAAGGACAGGCAGGAACGCACCGTGGACTTCCTGTGTTTTAAAGAAACATTGAAAATAGTAAGGGGAGTCAATGCCTGTAGAGAAAAATAAAACAAAACAATCTTCCATTTAGTTCTATTCATGTCATTTTATTACTGTTGAGTATTTGAAATGTCAGAGACCAGCAATTACCCGTGCTTGGTGGAGAGAGGCGATTTCCCAAGATGAATGACTCTCCCGCATTACGGTGACATCTGCTGTCTATCTATGGAATGAATTTGTGAACCTGTTGAAATTCCTGCACGAACTATGTCAATTCATATTTGACCACTCTAGGCCTCCATCAGCACAGAACAGATAAGATAATAAAAAAGCTTTTTTTAACACAAAAATGGGGACAAAGTTAATATCAGGCAGATTAGTGACTATTATTGTGACCATTTCCTCTATCTTGTGCTTATTTTAACCCAAATATAAAGAACATTCCCAGTAGTTCGGTTCCTGCCCTGTTTTCTATGAATTAAATTATATCACAGTTCATTAATTCAAAAAATAGTAGATGCAAATGATATTCAACGTCATCATCCAATCATAACTTGTTATGTGAGGGCTCAGCAAACTACCCGCCAGTAAACAGTGGATGATCCTAAAAATTAAAAGGGATATAAATAATAACTAAAACTGGCTTATAATTATTGAATAGTGTAGGGGAGAGTTAGACATGTATCACAATCTGCGTTATAATGCTGATTACATTGCTTAACCATGAACAAAGCTAAACATTCCTTTTGAGGGATTAGTAGTTGTAGTTATAGTTTAATTAGGATATTAGTTACAGTATTGATGGATATTACTTGTAGTTATAAGTATAGAATTAATTGATTGATATAGATATAGTTATAGATGGTGGATATTAGCTGTAGTTAAATTTGGCTTGAAAAAGCCAAATTACTGTCTTTTATTCCTTCTTTTCTTTTTCTTCTTCCGTTTATTCTTCCGCTTTTTTGGACACCTCTCTCTCCCACAGTTCTTTGAGCTAGAGACATGAAAATTTGGTACAGACGTGCGGTGCATAAGGAGAAGTGTGCTATCTTCTAGCTAAGGAATCAGACAGAAGTGTTACAGCGTTATCAGCGAATTTCCGGACATTTTTTCCCATAGACTATAATGGTAACAATCCTCAAATGTGGATATTTCATGGTCCATAAATACAAATGGGTGATACCCCCAGACACCCCCCACAAGACCAGGTACACCCACCTACTGATCTACTTCCATTACCTATGTGGAAGCATATTTTAAAGGGTACTAAAGTCAAAAAACTAATTTAGATTTTATCCTCAATAAAAGATAGTTTATGGTTATAAACACAAAAAAGACATTACCCCCTCAACAGACCCAGGTACACACACTATAATCTACTTATCCATTACTGTGGCAGCATACTTAAAGGGTAACTAACTAAAGTAAAAAAAAAACTTCATTAGATTTTCTCAATAAAGAATATAGTTTTATGTGTTTAAACACAAAAAAAGACTACCCCCTCAACCAGACCAGGTACCACACACCTACTAATCTACTATCATTACTGTGGCAGCATACTTAAAGGGTAACTAAAGTAAAAAAAAAACTAATTAGATTTATTCTCAATAAAAAGATAGTTTTATGGTTGTAAACACAAAAAGACATACCCCTCAACCAGACCCAGGTACAGACACCTACTGATCTACTTATTCATTACTGTGGCAGCCATACTTAAAGCGTACAAAAAGTAAAAAAAAAAATTTGACCAATCATCAAAAAGTTGTTTTTTTTAACCCCCAACCCAACACAGGTAACACACACTACTGATTCTACTTATCCATTACTGTGGCAGCATACTTAAAGAGAACTAAAGTCAAAAAAAACTAATTTTGACCAATCATCAAAAGAATACAGAGAGATTCAATAAAAGTTTGAAAAAATCTTGAAAAAATCATGTGAAATTGTGCTAATTTTGCCCTAACCAATCAGATGTTAGCTTTCTGATTGATTGGATCAAAATTAGCACCACTTTGGGTGGGTACACAACAAAAGTTTTTTTTGTCCCAAAACAAGCGTGGCACTACAAAATCATCATTCCCATTATTGAGTTTTAAAATCTGGCAGCAAACCACATATTCCCTTCCAAAATGCAAGCCTTCAAGACAAATTCAAAGTTATACTTAAAACTTTCCCTTTCTAGTATATATTATAGTTTTAGTTGATGGATATTGGTTAGTAGTTATAGTATTAGTCGATGGATATTGTAGCATTATAGTATTAGTTGTTTGGATACTAGTTATTGTATTAGTTGTGCGATATAGTTATTGTATTATTTGTTGGCATAATAGGTATAGTTATGGTATAAATTGATGGATATTAGTAGTAATTATTGTATTAGTTGTTAGATAATAAGTTATGTACTAGTGTGTTGGATAATAATTATAGTATAGCTGATGGATTAAGTTATAGTATTAGTGTTGGATATTAGTTATAAGTAGTAGTTGGAAAGTAATTATAGTTAATAGATATTAGTATAGTTGAGGGGTATAAGTTATAGTTGATGATATAGTTATAGTTGATGGATATTAGTTGCACTTATAGTTGACAGGTATTTGTTTATAGTTGGGATATTAGTTATAGTTATAGTGCTCTGATGTATATAGTTATAGTGTAGTATAAGATTATGAGTAAATAGATATAGTTGTAGTTATAGTTATAGTGCTGGATATTAGTTACAGTTAATAAATATTAGTTTTATGTTGATTGGATATGATTTGTAGTTAGTAATAACAGTTGATGGATATTAATTATAGTTGATGGATATTAGTGTGTAGTTATAGTTGATGGATATTAGTTGTAGTTAATGGTTGATGGATATTAGTTATATAGTGATGGATATTAGTTGTAGTTATAGTTGATGTAGATTAGTTATAGTTAATAGATATTAGTTATGGTTTATGGATATTATTTGTAGTTAATAGATATTAGTTATAGCTGATGGATATTAGTTGTAGTTAATAGAGATTAGTTATAGTTGATGGATATTAGTTGTAGTTATAGTTGATGGATATTAATTATAGTTAATAGATATTAGTTATAGTTGATGGATATTAGTTGTAGTTATAGTTGATGAATATTAGTTATAGTTGATGGATATTAGTTATAGTTGATCAATATTAGTTGTAGTTCATAGATATAAGTTATAGTAATGGATATTAGTTATGTTAATAGATATTAGTTATAGTTAATGGATATTAGTTATAGTTAATAGATATTTGTATAGCTGATGGATATTAGTTGTAGTTATAGTTAATGGATATTAGTTATAGTTGATGGCTTGTTATAGTTGTGGAGATTAGTTGTAGTGATGTGATTATTTATAGTTGATGGATATTAGTTATAGTTGATGGATATTAGTTGTAGTTAATAGATATTATGCTTGTGAAGGTTCTCATTCTCATAGATATTAGTTATAGTTAATAGATATTAGTTGTAGTTAATAGATATTAGTTGTAGTCATAGTTGATGGATAGTAGTTGTTAGTAAGTTGATGGAATTATTTAGTTGTGATATTAGTTGTATTGTGATGGATATTAGTTATAGTTGATGGATATATAGTATGTAGTTATAGTTGATGGATATTAGTTATAGTTGATGGATATTAGTTATAGTTGATGGATATTAGTTGTAGTTATAGTTGATAGAATTATTTTTAGTTGTAGTTATACTGTAGATTAGTTATAGTTAATAGATATTAGTTATAGTTTATGGATATTATTTGTAGTTAATAGATATTAGTTATAGTTGATGGATATTCGTTGTAGTTATAGTTGATGGATATTATAGTTAATAGATATTAGTTATAGTGGATGGATATTAGTTGTAGTTATAGTTGATGGATATTATAGTTGATGGATATTAGTTATAGTTGATCAATATTAGTTGTAGTTAATAGTTATTATTTATAGTTGATGGATATTAGTTGTAGTTAATAGATATTAGTTATATATAGTTAAGGGAATTAGTTATAGTAATTAGTATTAGTTTATAGTTGAGGATATAGTTATAGTGATGGATATTAGTTATAGTGATGGATTAGTTGTAGTTAAAGTTATTATTTAAAGTTGAGGATATTAGTTATAGTTGATGGATATTAGTTGTAGTTGATGGATATTAGTTGTAGTTAATAGATATTAGTTATAGTTAATAGATATTAGTTGTAGTTAATAGATATAGTTATTAGTGATGGATATGTTATAGTTGATGGATATTAGTTGTAGTAATGAGATATTAGTTATAGTAGTTATAGATATTTAGTTGTAGTTATAGATATTAGTTATAGTTATGGATATTGTTTGTAGTTAATAGTATTAGTTATAGTTGATGGATATTAGTTATAGTTGAGGATATTAGTTATAGTTGATGGATATTAGTTGTAGTTTAATAGTATTAGTTATAGTTATAGTATTAGTTGTAGTTAATGATATAGTTATAGTTGATGGATATTGTTGTGTTAATAGTTATTAGTTAGTTGAGGATATTAGTATAGTGATGATGATATAGTGTTTATATAGATATTAGTTATAGTTAATAGTATTGTTGTAGTTATAGATATTAGTTATAGTTGATAGGATATTGTTGTAGTATAGATATAGTTATAGTATATTAGTGTATGGTATTATTATGTGTTATAGTTGATGGATTATTAGTTAAGTTAGATTAGGAAATTGATGGTAGGGTAGTTAATAGTTATTAGTTATAGTTGATGGATATTAGTTGTAGTTAATAGATATTAGTTATAGTTGATGGATATTGGTTGTAGTTAATAGTTATTAGTTATAGTTGATGGATATTAGTTATAGTTGATGGATATTAGTTATAGTTGTTGGATATTAGTTATAGTTGTTGGATAATAGTTGTA
This sequence comes from Hymenochirus boettgeri, assembly GCA_019447015.1. Lineage (NCBI taxonomy): Eukaryota > Metazoa > Chordata > Amphibia > Anura > Pipidae > Hymenochirus > Hymenochirus boettgeri. The sequence continues at coordinate 18,653,609 of CM033472.1, read as the reverse complement.
GTTAATAGTTATTAGTTATAGTTAATGGATATTAGTTATAGTTGATGGATATTAGTTGTAGTTAATAGATATTAGTTGTAGTTAATAGATATTAGTTATAGTTGATAGATATTGGTTGTAGTTAATAGTTATTAGTTATAGTTGATGGATATTAGTTATAGTTGATGGATATTAGTTATAGTTGATGGATATAAGATATAGTTGTTGATGGATATTAGTTTCAGTATTAGTTAATGGATTAACCTACATTTAAATCAACTTTCCTTGGACAATGAGGCCACTGGTAAGTCAATTATTACCTACAGGAAACCTGATTCTCTTTGCAGTAAATGTCCCTGACTGAGTCCAATTGTTTATATTTCTTCTTTGTTTTCACTTTCACTGCTGGAAAAGGCGTCAAGGTAAAAAATGGGAGAGACAAACGACACATAAAAACCATCTGTAAATATTAACGTTGCCTTTAACATGACATTCTGACATCTCCTCATCTGTATTGTCCAGCCTGGGGAATTCTTTACAAACTGCTCCTGTATAGCAAAAGGTCATTTGTGTTTATCCCTTTGGATTGGAGGTTTAGTGGATTTCTCTGTAGACACTGTAATAGCAGATTCATTACACAGGTTAGAGAAAGGACCTGGAAAATTTAAGCAATATCGAAGGTTGCCAACTTTCCCTTTAATAGACCACTGTACAGTTGTTACCCCACACCACTTTTGGCCCAGGGCCTAACCAATCAGAAGACAAGTTCTGCAAGAAGTGCTTCTACCATTGGATGGATCCCAGACTTAGGTGGGGTGGAGCATAGACAATACCGTTATCCTTAAAGAAGCGAACATCTATAAAATCTACATGACACAAGAATGATCTGAAACATGACGCAGGCTGTATTGATTTCAGTGTAGCCATACATATTTAAAGGGACACTACACCCCAAAAATTACTCTTCTTAAATTGTAAGTATAATTCTAATAGAGACAGGAGCTGAGATATCAGTAATAACTGTAGTGCTGCATTGTCTCTCCTCCTGGCTCCCCCCTCACCCTCGTGCGTCACAGTTTGGTAAGTAGTGAGCTCTCAGCTGTTGTCTCCATTAGAATAATAATTTTGATTATTGGAAGGTCATATTTGGGGTGCAGTGTCCCTTAAATGCAATGGCACTTAGCACAGCAGCATGTAGAATTTATGTTTTGATCAAGTCAAAGGTGTTAACCATTTTCATATTAGTTACCAGCAAGGTATGTGGTAAGACTTTCAGAGGGATTGTTAAGTGATATATATCGAGGGATCCAAATATAGACACGGTGATTGTCAGTAGGCGAGCAGCCTGCTCTGTACTATAGGGAGAACGACCGGGAGACCTCCCACAGCACTTCCCCTCCCAACCACCATTAGGTGATCTGACAATACCGACAGCTTATTAAGCCATGCAGGGGGCTGCACCGTAAGGTGCCATATTCTGTCTTTCCTCCAAAATTTAGCTACCTCCCCTACGATGTACAAGCTCTTGAGCATGTGTAGGATGGCAGCTGGGGATGGTTTAATAGAAAAAAGAGAATGAATTGTTATATTTAGGGTGCATGTGCCCTGACTTTTAGCCCATAATCTGTTATTTAAAATGATATAGTGCGTGTCGTTTAGTACTTACTAAATATAAAATTGGGTCAATAAAACTTATCTACCAGCGGTACAGACATGCTCAGTTTGCCCCAGTCAGGGAAAAAGCTGTCCAATTAGCTACATTGTATCTCCCTCTGCTAAGTTCAGGGAACTGTGGAGCTGCTTTAGGGAAGGATTTTCCATATTTAACACAGGTGGATCTCTGGTTAGGGAACCCATATATATTCCATGAGCCTGGACCTTCCCAGCTAAACATCCCCTGGGTCTCTCCCCCTATAATCAGACGGCCTGTGGTGCGTCACCCTCCCTGGACTCCAGTGGTCTCTGGCTCAGGGTTTGTTGCTGTGACCCAGATGGACAAGAACAAAATAATAAAAAGTCTTCACTGACAAGAGGATTTCATCATAGGAAAGGGAAGAGACACCTCGTTCCCCACTGGAATGGGTTCAGATCCAGATAAACACTATCCTGGACTCACACGGGATCCTCCTAATAGTTCATATGGTTTCAACAATAACAAACTCCCAGAAGCCATTGCGAATAAGGAGCCCTTATCTGGCTGAGGATCCTGGGAGCTGTTTCATTTCAAAGATTTACTGGCGGTGATGTCACGATCAGGACCATCAAACTTCCATGACCTTCAACTGCCATGAACTTGGCAAGATCTACAGGTGGAGTTGCCAAAACTCAGTGATTGTCTCATAGTTACAGCACACGGCTGTGTTCAATTAATGTGGGAACATCAGCATCTGAAAGGATTTTATTTCAAACAATACTGACCATGCCCTGGATTAACACTGACCCCTGGATTATTACTGGATCATGGCAACCTCTGTATTATCTCTGGATTAACACTGACCCCTGGATTACTACTAGATTTACACTGACCCCATGATTATTACTAGATTAACACTGACCCCATGATTATTGACTAGATTAACATGACCCCATGATTATTACTAGATTAACACTGACCCCATGATTATTACTAGATTAACACTGACCCCATGATATTACTAGATTAACACCGACCCCATGGTTTTACTACATTAAAACCGAACCCTGGATTATAACTAGATTAACACTGACCCCTGGATTATTACTAGATTACCACTGACCCCATGATTATTACTAGATTAACACTGACCCCATGATTATTACTAGATTAACACTGACTCCTGGAGATTAACACTGACCCCTGATTATTACTAGATTAACACTGACCCCTGCATTATTACTAGATTAACACTGACCCCTGGGTTATTACTAGATAACACTGACCCCATGGTTATTACTACATTAAAACTGACCCTGGATTATTACTAGATTAACAATGATACCATGGTTATACTACATTAAAACGAACCCTGGATTATTACTAGGTTAACACTGACACAATGGTTAACTACATTAAAACTGAACCCTGGATTATTACTAATTAACACTGACCCCTGGATTATTACTAGATTAACAATGACCCCTATGATCATTACTAGATTAACACTGACTCCTGGATTATTACTAGATTAACACTGACGCCATGATCATTACTAGATTAACACTGGCCCCTGGATTATAACTAGATTAACACTGACCCCATGATTATTACTAGATTAACACTGACTCCTGGAGATTACACTGACCCCTGATTATTACTAGATTACACTGACCCCTGCATTATTACTAGATTAACACTGACCCCTGGATTATTACTAGATTAACACTGACCCCATGGTTATTTCTACATTAAAACTGACCCTGGATTATTACTAGATTAACACTGATACCATGTGTTTAACTACATTAAAACGAACCCTGGATTATTACTAGGTAACACTGACACAATGGTTAACTACATTAAACTACCCGGATTATTACTAATTCCTGACCCTGGATTATACTAGATTACACGACCCCATGATCATTACTAGATTACACTGACTCCTGGATTATTACTAGATTAACACTGACGCCATGATCATTACTAAGATTAACACTGGCCCCTTGATAACTGATACACGGACCCCATGATTATTACTAGATTAACACTGCCCCCCTGGATTATTACTAGATTAACACTGCCCCTGGATTATTACTAGATTAACACTGACCCCTGGATTATTACTAGA
>CM033472.1:18543426-18649729 GCA_019447015.1 Hymenochirus boettgeri | reverse complement strand
TGATCATTACTAGATTAACACTGACTCCTGGATTATTACTAGATTAACACTGACGCCATGATCATTACTAGATTAACACTGGCCCCTGGATTATAACTAGATTAACACTGACCCCATGATTATTACTAGATTAACACTGATAACTAGATTAACACTGACCCCATGATTATTACTAGATTAACACTGCCCCCCTGGATTATTACTAGATTAACACTGCCCCTGGATTATTACTAGATTAACACTGACCCCTGGATTATTACTAGATTATATATCGAGGGATCCAAATATAGACACGGTGATTGTCAGTAGGCGAGCCTGCTCTGTACTTAGGGGAAACGACGGGAGACCTCCCACAGCACTTCCCCTCCCAACCACCATTAGGTGATCTGACAATACCGACAGCTTATTAAGCATGCAGGGGGCGCACCGTAAGGGGCCATATTCTGTCTTTCCTCCAAAATTTAGCTACCTCCCCTACGATGTACAAGCTCTTGAGCAGTGTAGGATGGAGCTGGGGTGGTTTAATAGAAAAAAGAGAATGAATTGTTATTTTAGGGTGCATGTGCCCTGACTTTTAGCCCATAATTGTTATTTAAAATGATATAGTGCGTGTCGGTAGTACTTACTAATATAAAATTGGGTCAATAAAACTTATCTACCAGCGGTACAGACATGCTCAGTTTGCCCCAGTCAGGGAAAAAGCTGTCCAATAGCTACATTGTATCTCCCTCTGCTAAGTTCAGGGAACTGTGGAGTGCTTAGGGAAGGATTTTCCATATTTAACACAGGTGGATCTCTGGTTAGGGAACCCATATATATTCATAGAGCCTGGACCTTCCCAGCTAAACATCCCCTGGGGTCTCCCCCTATAATCAGACGGCCTGTGGTGCGTCACCCTCCCTGGACTCCAGTGGTCTCTGGCTCAGGGTTTGTTGCTGTGGACCCAGATGGACAGAACAAAATAATAAAAGTCTTCACTGACAAGAGGATTTCATCATAGGAAAGGGAAGAGACACCTCGTTCCCCACTGGAATGGGTTCAGATCCAGATAAACACTATCCTGGATCACACGGGATCCTCCTAATAGTTCATATGGTTTCAACAATAACAAACTCCCAAAGCATTGCGAATAAGGAGCCCTTAATGGCTGAGGATCCTGGGAGCTGTTTCATTTCAAAGATTTACTGGCGGTGATGTCACGATCAGGACCATCAAACTTCCATGACCTTCAACTGCCATGAAATTGGCAAGATCACCGGTGGAGTTGCCAAAACTCAGTGATTGTCTCATAGTTACAGCACACGGTGTGTTCAATTAATGTGGGAACATCAGCATCTGAAAGGATTTTATTTCAAACAATACTGACCATGCCCGGATTAACACTGACCCCTGGATTATTACTGGATCATGGCAACCTCTGTATTATCTTGGATTAACACTGACCCTGGATTACTACTAGATTTACACTGACCCCATGATTATACTAGATTAAAACTGACCCCATGATTATTACTAGATTAACACTGACCCATGATTATACTAGATAACACTGACCCATGATTATTACTAGATTAACACTGACCCCATGATTATTACTAGATTACACCGACCCCAGGGTATTACTACATTAAAACCGAACCCTGGATTATAACTAGATTAACACTGACCCCTGGATTATTACTAGATTACCACTGACCCCATGATTATTACTAGATTAACACTGACCCCATGATTATACTAGATTAACACTGACTCCTGAGAGATTAACACTGACACACACCCCTGCATTATTACTAGATTAACACTGACCCGCATTATTATAGATTACATGACCCCTGGGTATTTACTAGATTAACACTGACCCATGGTTATTACTACATTAAAACTGACCCTGGATTATTACTAGATTAACACTGATACCATGGTTATTACTACATTAAAACTGAACCCTGGATTATTACTAGGTTAACACTGACACAATGGTTATTACTACATTAAAACTGAACCCTGGATTATTACTAGATTAACACTGACCCTGGGTATTACTAGATTACACTGACCCCATGATCATACTAGATAACACTGACTGGATTATTACTAGATTAACACTGACGCCATGATCATTACTAGATTAACACTGGCCCCTGGATTATAACTAGATTAACACTGACCCCATGATTATTACTAGATTAACACTGCCCCCCTGGATTATTAATAGATTAACAATGCCCGGATTATTACTAGATTAACACTGACCCATGGATTATTACTAGATTAACACTGACCCCTGGATTATGGCAAATTCTGTATTATCTCTGGAAAAACACTGGCCCTGGATTATTACTGATTAACACGACCCCATGATCATTACTAGATTACACTGACTCCTGGATTATTACTAGATTAATTGACCCCATGATCATTACTAGATTAACACTACCCCTGGATTATGGAAATTACTAGATTAACACTGACCCCATGATCATTACTAGATTAACACTGGCCCCTGGATTATTACTAGATTAACACTGGCCCCTGGATTATTACTATATTAACACTGACCCCATGATCATTACTAGATTAACACTGACTCCTAGATTATTACAAGATTAACACTGACCCCTGGATTATAACTAGATTAACACTGACCTCTGGATTATGGCAACCTCTGTATTATCTCTGAATTAACACTGACCCTGGATTATTACTAGAATAAAACTGACCCCTGGATTATTACTAAATTAACACTCACCCCTGGATTATGGCAACCTGTATTATCTCTGGATAAACGCTGGCCTGTAGATTATTACTAGATTAACACTGATTTGGGATCATTACTATTATTAACCATGCCCCCTAGATTCTTTTGAATTTCTAAAACATCTGACCCATAATGTGAAGAATAAATTCCTGTATCTGTATTTAATCCAACTCTCTATTTGATGGCAAACTTCCTATTCAGCTCCTTCTTAGTCATTTTTAATTATTCTGTCTAGAGGCATCCAATGATAGAAAATTTGCTAGATATCCATGATTCCCCACCTCCTCTCTGGGTGATAAAAAGATGGCATCATTATTCTAAATGTTCAGCCATTGGATGATGCCGACCCCTTGTGACTTAAGAACCCACTAAACTGAGGGATTGTCTGCTAGTCTCTTTATAAGGAGAATGAAACGGTGAAGAGACAATCCTGCACCCCGGATTGCTGCCTTTTATTCTCCGAGGTTTAGCTCAGTACAATTCTCTCTAATAAGACTAATTACTTTCAAGTCTTACAAATGGGATTTGTACAAATATTCAGACAACACCCTGTGAACTTCAAACATCTGGTCTGAACATGCAGTGGAAAGAAACTGACACCGTATCCCCTGTAAATAAACCATAAGGACACGAGGGCGAGCTCCCAGGCTGCACGGTAAATTAAGGAATGAGAAGAAGTAAAAAGGGAATCTGACATTCAGGCATGGATGGGGATATGATTTACTGCCTGTGTTCACATTTAAAGAAGGAGCATTGACATTTCTTAAAATTTCCAATAGATTGGGTGAATTCTTTTACAGAAACTGGTGATTTTGATAATGTGTCACTTGTCTAAGTGAATTATTTACAGTAATAAAGCATTATAAAGTTGATCTTTCTTCCCAGTTGACAAAGTTCCTGGTACCTGCCCCCTGTCCTGTTTTACAGCCCTGGGCATGCTCAGTGTGTTTTATCCAGGGAGCTCTCCAATTGGATACAGTGTATCCTCTGTGCTACTGTCTGCTAATTATCAATGTCCAATAAACGCAACTTCATTGAGCTGGTGAATTTCCCTTTAGAAACATTAAATCTGCCAGTCCCAATATTCTATATTATCTACTGGAAAATCCAGACGCTGTGTGTGGCAAGTGGGATATGTTGGGGAAACGTTCACTTCAAAGGAAAAAATTCCAGTGTTAAGTCCCCCCAGGGACCAGACTAGAGTCTTCCAGTCCCAGGGAATGTTTCTGTGGAGACTGATACACAGTGACTGGGATATGCTCTGATAGGTAGAACAGCTGCAGATCACATACAGGTATTAAACCATTGTCCCTGTATGTTACAGTTTGATTAAATGGACTTGTCCTTTATATTATATATTTATTATAAATACATAAATGACACTGCACCTTTAATGCAGACATTGCTAAATACAGATCGGTATCAGTAAGTTACAATGCCATGGCACCATAGAAGCAAAAAAAGGTCCAAGGTGCAATACTGAGTGCCAGTTCATTAAATACAATGCTGTATGGCTACACTGAAACCAATACAGACTGCATTACATTTCTAATTGAAATACTGACCAGTCTTCATTATGATTATTATATTGGCGTTTGGTTATAAAGGGAAGAGATGGGGACCTTAGTCCTTGGGTGGGTTTGAACCCACAACTATTAAATTCAGACACCCAGTAACACACACACGCCAGCTCTTTACTAACTGGCCCACCTCCTCAGATCATTGTTAGTTTCTCCTGCACCTGTTACTTTATGGCTCCTCCTGGATCTTCTGCTAAACAGGTGGAGAGATTAGAAAAAGAAGGAAAGAAACCAAGACCTGGTTCCATAGTAAACAATAGAGAGTAAATACCTTTGTCTTTAAGTCAACACAAGTAGTAGGAAATTTACAGCTTTAATGTCTAACTAAAAATAAACCACATTGGCCTGGTCTACACAGTGTAGATGAACTTACCATGATGGGGTTATAGATGGAGCTAATTATAGACAAAACTAACTATAGATGGAGCTAATGCAGGAACCCGAGGGTATCTGGACATACAAGGTGTATTTCTGTATTCGATCAGTAATTTCATCAATTCACTTTAAATAAATCTATTGAATTGATCAATATGGAGCACAGAACCTCAGGTTAGACAATCCTACAAGGATCAGACATTTCATTTGACATCTCTACATGGATTCCTGTTCTATCGTATTAACACACACACTTTGTACAGAATGGAGCACACATTGAATCATGGTAATCCAATAGGTTTATCAAATGAATGTACAGTGAACACAGATTAATCAGTGTACGACTATCACAACTATTGTGATAGTACTATATTATCCACACCTGTATTGCTGGACCTGTTTAATAACTGCGACTCTATTAAAGAAAATTGCCCCTATTTCAAGTACAACTGTATGGTTGTAGCTCCACCCCCCATTGTAGCCCAGGGCTTAACCAATGGGAAGACATGTTATACAAGAAGCACATATTCTTTTGGTAATATCCCAGACTGACATTGGGGCAGAGCTTAGACAACACAATTGTCTGTCACTTTATTTCTTTAAAGTTTCGATACTTCTTTTAAGTTTTGATAAACTCTTTAACTGGGGATCACCAACAAACACTTCACTAAAATTCCAGTCTAATAGTTGTGCTAACCTATGGGAACAGCTGTGGGTTTCACAAGCGTCCCCACACACCCACTGTAATTGGTTTAATAGAATGGCTGCACATAGCTGATGTTAAAGGAGAATTATACTCACTTCCACTCAGTCCAACCGGCCCGGCATTCTGTAGAACCCAGGGATCACTTCTATCCTCTGTTAGACTTACTCACTTCTACAAAGCGTGTATTTTCATTGGCCGAAGATGCCGACTGAGTGGAGGACGGAGCCACGAAGCAAACTTCAAATAAGTATTACAGAGGATAGAAGGTGATCCCAGCGGTGAGGGTACTACACATCAGTGGATTGTGGTTTAGGTGAGTATAGTTGTCCTTTAAAATCATTACTGATCCAGATTTACCCAGAGCCACAAGCGTGATATTAAATCAACTAGAATATGAATCCATCAAACTGATGCGACACCAAACCTTTCTGATTGGTACAAGGCAGCCAATGTAAATCAATAGGAACTTTCCTTCTCCCTTGGGGGTGGGGGGGTTGTGTTGTACAAAAGGACAAATCATGTCTAGATAACAATTTTATCTATTTCAGCCTGTACCATATGAAGATAATATGGGGGGGTTAGGAACATTCCTGTCTGACTCCTCATAAAATTTAATATCAAAAGGTTCATTGATTCATCCAGGATCAGAAAGTTCCCAGTTTTTAATTAATGCCAACCACAGGGCAGATGATAGGGAGGGTGAGGGGCACAGTTGCCATATGTCACCCTGGCATTGTTCTCATGCTGTTGGCACAGCTCCTAATGAGTCCTCCGGCACTAATCAGTCCAGCAGAGATGGCAGCTCACAATCCAGTAGCACAGTAAGTGGATGAGCTGGAATCTGGTCTGTAAGGGGAAGGTTGGTAGATTTGTATTTTGTGGGTTGGCACTGAATGCAATGAGGGAAATGTAAATAAATGTTGGGTACAGTGGATACACTAATCAACCCATCCTCCTCAGTCTCCTCTAGATAAAAATGCTATTGGTAAGTCTAAGCAAGTATCTATTTGATATGGAAAATGCAGGGGTCAGTGACCATGTAACAAATACAGTTGTTTTGGGTGTCCAAGGCAGTTACCCCTTTAAATGTATTATATTGAATATTATTAGTACCCCCTACTGTCTGTGTCACTGGACCTGGTACAACTCACACACAAACAATAATACGCCTGATACGTCCACAGAGACCTCCTGAACATCTTCCCTTTGGCCCTTTCCTGCTAGATAGATGCAACAAGCATTTGTCACCCGTGTGAACTACCCCATAGACAATAATGAAACTACATAAAATAGGATCACAGTGATAACCAGTGTAAGTGTATTATTCTATATACTGTATATTCTATATAATATATTAGGCCTTTCTATATTATTATATATGTATAATATTCTCTAAATTATATACAAGGCCCACTGTCATTGTGGTCACTGTCTGCTTATTACATAATGTTACACTTATCTCAGATGGACACATTAAAGGCTACATTCAATCTGAAAACGTCCCAAACTCATGAAGCCTCTTAATTTCATCTGAACTGCATTTTCCCCCTTTTCCTTTTGAAATTGAATATGATCCAATGTCTTTCCCGGTATCTTATCTGCTTTTTCATTTTCCATTTTTCTTTAACCTTTGTCCCCCTGGAAAGTATTTTCTATTAACTGCCTAAAACATGCCAGGAACCAGACACCCAGCCTACTGGTCTATGGAAAATATACAATACTAGACTGTGTAGAGATAAAGAAGCAGACACAGAGAGAAGTTTCACAAAATCCTTTGACAGAAGAGCAACTGGTTTTGTTTTTTTTAACTAGGAACCACTGCCCCCCTGGCAAAACTATGATGGGGCCCCAATCCTTGCTTCATCCACAATGGTTTATTGGGAGGAGGCTCTATCTGTCATAGGAAAAATAAGAAGATGGGACCCCCTTTGCCTCCCAGGACCCCCTGCGTTTACTCCCCTGGTAGTTAGCCCCTGTGTTTGTGTAACTTTACTGTCAAATTATGAATCTCGTGCAATAGGCATGGCAGCAGATCATTTAGCAGTCTCATTCCTCCTCTTCCACCAGAGGGTTGTACCACATGAGAGGGGGGTAATATTTAATAATAAGCTCTGCATTCTGTAATGGAAATTAATAAAACCATGAAAACCCTCTACCAACAGACTGTCCATTCTAGGTTTTTCATTAGCCCCAATTAGATTGTCAGCTCTTTGGTGATTTCTGCATGACAGTTGCCTACTCTGTAAACCATTTCTTGTACAAACGCAAAGCTACACAAAACCATCACAATGAGGTCCTTAGAAGCCATGACATCACAGACTCTAAGTCAGGGATGTCCAACCTGTGGCCCTCCAGATGTTTAAAAACTACAAGCATTCCTTGGTTTCTTCTGCAATGGAGGAATGCTGGGAGTTGTAGTTTTCAAACATCTGGAGAGCTGAAGGTTGGACATACCTGCTCTAGGTAAACCAAACCTACAACTTTATAATATGGACCTTATCTTGTCATCTTGGTCTCAAGGGCAGATTTCCCAGAAACCTCAGCTACCACTGGAGAATGCCCACACATTTGAACAGGTTAATCAATAGGCTATTGGTTTATAAGTACTGCATCACTAAAGATGGGGAGGAGACTCCATTATTAACACCAGACACCTGCAAACTTTTCTCAAACAAACATAAACAGGTTATGCATCATTTTTATGCCTGGTCATGTGACAGTTGACATAACTAGGCACTGCTTATAAAGTTATATTGTACATACACATATATACATACACATATATACCTTTACCTATGTACAAGTCATTACTTACCATTGGAATTCTTGCCACATATAAGATGTTCATAGGGCTGCAAAACCCCCCAGAGTTCAGCATCATTGTTGATGGCCCCTTCAAGGATCTCCAAGGAGATCTCAGACCCATCACCTCCCTGGCTGGTTAAGACTCTCCTCCTGATCTCCTCCAGCAGGTTTTCCATGCAGGAGGTCAGGCATATGGCGGCATATTGGTGGATCCTCACCGAAATCCTGGTGTCCACCATCCACCTGAAGAACCTTCCAACTGACAGCGACAAACCACAGCGATCAGACTTGCCCCTCCTCAGCCCGTCCCCTGCACTCATGCTGTACATGGACATGGCTCGGACAGTCGCAAGGGAACAGCTCTGCGACAGCGCCCAGCTCAGGATGAGCTTCATGGAGCTCTGGATCTCGTATCTGGTGCACTTGCAGTGCAGGACGCTAAGTCTTTGAGCCTCCCTGGAGATCCTAATGAGGGGTCTTCTTAGAAGGAGCGAGATCCTCCTTACAGCTTCTCCAGAGAAAAACAGGGGAGAGTCTTCCCCTTTTCCCTTCCTCAGGAGGGCACCAATGTCCTCATCTGTCCATGGGAAGTCCTCAAGCTCTGGCAGGCGGTGGCACCTGGAGAACATGTCCACCAGATCTGGATCTTCTGTAAGGGCAGAGTTCATGGTGTCCCAGCTACTGTTCCTGCTGTTCATGGACCCCGAGTAATACCACCAGTTACCCCTGGGTTGGGATGAAGCCAATGGTTGGGAGTTGGACTTGGATGAGGAGAGGCTGAGGGACCTACAAGATTCCCCTGCTCCATAGCCAGAGTCCAGGGTGAGATCCTCCAGGGTCTTCAAGGTGGAACTGTATATCCCAGCCATAGCTGATAGCACTGTAGAGAATAATCCTCTGTATCTTACAATGGGACCTGATAATACAGGAGCCAGATCCAGTGACCCCCAGTGTGTCCCATAGTCATCAACAACCTTGCTCTATCCTGAAAGGAAATGCAGCTTCAAGTTGATACAAAGTATCAGTTATAGGGAAAGTTGATACATTGTGCAATAAATCCAGCCAATGGGAGAAGGGGTTTTCTTTGCCACTTCCACAAGGTCCCAGAATAAAACCCACTAGGAAATAAACACAGAAAATCCACAGGAGCCAGAAGATTCCACTTTATCTCTCTATAAACTTCTCTCCCCACTGAACAGACAGACAACACACACTGCAGGGTGAGGATGGAAACCCAGCCCTGGGAAACCCACCAATCAGCATCTCCCAGGGGCGGGGACAAGCATGAAATTAAACTCCCCAGTAGGAGAAGTGCAGAGCTCTCAGGCCCATGTTACTGGGATTTGCAGTTCTCATTCTCCCTGCTCAGTCTGCAAAACAAAGGGGCAGTTGTATCTTTAAAAAGCATCTTACAGAATAAAATAATAGTAATATAATTGTAATCACAATTATTATTATTATTATTATTATTATTAATAATATGATAATAATAATAATATAATAGCCTGATGCAGAATGTAATAATATAATATAATAGCCTGATGCAGAATGTAATAATAATATAATAGCCTGACACAGAATGTAATAATAATAGTATAATAGCCTGACACAGAATGTAATAATAATAATAATAATATAATAGCCTCACACAGAATGTTATAATAATATAGTGGATAATACACCCCCAACTGTAAATTATAAGGATATTAGAAGTCACAGAGGAGTTCCGTGACCATATAAAAGCACGAGGCCGCAGGCCGAGTACCTTTTATACAGGGCACGAAACTCCAAGGTGACTTCTAATATCCTTATAATTTACAGTTGGGGGTGCATTATTGATTATAACCTACCCCTTTGTGGCTTCTGGTTTCCTTCTCCTCCTCGAACTGTAAGATTATAAGGCAATAATCTTACAGTTCCTCCCATAGAAGTCCACTACAGTGGTAGGTTATATAATATTATTTAAAGGGACCATCTTAAATTTGTATAATCCAAGTATAGTGTGTGCAGTAACACACATATCAACACTGCATCCATTGATGGAACACACATTTACTGTATCCTACTGTAACTATGTAACTAACAGCCGTTGGAGTTTGTGTAATGTAGGGATTTGCAGTTCAACAACTGGCTGAGGCCACACTACATTGCATGGAAAAGCAATCCCGAGCCTTGTCGTCCATTGCATGGAAAAGCGATCCCGAGCCATGTCGTCGATCGGATGGAAAAGCGATCCAGAGCCATGTCGTCCATCGCATGGAAAAGCGATCCCAAGCCATGTCGTCCATCGGATGGAAAAGCGATCCCGAGCCATGTTGTCCATCGCATGGAAAAGCGATCCCGAGCGCATGCGATTTGTAAAAAAATGGTTACCGCGGCAGTGATCTGACAAGCGGATCGCAGAGTACCAAGTGTGGCCAGACCAATCGGCCAATTTTTAAAGGTTGCTTTATTTGTAAAGGTCACTAACTGTGATATACTGTGACTTTTCTAAGGTTGGAAAATATTGTGGGAAGGCCACACTGTGTTTTCTCCTGCGCTAATAAACGAGTCTGAACCCCTATTGAGGACTATTGGGCAAATTACAGCACAAATGTTTTTCAAGCGTTTTGCTTTCCGGGCATAGAGTGGCCTCACAGAGGCTACACTGTTAAATAACACTTATGTAAAATATAAATATTGATCAGTATTTTACGGAAATCTCAGTCCAGTGGGGCGGCGGACATTCTCTTGTTCTTTACCTTTACAAGATAACACCTTGATTATTTAACACAAGGAAATGTCTAGTATCAGTGTTAATTATTCTGCGTTGGAGCTGCCATACTACTTTCCTGAATTAATGGTACAATGTGGATCAATCAACCATTAAATATTAAACAATTTGTGTTTCTATCACAGTTTATTCATGATCTTTAAACTATTTTTATCCTTATTATTCAGAAAACTATGCAAAATCCAATCATTTAAGTAGAGGATCCCACACACTGTGCACAGGGTCTATGTGCCCTGTCTGCCAGCATTGTGTGTCTGTGGGTGGGTGAGATCTGCTAATTATAAGCAATGTGGGCACAAGGTTTGACTCTGAGCCCAACACCTTCATACCTTTAAAGGAATTTTAATCTGTGTTTGTATGTGAACAGACTCGATCCTATCAACGCATCCCCTTAGCTTTAATTCATCTTGGAAAGGCCCCAAAGCCTGAGGTGTGGGATATGTCAGCTATAGTGTGAGGCTGTATACTCATACACATTATTCATTTAATAGCACTACACAAACCAAAGAAGATGCGCCCCATAGTGGAGGATAGGAAGTATTACAACCACAAACAAAATCCATGAACGAGTTTATTGCTAAATGCACATAAGGATCCTGATAATAATATATAAAGGTTCCTGTTGTAACATTGCTACAGTCCCCCTTTATACTGCCCTAACACGGGATTATTATTACTATCCATTTCCTCTTAAATGTGAAATATTTAGTTTCCCCAGTGAAGGAATTTCAGTCAGTTCAGCAGATGCCAAGATCTAAGGCTCCCACTGTAAACAGATCCCCTGAATGGAGCGTTTACATGGTCAATAGAATGCAGCTTCTTACAGTCATGCAGTCATGTACTGAACGCTCAATTGGTTAAAGGAGAACTAAATCCAAAATGTAATACTCTATAACAAAATAATTTCCCCCAAAACACCAATGAGCTATTAAATCACACTCCAGTAAATTGCATAATTCAAAATTGACCCCTCTGAAGAACTGGATAAGATGATCCCTTGCTTAATGTAGACTGTAAGAGGATTGGCTAGAACTAATAGTGGGTGTGGTCAACTATAACTAGTTCCTGCTGTAGATTCTTATTGGGCATGTGCAAAGAACATATTGGTCATTGACCAGACTGTGTGATTCCAGAATGCTGGTAAATAAAGCACTGACCCCATGGCCATGTTAGTAACATAAATTTCCTAGCACCCACATCAAAATGAAAGATGAGACACAGGTTACTGCTTTTATATCAAGGTGCTCTGCCATTTAAAATTAGACAGGGATTATATGCAGGATAACTACTACAGTGGCTGCTAAATCAGTTTATTAAAGAGACAGAACTGCAGGGATGTCAAACTAGAAAAGAATGAATGGAGAGATTGTGTACACACGGTTTTGTGAATATTCTGTGTAAAGGTGAACCCCACGCTGAGCCTTCCTTATTCTCAGTATCCTAACCCCCCACCCACAGGGAATTCCCCCTCGTTCAGTCTCTGCCAGGCACAAATCCCTCTCCTACATCCAGGTGAGCCAATTCATTGAATGAACCATTCACCTTATAATTAGTCTTGGCAAATTATCCAACAGTTTCCTTTCTACCAGTAACTGCCAACCAAATAATAATCTAATCCTCTCCTCCTCTGAGACATTATCCATACACATGTTGGATAATTGTCATACGATGCAGCTGACGAACGAGCAATCGCACGATATCCGCACGAAAATATGGCACCAACGATCGTCAAAGACCAACGACTGTCAGCTATTGTCGTCTTTTTCCGCCGATCAGCCTGGCGGATTTGTTCTGCTGATTATCGTATATTTGTACATGGTTGGCAGATTATCATTAACGTTCTACGAAAAAATATATAAAAGGCACATGCGCTACTTTCGTAATTGCACGATGATACAAACGTTACATTACAAATGAACGTCTATATCTAACGACTATCGTGGTGACTATTGTTGCTGTGTGTACAGATGTTGTTTCAATTATGAAGACTAACGATAATGTTGTTAAACATTCGTTGGCTGCATTGTACAAAAATTATCCAACGTGTGTACAAGGCTTAACTCTTCAGAAAGAGACTCCTTTATCTGAATGGGCATAATCACTAATAGGGGTTCCCCTCGTGATCATATTGTATAAAAAAACACTACTGGTAACATTAATATTAAGCGCAATGCTGCCATCTAGTGTAATTATAAAACATCACACCATAGGGGTCAGACTGCAGATAAGAAGCAGTGACTTTGGGGTAATTTCCCTTACCTTGGTAGGAAATGCTATACCTTCTAAGAGGCTTTCACAGGATTTCATGAAATAAATGCAAAACCAGAGAGCCAGTCACAGTCACAGATCGGTTTCGGATTACCCAGAAGTCTGTTCCTTATTTGCAAATTTGATATTGCATATAAGTCCTCCTAAGATTGTTCTTGGAGCAGTTTGCAACAACAACGTCAATCTCCTTTAAGGAGACTTTACACTATGACGACATATCCCAAAAGTAGCTTATTTCCAAACCCAAATCTATAATGAGGTAGGATCAAGTATTCCTACCTTCTATTTTGCAGTTATTTGAAAGCTAATAGAGTTTGAAGTTTTACAGCCACACAGTACCGATAAAGCCCTGATAACATTGGATCCAACGGTATCGGGGCTTTATCGGTACTATGGGTTCCTAGCATTCCCAAACAAGCGCGCGACCTCGGGTCGGACAATCACTCGTTTAGGAAAGAGGGAAAATTCACCTTGGCCACGGTAGACTCCCTATAGTCGCAGCCGCAAGCATACAAAGTCCAGAGCGCTCTCCCTATGCTATGTATACTTTGTGTATATGCTGTGTATACGATGTGTATATATGGTGTATATGCTGTGTATATACGGTGTATATGCTGTGTATATACGGTGTATATGCTGTATATATGGTGTATATGCTGTGTATACGATGTGTATATGCTGTGTATATACGGGGTATATGCTGTGTATATACGGTGTATATGCTGTGTATATGCTGTGTATATACGGTGTATATTCTGTGTATATACGGTGTATATGCTGAGTATATACGATGTATATTCTGTGTATATACGGTGTATATTCTGTGTATATACGGTGTATATGCTGTGTATATACGGTGTATATGCTGTGTATATACGGTGTATATGCTGTGTATATAGAGTGTATATACGGTGTATATGCTGTGTATATAGAGTGTATATGCGGTGTATATGCTGTGTATAGAGGGAATGCTCGGGACAATGTGGATCCTGATTTTTGAAAAATGACAGACAGGATCTTGCAGAAGTATACTGAATGTATACTGAAAATAATGAATACTTTGTAGCAGCACTAACTCTGAGGTATGTGCGTCCCTGAGTAGTCAGACTACTCATGTATAATTTCCTTTATTCCTCTCCCTGAAATCTGATATCACAAACCCCATTGGGCTACAATGTGACTGTTGGCATCCCAGGGAGAGACATTCAGGAGAAATCAAGCTCAAATCATGATTTCTCCTGAATGGGAATCCATATTGAAATTAGATTCCCGTTAGATTTTCATTCTAGCTAAGGCTGTTTTTTTTCTTTTTCACAAAATAGCTTTTTATAGGGTTGTGGATGGCAGGTGAAATAATAGGACTTCTCAGAAGTTAATAAGGGAAATCTCACAATGCACATGGTTTATTGAAAGCTGAAAATTCAGTTATAAAATTATATATATGGTTTATACCAACCGGGAACAACCAACCCTTATCAAGGAGACGGATCTGTCAGTGTTGGTGTAACAACATAGTCTATAGTCTTGACAGGAAGCAATGTCTTTGATTAAAGACAGTCAATATACACTGTATTAACACTCTGTACAGATCGCAGTGATCTGCCTATTTGGCCATTTCGATGAGGCTTTGTAGAGATCTTATTCAATACACTTCTTTAAACCTTTAAAGCGTATTTCTACTCGTAGTAACACATTTTTGGAATTTAGTTGTATTGAAGAACTGAAGTTAAAGGAGCTGTGCCTTACCTCCTGTTCTTCAATAAAACAATCAGGAGCCAGGCGAGAAGGTAAAGTACTTCCCCTTTCGCTCGCTTCCTCGGCACGCAGTCTGACAGGTCACGACAGACTCTGTCTTCTATGCACATGCGCGATCCATGTAAGTATGTAAGGAACACCTACCTTCTAGGTTCCCCTATGGAGCTGGAGAACAGACATCATCCAACAGAAGTGTTCATTGGACAACCCTCCCTTACTTTTAAGTTTACTGGGATTGGGTGGGACCTTTTTCTCCAGAGATTGGGGATGTCACTTTCCAAGATAAATGTGAAAATTTCCAGGTACGATTTCAGGGAATATTTTTGGAAAGTTTAGGCAGCAATCCAGGGTGCTCAACTGACACTTTTCTACATTTGTACATACACACGCACGCAAATAGGAAATTATCGCCTGGCACCATTACTGCTTCTCTGTTTACTCACCAACACTGGAGGACACGGCTTTGAATTTGAAAAGGGAGATATGTTAAAATGTAACAGCCAAATAATATACAATGTAGCCTGTATAAGTTGACTTCTGTACGATAATTGGTTACTTTACAAGTCTTAATATGAATGACCTGTCAAACACTGAATAATATGCTGATTGGGTTAGAAACGGGTGACACGTAAGAAAGGCGTGTCTTAGTTGGGATGTTCAAAAGGACTTCCAAGATAGAGTTATTTAACCTTGACGAAGCCCGCGTCATACTTGTTGGCGGGTGAAACGTGTGTCAGAAATGAGACTCTGGCATGGAGGATCTTTATGCAGCGTGATACACCTACACAGAAGTTGGCCGGTATGCGATTGAGGCCGGGAGACTCCGATACTTACAAGGCACAGGAGAAGAGGTTTTCTTCTATTATAGGCTCTGTTCATGATATCCAGAGCTTGGTTTAATAAAAGGAGAACTGTGGTCTAGATACAAAGCACACTAATAAAAACAGCCAGTATCCCACCTTTAAGATGAACTATGCAGCACTGATCAGCAATGAGTCATGCTCAGCATTTCATAAGGGGCGGTTTGAAAAAGCAAAGGGGCGGGACACCTTTAAAATGGAGAAATCTCCCATGATCCTCCAACCTGCCGCCGGCACACACATCCTCAATGGTGTAAAGCACAGCCTGGAGCGGAAGTTCTCTCTTCTCCCTTCTTCCGTCGCTCAAACTCCTTCCTCCAATAAGATTCAGCCATTCCCCCAGCCAATAGCAGGTCCGCAATGCGCTATCCAATCGGATGTCGCGCATGGAAACACGCCCACCTCTGCCTCTTCAGCGCGCGTCCACACAGTGCCCTGATTAAAGGCGCGTTCACTCCACTGAAACTCCGGGGCGCTGCACCTGTTAAAGGGGGAATGGCGGCCCAGTGTCTGGAAGATAATAACCTAAGTAAATATTCTATTATCTCTTTAATTTATATATATATATTTGTATTTTAAAAAAAATGTATTGCTGGATTTTTAATATAGTATATATTGGTAAATACTGGTAATTAATTTGGCTTGAAAAAGCCAAATTACTGTTCTTTCTATTTCTTCTTCTTCTTTTTCTTCCGTTTTATTCTTCCGCTTTTTGGACCGTATCTCCTCCCACAGTTTTTGAGCTAGAGACATGAAATTCGGTACAGACGTACAGGGCATATAGGAGAAGTGTGCTATCTTCTAGCTAAGGAATCCACAGAAGCGTTACTGCGTTATCGCTGAATTTCCGAATTTTTTTTCCCATAGACTATAATGGTAACAATCCTCAAATGTAGATATTTCAAAACAGTTTGTTTCATGGTCATAAATACAAATGGTGATACCCCCAACCCCCCACACAGACCCAGACACACCCACCTGCTGACCTACCTTTCCATTCCCATGGAAGCCATATTTAAAGGGTAACTAAAGTCAAAAAAATTAATTTAGATTTATCCTCAATAAAAGATAGTTTTATGGTTATAAACACAAAAAAGACATACCTCCTCAACCAGACCCAGGTACACACACCTACTGATCTACTTATCTATTACTGTGGCAGCCATACTTAAAGGGTAACTAAAGTCAAAAAAACTAATTTAGATTTATCCTCAATAAAAAGTTAGTTTTATGGTTATAAACACAAAAAAGACATACCCCCTCAATCAGACCCAGGTACACACACCTACTAATCTACTTATCCATTACTGTGGCAGCCATACTTAAAGGGTAACTAAAGTTAAAAAAACTAATTTAGATTTATTCTCAATAAAAGATAGTTTTATGGTTATAAACACAAAAAGACATACCCCCTCAACCAGACCCAGATACACACACCTACTGATCTACTAATTCATTATGGTGGTAGCTCTTAAAGGGTAACTAAAGTCAAAAAAACTAATTTAGATTTATCCTCAATAAAATATAGTTTTATGGTTGTAAACACAAAAAAGACATACCCCCTCAACCAGACCCAGGTACACACACTGACTAATCTACTAATTCATTATGGTGGTAGCCATACTTAAAGGGTAACTAAAGTCCAAAAAACAAATTTAGATTTATCCTCAATAAAATATAGTTTTTTGGTTGTAAATACAAGAAAGACATACCCCCTCAACCAGACCCAGGAACACACACCTACTGATTTACTTATCCATTACTGTGGCAGCCATACTTAAAGGGTAACTAAAGTCAAAAAAATTAATTTTGATTAATAATAAAAAAGGTTTGTTTTTTTAACCCCCATGTGGCACAGTTACATACACCTACTGACCTACCCCTCCATTACTGTTGCAGCCATACCTAAAGGGTAACTAAAGTCAAAAAAACTAATTTTGACCAATCATCAAAAAAGTTCGTTTTTTTAACCCCCAACTGGACACAGGTACACACACCTACTGATCTACTTATACATTACTGTGGCAGCCATACCTAAAGGGTAACTAAAGTAAAAAAAAAATTTTGACCAATCATCAAAAAAGTTATTTTTTTAACCCCCAACCCGACACAGGTACACACACCTACTGATCTACTTATCCATTACTGTGGCAGCCATACTTAAAGGGTAACTAAAGTCAAAAAAATAAATTTTGACCAATCATCAAAAAAGTTTGTTTTTTTAACCCCCACGTGGCACAGGTACATACATCTACTGACCTACCCCTCCATTACTGTTGCAGCCATACCTAAAGGGTAACTAAAGTCAAAAATGTTTTTTGACCAATTATCAAAAAAGTTTTTTTAACCCCCAACCTGACACAGGTACACAAACCTACTGATCTACTTATCCATTACTGTGGCAGACATACTTAAAGGGTAACTAAAGTAAAAAAATACATTTTGATCAAAAATCATTATCATTGAAAATGCCGCTAATTTTGCCCTAACCAATCAGATGATAGCTTTCTGATTGATTGGATCAAAATTAGCACCACTTTGGGCTGGGTACACACAAAGGTTTTTTTTGTCCCAAACAAGCGCTCACTACAAACTCATCATTCCCATTATTGAGTTTTAAGATCTGCAGCAAACACACATATTCCCTTCCAAAATGCAGCCCTTCAAGCCAAATTCAAAGTTTATAATTAAACTTTCCTTTTCTAGTTATTAATGAAATACCCAATTACATGTATTAGTAATTGGGAATGTATGTATGTACATACATACATACATACATACAAATGTTATTGTATTTTTATTAAAAAATATGACATGTATGCTTTATTCATTCATGTCTTAAATAAAATTGACATTCTTTTTATTGATGACAATGCAGTTCATGTCATTGCTACATGAACTGGATGGTATTATGTGAAATGTGGTGTAATTATTATATAATGGAGGAGCACATGGCATGGATTTTTGTTTATCAGATATTGTTTATGGGCTTTTTTTTTCAAATGCGTTGTTGATTTTGTGGTGTTGTTTATTGATGTTAATACCCACAACTATTATTATTATTTTTTATGGTTGGTAGATGAATTGGATGTAGCTGGATTGTTATATGTGTAATGGAGTGAAAATTCTAGAATGTTGCAGCACATTGATTTTTGCTTATGGGATGTTGTTTAATACCCACATTTATTATTTTATATTTTTTGCTGGATGGATGGATTGTTCCATGAGTAATACAGTGGAATATTCTTGAACTTTTGCTGCTACTGGATTTTAGTTTATGTGGTGTTGTTTAAAGCATGATGTATAATAACCACAATTATTTTTTTTATAATTACTGTATTAATGTTTTAATATTATTTTTGCTTTCAGATATGCCAAAATGTGTTGTCAGAGGTTGTCCATACATGTCTGGTCAAAAAAATCTTTACCCACATGTAACGTTACATCCATTTCCCAATGTTTTTCAAAGAATCAAGTTATGGTTGCAACAAACCGGAGACAAATATGAAGATTTAGATGCCATGGCACAGCGGGCCCTATTTATAAAAGATCAGTATCGTTATCGTAAAATACCGATCGCTATCGTAAAATAACGACCGGGTTTTTACCGATAACGACCGTTATTTACCGATAACGACCGTTATTTACCGATACCGGTCGTTATTTACCGATATCGGTAAATACCGGTCGTTATCGGTAAAAACCCGGTCGTTATTTTACGATAACGATCGGTATTTTACGATAACGATACCGATCTTTTATAAATAGGGCCCAGCGTATTTTACAAGGCATAAAGAATGCAAGATTTAGAATGTGTTCAGAACACTTTTCAGAAGATATGTATGTTATGAAGGGTACCTTGCGGATTTTAAAGCCAACAGCTGTACCTACTATTTTTGCTGCTAGCTCGATAAATCCACATTCTTTGCATCAACTTTATGCCCAGCCTTCTGCTAAAGGAAGAAGAATTGACAACGACGAACAAACATCAATAGGAAATATTGCTACAGTTGGAATGCAACAAGCTGTACGAATGCCTCAGACATCAGGCACAAGTACTATAGTTAGAATAATTGCTAAACTTGCTAATAAATACACCCAGTATGACTACAGCATTACCCAAAAGAGTGTAACTACCTCCACAGACCCTCTATTATATAGTAAAAGTGTTGCCACAGATTAGCATAGTTTAATTAAAAAGATGGATAAGGAGTGCCAAACTGTAGATGACACTATAGAAGAAGACATCATGGGGATACAAAAGGATCATACTTACCCGATCTACTTTTCCACATCTATAAAAGAGCCTGAAAAAAATATTTTGTTAGATGATGAGATGGTTTCAGAACCAGCTAATATATCTATAACCACTATTCCATCTGAGGTAAATTCTACACCTATTGATAATACTTTGGACATTTCCATTCCAGAAACACAAGGATCATCCTTTGAGACAGATACATTATCATTTTTAGACAGTAGTGAAGATGAACTATCTGAGAAATCAAAAGATCCTGTTGAAGAAGAAAAATGTATTGTTTTTGATGAAAACTTGACCTCATTGTTTTTTAAAATACGTTGCCAACATAAAGGATTTCAACGTTGCAGTGCGCCAATTATAACAGTAAAAAAAAGGAAAGAGTGTGCGATGTTGGTAGTTGAATTAATTTGTTTAGAAGGACATGAAGCATATAAATGGACAAGTTGTCCCAAACCATCTAGAATATCAGCAGTTAATATCCTTATTGCTGCATCGGTTCTATTAAGTGGATCCTCTTTCAAGAAAGTACAAGAAATGTACAAGCTATTAGGTTTGGCTTGCATATCAGAAAATATATTTTACAAATACCAGCGTGACTTCCTTTTTCCTTCAGTTGATCATCATTGGCAAAAAGAAAAGGAAATAGTACAAAAAGAAATTCTAGGAAAGCCTGTAGTGTTGGCAGGTGATGGTCAGTTTGACTCACCAGGATACTCAGCAAAATATTGCATTTATTCCATGATGAACGTTATGACAAATAAAATCATATCATATGAAATTCTACAAGTTCAGAAAGGCACCTCATCAGTTGGAATGGAGAAAAATGCGTTTAAAAAAAGTCTGGATAATCTCATTGCAGAAAATGTGGATATACATGTTGTAGCAACAGATAGACACACTTCCATCCGGAAATTAATGGCAACAGAATACTCTGATATAAAACATGAGTTTGATGTTTGGCATCTATCAAAGAGTATTTCCAAAAAAGTGTTGCGAGCAAGAAATCTAAATGCAGTGACATTGCATATTGGATCAACACCATAACAAATCATTTATGGTGGTGTGCGCAATCAAGTAAAAAGATACAGACATTTTAGTGGCAAAATGGAAATCTGTGCTTTTCCACATTGCAAACAAACATAATTTCCGTTCTTTAAAAAATATACCAAATGCAAACACAACAGATTGTCACAGTTTGATATTCTCAAAACTCCATGGATTAAAGAATCAAATAAGGCACATGAGGTACTCTACAACATCATTTACGATTCATCATTGTTAAAGGACATCACCCACATTAGCTATTTCTGCCATACAGGTGGATTAGAAGTATTCCATGCAAAGGTGTTGAAGTATCGTTCAAAGCGTATATCTTGCAGCATTGATGGAATGCACGCAAGGACACAACTCGCTATCTTGTCACATAATAAAAATGTGAATCGGAGACAATCAGTTATCAAACGCAAAACTAGACTTTCTGGAGAGTTAGGAGACAAACGTTTCAAAATATCTTTTCCCAAAGCCAAAAAAAATTGGGTTGCCAAACCGATCTATGAAAAAACAGTGGATCTTCATTTATTTGACATCATGCGTGATGCATTACGTCATTATGTCAGGGGAGTTGACCACTGCATGGAGATCACGTGCTTCCGTGTTTCCAAAAAATATTGCGACCACTGAACTTATGTCGAAGACAGAGGTTGTAACAAGGCATTCGTCACGTTTTCGTTACCAGCAAGTAGAGTAGTTTAATCCTTGTAAACAATCGTTAACATTCATAAGATTTGATAAATTTAAAAGTTGATTATAAACAAAGTATTGTTAAAGATGAGTAATTTTTAAACACATGACATTTGATGTGAATTTACAAGTGTTAAGTCAAATTATCATTCTGTGTATGCACTTTGTTAACTGCATATAATGTTAAGTTGTTTTTTGTTGTCAGATTTCTAGCAAATATTGTCAAAGATCAATGAGCTAACTTATTTTGTTTCCTATGCTAATCCCTGTACTAATATGTTTGTAGTTGGTTTACTACTTTTCAGTTAGTTAATTTTTAGTTGGTTAGGTGCTGAGCCTGCTTGTCTTACTCGATTAATAACATGCAATCGATCTAGGATTTTATATCCAATCTTATTGTCATCATTAGATATATAAAGGTATGTATCACGCTCCCTATGTCACAGCATTCCAGGCATGGCCAATTACAAATTCTCCTTTATAGTTAACAAAAAAATTGAACCAAACCTTTTAAACTACTTATTGTAGAACAGGAGTTAAAGTACCTATTCCTTACCTTATGTTGTTCAATCACTTAACCAGTATCCAGGAAAGTAAGTATATTTAACTCGTGCAAGATCCAACGCCAGCTCACTTTACATTTGACGGCTGCTTCCTGGTTTACTTTAGTATAGCATGCATTTAGTATAGTACTATTCCTATGTACATCTGACTACTTTGAAGAGACATGCACACCCTTAATGATAGGCTGAATAGCATGTTGTTCCCGATAAGATAAATACACATTAAACTCATTCAATCCTCAAGGGAAGTGGCGTTGGGACTTTTCTTAATAGAAAAGTGAAATATTAATAACAAATGTTAACTAATTTTTCTATTTGAGAGCTGATTGTGCAGCTATCTGTCTTCAAGATACTGTTCCTGAGACAGATAATTTTTTTTCACCAAGATTTGTTAACCTAACAGTTATTTATTAAATGCCTATTTATATGAATATGTGCAATTGCAATAAATAAAAGTTTATGTCCCTCACTCAATTGTTATACATTTAAATATATTGCAAAAAATAGCATGAGAATTACTAAGGTAGATAGACCTCTGGGCACAATAACAATTGGGTTGTTCCCCATCTCCTCCCAGCAGAAGAAACAGACTCACTGAATTTATAAATAAGCCCTCTCATTGGGCTCAGTGTAGGGTTTCAAAGCTTAAAAGAAAAAACAATAACGGAAAGGGAGTTGCTGCCCATAGGTATGGCCAGGGAAAAGAAACTCTCGGTAAGTTGTATGAGTTTCCGTTTTCCTGGCCATCCCTGGGGGCACAATAACACTTGGGGTAAATACCCAAGCACTAATCCAAAATTTATGGGAGGGAATAAAATTAGGTATCCTCTCCAAAAAATAAAAATAACTTTCATTAGAGGGATCTGTCATAACCTTTAAATACTTTATGACCAAATTCGCCCTCTTCGAATTCTTAGTCGCATTTATAATGTGCACAAAGTCTTGGGAGTTGCCCAGTTAGCCGCCCTGCAATTTCATCCACATATGCCCCGGCTTCTGCCGCCCAGGATCTGCTACCCTCTGGTAGATGAGCCCGAATCTTCAGAGGAGGTGCCATACTTGACTTGAATCGCTCTCTGATAGCCCTAAGTCCATCTTCTTAGAGTTCCACTGTGATGCTGTCTGACCCCTATTGCTTCCTACAGGATTATGAATAATCTTTCAGATTTCCTAACGATGCTGTTTTTCTATGTAGATAACTTTCAGCATCTGAGACTGCTAGCTCCCAATCTCTTCCCCTTTCTTCCTCCCTGGAATTTCTGGAAGAATATGTTTGATTAGGAAAGGCAGCAAGCACTTTCAGCAGAAATTAATCACAGGATATAAGTCACAGAGTTAGGGTGAAAGTTTAATGATCCCTCTTTATAAGACAAAGCGTGGATCTACACAAACTCTTCTCCCTGAAAGTGAGAGCTACCAAAGTAGAACTTTCATCAAGATAATCCAGAAGGGAGGCTCTTCTAATGGTGTTCGTAGGTGGAAGAATCCAAGACATTCAGGACTATGAGTAAATCCCATGTGACAGACATTCTTTTTTGGGGGTCTTATCTTACAAACTCCCTGAGGAACCTTTTTATTAATAATATGTTTAAAGGAAGATTCTCCCCCTACTGCCGAAAAAAATGCTGAATTTGGAGTTTTAGGTTTAAAATAATGATACCACCTTCAAGGCCCACTGAAGAATGTTCTAATATCTGTGGACTGTCACTTCGTTGGATGGATTGACCAATCGAGACCAATAGAAAGGTATTCCAAGATATTATATACCTGATTTGTAGAATCCTTCCTCGCACTGAATAAAGGTGGAAACTACCCCTCGAGGATCTCCTAGCTGAGAAAACCTTCCCCTCTCATCTCAGGCCTGCTGTTCAGCTCCGATGGGTTTGGATGAAGAAGTTTGCCTGCGAAGGAGATCTTTCCACTGAGGAAGGTGATAACGCCCCATACCCCCCGAGTCTCCTGAAGCGGGTACATGGACGTCTCGGCCAATTGGGTAGAACGATGACTATCTCCACGTGGGACGTAAGATCTTCTTCAGAACCCTGAATATCAATGGTATTGGATGAATATATAAGCAACATCCCATGCAGTCTTGACTCAAAGCGTCCGCAGCAGGGCTTCTATCTATGACTAAATCGGGAGAAAGTAGGTTGGAAACTTTCTGTTTCCACTTGAGGCATCAGAATCGCAGTGGGAAAATCCCATGTTTCCATCAATCTCGAATATAGAGGGTGAAAGACCACTCCCCACTGGTCCCCCCTCTGTCTCGAAGGTGATCGGCTCCTATCCTCACCCCATACTTGTTGTTCTCCTTGAACTACTGGGCTGTGACGTCCGCTAATTTTCTATGCACACCTTCATTTCCTCTAAGCTCCAACATCATACCAACCCTTCTCGTTCCTCCCTGCTGCCGTTTATAGGTCTCCTGCCTCTTGATTGTTCCTGTCACGCATCAAGGGGTGCCCCCTTTATTAGATGTGGAGAGGCACGAGAGCGTGACAACGATTCCTTTCAACTCCATCACCTGCTCTCTGATGGTAGAAAAGCCTTAAATTCCTCCCCAACTCCTTGAACAGATTTTGGTTCATTGGTGAGCTTCCCCAACCCACTGCTGAAGCATCCGTAAAACACCTCTACCCCCTGAGGCTGATCGATGAAGTTTCCCCTGCGAAGTTGCTGGAGCGTCCACCAATTTATAAATGTTTTGAGCTTGGAAGACAAGGTAATCTTTTGGGACCAATCCTCTGCAGATTGTCCACCTGTCTAGAAAATATATTGGATAGGTCTCCTTTGCCATGCGCCCACTTGACCAATCCTATCCTGATTACAGAACCCAAAATTTCATTAATTGCCTGGCTGACGTGTTTTCTGTCATAGAAAGAAATGGTTCTGCTTGATGCAACGATTGTCTGGATTCCGTTCCGGAGGTAGTATACCAGATTTTAAGCTCTGTGTTTATTGTTGCTCCTCGGTAAACCAAGATGGGAATGCATAATATGGCTTTTTCTGAAATTATTATCCAACCAAAGGCTTGGAGGAAATCTGAAACTTTTGTCTCTGCTCTTGATTAGTGAGTTTGCCGCCTTGCCACAATAATAAATCGCAAGTAAGCTAGATTCTATCCATTATTCCTTAATTTTGGCAATTAAGACCCTAAGAACCTTTGGTAAAGTTGGAGAGGTTGAAAGACCGAAAGGAGCCCCGAAACTGGAATGGTCGACCTTCCCGAGGAATATCAGAAATCTCTGGTGCTCATAGATATAGACAGAGTAAGCTCCTTTAGATCGATCATACAAACCACCTCCCCTGGGGTGACGGCGTACGGATTCTTTGAAGAGTTTCCATCTTGACCTCTTTGCATTTGATGGTTTAGGCGCGAAGATCTAGAATTGGACGAAATCCCCCTTTTGCCTTCTTACATACAACTGAGATAAACCCTTTTGATTTGTGCTATTCGGGATCTTCATGATTGCCTGCTTCGCCAGTAATTCTGACATATAGCCTTGGGTCTCTGCTTTGATTTCACTGGAGGATTCTTGTAGAACATATAATTCCTCATTGGTTTTGTTCTGAAATTCCTAGCGATATCCCCTGTTTACCCACATAGACTACCCAGGCATCCTGAACTGTCTGCCCATACTCCCCCCGAACTTCTGAAGCCTGGCCCCCACAGGAAAGTATGGGCCGCCCTATCTCAGATGGTCTTGGAGCTTTAGGAGATCTGGATGGGGGGGGGTCTTTGACCACGAATAAATACTAAATTTGCCCCCCTGTCCCGTTGGTCGTTCTAGAATATTCTTTCCAGGGCGGGCGTAAATATCTCGTATCCTCATATCTTCCTTCTAAAGGATCTAATCCATCGTTTGTCTCTGATCCCCTCGATTTTTCCTGTAACCTGGGAGGAAATTGGTTTCCCACCATGGACTTGGAATTATGTCGTCCATTTTCTTTCCCAAACAGCCTTTCACCTTCAAAGGAGTTTGCATAAAGTACGTTTTTTTGAGGGAGTATCAGCAACCAGTCCGCAGCCTAAGGCCTCGTCTGCAGAGACCTGAGAAGCCATCTCCCTAGCTGACATTTTACCTAGATTTTGCTGAGGTTTCCAGCGCAAGAGCTGGAAGCTAACCGAAACTTCGTAAAGATTTTGAAATCGATTCTCTGGACGAATTATTCTTAATGACTCATCCAATTTATCAATCCATAATGAACAGACATTGATATGGAGACCATAGAAGCTGCTGCTTTACAACCGCACTACAGTAATGTATGCTTCCTTAAGTATCTGACTCTATACGTCTGTCCTAGGTGGCAAAGAGCAATGCGTCGTCAGTGGCCATTCCGTGCGTTGTGGATAGCGAGCAACAGGGGCGTCCCAATGGGGGCCTTTTCCCAACTGAGACCTTATCGGAGGATCGGATCACTTATCATATTTATTTCATAGGAGTGTTCCTTGACATTTTTGCCAGTTTTTTCTCATTGGTCACCAGTCCACCACTTCATTAATGGAGTGGGAAAAAACTCCCTTTTCTTTCTTTGAAATCAGGAAGGGTTGAAGCTTGCTGAGATTCGTCACTTTAGGGTATGCCTGATCTTCTTATCAGGGCTGACATCGTCGAAGGTCAAATCCTGACTCTTCTGCTCATCCTCGAATCTGAATCGATGGTAGTTGTATCCGAGGAATAGGCTGAGTTTGAAGAACCGCTGCTGAGGTAGAAGGTTGAGATTCCTTGAATCCCTGAGAAACGCTTGAGTAATCCCCCCTAAATACAGCCTGGTTGACTTCCCTGGACCTCCAAGACTTGAGCTGTTGAGGCGATGCTTTTCCTTTAAAAAAATTCTCTAAGACAAATTTAAACAAAATCTCTTATTCTTTATACGCCGGATTCCGGCAGGCTTCACACATAGGGACATCATTTTCCTCCGAAGATGAGATTCTAGACCTCTTCTAGGCTTCCCGAAGAACCTTTGTGGCTGCAAGCAGAAATAATTAAATAAGTTAACTATAAAGTACTAAATAACCTCAGACAAGCCAGATTGAACTCTTACCACCTCTCTTTACTCCACTCACTGGCATCCGCTCATAGTAGGGCACTGTGTGCCGACCGCAGCCATCGCAGGAAAATGACGGTTACCCTCGCGGGATCTCCCCGGTGGCACGATAATGACGTCGGACGTCATTCTTGATGACGTTCATCCCGCGCGCGGCGTAATGCGGAAGAAGCCGCGACTACCAGGAATGGAACTGCCCGGTGTCTCCCGCCTGAGAAAGCTCACGGCTTTCACACGAGGCTGGGACTTCGGCCAAGGAGAGGACACAGAGCCGGCACACAGTGAGATTGCGCAAGGCACAGCACCATACATCCAGTCTTTTCGAGGAGACAGAAGAAACAACTACACTGAGCCATGGAGGAGGGGCTATTTATAAATCGTGGAGTCTGTTTCTTCGCATGGAAGGAGATGGGGAACAACCAATTGTTATGCTGCCCAGAGGGATGGCCAGGAACGACTTTTAGTTGCAAATGGAAATCTGTGCTTTTCCTTTCCCCATTCCAAACAAACATATTTTCCGTTCTTTTAAATTAACCAAATGCAAACACAATCATTGTCACCAGTTGGATCTTCTCAAAACTCCATGGATTAAAGCATGGGGGATGTCAAACTCGGGCGTCCTCCAGTGTTTGAAAACTACAACTTCCCAGCATTCCTTGGTTTGCAGTGCGTTACCTGTGGGATCGGATTGTAGTTTTCAACATCTGGAGGGCCGCGAGTTTTACACCTGTGGATTGAAAGAATCAGATAAGGCCACATGAGGTACTCTCACCTCATTTACGATTCCATCATTTTTAAAGGACATCCCCCCACTTCGCTATTTCTGCCATAAACAGGTGGATTAGAAGTATTCTGCAAAAGGTGTTGAAAGTAGCGTTCCAAGCGTCTTCTTACAGCATTGATTGAATGCATGCAGGACACAACTCGCGATCCTTTTCCCCATAATACAAACGTGACGGTGACAATCTTATTAAACGCCAACTAACTTTCTGGAGATTAGGAGACAAACGTTCCAAATATCTTCCCAAATCAAAAGAAACTGGGTGGCCAAAACGATCTATGAAAACTTTTGGATCTTCATTTATTGGACATCAATCGTGATGCATTACGTATTATGTCCGGGGAGTTACAACTGCAATGAGATCACGTGCTCGCGTTGTTTCCAAAAAATTTGCGACCACTGACTTATTTTGAAGACAGAGGTTGTAACAGGCATTTGTCCGTGTTTCGCTACCAGTCAAGTCGTAGGTTTAATCGGTAAACAATAATTAACTTCATACATTTCATATATTGAAATGTAAATTATAAACCAATTATTGTTGAAGATGAGTATTTTGAAACACATGCCTATGATGTGAATTTACAGTGTTATGTCATAATCATTCTGTGTAATGAACCTGTTTGACCTGCAAAAATATTTAGTGGTGTTTGTTTTCAGATTTTTACTGATTATTGTCAAAGTTCAATGACCTCCTCATGTTTTGGCCAAATAACATCGGGTTATTCATAAAAGTTCTTATAGTTCAAAATAGTGGCTGAATTTTTGCCCCAACCATCCGATGTAAACTTTCAAAATGTTAAATAGTCGATTAGCACCATTTTAAACGATAATAACTTTTAGTGATATCTCCCTGCATAACTTTAATAAAGAACAATATCAATGAAAGAGATATGCAATATATATTAACATAATACTAGTAACAGTTACATTTGTTTTAATTGTTTCCTATCCTAAGCCCTATACTAATATGTTTGGAGTTGGTTTATTACTTTTTTAGTTGTGTAGGTGCTGAGCCGGTTGTCTCCCTCGTTAAATAATATAATGCAACCGATCTAGGATTGTATCCCACTCCTATTATCATCAGTAGATATAGTAAAGCTATGTATCACGCTCCCTTTGTTCACGCATTCCAGGACATGGCCAATAACAAATTCTCCTTTAATAGTTCTCATAAAATTGAACTAATCTTTCAATTCGTGGTTGAGACCTGATTTAAAGTACCTTTCTTCCCTTCAGTTCTCTGCAATCATCACTTCACATATCCAGGAAGGTAACCATATTGAACGATCCAACGCCGCTCACTTTTAAATTTGTCGCCCTCTTCCTGGTTAGTTTACTATAGCACGCATTCTCAGAATTATGGTTACCCTAAAGCATGAGGCGGTCAGGACCTTCAACTGAGCTGCAGTGGTCGGCGTGCGTTAATATCTCACCTATGATGCTGGTGAAGTGATTGTTTGAAGGTGGGAAGTAGGTCCTTTATCTCACGATCATCATACTGCTTAATGAACTGTGCGAACTTTCCTATGTACGGCCCGCTTTGAAGGAGCCATGCACACTTAACCGTTGACTGCCCAGATCTTATATTCACGATCTGTGCAGAGAATGCCTTTAACTGCCCAGATCGTGAATATACGAATCTTGGGCTTTCCCTTTAAAAAAAAAAATCTGCCTGCACTAGGGCATCAGGGCAGTTCACTCCCCCCCCAGCCCCCTCGATCAATCCCCCATAAGTTTTGTGCTCAAAACCGATTTGGGATCGGGCGATAACTTACTTTCTTGCAGAGCCAGGAGGCACACCGCAGCAGGAGGGAAAGAGTCAGTCGTGCGATAAGGAAAACCCCAGTGAGTCACAATGGGTTTCCTGCTTCACTTTTTAGGGGGGGTCTTCGTCTAGGCTTCCCCGGTCTCCCCTGGTGGGTCTAGTTGATGTACTGCACTCATGCTGCAGTCCTCATATAGCAACAAGCTGTCATGCTGACAGCTTTTATATCAATTTTGTGAATGGAACTCAAAGTTCCATTCAAAAATAGATTTTTTCTAAGTCTTTTGCCACTTAGCGCAGACGTGACACATGGGAAAGCGATCAATTTTGGTGGAATCACTTCCTGAAAATGATTTCCGGAAGTGATTTTTTCCGATCGGCATTTCAATTGGAAACGGGCATTTATGCCGCATTCAAGTTCGTTTATCATTCCCAAGATGATTGATGATCATCTTTGGGATGATCAAAAAAAAAAGGGAAATGCACATAAAAAATCTTAAAGTGAATACACACCCCTTTTTTTTTTTTTTTTTACCTAGACTATAATTCAGCAAAAACAACTTTGTCCTTCTCCAAGCTTCCCAATGTCACCGGTTAATATCGGTAAAAGTAAACGCAGATACTTATTTGTATGATTTCACGGGCAACTAAGCTATATTTATAAGGAAATTTTGCAGAGCACCAAAAAAAGCCGGACTAAATTTTAGGATCATAAAGTGGTGTAAAAAACGTGTGTGACTCTCCATACTAAACCGGTTTTCACTAAAATCCACTAAAAGGGGGAGAGTGTGTGTGGTGTGGGTGGTTGTGTTGTTTTTGTTCTTGTAACTGCACTTCTACATACCGTCCCATTTGAGCTTAGTTGGTGGCTCGTCTCTGTTTGCATCCACGCATAGTGCATACGTTTGAGGTTCAGACATGTGGGAGATTGACATTTAGTGGGTTTTTTTTTTGCTTTGTCAATGGGGTTAGGTAGGATTTCAACCTTTGAATCATCTTAGTTTATTTTTC
Organism: Hymenochirus boettgeri; assembly: GCA_019447015.1. Taxonomy (NCBI): domain Eukaryota; kingdom Metazoa; phylum Chordata; class Amphibia; order Anura; family Pipidae; genus Hymenochirus; species Hymenochirus boettgeri. The sequence goes on along the minus strand of CM033472.1, from coordinate 18,618,676 downwards.
TCACAAAACTCCTAAAAACCGGAGTTCTTTGGATCACTGGTCTGATTCTTCATGTATGTATGAAGCCTGGCACGTAACGTAGCTTAAAGTGGTGTAGATTCCAAAATATATAAGTTTTGTGGGGAATTTCCAAGTTTCGGGGCTGTTTTTCCGTCCTGAAGTAGGTAGCTGTTCAAATTACAGAGCACTTGATTTTTTCTTGTAATGCATTTGTGCATGTGTCCCATTTGAGGCTAGTTGGTGAGCCACGGTCTCTGTGTGCATCACGCATAGGCCTACCGTTTGATTCAGGACTGTGGGAGATTGATATTTAGTGGGGGGCTTTATTTGTGGGGGCATTTCCAAGTTTTTTGGGCTGTTTTGAAATACAGAGCACTTTGATTTTTTTCTTGTAATTACACTTTTTGCATGCGTCCCATTTGAGCTAGTTGGTGGGACCACGTCTCTGCGTGGCACCCACACATATAGCAATACAGTTTTGAAATGCATGATTGTGGGAGCTTGCCGGTTTAGTGGGTTTTTTGCTTGTCAGTGGGTGAGGTATGGATTCAAACCTTTGAATCATCTATTTATTTTTCACAAACCCTCTAAAAACACTGAGTTCTTTGGTTCCTGGGTCTGGAAATTCTTTCAGGTATGTTATGAAAGCCATGGTACCGTAACGTAGCTGAAGGGTGTAGATTCCAAAAATATATAGGTTTTTTTGGGGGGAATTTCCAGTTTCGGGGCTGTTTGCCTTAGGTAGGGTAGGCTTTCAAATTACAGAGCACTTTGATTTTTCTTGTCTTGCAATTTTGTGCATGGCTTCCCATTGAGCTAGTTGGTGGCCACGGCTGTGTGCATCCGCAATGGCTACCGTTTGATTCAGGCATGTGGGAGATTGATATTTTAGTTGGGGGTTTATTTGTTGGGGGGGGCATTTTCGCAAGTTTTGGACTGTTTGTAACTTACAGAGTCCACTTTTATTTTTTTCTTGTAATTGCACTTATGCCTGCTTCCCATTTGAGTTTAGTTGGTGGCCATGTCCTCTTTGTGCACCCACACATGAAAGCCTACCGTTTTGATGCAGGATATGGGGGATATTGCTATTTAGTGTGTTTTTTGCTTTCAAGTGGGGTTTAGTAGGATTTCAACTTTGGAATCATCTATTTTTATTTTTTTCACAAACCTCCTAAAACACGGAGTTCCTTGGAAAATCACTCACTGGTTCTGGAATTCTTCATGTATGTATGAAAGCATGGTACCGTAACGTAGCTGAAGGCGTGTAAGATTCCAACAATATGAGTTTTGTGGGGGGAATTCCAAGTTTCGGGGGCTGTTGCCTTGAAGTCGGGTAGCGCTGTTTCAAATTACAGAGCACTTGATGTTTCTTGTAATTGCATTGGTTGCATGCGTCCCATTTGAGCTAGTTGGTGGCCACGTCCTTGTGCATACCCACGCATAGGCATACCGTTTGATTCAGGACATTGGGAGATTGATATTTAAGTTGGGGGGTTTTAGTTGTGGGAGGGAAATTCCCGTTTTGGACTTGTTTGTATTAGCAAGCACTTTTGATTTTTTCTTGTAATTGGTATTGTGGCACTGTGTCCCATTTGAGCTAGTGGTGGCCTCGTCTCTGTTTGCACCCCACATATCAGCATACACGTTTGATGCAAGACTGATGAAGAGTGCGATTTAGTGGGGTTTTTTTGCTTGTCAAGTGGGTTTAGGTAGGATTTCACCCTGGAATCCATCTTATTATTTTCTTTTCAAACCTCCTAAAACACAGAGTTCTTTGGATCACTGGGTCTGAATTCTTCATGTATGTCGGAAAGCATGGCAACCAGTAACGTAGCTGAAGGTGTTGTAGATTCCAAAAATATATCGTTTTGTGAGGGATTTTCCAGTGTCGGGGTGGGTTTCCTTAGAATTAGGGTAGGCTGTTCAAATTACAGAGGCCACTTTGATTTATTCTTGTATTTCATTTGGGCATGTGTCCCATTTGAGGTAGTTTGGTGGCCACGTCTCTGTGTAATCACACACAGATGCAGAACCGTTTTGAATTCAGAACATGTGGGAGATTGATATTTAGGTTGGGGGTTTTATGTGCATGTGGCATTTCAAGTTTGGGGGCTGTTTGAAATTAGAGAGCACTTTTGATTTTTTTCTTGTAATTACACTTTTTGCATGCGTCCCCATTTGCTCTAGTTGGTGCCACGTCTCTGCGTGTCCCACACATATAGCATACAGTTATTGATGCGATATGTGGGAGATTGTTGCGGTTTAGTGGGTTTTTTTTGTTGTCAATTGGGTTTAGGTAGGATTTCAACCTTTGAATCATCTTATTTATTTTCTACAAAACCTGCAAAACACAGAGTTCCTTTGGATCACTGTCTGGAATTCTTCCATGTTATGTATGAAAGCATGGTACCGTACCGTCTGAAGCGTGTAATTCGCAAATCATATAGTTGTGGGGGGAATTTCCAAATTTTCGTGGGCTGTTGCCTTAGAAGTAGGGTAGGCTGTTCAAATTACAGAGCACTTTGATTTTTTCTTGTAATTGCCTTTTGTGCATGCTTCCCATTTGAGCTATTTGGTGGCCACGTCTGTGTGCATTCCACGCATAATGGCATACCGTTTTATCAGGACTGTGGGAGATATGATTTTTAGTTTGGGGGTTTATTTGTGGGGGGAATTTCCTCCAATTTGGGACTGTTTGTAATTACGAGCACTTTGATTTTTTCTTGTAATTGCATTTGTGCCTGTGTCCCATTTGATCTAGTTTGGTGGCCTCGTCACTGTGTGCACCACACTATAGCATACCGTTTGAATGCAGGAATATGTTGAAGAGGTGGCTATTTGAGTGGGGTTTTTGCTTGTCAGTGGGTAGGAGATTTCACCCTGGAATCTCTTATTTATTTTTCCCAAAACCTCCTAAAACACGGAGTTCTTTGGATCACTGTCTGGAATTCTTCATGTATGTATGAAAGCTTGGGCACCGAACGTAGCGGAGGTGTTGAGATTCAAAAATATATAGTTTGTGAGAAATTTTCCAAGTTTTCGGGGCAGTTTCCTTAGGAATTAGGGTAGGCTTGTTCAAATTACAAGAGCACTTTGTGTTTTCTTGTAATTTCATTTGTGCATGTGTCCCCATTTGATGTCGTTGGTGGGCACTCTCTGTGTAAATCCACACATATGGCATAACCTTTTGAATTCAACATTGGTGAGATTGATATTTAGTGGGGGGTTTTTATTTGCAGGGGCATTTCCCAAGTTTTGGGCGCTGGTAATTACAGAGCACTGTTGATTTTTATTTGTAATTACACCTTGTGCATGCTTCCCCTTTAGCTAGTTGGTGGCCACGTCCTCTGTGTGCACCACACATATGGCATACCGTTTTTGATTCAGGGCATTGGAGATTGATAATTGACAAGTTTTTTTTACCTGCCATGGAAATTTGCCATGATTTTTAAAGCTTGAATTGTATTTTTTATACATTTTCCTGAAAATCTGGTCAGAAATCAAAAATTGTACACGAAGCTGCACCCACACCATTGGTGGTATGCGATCAAAGAATCACACCATTTGTGTAGCTGAAGGTGTGGTAGAGTCCCAAGAATTTATAGTTTTTGGGGGGGGTATTTTCTAATATAGAGGGTGTTAGTCCTGACAACTCTGAAAATTGCCTGTAATTGGGCCACTGTTCATCTGGCTCACTTTTGTGGCTATTGATTCCCGCTGCGAATGAACCAAACATAGGCATACCATTTGATTCAGGCCATTTTGGGGAGATTGATATTTTTGGTACTTTTTTTTGTAACATTACTTGGGATTTTGCATGCTTTCTTCCTTTTTGAGAGTGTTTTTTTTTCTAATTTTTTTAGAAAATCTGCTAAAACTATGAAACTTCCTACGAGACTGCCGCCACACCATTGATGGTACGAATGAACAACTACAGAATTACGTAGATACACGTGTGTGGATTTCGAGAAAATATATGTTTTGGGGGTTGTTTTGTGGGAAAAAACGGCAGACTGTGCAAATTCAGATTTGGCTGAAAATTTTTGCTGTTTCGAGTCATTGTGGCATTGTCTCACTCATGCCATTCGCTTCCCGTCCGCGTGTGTAACCACACATATGTCATACCGTTTTGGATTCAGGAACCTTTGTGAGATTGATATTTCGTAACTTTTTTTTTTAACATTCCATGAGGTTTTGGCATGATTTCTACCTTTGGAAGTTGTTTTTTTTGTTCATTTTTTCAGACAAATGTGACCTCTAACGAGAACTGCGCCCACTACCATTGATTGTATTAATGACAAACTACAGTGTACATAGCTGAAGGTGTGTAAATTTCAGAATATATAGTTTTGTGGGGTTTTTCTAAGTTACGGGGTGTTTGTTGAAAAAACTGTACTGTTCAAAAAAAAGTAGGGAGCTGGAGAAAGTTGTGAGGGATGGTGTATGAAAGACAAAGGAAAGGTATAATTTGTGGCTTGTCGCTTCCCAACGTACGCGTTGTACCAACACTATGGCATAAAGTTTGAGTCCAAGGACATTTGGGGATGAGATTAGTACGTTTTTTTACATTTCCATGAGGTTTTGACATGATTTATACCTTTTTGACATTGTTTTTTGGTCATTTTTCAGACAAAATGCGAACTTCCTAACGAAGAACTGCGCCCGACACCATTGATGGTATGAATGAACAACACAGTGTTTACATAGCTGAAGGTGTGGAAGTTTCAGAATATATTATTTGTGTGGTTTCTTTCTATAGGTACCAAACGGGGTTGTTTTGTTGAAAAAAGCTGTAGACTGTCCAAATCCCGAGTTGGCTACATATTTCGCGGTTTCTGAGCAACGTGCATTGTCTCACTTTGGTGGCTTTTCGCTTCCACGCCGCGTGTGGAACCACACATATGGCATAACCGTTTGATTCCAAGGACATTGGGAGCTTGATATTTAGTAACTTTTTTTACAATTCATGAGGTTTTGAATGATTTCTAACTTTTTGAAGTTGTTTTTGTTTCATTGTTCAGACAAATGCGACGCGACGAAGAACAATGCGCCCACCATTGGATGGTATGAATGAACAAACTACAGTGGTTACATAGCTGAAGGTGTGTAATTTCAGGAATATAGAGTTTTGGGGTATTTCTTTCCTAAGTTACGGGGTGTTTTGTGGAAAAAAACTGCAGACTGTCCAAATTCGGAGTTTGCTAAATATTTGCGCTGTTTCCTGACCCAGTGCATTGTCTCACTTTTTGTGGCTTTTCGCTGTCTCCACGTCCGCATGTTTACCACACTAGGCATACTTTTGAATTTTCCGGACATTTGGGAGATTGATGATTTAGTACTTTGTTTTTATACATTCCATGAGGTTTTACATGATTTCTACCTTTTGAAGTTGTTTTTTGTTCATTTTTTCAGACAATGCGAACTTCTATGAAGAGACTTTGCGCCCACACTCATTGATGGTATGAATGACAAACTACGTGTTACATTAGCTGAAGGTGGTGTAGATTTCAGGACTATTAGTTTTGGGGTGGGGGTTATTTCTAAGTTATGGGGGGTGTTTGTGGAAACACTGCAGACTGTCCCTAATTCGAATTGGCTAATATTTCTCGTTGTTTCGAGCCATCGTGCACTGTCTCAATTGGTGGCTTTTTCGCTTCCACGTCTTGGTGTATCGCACAATATGGCAATATACGTTTGATTCAGGACATTGGAGATTGATTTTGGTAAACTTTTTTTACATTCCATGGGGTTTGGGCATTAGTTCTCTACCGTTTTGGAATTTTGTTTGAAGATGTTCATGTTTTTGGCGAATCTGGTAAGTGCAAACTTCTACGAAGAACTCGCCCACACCATTGAGTAGGAATAACGAACCTACCATCGTTACATAGCAGAAGGTGTGTAGATTTCAGAATATATAAGTTTGTGGGTATTCTGAGATTGGGGGGCGTTTTGTGAAAAACTCTGACTGTTCAAAATCAAAACTGAACTGGCAAAAATTTTTTGCTGGCTACTGACATTTGGCACTGGTCACTCTGGGTTAGTTTGGTAGCCATGTCTCTGGGTCCACCCATGAAAATGTGGCAATACCATCAGGTATCGGAGGGTTAGCTTTTCATATTTGAATGCGTTGAACTTCCTCCACAGTTTTTAGTGAATTCGCAATTTGATTTTGTCTCTGATTTTACAGTTTGAGAAAAAAATGAAATGTGAGAAAAGTAACTAATTACAATTGGCCGAAGAGCTGCGTCCGGGTATCTGCATTTTGGATCGAAACGAACCTCCTCTTAAATCCTGCGGGTGTGTGTTTTCTAAAAATCTCTCACTTGTGGGGATTTTAGATAATTTGTAGATTTCTATGTTAACTGTCAGTATTAGTTGATACCTTTTAATGTGGTGTAATATTCTAGGAGGTGCAGTTTTTAGTTTGGGGGGGGTCTCCTTACAGGAAAAGTCGGGTACCTACATATATCTGGTATTGGGTTGTACTACGGAGTATCTGAGCTTTTAGAACCAGTAAGTTTTTGTGTGTAACCTAAGAATAACTATAAGTAAAAATGGGAAAAAATCCAGAAAATTTTTTTTTTTTTTTTTTTTTTTTTGTTTTGTTTGCAAATTTTTCATTTTTGTTTTCACATATTTTAACCCCATCTTCCGTAAAATTTCAGAAAAGTTACAAAATTCTGTTACCTATGTTAAAGTAGCCTTTGTGCTGAAAACACCATGTATAATATTCTGATTTCCGTACTGTAAAATTTTAAGTCCTACCTAAAGTCGATTGGGCAAAATCCGAAATTCTTCTGGGCAGTTCAACGCAAAAAAATGGATCCTCCTGGCAGTGAAGGGTTGTGATGGGGCGTAGTGTTACTTCATACGTGTGGCTGATCGCGGACCTTAGTTCCTCCCGGCCCCCCCCCCTCCGTCGATGGGTAGTTCCTCACTGGTTACTAACCCTTAATGATACCTATTTGGATTGGTTCCTGCTGGAGTAAAGTTCGTACACAACGTCCGATCACGGGTCCCGACCGCGACGCACTATGAGTATGAAAAACGTTTTGGACGATAATCGCCCATTTGAACATTTTATTGGCCGACAACGGTTATTTCTTAAGCACACGGATCAAGGGGAAGATACCACAACCTTCATTGACAAGATCAATAAACCAATCAGTAGGATGGTTGGGTTGGAACATGCAGTTCGGCTGATATTTTAATGCAGTTTGTTTTTTAACAAAGCCAGGGCCAAATGCTCTGGCTTAGAAGCCACACTGATTGGGGAACGGCAGCCTGAACTACCCCATTGTCATTGACGTCACTTCGGAGCTGCCTTGGAAAACTATGTTAGTTTAAAGTGCGACCCTTCTTTTGATGCTCGAAAGGGAGGGAGGATGGGGGAACCTGATCCGTGTGCAGTTACTTTAAAAGTAATTCCCCCTCTACCACAAAATGAGAACCAGCAAGGTAATTAAAATTATCCGTAACACACGGCTGAGTTAATGTCCCATTCCTACCAGCCCATCCAGAATTACAAGGAGAAAGTACTGTACAACATCAGAGGATTACTACACCCATTGTAAACCGGCCCATTCCTTCCTGGCAAATAATTACCTACAACTAAGAACCAAACTCCTAGAATAAAATAAAGGCGTTATCAGGGGCGCAGAGTATTCACAATCTAAGGCCGTTGCGCAGGGCCCCTGTTACATTATAAGAGATTCCTGAGTTTGGCGTTTCCAATATTGACTTGTTGACCAATTGTTCCAGCAGGTTCCATCCCTCTGTGTACGGGACAACCAATTTAGCGGATGTTCTCTTTACGTGTTTCCTGTGTTGAGGGTACTAGACTGTTTGGGTAAATTTCTATGATGATGACATAAGCTTTTGCAGCAAAACACAGTGACAACGCGTTTTTGGCCGCCACTTTTCTCAGCAATACGAACTCCGTCAAAAAAACGCTCCATGTGCTTAATGAAACTGGGAAGTAAGCACGATCCCTCCTGTGCCCATTAATTACGCTGGGATTTGTTTTCAGGTTGAAAGGTTCCCTCAGTATCATTGCCTAGTCCCCCATAAACAGGCAGTAGGGTCAGAACTAGAACTCTCCCAGGATACCCCATAAGCTAGAAGATTTAATTTTATCAACAGCGGACAGTAATTGGCAAGTGCTCTATAATGAATTTAGAGAATTATAGTACATGGAACGCTACCTGAAGTACTGAGCCGGGAGTGAGACTGGTAACTCTGTACCTCCTAAGTATTAGGAGGTAAACTAGTCTGAAACTAGTTTGAAGAAAACTGCTTGCTTCCTAAGTGCTTCAGAACTCGCCTTAATACTAAGAAAGCCAAGGGCCCTCACTTGGCGATGGTATGTACTGGCGCTCCTTAATGAAATTATCTTGGGGGAGGTAGGGATACAGACCCCGCCCCTGTGCCTTTTTTTAATCATAAAATATATTTTACAGTGCAGGCTATGGCCTTTAAAATTACATATCAGCACAGAGTACATGCCAGGAGCGACGGTTAGTTAAGCCCATAGGGGTGTTTTAACAGGCGATCGGACAACTGGACCAATTAAATACAGTGTGATAAACTTTTAACCTTGAGATAACACAAATTCAACTTGCCATATTGCAAACAGCTCTTACTACTAGGGATGATGTAATGAACATATTATATACGTCCACCACATCAGATACAATCGGTTCAACAGGGTCTGGGCCCTCAAAATGATTTTGGAATCTTATCTGTAAGATTGTACACTGACATTGTACGGTGTCATGGACATTTCTAACTGATATTCGCATTACATCTTGTACTGAGCTTGGTCAGTCGATTACTAGGAATTAAGTGAAAATGCCATATAAAACTGTGAGACCCAGTAACATGTGGGGGAAGGTGCCCCATTCATTGTTCTAATGGATTCTGATAAGAAGGACATACGCATCCGTGTCTATTTCATTGGCAAAAAATATAGGCTATAGGAACTTCTTATGACTAAGATGTTTGTCTCACACCCTGGGCTAACTCGGCGATTTACTTCAATAACCTGCACTTCAAGGCAAAGTTAAGGCAAGTACGAAAGTACACAGAGGACAAAAGATTGCGATGCAAAAGATAAAACAGTTAAAATCACACATACACTCCTATTTCCACTGATACACATGCAGTAATATATCCAACTCTCCACAGAGTAAGACCCAGTTGTCATTAAACTCATCTGTCATAGGATAGAATGAAAGTCTATGAGGCAGTCATAATTATAAGTGAGCCAGCAAGGCACATCATGTAGGGTAGAGAGCCATGTGGAGGAGAGGAATAAAGTGCTGGATGCGTGTATTGTGATTTTTTTTTTATCTTTTGCACTGCACTTTTTTGTCCTTTTGTTATCCCTATTGCCATTACCGGTATACATTTATAAATAAAGGGTTTTTTACTGTTCGACCGATTTTGGAGTGGACCGGATAATTTTTTTCTCTTATTTAAGTCTTGTTTGTATCTATCCTGTGCCCCTCCACCCATTTGGCGGTATATCTGGCCTTTGTGCCCTGCTCCAATTTATATAGTCCATAATCTGGCTTCCTAGGACAATGGGACCCACAGGGGGAACTGAATGACCAATTAGACCCAGATCTTGGGCCAGGACTGTGCAAAGTGTAAGCCAATCAGGGTGAGAGGACGTGACAGTAGATTGTCCCCATGTAGGGCAGGTCTCGCAGTAAATTATCCCCATACTGGGTCTCTCCAATATCAGGTCCATTTCTGTTCCAATGTAACAACCCCCTTCCTGTATTCTACGCGACCCCCAATTCCGTCTTAGCCCTGGTCACATTTAAGGTTTTGTATGGAATATCCCATTCCCCAGAATCCAGGAGGAAATGTCAGGTTGTCTCCTAGATCTCATTGCTAACTATGTATGAAACAATTTGGTGTCCTTCCCCCCTGTGGATGGAGCAATGGATGTCCCCCTGCGTTTCAATCTCCGAACGATTTGGGTTGAACTAACCAGTGAGACTGTACAGATTTACAGTGGATTGTTCAGAGAGATTGTACAGAGTGTTCAGTGTATTGTACAGAGTGTACAGCAAGATTGCAACAGTGAATCTGTTACGATTGTACAGTGAGATTGTACAGTTTGTGGCAGTGAGATTGTACAGATTTACAGTGGATTGTACATGAGACTGTACATATTGTACAGTGAGATTGTACAGTGAGACTGTACAGATTGTACAGTGAGACTGTACAGATTGTACAGTGACATTGTACAGTTTGTGCAGTGAGATTGTCCGATGGTACAGTGAGTTTGTACAGATTGTACAGTGAATGTACTAGTGTGGACATCCTTCACAGCATAATCAATCAGAATAGGCCGACTACGCACCTGACCACCCCAACTCCATCCCCTAGTCCCTCTCCCCCTTTCCCAAACAGGTTCGATCACAGTGGCACTCCAGCGCCACACCACACTCACCTCCTGGGGCTCTGACTCTCTATGAGGGGTCTCTTCCCCCTCTGTCCCGTACCTGTTTCATGTGCTAATGTCCCATAGGCTGGGGAATCGGTCACACACTGACATGGACAGTGGGATCCGAACAGACTGACTTGTCGCCTTTTCCCTCCGATCCTCCCCCAGGGCCTGCCCGCTGATAACCCCGCCCCTACCAGGATCGAACCGCCCACCAGTAAATGATTACCTGTTTCTCTCTCTACAAGGTAAGATAATGAACGCCCTCTGGCAATAACAACCCAATTCCTCTACCAGGGAGATACTGAACTACCCCTCTGGGCAATTAAAATTACCCCTTCTCTACCAGGGGATCACGAACTACCTCTGGGCAATTAACCCATTCTCCTACCAGGGTATATGAACTGCCCTCTGCAATTAACCCATTCTCTACAAGGTGAGATAATGGAACTAACCCTCTGGGCAATTAACCCCTCTCTACCAGGGAGATCATGAACTGCCGCTCTGGGCAATTAACCCCTTCTCTACCAGGAGATAATGAACAACCGGCTCTGGGCATTAAAACCCCTTCATCTCTTTCAGGGGAGATTCATGAACTCCCGCTGGGCAATTATAACCTCTTCTCTCCAGGGAGATAAGGAACTGCCCTCTGGGCAATTAACCCTTCTTCTACCAGGAGATAATGACTGCCCCTCGTTCAAATTACCCTTCTCCTACCAGGGAAGCATACCCACATCTACAATTAACCCCCTTCTCTACCAGAGAGAGCGTTAAGCAATCTCTACCAGGGAGAGTTGTAATCACATCTACAGTTAAACCCGTCTCTCCAGGGAGCGTGTGAACCAACACTCTACAGTTAACCCTCGCGACCAGGGAGAGGGTGAACCACATCTACATTAACCCCTTCTCTACCAGGGAAGCAGCGTTAACCATCTACAATTAACCCCTCCTTTAACCAGGGAAGTGTGATCACATCTACCACTTAACCCCTTCTCTACCGGAGAGAGCGTGAACATATCACATTAACCCCTTCTCTACCAGGGAGAGTGTGACCCCATCTACAATTAACCCCTTCTCTACAGACGAGTCGTAGCACCACATCTAACAATTTAACTCCCTTCTCTACAGGGAGAGCGTGAAGCACATCTACAATTACCCCTCCTCTTACCAGCGAGAGACGTGAACCACATCTACAATTAACCCCCCTTCCTACCTGGGAAGACGTGCAACACATCTACCATTAACCCCATCTCTACCGGAAGAGGCGTGACCCACATCTACATTAAACACCCTTCTCTTCCGGGAGAGCGTGAAGCACAATCTACAAGTTAACCCTCCTCTACCAGGGAGGTGGTGAAACCACACTACAATTCCCCTTTCTACCGAAAAGAGCGTGAAACCACACTACAATTAACCCCTTCTCTACCGAGAGAGGCGGAACCCATCTCTACAGTGAGAGTGTGAATCACCTCTCCAGTTAAACTCCTTCTTTACAGGGGGCGTGAACCGACATCTAAGATAAACCCCTTCTCTACCAGGAAGAGGCGTGAACACATCACAATTAACCCCTTCTCTAACAGGGAGAGCGTGAACCACATCTACAATTAACCCCATTCAATACCAGGGAGAACGCGTAAGTCCACACATCTACAATGACCCCTCCTCTACCAGGGGAGTGTGAATCACTCTACATTAACCCTTGCTCTCCAGGGAGAGTTGTGAACCCCTATCGTACAACTACCCCTTCTCATACGGGAGAGTGTGAACCACATCTAATATTAGCACCTTCTCTACCAGGGGAAGCGTGAACCACATCTACATTAACCCCTTCTCTAACCAGGAAGAGCGTGAACCACATCTACAATTACTAACCCTTTCGCTACACGGAAGAGCGCCTTCTCTACCCACGGCAGAGCTGTGAACCACATCTAATATTAACAACTTCTCCCGGAGAGCGTGAACCACATCTACATTAACCCTCTCTACAAGGGAGTGTCGTGACCACTTCTCTCTTACAATTCTTCCTTCTCTACCAGGAGCGTGTGACCACATCATACTAATTAACTGCCTTATCTACCCAGGGAGAGCATGAAACCACATCTACAATTAACCCCTTCTCTCCCGGGAGAGCTGAACAATCATATACATTAACCCAGTCTCTACCGAGATAGCGTTAACCACATCTACAATTAGCCCCTTCTCTACCACGAAGAGAGTGAACACATCTATAATTAACCCCTTTCTCTACCATGGAGAAGTGTGACCGACCTCCACAATTACCCACCTTCTTTACCAGGAAGTGTGACCCCTCTATAAGTTTAACCCTTTCTCACCAGGGAGATCGCCCTTCTCTACCATGGAGAGGTGAACCACATCGAATATAACCCCTTCTCTAACCAGGAGGCGTGAACCACATCTACAATTAACCACCCTCTCACCGGGGAGAGCCGTGACTACTATCTACATTAACCCCTTCTCTCTGGAAGAGCGTGAACCACTTCTACAATTAAGCCCTTCTCACCATGGAGAGCATAAAACCTACCTCCATAACTACCCCTTCTCTCCAGAAGAGCGTGAACCACATCTACCCATTTAACCCTTTCTCTACAGGGAGAGCGCCCTTCTCTACCATGGAAGTCTGAACCAACATCTATTATTTCCAAACCCTTCTCTAACCAGGGAAGCGTGAACCAATAACTCAACATACAATTAATCCCTTCTCTAACCTGGAGAGCTGAACCCATCTACAATTCACCCTCTCTACCAGGAGAGTGGTGAACCACATCTAATATTAACCCATTCTCTCTACCAGGGCTACGCGGTGAACCACATCTACCATTAACCCTTCTCTACCAGGGAGAGCTGAACTACATCTACAATTAACCCCTTCCTCTACCGGGATATCGTGAACCACATCTAATATTAACCCCTTCTCTCACCAGGAGAGCGTGAACCACATCTACATTAACCCATTCCTCGACCAGGGAGAGCGTGAATCTACATCTACATTAACCCTTCTCTAACCCGGGGATGAGCGTGAACCACATCTACAATTACCCCTTCTCTTTCCCAGGAAGTGTGACCACATCGAATATAACACCCCTTCTCTACCAAAGAGCGTGGAACCACATTACAATTAACCCCTTCTCTACCGGAATCGGAAGCTACATCTACAATGTAACCCCTTCTTCTACAGGGAAGATCGGTGGACCACAGTCTACAATTAACCCCTCTCTACCATGGAGAGCTAAACCATCCTACAATTAACCCCTTCTCTACCAGGAAGTGCGTGAACCACAATCTACAGTTACCCTTTCGCTACCAGGGAGAGCGCCCTTCTCTACCAGGAGAGTCTGAACCACATCTAATATAACACCTTCATTCTACCAGGGATCGTGAACCACATACAATTAATCCTTCTCTAACCGGTCGAGCGTGACCCACACCTACAATTACCCCTTCTCTAATCTCCTAGCAAGGAGAGTGTGAACCCATCGATATTTAAACCCCTTTCTACGCCTGGAGAGGCGTGAAACACATCTATCTACATTAACCATTCTCTACCAGGGAGAGCGTGACTACTGTATCTACAATTAACGACCTTCTCTACCGGGGATAGCGTGAAACCACATCTACAATTAAACCCCTTCTCTTCCAGGAGAGCGTGAACAACATCTACAATTAACACCTTCGCTACCGGCTATCGTGAACCAAACATCTACAATTAACCCCTTCTCTTCCAGGGAGAGCGAACACCACATCTACAATTGAACCCCTGTCCTACCGGGGATAGCGTGAACTCACATCTCAATAACCCCTTCTCTTCCATGGGGAGCGTGAACCACATCTACCTTAACCACAATTACCCCTTCTCTCTAACCAAGAAAGAGTGAACCACATCTAACATTAACCCTCTCTCCACGGAGAGCATTAAACCAATCTACATTACACTTCTCTACCATGGAGGAGAGTGCACCACATCACAATTCAACCCTTCTCTACCAGGGAGAGATGTAAGCGCATCTTACAATAACCCCTCCTCTAACTACCGGGAGAGTCTGAACCACTCTAACAATTAACCCCTTCTCTACTACCACTGAAGCGTGACCACTCTACACTTAACCTTCCTACCAGGGAGAGTGTGAACCACATCTACAATTACCCCCTTCTCTATCACGGAAGTGGTGACCACATCACATTACCTCTTCTCTACAGGGAGAGTGTGAACCACATCTACAGTTTACCTTTATCCCCTCTCTACCACAGGAAGTGTGAACCAATCTATATAAAACCACTTCTCTCTACCAGGGAGAAGCGTTGAACCACATCTACATTAACCCCTTCCTACCAGGGAGAGCGTGAACTCATCTACAATTAACCCCCCCCTCCTACCCGGGAGAGTGTGAACCACATCTACAATTAACACCCCTTCTCACACGAAGAGCGTGAACCCACATTACAATAACCCTTCTCTACCAGGAGCATGTGAACAAAATCAACACTACCCTTCTCTACCAGGTAGATTGTTAACCACCTCTACATTAACTCCCATCTTCATACCAGGACGATCGTGAACCACATCTACAATTAACCCTTCTCTTCCCGGGAGAGGGCGGAAAGCACTCGCAATTAAACCCCTTCTCTATCCAGAGAGCGTGAACCAATAGACAATAACCCTTCTCTACCAGGGATAGCAGGAACGCACATCTCTACCAGGAGAGTGTAACCACTATCCAGTTACCCCTTCTCTACCAGACGCGGGTGAACCACCTCTAATATAAACACCTTCTCTACCAGGATAGTGTGACAACCACTCTAATTAACCCCCTCTCGAACCATGAGGCGTGAACCAACAATCTACACTTAACCCCTTCTCTTCAAGAGGCGTGAAAAGCACATCTACAATGAAAACCCCTCCTCTACCAGGAGAGTGTGAACACCATTCTACACATACTCCTTCTCTACCAGGATGAGCGTGCACCAGAGCACAATGAACCCTTATCTACCACGGAGAGCAAGAACCACAGCTACACTTAACCCCTTCTCTACCAGGGAGAAGTGAACACATCTACAATTCAGACCCCTTCTCTACCAGGAAGCATGAAGCGCCTCTACAATTAACCCCATCCTCTACCCGGGAGAGTAGAACCACATCTACAATTAACCCTCCTAACCAGCGAGAGTATGACCCCATCTACAATGACCCCTTACTCTACCCACTGAGACGTCGAACCCCTCTACAATTAACCCCGTTCTCTACAGGTAATGTGAACCATATGTACAATTACCCTTCTCTATCAGGGGAGTGTGAACCACACTAACAATTAACCTTTCACCTTTCTCTACCAGGGAGAAGTGTGAACCACACTACAGTTACCCCTTCTCTACCAGGGAGTTGTGAACCACCATCTAATTAAACCCCTTCTCTACCAAAGGGAGGCGTGAACACTCTACATTAAACCCTCTCTACCAGGAGAGGTGCAAGCGCATCTTACATTAACCCCCCCCTCTACAGGAAGTGTGAACCACATCTACATTACCCCTGCTCTACACGGAGAGCGTGAACCACATCTCATGAACCACTTCTCTACCATGAAGGTGTGAACCTATCACAACTACCCTTCTCTACAGGGAGAGTGTGAACCACATCTACAATTAACCCCATCTCTACCAGGAGAGGTGACCACATCTAAATTACCCCTTCTCTTCAGGGGAGCTGTGAAGCACATGCTACACTTACCCCGTCTCTACCAGGAAGCGTGAACCACATCTCACTTAACCCCATCTCTACCAGGGAAGCGTGGAAGCACATTCTCCAGGGAGAGTGTGAACCAATCTACAGTTAAAACACCCTTCTCTACCAGAGAGAGGGTTAACCACATCTATAAACCCCCTTCACTACCAAGGGAGAGTGTGAACCCGTCTACACTTAACCCACTTCTCGCTAACCATGGAGAGCGTGGAACCACATCTACAATTAACCCAACCCTTCTCTTCCAGAAGAGCGTTAAGCACATCTACCAACTTAACCCCCACCCCTCCTCTCCAGGATAGTGTGAACCATCGCTACAAATAACCAACCCCTTCTCTCCCAGAAGAGCGTGAAACCAAATCTACAATTATACCCCCTTCTCTACCGGGGAGAGCGTGAACTACATCTACCATTAACCCCCTTCTCTACCTACCGGGGAGAGCGTGAACCACATCTACATTAACCCTTCTCTAGCAGGAAAGAGCTTAACCCACATCTACAATTATAAACCCCTTTTCTACCATGGAGAGCATGCATCCATATCTACAATTTAAAACCCCTTCTCTACCAGAAGAGCGTGACCACATCTACAATTAACCCTTTCTCTACCATGAGAGGCTCCCTTCTCTACCATGGAGAGTCTGAAACCACATCTATACTTAAACCCTTCTCTACCAGGGAAGTGTGAAACCACATCTAACAATTAATCCCCTTCTTACCAGGGAAGTGTGAACCACATCCACATTACCCTTCTCTACCAGGGAGAGCACCCTTCTCTACCAGTAGAGTGTAAACCACATCTAATATTAACCCCTCTCTAGTTATGTATCCCTGTCACAGATCAACAAGAAAATAGTTGGCAGAATAAAGATATTAAAAATGAGTCAGTAGGCTATTGGTAGGTAGAAGTTGGGCAGTTAGAGGCCCATGGGTAGGTGAATTGGGGACAAGTAATGCCCATGTGTAGTATAAAGTTGGGGATAGTAGAGGCCCATGGGTTGTATAAGTTTGGGCCGTAGAGCCATGGGTAGTTATTGTTGGACAGTAGAGGCCCATGGGTAGGTAGAAGTTGGGAACTTTGAGAGGCCCATGGTAGTTAGAAGTTGGGGACAGTAGAGTCCCATAAGTAGATAGAGTTGGGGACAGTAAGGCCCATGGGTAGTTGGGAAGTTGGGGACGGTAGAAAGGCCCATGGGGTAGTAGAAGTTGGGGCACATAGAGGCCCATGGGCAAGTTTTAGACGTTTGGGGACAGTAGAGGCCAGGGAGGTAGAAAGTTGGCGACAGTAGAGGCCCATGGTTAGTAGAAGTTTGGGGACAGTAGAGGCCCATGGGAAGGTAACTTGGGGACAGTAGAGGCCCTGGGTAGTTAGAAGTTGGGGACAGTAGAGGCCCATGGGTTTTAGGTTTTAGAGTTGGGGCAGTAGAGACCCAGGGTAGGTATTTGTTAGCATTAGAGGCCCCATGGGTAGGTAATAAGTTGGGACATAGAGGCCCATTGTAGGTATAAGTTGGGGCAGTAGAGGCCCCTGGGTAAGGTAGTTGGGTAACAGTAGATGCCCATGGGTAGGTAGAAGTTGGGACAGTAGAGGCCCCATGGGTCGGTAGAAGTTGGTGACAGTGTGAGGGCCATGGAGTAGTCAGTTGGACGTAGAGGCCTGGTAGATAGAAGTTGGGGACAGTGCGGCCCATGTGGGTAGGTGTTTGGGTACAGTAGATGCCCATGGGTAGCTTAGAAAGAAACGTTGGGGGCAGTAGCGGCCCCATGGTAGGTAGTTGTGTACGTCGAGGCCCATGGGTGGTAGTTGGGTACGAGAGGCCCCATTGGTAGGTGTTGTACAGTACAGTCCCATGGGTAGGTAGTTGGCGTTACAATAGATGCCATGGGTAGGTAGTTGGGTAAGTAGAGGCCTGGGTCAGGTAGTTGGTACAGTAAAGCCATCGGGCTAGGTAGTTGGGTACATACGGTCATGGGTAGGTAGTTGGGGACGGGGATCTACCAACCCGAGAAAGAGAAGGGGGAGAGGGGGGAGAAGGAGAAGGCGAGAGGGGAGGGGGAAGGGAAGGAGGAGAGAAAGGGGGGGGAAAGGACGGCAAGAAAGAAGGGGAGAGAGAGAAGAGACAGAGGGCGGGCCCGCCTTATATACAGTATAACAATAGACTCTAGATCATGACCTCCTACCTATGTTTCCGACATTTGGTTTGTGGAAATACAACTCCCAGCATGCCACTACAGACCCTGCTATATCTTATAGTGGTATTTACTGTTTTTTGGTTCTAATAACAATATTAATTTTAAAATTTTTAGAATATTTTAACTCCGGGACAAATTTTGGTAAGATGACTACAAGCGGGGGGGGTGGGTGTTTTGGGTCCGAAACTTGCGGGCGGGTATGAAGGAGAAAGAAAGTAGTTTTTACGGTCGGTTGTCGGATTTTTGGGTCGGGTGCCAAAGTCTGGAAAATTTAAGACAGTGCAGGACTCCAAGTACGAGTTCTTTTTTGTGTTTTGGGTCCTTTAAATAGTTTGTTTATGAGATTGCCTTGGGGGTCCTCGATTGAGACCTTTACCCCTGTCATCATTAATGTACTTGTGTATTTATAATCCACTTGTAAGTTTTGGCGGTCTGGGATAATTTCACACCTCGGTGGGGGAGGTGACCCAGAGGTGAATCCAATCTATGTAACCTCCTTCTCGTTTTTCGGCTTCTGTTAGTTATTAGGTTCGGGATATGGAGGTTGTGCCATAAACAAAACCCAGTTAGCAGTCATGGAGGAGATTGGTAAGAGAGACCATTGAAACTGATCTGTTATTTACTTATCTCTCTGTTTACTTCAATTATATTAAATAGCCCTTTTTTATATCCCTTGGATTCCACCTTGGAAGCCCCTTTATTATTTATAATACACCCATATTCACTCTAACATTACAAAACCAGGTCTCTGCACAGAGCAGTGTGGGAAAAGGGAGGGCGATACCTGCATCTGTGTCATTGTTTAGGTGATTGCTATAGTTTTTCACATAAGTTTTTATTATATTGAACATGGAATTATTCAAATTGTATTCTCCTTTCAGGGACATTGACACAGGTTTTAAAGGGATCTCTCTGAAAGTGGACGGTCCCTTTTAAACAAGTGAATTCCCTTGGTGTAGAATTTTTCTATTAATCCACCGAATTATAATTACGATTCAGTCCTCCGTAATGGGGCCAATGAATCATTTTGCAGGGCTTTTGCTGATCCCACAGTCCGGGTCCCAACCGCACGGAGTCTCCCCCAGTATTGTGAAATTCCCGAGTTTTCTGGTCCCATTAGGGTGAAATTCCGTTTTCTGTCCCATATTGTAAAATTCCCAGTGCTGTCCGGCTATCAGGAATTCCCAGTTTGCTGTCCGCCAATGGTGAAATTCCCCAGTTTGCTGTCCCCTATCGTGAAATTCCCCAGGTTGCTGTCCGATCTATTCATGAATTCCCAGTTTCTGTCCCAGTATGGTGAAATTCCCAGTTTGCTGTCCCACTATGTGAAATTCCCAGGTTTTCTGTCCGACTATCATGAACTTCCCAGTTTAGCTGTCCCATTATTGTGAAGTTCCCAGTTTTGTGTGTCCCGCAGTATTGTGAATTCCCATTTTCGGTCCCAGTATGTGAAATCCATTTGCTGTCCCCGTAGCGTGAATTCCCAAGTTTGCTGTCCCAGTATTGTGAAATTCCCAGGTTGCTGTCCACTATCGTGAAATTCCCCCGGTTGCTGCTGTCCAGTTTGTTAAAATTCCCAGTTTTCTGTCCAGTATGGGAAATTCCCAGTTTGCTGTCACACTATCGTGAAATTCCCGTTGCTGTCCAGTATTAGTGAAATTCCCAGGTGGCTGTCCCCTATCGTGAAATTCCCAGTTTGCTGTCCCAGTTTGTGAAATTCCAGGTTCCTGTTCCCACTATCGTAATTCCAGGTTGCTCTCCAGTATTGTGAAATTCCCATGTTGCTGTCCCACTATCGTGAAATTCCAGTTTGCTGTCCCAGTATTGTGAAATCCCATTTTGGCTTGGTCCCAGTAGGTGAAATTCCCAATTTGCTGTCCACTATCGTGACTTCCCCAGGTTGCTGTCCCATGTATTAATGAAATTCCCATGTTGCTGCTCCCCTTCGGGAATTCCCAGTTTTGCTGTCCAGTATTGGAAATTCCCCATGTTTCTGTCCCACATCGTAATTCCAGGTTGTTGTCCCACTATCGTGAAATCCCAGTGCTGTCCCCACTATCATAATTCCCAGTTTTTGCTGTCCATATTGTGAAATTCCAGTTTTTCTGTCCACTATGTGCATTCCCAGGTTTCTGTCCCAGTATTATGAATTCATGTTGGCTGTCCGAGTGTTTGTGAAATTCCCAGGTTGCTGTCCCACTATCGTGAATTCCAGTTATGCTGTCCCAGTATTGTGAATTCCCATTTTATCAGTCCCACTATCGTGAAATTCCCAGTTTTGCTTTGTCCCATATTGTGCATTCCCAGTTTGCTGTCCCAGTTGGTGAAATTCCCATTTGCTGTCCCACTATCCGTGAAATTCCAGGTTGCTGGTCCCAGTAATTATGAAATATTCCCAGGTGCGTGTCCCACTATCGTGAAATCCCCGTTTGCTGTCCCTATTGTGAAATCCCAGGTTTCTGTCCCACTTCGTGAATGCCCCCGGTTGTTGTCCACATATCTGAATTCCCAGTTTGCTGTCCCCTATCATGAAATTCCCAGTTTTGCTGTCCCAGTATTTTGAATTCCAGTTTTCTGTCCCCTCTATCGTGAAATTCCCAGGTTCTGTCCCAGTTTCTGAATTCCCAGTTGCTGTCCCAGTGTTGTGAAATTCCAGGTTGCCTGCCCACTCATCGTGAAAATTCCCAGTTTGCTGTCCGTAATTGTGAATTTCCCGAGTTTTTCAGTCCCACATCGTGAAATTCCGCAGTTGCTGTCTCCAGTAATTTTGGAATCCAGTTTTTAGTCCACTTCGTAAAATTCCCCAGGTTGGCTGTCTCATAGTGTGAAATTCCCAGTTTGCTGTCCCAGTATTGTGAATTCCCAGTTTTCTGTCCCACTACTATCATGGAAATTCCCAGTTTGTCCTGTCCCAGTATTGGGGAAATTCCCAGGTGCTGTCCAGTATGTTAATTCCCAGGTTGCTGTACCCCTATCGTGATTCCCAGTTTTGCTGTTTCCCAGTATTGTAAATTCCCAGGTTGCTGTGCCCAGTATTGTGAAATTCCCAGTTTTTCTTCCCAGTAATGGTGGAAATTCCCAGGTTTCTGTCCCAGTAGGTAAATTCCCAGTTTTCCAGTTTAACTATTGGGGACATTTTTAATTCAAAAAATAATTTTTGGCTTCTTACACTTCCTTTGAGGAAGGCTCTGGTAGAGGCTGGGAGAAGGGAACTGTTGTAGTTCCTTTGTGCAACATTTCTCTTGGTTGGGGGCCCCTCCAAATGGTTTCAATGCATTCTGGCTATTCCCCGACAGTATGTTCTTCAAGCCAAATTAATTAACTAGGAACATGTCTGGACTTGATACTTATACATGACTGTTTTGGGTTACATGGTTTTTGTGGATTGGTTTCTGATATAACAGTGA
The DNA here is from genome assembly GCA_019447015.1 of Hymenochirus boettgeri. Lineage (NCBI taxonomy): Eukaryota > Metazoa > Chordata > Amphibia > Anura > Pipidae > Hymenochirus > Hymenochirus boettgeri. The sequence goes on along the minus strand of CM033472.1, from coordinate 18,596,865 downwards.
TTGCATAGTGCCAACATGGTATTTTTAAAACCTGAAATACGACGTTTTTACTTCAGTAAAACACTCAAATAGATAAAGATGGAATTGATTATATATTACCTATGATATATTACTATTATAATTACCTATTAACCCTACATTACCACACTTGAGTTTGAATCCAAACAGTGCCATGAACCTACTATTAGAACCGGAGTTTTGAGATCCTATAACATTGACCATTACCCCTACATTATTAGACGAGTTTGAGATCTATCCCAGTGACCATTAAACCCTACAGTACACACAGGAGTTTTGAGATCTATAAAACAGTGACCATTAACCTACATACCACACCGGAGTTTGAGATATATAACAGTGACCATTAACCTACTTATTAGACAAGAGTTTGAGATCTAAACATTGACCATTCCTACATTACCACCCATGAATTTGAAATCTATAACATTCACCATTAGAACCCTACCTTATTGACAGGGAGTTTGAGAGCTATAACAGTGACCATTAACCCATACATATTAGACAGGAGTTCTCTAACTGACATTAACCCTACATTAATTAGACAGGATTTCTTAACAGTGCCATTAACCCTACATTACCACGCCGGAAGTTGAAATCTAACAGTGACCATTAACCTTCAATTATTAGACAGGAGTTTGAGATCTAAACATGACCATTAACCGACATTCTTCGACAGGAGTTTGAGGATCTGTTAACAGTGACTATTAACCCTACATTATTAGACAGGAGTTCTATAACAGTGACCATTAATCCCTACATTATTAGACAGAGTTTTGAGATCTATAACTGAATAGCTCTAATGATCCATCTTCTTAGAGTTCCAATGGATGCTGTCTGACCCCTATTGCTTCCTACAGGGATTATGAATAATCTTTCAGATTTCCTAAACGATGCTGTTCTATGTAGATAAATTTTCAAGCATCTTGAGATGTCTAGCTTCCCAATCTCTTCCCTTTCTTCCTCCGCTGGAATTTCTGGAAGAATGATGGGTTGATTTAAATGAAAGGCAGAAAGAACTTTAGGCAGAAATTCATCCACAGGATATAATGTCACAGAGTTAGGGTGAAAGATTAGATGATCCTCTTTAGAAGACAAAGCGTGGATCTCACAAACTCTTCTCCCTGAAGTGAGAGCTACCAAAAGTAGAACTTTCAAAGATAAATCCATAAGGGAGGCAGCTTCTAATGGTTCGTAAGGTGGAAGAATCAAAGAATTCAGGACTAGAGGTAAATCCCATTGTGGACAGACATTCTTTTTTGGGGGTCTTATTCTTAAAACTCCCTGGAGGAAAGGAGTTCCCCTGCGAAGGTTGCTGGGAATCGTCCACCAATTTATAAGTTATAAGTTTTGAGCTGGGAAGACAAAGGAATATGTTGGGACCAATCCTCTTGCAGATTGTCCCACCTGTCTAGAAAATATAATTGGATAGGTCTCATGTGCCATGCAGCCCACTTGACCAATCCTATCGCTGATGACATTGAACCCAAAAATTTCATTAATTGCCTGGCTGACGTGTTCTGCAGAGAAAGAAGATGTTCTGCTTGATGAACGATTGTCTGGATCCGTTCCGGAGGTAAGTATACCAGATTTAGCGCTGTGTTTATTGTTGCTCCTAGGTAAACCAGAGATTGGGAAGGCAGAAGATGGCTTTTTCTGAAATTTATTATCCAACCAAAGGTTTGGAGGAAATCTAGAACTTTGTCTCTGCTCTTGATTAATTGAGTTTGACTCCTTGCCACAATAAGAAGATCGTCTAAGTAAGCATAGATCTCTATCTCCATTATCCTTAATTTTGCAATTAAGACCACTAAGACCTTTGTAAAGGTTTTGGGAGAGGTTGAAAGACCGAAAGGAAGGCACCGAAACTGGAAATGTCGACCTTCCAGAGTGAATCTCAGAAATCTCTGGTGCTCCATAGATATAGGAACATGGAGGTAAGCATCCTTTAGATCGATCATACATAACCAATCCCCTGGGGTGACGGCTGTACGGATTCTTTGAAGAGTTTCCATCTTGAACCTCTTGCATTTGATGGTTTAGGCGACGAAGATCTAAGATTGGACGAAAATCCCCTGTTGCCTTCATTACCAAGAAAAGCTGAGAATAAAACCCTGTTTGCTGTTGTGACTTCGGGACTTCCATGATTGCCTGCTTCGCCAGTAATTCTTGAACATATAGCCTTAGGGTCTCTGCTTTTGATTTCACTGGAGGAATTCTTGTAGAAACATAATAATTCCTCATTGGTTTGTTCTGAAATTCTAGTCGATATCCCCTGTTTACCACATAGACTACCCAGGCATCCTGAACACTGTCTGCCCATACTCCCCGGAACTTCTGAAGCCTGGCACCCACAGGAGGAGTATGGGCCGGCCCTATCTCATAGGGTCTTGGAGGCTTTAGGAGATCTGGATGGGGGGGGGGTCTTTGACCACGAAAAATACTAAATTGCCCCCCTTTCCAGTTGGTCGTTCTAGAATATTCTTTCCCAGGGCGGTAAGATCTCGTATCCTCTATCTTCCTTCTAAAGGATCTATCCATCGGTTGTCTCTGATCCCTCGATTTCCTGTTAACCTGAGGGAGGAAATTGGTTTTCCCACCAGTGGACTTGGAAATTATGTCGTCCATTTCTTTCCCAAACAGCCTTTCACCTTCAAAGGGGAGTTTGCATAAAGTATTTTTTGAGGGAGTATCAGCAAACCAAGTCCGAAGCCATAAGGCTCGTCTGGCAGAGACTGATAGAGCCATCTCCCTAGCTGACAGTTTTACCAGATTTGCTGAGGTTTCAAGAGCAAAGCTGGAAGCTAACCGAAACTTCGATAAAGATTTTGAAATAGATTCTCTGGAAGAATTATTCTTAAATGACTCATCCAATTTATCAATCCATAATGACAGACATTTGGATATGGAGACCATAGAAGCTGCTGCTTTACAACCGGCACCTACAGTAATGTATGCTTTCTTAAGATCTGACTCTATACGTCTGTCCATAGGGTGGCAAAGAGCAGATGCGTCGTCAATGGACAATGCCGTGCGTTTGGATAAGCGAGCAACAGGGGCGTCCACAATGGGGGCCTTTTCCCAAGCTGAGACCTTATCGGAAGGATAAGGATACAACTTATCATATTTATTTTCAATAGGAGTTTTCCTGGACAATTTTTGCCACTCATTGGTCACCAGGTCCACCACTTCATTATGGAGTGGGAAAAAACTCTTTTTCTTTCTTTGAAATAAGGAAGAGGTTGAAGCTTGCTGAGATTCTTCAACTTTAAGGGTATGCCTGATCTGCTTAATCAGGGCTGACATCTGTCTAAGGTCAAATCCTGACTCTTCTGACTCATCCTCTGAATCTGAAATCGATGGGGATGAGTTATCCTGAGGAATAGGCTGAGGTTGAGAAACCGCTGCTGAGGTAGAAGGTTGAGATTCCTTGAATCCCTGAGAAACAGCTTGAGTAATCCACCCTAAAATATCAGCTGGTTGGACTCCCTGGACCTCCATAGACTTGAGCTGTTGAGGCGATGCTTTCCCTTTAAAAAATTCCTCTATACAATTTAAACAAAATCTCTTATCTTTATACGCCGGATTCCGGCAGGCTTCACACATAGGGACATCATGTTCCTCCGAAGATGAGATTCTAGACCTCTTCCTAGAGCTTCCAGAAGAACCTTTGTGGCTGCAAGCAGAAAATAATTAAATAAGTAACTTATAAAAGTACATAAATAACCCTCTCAGACAAGCACAGATTGAATCTTCTTACCACCTCTCTTTATCTCTCACATCACTGGCAGCCGGCTCCATAGTAAGGGGCACTGTGTGCAGACCGCAGCCATAGGCAGGAAAATGACGGTTACACTCGCGGGATATACCCGCGGTGCACGATAATGACGTCGGACGTCATGCGTGATGACGTCATCGCGCGCGGCGTAATGCGGAAGAAGCCGCGACTACCAGGAAGGGAACTGCCGGTGGTCTCCCGCCTGAGAAAGCGCACGGCTTTCACAAGAGGCTGGGACTTCGGCCAAGGAGAGGAACACAGAGGCCGGCAAACAGGTGAGATTGCGCAAGGCACACACCATACATCCAGTCTTTTGAGGAGACAGAAGAAACAGACTACACTGAGCCCAGGGAGGAGGGGCTATTTATAAATTCAGTGGAGTCTGTTTCTTCTGATTGGAGGAGATGGGGAACAACCCAATTGTTATTGCTGCCCAGAGGGATGGCCAGGAAACAGACATTTTAGTGGCAAAATGGAAATCTGTGCTTTTCCACATTCCAAACAAACATAGTTTCCGTTCTTTAAAACAATATACCAAATGCAAACACAACAGATTGTCACAGTTTGATATTCTCAAAACTCCATGGATTAAAGCAGGGATGTCAAACTCGCGGCCCTCCAGGTGTTTGAAAACTACAACTCCCAGCATTCCTTGTTTGCAGTGCGTACCTGTGGGATTCTGGGAGTTGTAGTTTTCAAACATCTGGAGGGCCGCGAGTTTGACACCTGTGGATTAAAGAATCAGATAAGGCACATGAGGTACTCTACAACATCATTTACGATTCATCATTGTTAAAGGACATCCCCCACATTAGCTATTTCTGCCATACAGGTGGATTAGAAGTATTCCATGCAAAGGTGTTGAAGTATCGTTCCAAGCGTCTTTCTTACAGCATTGATGGAATGCATGCAAGGACACAACTCGCTATCTTGTCACATAATAAAAACGTGAATCGGTGACAATCAGTTATTAAACGCAAAACTAGACTTTCTGGAGAATTAGGAGACAAACGTTCCAAAATATCTTTTCCCAAATCAAAAGAAAATTGGGTGGCCAAACCGATCTATGAAAAAACTTTGGATCTTCATTTATTGGACATCATGCGTGATGCATTACGTATTATGTCAGGGGAGTTGACAACTGCATGGAGATCACGTGCCTCCGTGTTTCCAAAAAATATTGCGACCACTGAACTTATGTTGAAGACAGAGGTTGTAACAAGGCATTTGTCACGTTTTCGCTACCAGCAAGTCAAGTAGTTTAATCCTTGTAAACAATAATTAACATTCATAACATTTCATATATTGAAATGTAAATTATAAACAAAGTATTGTTGAAGATGAGTAATTTTGAAACACATGACATATGATGTGAATTTACAAGTGTTATGTCAAATAATCATTCTGTGTATGAACTCTGTTGACTGCAAATAATATTTAGTTGGTGTTTGTTTTCAGATTTGTTACTGATGTATTGTCAAAGTTCAATGACCTAACTCATGTTTTGGCCAAAATACCATCGGGGTTATTCAATAAAAGTTCTTATAGTTAAAAATAGTGCTAATTTTGCCCCAACCAATCAGATGTAAACTTTCAAATGTTAAATAAGTTCTGATTAGCACCATTTTAAACGATAATAACTTTTATTGAATCTCCCTGCATATCTTTAATAAAGAACAATCAATCAATGAAATAGATATGCATATATATTAACATTATACTAGTAACAGTTACATTTGTTTTAATTTGTTTCCTATGCTAAGCCCTATACTAATATGTTTGGAGTTGGTTTATTACTTTTTAGTTGGTTAGGTGCTGAGCCTGGTTGTCTACCTCGATTAATAATATATGCAACAGATCTAGGATTGTATACCCAATCCTATTATCATCATTAGATATATAAAGCTATGTATCACGCTCCCTTTGTCACAGCATTCCAGGCATGGCCAAATACAAATTCTCCTTAATAGTTCTCATAAAAATTGAACTAATCCTTTAAATTAGTGGTTGTAGACCAGGAGTTAAAGTACCTATTCCTTACCTTCAGTTCTTCAATCACTTCACCAGTATCCAGGAAGGTAAGTATATTTAACGATCCAACGCCAGCTCACTTTAAATTTGTCGACCTCTTCCTGGTTTAGTTTACTATAGCACGCATTATCGAATTATGGTTACACTAAAGCAGGAGGCGGTCAGGACCTGTCAACTGAGCTGCAGTGGATCGTGCGTGAGGTTAATATACTCACCTATGATGCTGGTGAAGTGATTGTTGAAGGTGAGGAATAGGTCCTTTATCTCACGATCATCAATCACTGCTTTAATGGAACTGTGCGAACTATTCCTATGTACGCCTGACGACTTTGAAGAGCCATGCACATCCTTAACCCTTTGACTGCCACAGATCGTATATTCACGATCTGTGCAGAGAATGCTTTAACTGCCACAGATCGTGAATATACGATCTGTGCTTTCCCCTTTAAAAAAAAAAAATCTGCCTGCACTAGGGGCGATCAGGGGGCAGAATTCAACTCCCCCCCCTAGCCCCCTCGATCCCCCATAAGTTTTGTCCAAAACCGATGTGGGGATCGGGAGATAACTTACCTTTCTTGCAGGAGCCAGGAGCAGCAGCCGGCAGCAGGAGGAAGAGCAGGTCCGTGCGATAAGGGAAACCCCAGTGAGATCACATGGTTTCCTGCTTCACTAGGGTCTTCGCTTAGGCTTCCCCTGGTCTCCCCTGGTGGTCTAGTTGAGGTACTGCACTCATGCTGCAGTACCTAATATAGCACAAGCTGTCATGCTGACAGCTTTTACTATACATTTTGTGAATGGAACTCAAAGTTCCATTCACAAATAGGATTTTTTCTAAGTCTTTGCCACTTAGCGAAGACTTAGGAAACAAATGGGAACAGAGATCAAAATTTGGTGATCACTTCCTGGAAAATGATTTCCGGGAAGTGATTTTTCCGATCGGATTTCAAATTGGAAAACGGGCATTTATGCCCGCATTCCAAGTTCGTTATCATTCCCAAAGATGATTTGATGATCATCTTTGGGAATGATCAAAAAAAAAAAAGGGGAAATGCACATAAAAAAATCTTAAAGTGATACACACACCTTTTTTTTTTTTTTTTACCTAAGACTATAAATTAGCAAAAAACTTTGTCTTCTCCAAGCTTCCCAATGTCACCGGTTATATCGGTAAAGTAAACGCAGATACTTATTTGTATGATTTCACGGGAAACTAAGCCTATTTTATAAGGAAATTTTGCAGAGGCACCAAAAAAAGACCGGACTAAATTTTTAGGATCAGTAAAGTGTGTAAAAACGTGTGTGACTCTCCATACTAACCGGTTTTCACTAAAATACCACTAAAAGGGGGAGAGTGTGTGTGTGTGGGGTGGGTTGTGGTGTTTTTTCTTGTAACTGCACTTCTACATGCGTCCCATTTGAGCTAGTTGGTGGCCTCGTCTCTGTTTGCATCCACGCATATGGCATACCGTTTGATTCAGGACATGTGGGAGATTGACATTTAGTGGGTTTTTTTTGCTTGTCAAGTGGGTTTAGGTAGGATTTCAACCTTTGAATCATCTTATTTTTATTTTTCACAAAAACCTCTAAAACACGGAGTTCTTTGGGATCACTGGGTCTGGAATTCTTCATGTATGTATGAAAGCATGGCATGTAACGTAGTCGAAGGTTGTGTAGATTCCAAAAATATAGTTTGTGGGGGATTTCCAAGTTTCGGGGCTGTTTCCTTACGAAGTAGGGTAGCTGTTCAAATTACAGAGCACTTTGATTTTTCTTGTAATTGCATTTGTGCATGTGTCCCATTTGAGCTAGTTGGTGGCCACGTCTCTGTGTGCATCCACGCATATGGCATACCGTTTGATCAGGACATGTGGGAGATTGATATTTAGTGGGGGGCTTTATTTGTGGGGGCATTTCCAAGTTTTGGGCTGTTTGAAATTACAGAGCACTTTGATTTTTTTCTTGTAATTACACTTTTGCATGCGTCCCATTGAGCTAGTTGGTGGCCACGTCTCTGCGTGCACCCACACATATAGCAAACAGTTTTATGCAGGATATGTGGGAGATTGCGGTTTAGTGGGTTTTTTGCTTGTCAGTGGGTTTAGGTGGATTTCAACCTTTATCATCTTATTTATTTTCATCAAAACCTCCTAAAAACACGGAGTTCTTTGGTTCACTGGGTCTGGAAATTCTTCAGGTATGTATGAAAGCATGGTACCACGTACGTTCTGAAGGCGTGTAGATTCCAAAAATAGTAGTTTGTGGGGGAATTTCCAAGTTTCGGGGGCTGTTGCCTTAGAAGTAGGGTAGGCTGTTCAAATTACAGAGCACTTTGATTTTTCTTGTAATTTGCATTTGTGCATGCGCCCATTTGAGCTAGTTGGTGGCCACGTCTGTGTGCATCCACGCATATGGCATACCGTTTGATTCAGGCATGTGGGAGATTGATATTAGTTGGGGGGTTTATTTGTGGGGGGAGATTTCCAAGTTTTGGGACTGTTTGTAATAACAGAGCCACTTTGATTTTTTCTTGTAATTGCACTTATCATGCTTCCCATTTGAGTTAGTTGGTGGCCATGTCTCTTGTGCACCCACACATAGAGAAGCATACCGTTTGATGCAGGATATGTGGGAGATTGCTATTTAGTGGGTTTTTTTGCTTGTCAAGTGGGTTTAGGTAGGATTTCAACTTTTGAATCATCTATTTTATTTTTCACAAACCTCCTAAAACACGGAGTTCTTTGGATCACTGGTCCTGGAATTCTTCATGTTGTATGAAAGCATGGTACCGTAACGTAGCTGAAAGGCGTGTAGATTCCAAAATATATAGTTGTGGGGGAATTTCCAAGTTTCGGGGGCTGTTGCCTTAGAAGTCGGGTAGGCTGTTCAAATTACAGAGCACTTGATTTTTCTTGTAATTGCATTGTGCATGCGTCCCATTTGGCTAGTTGGTGGCCAGTCGTGGTCATACCACGCATAGGATACCGTTTGATTTCAGGACATGTGGGAGATTGATATTTAGTTGGGGGGTTTATTTGTGGGGGGAATTTCCAAGTTTTGGACCTGTTTGTAATTACACAAGCACTTGATTTTTTCTTGTAATTGTATTTGTGCACTGTGTCCCATTTGAGCTAGTTGGTGGCCTCGTCTCTGTGTGCACCCACACATATAAGCTACCGTTGATGCAGGATATTGGAGAGTGCTATTAGTGGGGTTTTTTGCTTGTCGTGGGTTTAGGTAGGATTCAACCTGGAATCATCTTATTTTATTTTTTCACAAACCTCTAAAACACAGAGTTCTTTGGATCACTGGGTCTGGAATTCTCATGTATGTATGAAAGCATGGCAACCGTAACGTAGCGAAGGGTGTAGATTCCAAAAATATATAGTTTGGTGAGGGAATTTTCCAAGTTTCGGGGTGGGTTTCCTTAGAATAGGGTAGGCTGTTCAAATTACAGAGCACTTTGATTTTTTCTGTAATTTCATTTGGGCTGTGTCCCATTTGAGGTAGTTGGTGGCCACGTCTTGTGTAATCCACACATATGGCATCACCGTTTGATTCAGAACATGTGGGAATTGAATTTAGGTGGGGGGTTTTATTTGCAGGGGCATTCAAGTTTGGGGGCTGTTTGAAATTAGAGAGCACTTTGATTTTTTTCTTGTAATTCCACTTTTGCATGACGTCCCCATTTGAGCTAGTTGGTGGCCACGTCTCTGCGTTGCACCCACACATATAGCATACAGTTTATGTCAGGATATGTGGGAGATTGCGGTTTAGTGGGTTTTTGCTTGTCAGTGGGTTTGGTAGGATTTCAACCTTTGAATCATCTTATTTTATTTTCACAAAACCTGCTAAAAACACAGAGTTCTTTGGATCACTGGGTCTGGAATTCTTCATGTATGTATGAAAGCATGGTACCGTAACGTAGCTGAAGGCTTGGTAGATTCCAAAAATATATAGTTTGTGGGGGAATTTCCAAGTTTCGGGGGCTGTTGCCTTAGAAGTAGGGTAGGCTTTCAAATTTACAGAGCACTTTATTTTTCTTGTAATTGCATTTGTTGCATGCTTCCATTTGAGCTAGTTGGTGGCCACGCTGTGTGCATCCACGCATATGGCATACGTTTGATTCACAGGACTGTGAGATGATATTTAGTTGGGGGTTTATTTGTGGGGGGAATTTCCAACGTTTGGGACTGTTTGTAATTACAGACACTTTGATTTTTTCTTGTAATTGCATTTGTGCATGTGTCCCATTTGAGCTAGTTGGTGGCCTCGTCACTGTGTGCACCCACACATATAGCATACCGTTTGAATGCAGGAATATGTTGGAAGAGTGCTATTTAGTGGGGTTTTTGCTTGTCAGTGGGTTGGTAGAGATTTCAACCCTGGAATCATCTTTTTATTTTTCACAAAACCTCCTAAAAACAAACGGAGTTCTTTGGATCACTGGGTCTGGAATTCTCATGTTGTATGAAAGCTTGGCACCGTAACGTAGCTAGTGTGTAGATTCCAAAAATATATAGTTTGTGAGGAAATTTTCCAAGTTTCGGGGCAGGTCCTTAGGAATTAGGGTAGGCTGTTCAAATTACAGAGCACTTTGATTTTTCTGTAATTTCTCATTTGTGCTGTGTCCCATTTGAGGTAGTTGGTGGCCACGTCTCTGTGTAAATCCACACATATGGCATAACCGTTTGATTCAGACATGTGGGAGATTGATATTTAGTGGGGGGTTTTTTTGCAGGGGGCATTCCAATTTTGGGCTGGTTGAAATTAAGAGCACTTTGATTTTTTATTTGTAATTACACTTGTGCATGCGTCCCATTTGAGCTAGTTGGTGGCCACGTCTCTGTGTGCACCAACACATTGGCATACCGTTTGATTCAGGGCATTTGAAGATTGATAATTGACAAGTTTTTTTTACATGCCATGGAAATTTGCCATGATTTTTAGCTTGAATTGTATTTTTATACATTTTTCCTGAAATCTGGTAAGAAAGCAAAAATTGTAACACGAAGCTGCACCCACACCATTGGTGGTATGCATAAAAGAATCACACCATTGTGTAGCTGAAGGTGTGTAGAGTCCAAAATTTATAGTTTGTGGGGGATTTCTAATATAGAGGGGTGTTTGTCTGACAAATCTGAAAAGTTGCTGTATTGGGCCACTGTTCATTGGCTCACTTTGTGGCTATTGATTCCCGTCTGCGTATGAACCAACATAGGGCATACCATTTGATTCGGACATTTGGAGATTGATATTTTGGTAATTTTTTTTTACATTACTTGGGATTTTGGCATGCTTTCTTCCTTTTGAGAGTGTTTTTTTTCTAATTTTTTAGAAATCTGCTAAAACTATGAACTTTACGAGAACTGCGCCCACACCATTGATGGTACGAATGAAAACTACAGAATTACGTAGATAAACGTGTGTGATTCGAGAAATATATGTTTATGGGGGTTGTTTTGTGGAAAAAACGGCAGACTTTCAAATTCAGATTTGGCTGAAAATTTTTTGCTGTTTTCTGAGCATTGTGCATTGTCTCACTTCATGCCATTCGCTTCCACGTCCGCGTGTGTAACCACACATATGTGCATACCGTTTGATTCAGGACATTTGGAGATTGATATTTAGTAACTTTTTTTTACATTCCATGAGGTTTTGGCAGATTTCTACCTTTGGAAGTTGTTTTTTTGTTCATTTTTTTCAGACAAATGTACCTTCTACAAGAACTGCGCCCACACCATTGATGGTATGAATGAACAAACTACAGTGTACATAGCTGAAGGTGTGTAAATTTCAGGAATATATATTTGTGGGGTTTTTCTAATTACGGGGTGTTTTGTTGAAAAAACTGTACTGTTCAATTCGGAGTTGGTAAAAATTTCGCTGTTTGAGCCAACGTCATTGTCTCACTTTGTGGCTTTCGCTTCCACGTCCCGGTGTGTAACACACATATGGCATACGTTTGATTCAGGACATTTGGGAGATTGATATTAGTAACTTTTTTTTTACATTCCATGAGGTTTTGACATGATTTCTACCTTTTGAAATTGTTTTTTGTTCATTTTTCAGACAAAATGCGAACTTCTACGAAGAACTGCGCCCACACCATTGATGGTATGAATGAACAAACACAGTGTTACATAGCTGAAGGTGTGAAATTTCAGGAATATATATGTTGTGTGGGTTATTTCTAAGTTACGGGGTTGTTTTGTTTAAAAACTGTAACGTCCAATTCGGAGTTGGCTAAATATTTTCGCTGTTTCTGACCAACGTGCATTGTCTCACTTTGTGGCTTTTCGCTTCCACTTCCGCGTGTGACCCACACATATGGCATATACCGTGTATTCAGGACATTGGGAGATTGATATTAGTAACTTTTTTTTTACATTCCATGAGGTTTGACATGATTTCTACTTTTTGAATGTGTTTTTTTGTTCATTTGTTCAGACAAATGCTAACTTCTACGAAGAACTGCGCCCACACCATTGATGGTATGAATGAACAAACTACAGTGGTTACATAGCTGAAGGTGTGTGTAAATTCAGGAATATATAGTTTGTGGGGGTTATTTCTAAGTTACGGGGTGTTTTGGGAAAAAACTGCAGACTGTCCAAATTCGAGTTGGCTAATATTTTCGCTGTTTCTGAGCCACGTGCATTGTCTCACTTTGTGGCTTTTCGCTTCACGTCCGCATGTGTAACCACACATATGGCATACGTTTGATTCAGGGACATTTGGGAGATTGATATTTAGTAACTTTTTTTACAATTCCATGAGGTTTTGACATGATTTCTACTTTTGAAGTTGTTTTTTGTTCATTTTTTCAGACAAATGCGAACTTCTATGAAGAACTGCGCCCACACCATTGATGGTATGAATGAACAAACACAGTGTTAATAGCTAAGGTGTGTTAGATTTCAGGAATATATAGTTTGTGGGGGTTATTTCTAGTTATGGGGTGTTTTGTGGAAAAAAACTGCAGACTGTCTCTAATCAGAATTGGCTAAATTTTTCGTGTTTCGGAGCCATCGTGCACTGTCTCACTTTGTGGCTTTTCGCTTCCACGTCCGTGTGTGTAATCGCACATATGGCATACCGTTTGATTCAGGACATTGGGAGATTGATATTTGGTACTTTTTTTTACATTCCATGGGGTTTGGCATGATTTCTACCTTTTTGAATGTGTTTGATGTTCATTTTTTTGGAGAATCTGGTAAAGTGCAAACTTCTACGAAGAACTGCGCCCAACCATTGATGGTGAATGAACGAACTACAGCGTTACATAGCAGAAGGTGTGTAGATTTCAGGAATATATAGTTTGTGGGGGGTATTTCTGAGTGGGGGGGCGTTTTGTGAAAAAAACTGCTGACTGTTCAAATACAAAACTGAAAAAATTTTTTTGCTGCTACTGACATTGGCACTGGTCACACTCTCTGGGTTGTTGTAGCCATGTCTCTGGTTACAAACCCATGAATGTGGCATCCATCTATCGGGAGGGGTTAGGCTTTCATATTGAGATGCGTTTGAACTTCCCTCACGTTTTTAGCTGAAATTCGCATTTGTTTGTCTCTGATTTTACAGTTGAGGAAAAAAAGGAAATGTGAGAAAGTAACTTACAATGGACGAAGAGCTGCGTCCGGTATCTGCATTTTGATACGAAACAACCTCACTCGTAAAATCCTGCGGGTGTTGTTTTCTAAAATATCTCACTTGTGGGGATATTTAGTAATTGGTAGATATTTTTCTATGTAACTGCAGTGAGTATGTTATACATTTTTATTTGGTGTAATATTCTAGGAGGTGCAAGTTTTAGTTTGGGGGGGGTCTCCGTACAGGAAAAGTCGGGTAACCTCATATATCTGGTATGTTGTACTCGGGAGTATCTGAGCTTTAGAACAGTAAGTTTTTGTGTGTAACCTTAAGATAACTATAAGTAAAAATGGGAAAAATCCATGAAAATTTGCAAATTTATTCATTTTTTTCACATATTTTACCCTATTCCAGTAAAATTTCCAGAAAAGTTACAAATTCTGTTACCATGTTAAAGTAGACTTTGTGCTGAAAAAACAATGTATAATATTCTGATTTACTACTGTAAAATTAGTCTAAAAGCGATTGAGGGGCCAAAATCCGAAAATTCTTCTGGCGTTCGCAAAACAAAATGAAGATCTCCTGGCAGTGAAAGGTTGTGATTGCGTATGTTTACTTATACGTGTGGCTGATCGCGGACCTTTAGTCCTCCCGGCCCCCCCCGCCGTCGCAGGGGTAGTTCCATCACTGGTGTACTAACCTTAATGAGACATTTGGATTGGTTCCTGCTGGAGTAGTTCGTACACCACGTCCGATCACGGGTCCCGACCGGCGACGCACGATTGAGTAGGAACAAACTTTTGGACGATAATCGGCCCATGTGTAGACATTTTATGGGCCGAAACGGTTATTTCGTAGGCACAGGATCAAGGGGAAAGAAACCAAACCCTTCCATTAGACAGATCAATAAACCAATCAGTATATGTTGGTTGGAACATGCAGTTCTGCTGATTTTAATGCAGTTTTGTTTTAACAAAGCAGGGGCCAATGCTCTGGCTTAGAAGCCACAACTGAGTGGGAACGCAGCTGAACTACCCATTGGTCAGTGACGTCACTGATCGTGCCTTGGAAAACTTATGTTAGTTTAAAGTGCGACCCATTACTTTTGATGCTCGGAAAGGGAGGGAGGATGGGGGAAGCTGATCCGTGTGCAGTTACGTTAAAAATTAATTCCCTCACCCACAATGAGACACCCAGGTAATTTAAATATCAGTAAACCCACAAGGCTGAGTTTAATGTCCCAGTCCTACACCCAGCCAGATACACAGGAGAAAGTAACTGTACAACAGATGATTACTACACCCACATTGTAAACCGGCCCATTCCTTACCTGGGCAAATAATTACCTACAACATACCAAACCTCCTAGAATATAAATAAACGGCGTTATAGGGGCAGCAAGTATTCAAATCTAAAGGCCGTTGCAGCAGGGCCCCTGTTAACATTATAAAGATTCCTGAGTTTGGCGTTTCCAATATTGACTTGTGACCAAACATTTTCCAGGCAGTTCCAGTCCCTCTGTGTCCGGGACAAACCATTTTAGAGGATTTCTCTATTAGTTGTTTCTGTGTTTAGGGTAAATAGAACTGTTTGGGGTAGAATTCTGAAGAAATGAACATAAGCTTGCAGCAAGACACATTGACAACGCGTTTTGCCGCCACTATTTCTCAGCAATAAAAACATCCGTCAACAAACGCTCCATGTGCCTTATGAACTGGAAGTACGCACGATCCTCCTGTGCCCATTAATTACGCTGGGATTTGTAGTATCAGGTTGAAAGGTTACATCAGTATCATTGCCTAGTCCCCGAAACAGCAGTAGGGTCAGAACTAGAACTCCCAGGATACCCCATAAGCGAAGATTTAATTTTTCAAGCTGGACAGTAGATTGGAAAGTCTCTGGTAATGAATTAAAGGAGATTATAGTACATGTAAGTAGCTACAATGAAGTACTGGAGCAGGGAGGTGAGACTGGTAACTCTTACCTCCTAAGTATTAGGAGGTAAACTAGTTCTGA
This sequence comes from Hymenochirus boettgeri, assembly GCA_019447015.1. NCBI lineage: Eukaryota > Metazoa > Chordata > Amphibia > Anura > Pipidae > Hymenochirus > Hymenochirus boettgeri. The sequence continues at coordinate 18,581,432 of CM033472.1, read as the reverse complement.
AAACTAGTTTGAAGAAAACTGCTTGCTTCCTAAGTGCTTCGAACTATCTTAATACTAAAAGCCAAGGCCCTCACTTGGCAGATGGTATGTACGGGCGCTCCTTAATGAAATTATTGGGAGGTAGGATACAACCCCCAGCCCCTGTGCCTTTTTTTAATTCTGAATGTAATTTTACAGTGCAGTTTGTCCCTTTAAATTACATATCAGCACCGAGTACATGCACCAGGATCTACGTTATTTAAGCCATAGGGGGTGTTTTACAGGCGATCGACACTGGACCATAAAATACGTGGATACTTTTAACCTTGAGATAACACAAATTCAACTGCCCTTTGCAAACGCTCTTACTAATAGGATTGATTGTATGTACAATATTATATCGTCAACCACAATCAGATACAAACGGTTCAACAGGGTCTGGGCCTCAAAATGATGTTGGAATCTTATCTGTAGATTGTACAATGACATTGTAAGGTGTATGGACAGTTTCTAATGAATATTCAGCATTAAAATCTTTTACTGAGCTGTGTTCAGTAGATTACTGGATTAAGGTGAAATGCCAGAGAAAACTGTGAGACCCAAAGTACATGTGTGAAGGTGCCCATTCATTGTTATAATGGATTGCGATAGGAAGGACATACGCATTCCGTTTCATTTCATTGGGCAAAAAAAATATAGGAATATGGAATTCTTATTGACAAAGGTTGTCTCCCACACCCTGGGTTAATCGCATTTACCTGCAATAAACTCTGCACTTCAAGGCAAGTTAGGCAAGTAAGCGAAGTGACACAGAGGACAAAGAGTGCGATGCAAAAGATTAAAAACAGTTAAAATCACAATACACGTCCTTTTCCACGGATACGCATGGCAGTAATATATCCAACTCTACACAGAGTAAGAAGCCCAGTTAGTCAATTAACTCATCTGTCAGTAGTATAAGATGAAAGTCTATGAGCAGTCATAGTTATGAGTGAGCACAGAGGCATCATGTAGGGTAGAGAGCCATGTGGGAGAGGAATAAAGTGCTGGATGCGGTATTGTGATTTTTTTTATCTTTTGCACTGCACTTTTTTGTCCTTTTGTGTATCCCGATTGCACAATTACCGGTATACATTTATAAATAAAGGGTTTTTTACTGTTCGACACGATTTCGGAGTGGACCGGATAATTTTTTTTCTATTTAATACTTGTTTGTATCTTCCTGTGCACCTCCACCCATTTGGGGTTATATCTGGCCTTGTGCCCTCTCCAATTTTATATCCATAAATCGGCTTAGGACATTGACCCACAGGGGAACTGAATGACCAATTAGACCCAGGATCTTGGGTCAGGACGGTGCGTGTAAGCCAATCAGGGGATAAGGACGTGACAGTAGATTGTCCCCATGTAGGGAGGTCTAGCAGTAAATTATCCCCATACTGGGGTCTCTCCAGTCAGGTCCATTTCTTTTTCCAATGTAACAACCCCCTCCTGTAATTCTACCGACCCCCAAGTCGTCTTAAAGCCCTGGTCAACATTTAGGTTTTGTATGGAATATCCCATTCCCCAGATCCTAGGAATGTCAGGTGTGCTCCTAGAGATCTCATTGGCTACTATGTGATAAACAATTTGTGTCCCTCCCCCCTGTGGATGGAGCCAATGGTTGTCCGATTTCATCTCCGAATCGATTTGGGTGGAACGTAACAGTGAGACTGTACAGATTCTACAGTGAGATGGTACATAGAGAATTGACAGATGGTTCATGTGATTGTACAGATTGTACAGTCAGATTGCACAGTGAGATACTGTACAGATTGTACAGTGAGATTGTACAGTTTGTGCAGTGAGATTGTACAGATTGTACATTGAGATTGTACAATGGACTGTACAGATTGTACAGTGAGATTGTACAGTGAGACTGTACAGATTGTACAGTGAGACTGTACAGATTGTACAGTGACATTGTACAGTTTGTGCAGTGAGATTGTACAGATTGTACAGTGAGATTGTACAATGATGTACATTGTACAGTGGATGTACGATTGACAGTGAGTTGACATTTGGAACTTCACAGCAATCATCAATCAGAAATAGGCCGACGCACCTGACCCCCAACTCATCCCTAGTCTCCCCTTTCCCAAACAGGTTCGATCACAGTGGCACTCCAGCGCCCACAACACTCACCTCCTGTGGGCTCTGACATCCTCTATTGAGGGTCTCTTCCTCCCTCTGCCCGTACCTGTTCATGGTGCTAATGGTCCCATAGGGCTGGGAATCGGTCACCTGAGCAATGGGACAGTGGGATCCAGAGACAGACGACTTGCCTCAGATCCCTCCCCCAGGGCCTGCCCGCTGATAACCCGCCCCCCTACCAGGATCGAACCAACCGCCCACCAGTCATGAAATTACTGTTTCTCTACAAGGAGATATGAACTGCCCTCTGGGCATTAACCCATTCTCTACCAGGGAGATAATGAACTACCCTCTGGGCAATTAACCCTTCTCTACCAGGGAGATAACGAACTACCCTCTGGGCAATTAACCCATTCTCTAACCATACCAGGGAGTAATGACTGCCCTCTGGGCAAATTACCATTCCTCTACAAGGGAGATAATGAACTACCCTCTGGGCAATTAACCCCTTCTCTACCAGGGAGATAATAACTGCTCCTCGTGGCGAATTAACCCCTTCCTCTACCAGGAGATAATGAACAACCGTCTGGGCACTTAACCCCTCTCTTTCAGGGAGATAATGAACTCCCTGCTGGGCAATTAACCTCTTCTCTACAGGAAGATAATGAACTGCCCTCTGGGCAATTAACCCCTTCTCTACCAGGAGATAATGAACTGCCCTCTGGGCAATTACCCCTTCTCTACCAGGGAGCATAAACCAACATCTCCAATTAACCCTTCTCTACCAGAGAGAGCGTGAAGCACATCTCTACCGGGAGAGTGTGAATCAATCTACAGTTAAACCCTTCTCTACCAGGAGAGTGTGAACCACATCTACAGTTAACCCTTCTCTACACCAGGAGAGGGTGAACCACATCTACAATTAACCCCTTCTCTACCAGGGAGAGCGTGAAGCACATCTACAATTAACCCCTCCTTTACCAGGGAGAGTGTGAATCACATCTACAATTAACCCCTTCTCTACCAGGAAGAGCGTGAACCATATCAACAATTAACCCCTTCTCTACCAGGGAGAGTGTGAACCACATCTACAATTAACCCTTCTCTACAGAAGGCTGTGACCACCACATCTACAATTTAACCCCTTCTCTCCAGGGAGAGCTTGAAGCACATCTACAATTAACCCCTCCTTTACCACGGAGAACGTGAACCACATCTACAATTAACCCCTTCTCTACCTGGAGAGCGTGAACACATCTACAATTAACCCCATCTCTACCAGAAGAGCGTGAACCACATCTACAATTAACCCCTTCTCTTCCAGGGAGAGCGTGAAAGCACATCTACAAGTTACACCCTCCTCTACCAGGGAAGTGTGAACCACAACTACAATTAACCCCTTCTCTACCAGGAAAAGAGCGTGAACCACATCTACATTAACCCCTTCTCTACCAGAGAGAGCGTGAAGCACATCTCTACCAGTGAGAGTGTGAATCACATCTACAGTTAAACCCTTCTTTACCAGGGAGAAGCGTGAACCAATCTCTATAAACCCCTTCTCTACCAGGAAGACGTGAACCACATCTACAATTAACCCCTTCTCTACCAGGGAGAGCGTGAACCACATCTACAATTACCCCTTCAATACCAGGGAGAGCGTGAAGCACATCTACAATTAACCCCTCCTCTACGGGAGTGTGAATCAATCTACATTAACCCTTTCTCTCCAGGGAGAGTGTGAACCATATCTACAAACTACCCCTTCTCTACAGGGAGAGTGTGAACCACATCTAATATTAACACCTTCTCTACCAGGGGAAGCGTGAACCACATCTACAATAAACCCCTCTCTACCAGGAGACGGTGAACCACATCTACAATAACCCTTCTCTACCAGGAAGAGCGCCCTTCTCTACCAGGGAGCGTGAACCACATCTAATATTAACACCTTCTCCACCGGGAGCGTGAACCACATCTACAATTAACCCCTCTCTCTACCAGGGGTGCGTGAACCACTTCTACAATTAATTCCTTCTCTACCAGGAAGAGTGTGAACCACATATATATTACTCCTTATCTACCAGGGAGAGCATGAACCACATCTCCATTAACCCTTCTCTACACCGGGGAGAGCTGAACAACATATACAATTCCCCCTATCTCTACCGAGAGATAGCGTTCCCACATCTACAATTAGCCCCTTCTCTACCAAGGAAGAGAGTGAACAACATCTATAATTAACCCTTCTCTACCAGGAGAGTGTGAACGACATCTACAATTAAACCCCTTCTTAACAGGGAAGTGTGACCCACATCTATAATTTACCACTTCTCTACCAGGGAGATCGCCCTTCCTATACCATGGAGAGTGTGAACCACATCAATAATAACCCCTTCTCTACCCAGGGAGCGTGAACCACATCTACAATTAACCCCTTCTCTACCGGGAGAGCCGTGACTACATCTACAATTAACCCCTTCTCTACAGGGAGAGCGTGAACCACTTCTACAATTACCCCTTCTCTACCATGGAGAGCATAAAACCTACCTACATTAACCCCTTCTCTACCAGGAAGAGCGTGAACCACATCTACAATTAACCCTTTCTCTACCAGGGAGAGCGCCCTTCTCTACCAGTGGTCGGACCACTCTAATTTAACACCTTCTCTACCAGGAGAGCGTGAACCAATCCCCCTACAATAAATCCCTTCTCTAACCAGGGAGAGCGTGAACCACATCTACAATTAAACCCCTTCTCTACCAGGGAGAGTGTGAACCACATCTTATTAACCCCTTCTCTACCGGGAGAGCTTGAACCCCATCTACAATTAACCCATTCTCTATCACCAGGAGAGGCGTGAACTACATCTACAATTAACCCCTTCCTCTACCGGGATAGCGTGAACCACATCTAATATTAACCCCTTCTCTACCAGGGGGAGCGTGAACCACATCTACAATTAACCCATTCTCTACCAGGGAAAGCGTGAACTACATCTACATTAACCCTTCTCTACCGGGGATAGCGTGAACCACATCTATACAATTAACCCCTTCTCTTCCAGGGATAGTGTGAACCACATCTAATAATAACCCCTTCTCTCTCTACCAGAAGAGCGTGAACCACATTACAATTAACCCCTTCTCTACCGGGGAGAGCGTAACTACATCTACAATTCCCCTTCTTCTCTACAGGGAAGAGCGGTGAACCATTCTACAATTACACCCTTTCTCTACCATGGAGAGCATAACCTACCTACAATTAACCCCTTCTCACCAGGAAGAGCGTGAACCACATCTACAATTACCCTTTCTCTACCAGGAGAAGCCCCTTCTCTCCCAGGGAGAGTCTGAACCACATCTATATTAACACCTTCTACACCAGGGAGAGCGTGAACCACATCTACAATTATCCTTCTCTACCAGGTGAGAGCGTGAACCCACACCTACAATAACCCCTTCTCTAACCAGGGAGAGTGTGAACACATCGATATTAAACCCCTTCTCTACCAGGGAGAGCGTGAACACACATCACAATTAACCATTCTCTACCAGGGAGAGCGTGAACTAAACATCTACAATTAACCCCTTTTACCGGGGATAGCGTGAACCACATCTACAATAAACCCCTTCTCTTCCAGGAGAGCGTGACCACATCTACAATTAACCCCTTCTCTACCGGGGATAGCGTGAACCAACATCTACAATTAACCCCTTCTCTTCCAGGGAGAGCGTAACACAATCTACAATTAACCCCTTGTCTACCGGGATAGCGTGAACCACATCTACAATAACCCCTTCTCTTCCAGGGGGAGCGTGAACCACACTCTACAATTAACCCCTTCTCTACCAAGAAAGAGTAACCACATCTACACTTAACCCCTTCTCTCCACGGAAGCTGAACCACATCTACAATAACCCCTTCTCACCAGGGAGAGAGTGAACCACATCTACAAGTCACCCTTCTCTACCAGGGAGAGTGTGAAGCGCATCTACATTAACCCCTCCTCTAACTCAGGGAGAGTACTGAACCACATCTACAATTAACCCCTTCTCTACCACGGAGAGGTGGAACCACATCTACAATTAACCCCTTCCTCACCAGGGAGAGTGTGAACCACATCTACATTAACCCCTTCTCTATCAGGGAGAGTGGAACCACATCTACAATTAACCTCTTCTCTACAGGGAGAGTGTGAACCACATCTACAGTTACCCCACCCTTCTCTACCAGGGAGATGGTGAACCAATCTATATAAACCCCTTCTCTACCAGGGAGAGCGTGAACCACATCTCAATTCATTAACCCTTCTCTACCAGGGAGAGCGTGAAGCGCATCTACAATTAACCCCCCCCTCACCAGGGAGAGTGTGAACCACATCTACAATTAACCCCTTCTCTACTCACACGGAGACGTGAACCACATCTACAATAACCCTTCTCTACCAGGAAGAATGTGAACCATATCAACAACCTAACCCTTCTCTACCAGGAGAGTGTGACCACATCTACAATTAACCCCATCTCTACCAGAAGAGCGTGAACCACATCTACAATTAACCCTTCTCTTCCAGGAGAGCGTGAAGCACATCTACAATTAACCCCTTCTCTACCAGGAAGAGCGTGAACCACATCTACAATTAACCCTTCTCTACCAGGGAGAGCATGAAGCACATCTCTACCAGGGAGAGTGTGAACCACATCTACAGTTAACCCCTTCTCTACCAGACAAGGGTGAACCACATCTAATATAAACCCCTTCTCTACCAGGGAGAAGTGTGAACCACGTCTACAATTAACCCCTTCTCTCACCAGGGAGAGCGTGAACACACTCTACAATTAACCCCTTCTCTTCCAAGAGAGCTTGAAGCACATCTACAATGAACCCCTCCTCTACCAGGGAGATGTGAACCATATCTACAATAACTCCTTCTCTACCAGGAGGAGCGTGAACCAGATCTACAATACCCTTCTCTACACACGGAGAGCATGAACCACATCTACACATTAACCCCTTCTCTACAGGGAGAGAGTGAACCACATCTACATTCAACCCCTTCTCTACCAGGAAAGCTATAGCGCATCTCCAATTAACCCTCCTCACCAGGGAGAGTATGAACCACTCTACAATTAACCCCTCCTCTACCAGCGAGAGTATGAACCACATCTACAATTAACCCTTCTCTACCACGAAGCGCGAACCACATCTACAATTAACCCCTTCTCTACAGGAGAGTGTGAACCATATGTACAATATACCCTTCTCTATCAGGGAGAGTGTGAACCACCTCTACATATAACCTTTTCTCTACAGGGAGAGTGTGAACCACACTACAGTTAACCCCTTCTCTACCAGGGAGAGTGTGAACCACCTCTAATATAAACCCCTTCTCTACTACAGGGAGAGCGTGAACCACATCTACAATTAACCCTTCTCTACCAGGAGAGCGTGAAGCGCATCTACAATTAACCCCCCCTCTACCAGGGAGAGTGTGAACCACATCTACAATTAACCCCTCTCTTACCACGGAGAGCGTGAACCACATCTACAATTAACCCTTCTCTACCAGAAGAGTGTGAACCATATCAACAACTAACCCTTCTCTACCAGGGAGAGTGTGAAACCACATCTACAATTAACCCCATCTCTACAGGAGAGCGTGAACCACATCTATATTAACACCCTTCTCTCCAGGGAGCGTGAAGCACATCTACAATTAACCCTTCTCTACCAGGAAGAGCGTGAACCACATCTACATTAACCCCGACTCTACAGGGAGAGCTGTGGAAGCACATCTCTCACCGGGAGAGTGTGAACCACATCTACAGTTAACCCCTTCTCTACCAGAAGAGGGTGAACCACATCTAATTAAACCCCTTCTCTACCAGGGAGAGTGTGAACCACGTCTACACTTAACCCCTTCTCTACCAGGAGAGCGTGAACCACATCTACAATTAACCCTCCTTCTCTTCAAGAAGAGCGTGAGCACATCTACAATTAACCCCTCCTCTACCAGAGAGTGTGAACCATATCTACAATATAACCCCTTCTCTACCCAGGAGAGCGTGAAACCAATCTACAATAAACCCCTTCTCTACCGGGGAGAGCGTGAACTACATCTACCATTACCCCTTCTCTACCGGGGAGAGCGTGAACCACATCTACAATTAACCCCTTCTCTAGCAGGAAGAGCGTAAACCACATCTACAATTAACCCCTTTTCTACCATGGAGAGCATGAACCATATCTACAATTAACCCCTTCTCTACCAGGAAGAGCGTGACCACATCTACATTAACCCTTTCTCTACCATGGAGAGCTCCCTTCTCTACCAGGAGCGTCTGAACCACATCATAATTAAACCCTTCTCTACCAGGGAGAGTGTGAACCACATCTACAATTCACCCACCCTTCTTTACCAGGAATGTGTGACCACATCCACAATTAACCCTTCTCTCTACCGGAAGAGCACCCTTCTCTACCAGGAGAGTGTAAACCACATCTAATATTAACCCCCTTCTCTAGTTATGTATCCCTTTCACAGATCAACAAGAAAATAGTTGCAGATAAGATTTAAAATGAGCAGAGGCCTATTGGTAGGTAGAAGTTGGGGGCAGTAGAGGCCCATGGGTAGTGTAGAATGTTGGGGACAGTAGAGGCCCATGGGTAGGTAGAAGTTGGGATAGTAGAGGCACATGGTTGGTAGAAGTTGGGACAGTAGAGACCCATGGGTAGGTAGTGTGGACAGTAAGCCCTGGGTAGTAGAAGTTGGAACTTAGAGGCCCATGGGTGGTATAGAAGTTGGGGACAGTAGAGTCCCAGTAGATAGAGTTGGGGACAGTAAGGCCCATGGGTAGTTTGAAGTTGGGGACAGTGAGGCCCTGGGAAGTAGAAGTTGGGAACAGTAGAGGCCCATGGGTAGTTAGAAGTTGGGGACAGTAGAGGCCAGGGAGTTAGAAGTTGGGGACAGTGAGGCCCTGGGTAGGTAGAAGTTGGGACAGTAGAGGCCCATGGGAAGGTAGACGTTGGGGACAGTGAGGCCCATGGGTAGGTAGAAGTTGGGGACAGTAGAGGCCCATGGGTAGGTAGAAGTTGGGGCAGTAGAGACCCATGGGTAGGTATTTGGGGTACAGTAGAGGCCCGGGGTAGGAGTAAGTTGGGGACAGTAAGGCCCATGGGTAGGTAGAAATTGGGGCAGTAGAGGCCCATGGGTAGGTAGTTGGGTACAGTAGAGGGCCCATGGGTAGGTAGAAGTTGGGGACAGTAGAGGCCCCATGGTGTCGGTAAAGTTGGGGACGTAGAGGCCCATGGGTAGGTAGAAGTTGGGGACAGTAGAGGCCATGGGTAGATAGAAGTTGGGGACAGTAGGCCCATGGGTAGGTAGTTGGTACAGTAAGATGCCCATGGGTAGGTAGAACGTTGGGGGCAGTAGAGGCCCCATGGGTAGGTGTTGGTACAGTAGAGGCCCATGGGAGGTATTTGGGTACAGTAGAGGCCCATGGTAGGTTTGGGTACAGTAGAGTCCCATGGGTAGGTAGTTGGGTACAATAGAGGGCCCATGGGTAGGTGTTGGGTACGTAGAGGCCCATGTTGTAGGTAGTTGGTACAGTAGGCCATGGGCTATGTATTGGATACAGTACAGGTCCATGGGTAGGTAGTTGGAGGACAGTACGGGGATATAATATAAAGTACTACATTGAAACTCTCTACATGGACCTCCTACCTGTGTCCTACATTTGTTTGTAAAATACAACTCCCGCATTCCACTACAGACCCTGCTATATATTATAGTGGTATTACTGTTTTTTGGTTATAAATAAAATATTAATTTTAAAATTTTAGAAACTTTAACTTCCCGGCCAATTTTGGTAAGAATGACTAAAGCGGGTTTGGGGTTTTGGGTCCGAAACTTGCGGGCGGGGTATGAAGGAGAAAGAAAAGGGTAGTTTTACGGGTTCGGTTGTTCGTTTTTGGGTCGGGTGCCAGTCGGAAAATTTAAGACCCAGTGCAGGACTCCAAGTACGAGTTCTTTTTTGTGGTTTTGGGCCTTTAAAATAGTTTGTTTATGAGATTGCCTTGGGGGTCCTCTGATTGAGACACTTTACCCCTGTCATATTAATGTACGTTAGTGTATTTATAATCCACATTGTAAGTTTTGGCGGTCTGGGATAATTTCACACCTCGGTGGGGGAGGTGACCCAGAGGGCCATCCAATCATTTAAACCTCCTTCTCTGTTTTCGCTCTGTTATGTATTAGGTTGGGCTATGGAGGTTGTGCCTAAACAAAACCCAGTTAGCAGTCAGTGGGAGGAGATTGGTAGAGAGACCATTGAAACTGATCTTTTTTACTTATCTCTCTGTTTAATTCAATTATATTAAATAGCACTTTTTATATCCCTTGGGATTCCACTTGCGAAGCCCCTTTATATTTAATAATACACCCATATTCACTTCTAAACGATTACAAACCAGGTCTCTGCACAGAGCAGTGTGGGAAAAGGGAGGAGCATACCTCATCTGTGTCATTGTTTAGTATTGCCTATAGTTTTCACGATAAGTTATTATTATATTGAACATGGAATTATTCACATGTATTCTCCTTTACAGGGACATTGACACAGGTTTTAAAAGGGATCTGCTGCTGAAATGGAACGGTCCCTTTAAACAAGTGAATTCCTTGTGTAGAATTTTCTATTATCCACCGAATTATAATTACGATTCAGTCCTCCGTAATGGGGCCACTTAGAATCATTGTTCAGGGCTTTGCTGAAGCCCACATGTCCGGGTCCCAACCGCACAGGAAGTCTCCCCAGTATTGTGAAATTCCCGATTTTCTGGTCCCATTGGTGAAATTCCAGTTTGTCTGTCCCATATTGTGAAAATTCCCAGTGCTGTGCCGGCTCTCAGAATTCCCAGTTTGCTGTCACGCCAATGGTGAAATTCCCAGTTTTGCTGTCCCCACTATCGTGAAATTCCCCAGGTTGCTGTCCGACTACTCATGAATTCCCATTTCCTGTCCAGTATGGTGAAATTTCCCAGTTTGCTGTCCCACTATTGTGAATTCCCAGGTTTTCTGTCCGACTATCATGATCCCAGTTTGAGCTGTCCCATTATTGTGATTCCCAGTTTTGTTGTCGAGTATTGTGAAATTCCCAGTTTTGTCCCCAGTATGGTGAAATCCATTTGTGCTGTCCCAGTAGCGTGAATTCCCAAGTTTGCTGTCCCTAATTGTGAAATTCCCAGGTTGCTGTCCACTATCGTGAAATTCCCACGGTTGCTGCTCCAGTTTGTGTAAATTCCCCGTTTTCGTGTCCCAGTATGTGGAAATTTCCCAGTTTGCTGCCACTATACGTTCAAATTCCCGTTGCTGTCCCAGTAATTGTGAAATTCCCAGGTGCTGTCCCCTATCGTGCAATTCCCAGTTTGCTGTCCCTCGTATTGTGAAATTCCCAGGTTCTGTCCCACTAGCGTAATTCCAGGTTGCTCTCCGCAGTATTGTGAAATTCCAGTGTTGCTGTCCCACTATCGTGAAATTCCAGTTTGCTGTCCCAGTTTGTGAAATCCCAGTTTTGGTTGGTGCCCAGTAGGTGAAATTTCCCAGTTTGCTGTCCCACTATCGTGAATTCTCCCAGTTGCTGTCATTAATTAATGAAATTCCCAGGTTGCTGTCCCCTATCGGAAATTCCCAGTTTCTGTCCAGTATTGTGAAATTCCCCCATTGTTTCTGTCCCACTATCGTGAATTCCAGGTTGTTGTCCCACTATCGGAAATTCCCTCAGTTTGCTGTCCCCACTACAGTAATTCCCCAGTTTGCTGTCCCATATTGTGAAATCCCAGTTTTTCTGTCCACTATCGTGACATTCCCAGGTTGGTCTGTCCCAGTATTATGAATTCCATGTTGGCTGTCCAGTGTTTGTAAATTCCCAGGTTGCTTGTCCCACTATCGTAGAATTCCGTTTGATGCTGTCCAGTATTGTGAATTCCCAGTTTTCAGTCCACTATCGTGAAATTCCCGTTTGCTGTCCCATATTGTGAAATTCCCGTTTTGCCCGGCTGTCCCAGTATGGTGAAATGCCCATTTGCTGTCCCACTATCCGTGAAATTCCCAGGTTGCTGTCCCAGTAATTATGAATTCCCAGGTTGCGTGTCCCACTATCGTGAATTCCCCAGTGTTGCTGTCCCCTATTGTGAAAGTCCCAGGTTTCTGTCCCACTTCGTGAAATGCCCACCGGTTGTTGTCCCACATATCGTGAATTCCCAGTTTGCTGTCCCACTTCATGATTCCCAGTTTTGCTGTCCCAGTATTTGAATTCCCAGTTTTCTGTCCCACTCATCGTGAAATTCCCAGGTTCTGTCCCAGTATTCTGAAATTCCCCCCAAAGGGGTTGCTGTCCCCAGTTTGTGAAATTCCAGGTTGCTGCCCACTATCGTGAAAATTCCCAGTTTGCTGTCCCGTAATGTGAATTCCCGAGTTTTTCAGTCCCACATCGTGAAATTCCGCAGTTGCTGTCCCAGTAATTGTGGAATCCCCAGTTTTTCAGTCCACTATCGTAAAATTCCCCAGGTTGGCTGCTCCCAGTATGTGAAATTCCATTTGCTGTCCCATATTGTGAATTCACCAGTTTTCTGTCCCACTACTCATGGAAATTCCCAGTTTGCCTGTCCCAGTATTGTGAATTTCCCAGCTGCTGTCCAGTATGTGAATTCCCAGGTTGCTGTACCACCTATCGGAAATTCCCATTTTGCTGTTTCCAGTATTGTAAATTCCCAGGTTGCTGTCCCCAGTATTGTGAAATTCCCGTTTGTCTTCCCAGTAATGGTGGAAATTCCCAGGTTGTCTGTCCCAGTATGGTAAATTCCCAGTTTCCAGTTTAACTATTGGGGACAAGTTTTTTAATGTCAAAAAATATTTTTGGCTTCTTACACTTCCTTTGAAGGAGAGGCTCTGGTAGCGGCTGGGAGAAGGGAACTGTTGTAGTTCCTTTGTGCAAACATTTCTCCTTGGTTGGGGCCCCTCCAACTGTTTCAATGCATTTCTGCTATGCCCCGACAGTAATTGGTTCTTCAAGCCAAATTAATTAACTAGGGAACATGTGATGGACTCTGATACTTTACATACCTGTTTTGGGTTACATGTTTTTGTGGATTGGTTTCTGATATAACAGTGATTGCATAGTCCAACATGGTAATCTTAAACCTGAATACGAGTTTTACTCAGTAAAACAACTCAAATAGATAAAGATGGAATTGATTATATATTACCTATTATTATTACTATTATAATTACCTATTAACCCTACATTACCACACTTGAGTTTGAAAGTCCAAACGTGCCATGACCTACATATTAGACCGGAGTTTTGATTTGGATCACTGGGTCTGGAATTCTTCATGTATGTATGAAAGCATGGCACTGTAACGTAGCTGAAGGTGTGTAGATTCCAAAAATATATAGTTTGTGGGGGAATTTCCAAGTTTCGGGGCTGTTTCCTTAGAAGTAGGGTAGGCTGTTCAAATTACAGAGCACTTTGATTTTTTCTTGTAATTGCATTTGTGCATGTGTCCCATTTGAGCTAGTTGGTGGCCACGTCTCTGTGTGCATCCACGCATATGGCATACCGTTTGATTCAGGACATGTGGGAGATTGATATTTAGTGGGGGGCTTTATTTGTGGGGGGCATTTCCAAGTTTTGGGGCTGTTTGAAATTACAGAGCACTTTGATTTTTTTCTTGTAATTACACTTTTGCATGCGTCCCCCCCAAAAAAAAAGGTTTCGTTTGTATCTTTAAAACGCAGCTTACACGAATAAAATAAAGTAATTAATTGTAAATACAAGTATTATTATGTATTATTATTAATAATCATGATAATAATAATAATATATAGCCGATGCAGAATGTATAATATAATATAGATAGCCTGATTCAGAAGTAATAATAAGTATAATATCCTGACACAGAATTAATATTATTAATGTTAATAGCCGGACCCAGATTAATAATAAGAATCATAATATAATAGCCTCACACAAAATGTTTTATAAATACTATAGTGTAATACCCCCCAACTGTAAATTATAAGGATAGTAGAAGTCCCAGAGGAAGTTCCGTGACCATCTCAAAGCATGATGCCGCAGGCGAGTACCTTTTAGACATGGCACGAAACTCCCAGGGGACCTTTCTAATATCCCTTATAATTTACAGTGGGGGTGCATTATTGATTATCACCTACCCTTTGTGGCTTCTGGTTTCCTTCTCCTCGCCTCCTCGCACTGTAGATTCTAAGGCATAATCTTACAGTTCCTCCCATAGACTTCCACTACAGGGGTAGGTTTATATATATTATTTAAAGGACCATCTTAAATTTTTTATAATCCAAGTATAGTGTGGTGCAGTACACACATCAACACTGCATCCATTGATGGAACACACATTTACTGTATCCTAACTGTAACTATGTAACTAACAGCCGTTGGAGTTTGGTGTAATTAGGGGATTTGCAGTCAACAACTGCTGAGGCCACACTACATTGCATGAAAAAAGCAATCCCGAGCCTTGTCGTCCATGCATGGAAAAGCGATCCCGGCATGTCGTCGATCGATGGGAAAAGCGATCCAGAGCCCTGTCGTCCCATCGCATGGAAAGCGTCCCAACCCATGCTCGTCCATCGGATGGAAAAAAGCGATCCCGAGCCATGTTTCCATCGCCTGGAAAAGCGATCCCGATCGCAAGGCGATTTGTAAAAAAATGTTACCCGGCCAGTGATCCGACAACTGGATCGCATAGACCAGTGGGGCCAGACAATCGGCCAATTTTATAAAAAAGGTTGCTTTATTTGTAAAGGTCCAACTGTGATTACTGTGACTTTTCTAGGTTTGGAAAATATTGTGGGAAGGCCACAACTGTGTTGTCTCCTGCGCTAATAACGAGTCTGAACCCTTTGAGGACTATGGGTCAAATTAAAAGGCACAAATGTATTTTCAAGCGTTTTTGCTTTCCGGGCATAGCGTTTCCCACAGAGGCTACACTGTTAAATAACACTTATTAAAAATAAATATTGATCAGTATTTTAAACTGAATCTCAGTCCAGTGGGCGGCGGACATTCTCTTGTTCTTTACCTTGACAAATAACAAACCTTGATTATTTACACAAGGAAAGTCTAGTATCAGTGTTAATTATTCTGCGTTGGATCGGCCATAAACTATTCCGGAATTAATGGTACAATGTGGATCAATCAACCATTAAATTTAAACATTTGTGTTTCTATCACAGTTTATTCATGATCTTTAAACTATTTTATCTTATTATTCAGAAAACTATGCAAAATCCAATTCATTTTAAGTCAGAAGGATCCCACACACTGTGCACAGGGTCATGTGCCCTGTGCTGCCCAGCATTGTGTGTCTGTGGGTGGGTGGATCGCTAATTATAAGCACTGTGGGCACAAGGTTTGACTCTGAGTCCCAACACCTTCATACCTTTAAAGGAATCTTTATAAATCTGTGTTTGTATGTCGACAGACTCGATCCCTATCACGCATCCCCCCCGTTTTTTTAGCTTTACTTCATCTTGGAAGGCCCCAAAGCCGAGGGTTGGATATGTCAGCTATAGTGTGTGGCTGTATAGCTCCTATACATATTTCATTTACTAGCACTACACAAAACCAAAGAAGATGCTCCCCAATAGTGGAGGATAAGGATATTACCAACCACAAACAAAAATCCATGAAACGAGTTATTGCTAAATCACATAAGATTCCTGATTATAATCTATAAAGGTTCCTGTTGAACATTGCTACAGTCCCCCTTATACTGCCCTAACACGGTATAATTATTACTATCCATTTCTTATCTTAAATGTGAAATATTTAGTTTCCCCATTGAAGGAATTCATCATTCAGCAGATGCCAGATCTAAGCTCCCACTGTAAACAGATCCCCTGAAAATGGGAGCGTTTACATGTCAAAGAATGCAGCTTCTTACAGTCATGCAGTCATGTCAAACTCTAACGCTCCAACTTGGTTAAAAGGAGAACTAATGCCACATGTAATACTCTATAAACACAATAATTTTCCCCAAAAACCAATGAGCTATTAAATCACACTCCATAAATGCATATTCAATTGACCCCTCTCGGCTGAAGAACTGGATAAGATGATCCCTTGCTTAATGTATACTGTAAAGAGTATTGGCTAGACGAATATTGGGTGGTGGGTCAACGATAACTAGTTCCGGCGTGATTCTTATTGGGCATGTGCCAAGAACCATATTGGTCATTGACCAGACTGTGTGATTCCCAGATGCTTGAAATAAAGCAGACCCCCATTCCATGTTAGTAACAGTAATTTTCCTACAGCACCCACATCAAAAATGAAAGATGAGACCAGGTACGCTTTTATATCAGGTGCTCTGCCATTTAAAATTAGACAGGGAGTTATATGCATGATAACAGCTACATTGGCTGCTAAATCAGTTTTTATAAAGAGACATAACTGCAGGGATGTCAAACTAGAAAGAATGATGGAAGATTGTGTACACACGTTATTGTGAATATTCTTTGAAAGGTGACCCCACGCTGAGGCCTTCCCTTATTCTCAGTATCCTAACCCCCCCCCACAGGGAATTCCCCCTCGTTCAGTCTCTGCCATGCACATCCCTCTCCTACATCCAGGTGAGCCATTCCATTGAATGAAACCATCACCTTAATAATTAGTCTTGGCAAATTATCCAACGTTTCCTTTCTACCATAACTGCCAACCAAATATAATCTCTCCTCCCCTCCTTCTGAGACATTATCCCCTCCACAGTTGGATAAATTGTCATCACGCTGCAGCTGACTAACGAGCAATCGCATATCCTCAACTAAAATATGGCACCATACGATCGTCAAATACCACCACTGTCACTTATTTCGTCTTTTTCTCCGATCAGGCCTGGCGGATTTGTTTTTCTGCTGAATATCTATATTTGGACATGGTTGGCAGATTAATCATTAACGTTCTAAACTATACGAAAATCTTATAAAAGCCGCACATGCTCTACTTTCCGTCAATTGCACGATGATACATAACGTACATACAAATGACGTCTATATCTAACGACTATCGTTGTGACTATTGTCGCTGTGTGTACAGCTGTTGTTTCAATTATGAAGACTTAACGATAATGTTGTTAAACATTCGTTGGCTCATTGTCACAAAAATTATCCAACGTGTGACAATGCTTAACTCGTTCAGAAGGACTCCTTTATCTGAAGGGCATAATCACTAATAGGGTTCCCCTCGTGATCCATATTGGTATAAAAAAACCACTACTCGGTACATTAATATTAAGCGCAATTGCTGCCATCGATTGTAATTCTAAAACATCACAACATAGGGTCAGACTGCAGAAAAAGCATAGACTTTGGGGGTAATTATCCCGTACCTTGGTAGGAAATGCCTATACCTCTAAGAGGCTTTCACCGGATTTCATGAAATAAATGCAAAACGCATAGAGCCGTCCGTCACGATCGGTTTTTCGGATTACCCAGAGTCTGTTCCTTATTTTGCAAATGTGAATCCTATAAGTCTCCTGATTGTTCTTGGAGCGTTTGCCACACAACAACGTCAATCTCCTCTTAGGAGACTTACACTATGCGACATATCCCAAAATTAAGCTTATTTCCAACCCAAATCTATAATGAGGGTGGATCAAGTATCCTACCTTCTATTTTTGCGTTATTTGAAAGGCTAATATAAGTTATGAAGTTTTTACAGCCACACAGTACTCGATAAAGCCCCTGATAACATGGATCCCAACGGTATCGGGCTTTATCGTATATGGGTTTCATAGCATTCCCAAACGAGCGCGCGACCTCGTGTCGGACGCTCACTCGTTTAGAAAGAGGGAACAATTCACCTCGGCCACGGTAGACTCACTCCCTATGTCCCAGCCGCAAGCATACAAGTCCAGAGCGCTCTCCCAATTCTATGTAATCTTTTGTGTATTGCTTGTGTATTACATGTGTATGTATGGTGTTATGCCTGTGTAAATAACGGTGTAGATGCTGTATATATGGTGTATATGCTGTGTATACGATGTGATATGTCTGTGTATAATACGGTGTATATGCTGTGTATATACGGTGTATATGCTGTTATACGGTGTAATATGCTTTGTATGATACGGTGTATATTGCTGTGTTATACGGTGTATATCGGTTATACGGTTATATGCGTAGTATATAACATTTGGTTATTCTGTGTATATCCGACGGTGTATATTCTGTGTATAACGGTGTCTATGCTGTGTATATACGTGTATATGCTGTGTAATAGAGTGTATATGCGGTGTAAATATGCTGTGTATAATACGGTGTAGATGCTGTATATATCGTGTATATGCCTGTGTATATAGAGTGTTATGCTGTGTATTACGGTGTCTATTCCTGTGTATAACGGTTTAGGCTGTGTATATACGGTTTATATGCTGTGTATATACGGTGTATAGCTGTGTATTCCGGTTATATGCTGTGTATATACTGTGTATGATGCTGTGTATTACGGTGTATTGCTGTGGTCTACGTGTATATGCTGTGTATATACGTGTATAATGCGTGTATAAGAGTGTATGCTGTGTATATACGGTGGTAAATATGCTGTGTATATACGGATGTAATGCTGTGTATATACGTTGTATATCGGTGTATATGCCCTGTTATATACGGTGTTATTATGCGTGTATATACGTGTCATGCTGTGTATATACCTGTGTATATGCTTTGTATAACTGTGTATATAGAGTGTAAATATCTGGTGTATATGCTGTGTATATACCCCCGGGGTGGGGGTATTGTTTGCTATTACTTGTATATGACTGTGTACTATACTTTGTATATAGAGTGTATATGCGGTGTATATGCTGTGTACTATACGGTGTATATGTTGTGTATATACGGTGTATATGCTGTGTATATACTGTGTATATAGAGTGTATATGCGGTGTATATGCTGTGTATATACGGTGTATATGCTGTGTATATACAGTGTATATTCTGTGTATATACGGTGTATATGCTGTGTATATACAGTGTATATTCTGTGTATATACGGTGTAATATGCCTGTGTATATCCGGTGTATATGCTTGTGTTATAGTGTATATGCGGTGTTATATCTGTGTATATACGGTGTATTGTTGTGTTATACGTGTATTGCTGTGTATATCGAGTGTATATGCGGTGTTATGCTGTGTACTACGGTGTATATCCTGTGTATACGGTGTATATGTTGTTGTAGTATATACGGTGTATATGTTTTGTATATACGGTGTATATGCTGTGTATCTCTGTGTATATGCGGTGTATATGCTTTTGCATATACGGTGTATATGCTGTGTATATAGCGTGTATATGCGTGTATATCGGTGTATATGCTGTGTATATACGTGTGTAAATATGCTGTGTATATACGGTGTATATCTGTGTTAGGCGGTGTATATGCTGTGTTATACGGTGTAAATCGTGTATATACGGTGTATATCTGTTATAACGTGTATATGCTGTGTATATACGGTGTATATGCTGTGTATATAAACGGTGTAATATGCTGTGTATATAGAGTGTATCGTCTGTGTATATACGTGTATCTGCTGTGTAATTACGGTGTACTGCTGTGGATAACGGTGTTATACCATGCGTTTTATCGGTGTCAATATGCTGTGTATATGCCTGTGTATATACGTGTATATTCCTGTTGTATATACGGTGTATATGCTGTGTTATACTTTTTTTTTGTGTATATAGCGTTGGTTATGCGGTGTATATGCTGTGTATATTCTGTGTATATACATGTAAACTCTGTATATACGGTGTATATGCTTTGTAATATACAGTGGTATATTCCGTGGTTATCGGTGTAGATTGCTGTGTATAGACGGTGTATTGCTGTGTATAGAAGTGTATTCGGTGTAATTGCTGTGTATAGAGGAATGCTCGGGACATGTGGATCCTGATTTTTGAAAATGACAGACGGATCTTGCGAGATACTGAATGTATCTGAAAATAATGATACTTTAGTAGCAGCAACTAACTCTGAGGTATGTGCGTCCCTGAGTATCATACTACTCATTTATAATTCCTTTTATTCCTCTCCCTGAAATCGATATCACAAACCCCATTGGGCTACAATGTGACTGTTGGCATCCCAGTTGAGATACCTTCAGGAGAAATCAAGCTCAAATCATTATTTCTCCTGAATGGTAATCCATATTGAAATTATATTCCCGTTAGAAATTTTCATTCTAGCTAAGGGCTGTTTTTTTTCTTTTTCACAAAATAGCTTTTTGATAGGGTTGTGGATGGCAAGGACTTCTCAAAGTTAATAAGAAATCTCACAATGCACATGGTTTATTGAAAGCTGAAAATTCAGTTATAATTATATATATAGGTTATACGCACCTGAACACAAAAACCCTATCAAGGAGACGGATCTGTCAGTGTTGGTGTAACAACATAGTCTTATAGTCTTGACATGAAGCCTGTCCTTTGATTTAAAGACAGTCAATATACCTGTATTAACACTCGTACAGATCGCATTGATCTGCCTATTTGGCCATTTCGATGAGGCCTTTTGTAGAGATCTTTATTCATACCCTTCTTGAAACTTTAAAGCGTATTTCGACTCGTGTAACAACATTTTAGAATGTAGTTGTTATTGAGAACTGAAGTTAAAAGTAGCTGTGCCTTACCTCCTGTTCTTCATAAACAATCAGAGCCAGGCGTAAGGTAAAAGTACTTCCACCTTGTCGCTCGCGTTCCGTCGCACGCAGTCTGACAGGTCACGACAGACTCTGTCTTCTATCACATGCGCTATCCATGGTAAGTATGTAATGGAACCCCTACCTTCTAGGTTCCCCTATTGGAGCTGGAGAACAGACATCACCACAGAAGTGTTCATATGGCACCCTCCCTTACTTTTAAGTTTACTGGGATTTGGGTGGACCTTTTTTCTCCAGAGCTTTGATGTCACTTTCAATACTGTGAAAATTTCCAGGTACGATTTTCAGGAATATTTTTGGAAAGTTTGGCATGCATCCAGGGGTGCTCAACTGGACACTTTCTACATTTGTACATACCACGCACGCAAATGGAATTATCCGCCTGGCACCATTACCACCGCTTCCTCTGTGTACTTTTACCAACACTGTAGGACCACGGCTTTGAATTTGAAAAGGGAGATATGTTAAAATGTACACCAAATAATATACAATGTTAGCCTGTATAAGTTGACTTCTGTACGATATTGGTTACTTTAACAAGTCCTTAATATGAATGACCTGTCAAACACTGAATATATGCTGTATTGTGGTTAGAAAACGGGTTACACGTAAGAGGCCGTGTCTTAGTTGGGATGTTCAACAAAGGACTTTCCCAAGATAGAGTTATTAACTTGACGAGCCCGCGTCATACTTGTTGGCGGGTAGAAACGTGTGTCAGACATGAGACTCTGGCAGGATGATCTTTATGCAGCGTGAACACCTACACAGAGTTGGCCGGTATGCGATTGAGGCCGGGAGACTCCGGTCTTACAAGGCACGGAGAAGAAGGTTTTCTTCTATATAGGGCTCTTTTCATGATATCCAGAGCTTGGTTTTATAAAGGATAACTTGTGGTCTAATACAAAGCAACACTAATAAAAACAGCCAGTATCCCACCTTTAAATATGACTATGGGCAGCACTGATCAGCATGGTCCGGCTCAAGCATTCATAGGGGCGGTTTTTGAAAAGCAAAGGGCGGGACACCTTTAAACAATGGAGAATCTCCCTGATCCTCCAACCTGCCGCGGCACCACTCACATCCTCAATGTGTAAAGCACAGCCTGGAGTCGGAAGTTCTCTCTTCTCCCTTTCTTCGTCGCTCAACCTCCTGCTCCAATAGATTCAGCCATTTCCCCCAGCCAATAGTAGCAGGTCCGCAATGCGCCAATCCAATCGAGTCGCGCATGGAAACACAGCCCACCTCTCCCTCTTCCGCGCGCGTCCCACAGTGCCCTGATTAAAGGCGCGGCACTCCACTAAACGCTGGGCGCTGCAACCTGTTACAGGGGGGAATGGCGGCCCAGTGTCCCTGGAAGATAATAACCTAATAAAATATTCTAATTTATCTCTTAATTTATATATATATATTTGTATTTTAAAAAAAATAATGTATTGCGGGATTTTTAATATAGTATATATTGGTAAATCGGTATTAATTTGGCTTGAAAAGCCAAATTCCTGTTCTTTGCTATTTCTTCTTCTTCTTTTTTCTTCGTTTTTATTCTTCCGCTTTTGGACCATATCTCCTCCCACAAGTTTTTGAGCTAGAGACATGAAATTTTCGGTACGACGTACAGGCATTAGGAGACGTGTGCTATCTTCTAGCTACGGAATCCACAAGAAGCGTTACTGCGTTAATCGCTGAATTTTCCGATTTTTTTTCCCATAGACTATACTGTAACATCCTCAAATGTAGCTTTTCAAACGTTTGTATGGTCATAAATACAATGGTGAGACCCCCAACCCCCACCAACCCCG
The DNA here is from genome assembly GCA_019447015.1 of Hymenochirus boettgeri. Taxonomy (NCBI): domain Eukaryota; kingdom Metazoa; phylum Chordata; class Amphibia; order Anura; family Pipidae; genus Hymenochirus; species Hymenochirus boettgeri. Next base: position 18,558,763 of record CM033472.1, on the reverse strand, counting down.
ACACACCCCCTACTGCCTAACCTTTCCATTCCCTATGGAAGCCATTTTAAAGGGTAACTAAAGTCAAAAAAATTATTTTAGATTTATCCTCAATAAAACTGTTTTGATGGTTATAAACACAAAAAAGACCTACCTCACTCAACCAGAACCCAGGTTACACACACCTACTGATCTACTTATCTATTACTGTGGCAGCCATATTTAAGGGTAACTAAAGTAAAAAACATTTAGATTTATCCTCATGCAAATATGTTTTATGTTATAACACAAAAAGACATACCACCTCAGGCACCAGACCCCGGTACAACCACTACTATCCTACTTATCCATTACTTGGCGCTCATACTTAGGTAACTAAGTCAAAAACTATTTAGATTTATCCTCAATAAAAGTTAGTTTTAATGTTAAAACACAAAAAAGACCAATACCCCCTCAATCAGACCCAGGTCCAACACCCCTACTAATCTAACGTATCCATTACTTGCGCCATACGTAAAGGGTAACTAAAGTTCAAAAACTAATTTAGATTTAATTCTCAATAAAGATAGTTTAATGGTTTTACACAAAAAGACATACCCCCTCATCCGACCGCAGATACGCACACCTAACTGATCTACCTCTTTCATTATGTGTAGCTCTTACAGGTACCTAGTCAAAAAAACGAATTTAGATTTATCCTCCATAAATATATTTTATGGTTGGTAACACAAAAAAGACATACCCCCCCTCAACCAGACCAGGTACACACCACTGAACTATCTACTACTAGTCATTTATGGTGGTCGCCATACCTTAAAGGTAACTAAAGTCCAAAAACAATTTTAGATTATTCCTCATAAAATATAGTTTTTTGGTTGTAATACAAGAAAGACATACCCCCTCAACCAGACCCAGGCACACCACAACCCGATTTACTTATGCCTTACTGTGGCAGCCAACTTTAAAGGGTAACTCAAGTCAAAAACAATTAATTTTGATTAATAATAAAAAAGGTTTGTTTTTTTAAGCCCCCGTGTGGCACAGTTACATAACACCTACTGACCTACCCCTCCATTACTGTTGCTCTGGTTGCAGCCATACCTAAGGGTAACCTAAAGTCACAAAACGACATTTTTGACCATCACACAATCAAAAAAGTTCGTTTTTTAACCCCCAACGGGACACATGTACACCACCTACTGATCTAACTTATACTACTGGGGCAGCCATACCTAAAGGGTTAACTAAGTAAAAAAAAAAATTTTGACCAATCAATCAAAAAGTTCTTTTTTTTACAACCCCCAAACCCGACACATGTCCACACACCTACTGATCCTACTTATCCTTATGTGGTCTCGGGCCTCGTAGGGTAACTAAAGTCAATTCGAAAAAATAAAATATTTGGGGTGTGCGCAAATCATCAAAACAGTTTGTTTTTTAACCCCACACGTGGCACAGGTACACCATCTACTGACTACCCCTCATTACTGTTGCAAGCATACCTAACGGGTAATAAAGTCAAAATGTTTTTTTGACCAATTATCAAAAAGTTTTTTTTCCACCACCCACCTGACACAGACACAAACCTATGAGCTACTTATCACCATCCTGTGGCGCATACTTAAAGGGTAACTAAGTAAAAAAATCCATTTGTCAAATCATTATCATGAAATGCCAATGCCGCTAATTTTGCCCCTAACCAATCATAGATGGAATAGCTTTCCTGATTGATTGGATCAAAATTAGCACACTTTGTGCTGGGTACCCACCAAGGTTGTTTTTGTCCCAACAAGCTCTCACATACAAACTCACTCATCCCCCCCCCCCCCCCCCTCCATTATTGAGTTTTAAGATCTGCAGCCACACACACATATTACCATTCCAAAATGCAGCCCTTCAAGCCATTCAAAGTTTATAATTAAAACTTTCCTTTTTCTAGTATTAAAGGAAATAACCAATTACGTATTCGGTAATTGGGAATGTATTTATGTCCATAACATCATACATACTACAAATGTTATTGTATTTTATTAACAATAACTGACATGTATGCTTTGTCATTCATGTCTTAAAATAAAATTGACATTCTTTTTATTGATGACAATGCAAGTTCATGTCTTGCTACATGAACTGGATTGTATTGATGTGGAAATGTGTGTAATTATTATATATGTGTGAGCACATGGCATGGGATTTTGTTGTTTTTATCAGATATTGTTTTATGGGCTGTTTTTTTTTTTTTCAAATGCTGTTGATTTTGTGGTGTTTGTTTATGATTGTTAATAGCCCACACCGATTATTATTATTTTTTATTGGTTGGTAGAGTGAATTGATGTAGCTGGATTGTTATGTGTAATGGGTGAAATTCCTGAATGTTGCAGCGACCTTGATTTTTTGCTTAATGGATGTTTGTTTAATACCCCCATTTATTATTTTATATTTTTGCTGGATGATGGATTGTGCCATGAGTATACGTGGATATTCTGAACTTGCTGCTACGGGATTTTAGTTTATGTGGTGTTGGTTTAAAGCATGATGTATAATCACCCAAAGTATTTTTTTTATAATTACTGTATTCAATGGTTTTAATATTATTTTGCTTTCAGAGATGCCCCAATGTGTTGTTCAGAGGTGTCCCATACAATTCTGGTCAGAAAAATCTGTTACCCACATTCCCGTACATCCATTTCCCCATGTTTTTTTCCAAGATCAAGTTATGGTGCAAACAAACCGGATACAATTGAAGATGTTAGTGCCATGGCACAGCGGGCCCTATTTATCAAAGATCAGTATCGTTATCGTAAATACCGACGCTATCGTCAAAATAACGACCGGGTTTTTACCGATAACGACCGTTATTTACCGACCGACCGGTTATTTACCGATACCGGTCGTTATTTACCGATATCGGTAAAGTCCGGTCGTTATCGGTAAAAACCCTGTCGTTATTTTTACGATAACGATCGGAATTTTACGATAACGATACGTCTTTATAAATAGGGCCCAGCGTATTTTACAAGGCATAAGAATGCAAGTTTAGGAATGTGTCGAACACTTTTCAGAATATGTATGTTATGAAGGGTACCTTGCGATTTTACACCCAACAGCTGTACCTCCTATTTTTGTGCTAGCTCGATAATACCACCTTCTTTGCATCACTTTAATGCCCAGCCTTCTGCTTAAAGGAAAAGAATGGACAAAAACGAAGACGAACAAACATCAATTGGAATATTGCTACCCGTTGGAATGCAACAGCTGTACGAATGCCTCAGACTCATGCAACAGTCACTATATTTAGAATAATTTCTAACTTGCTAAAAATACAAACCAGTAGACTACAGCATTAACCCAAAAGAGTGTAACTACATCACAGACCCTCTATTAATATAATTAAAGTGTTGCGCCATACAGATTACATCTTTTTCATTAAAGAGGGATAAGGCGTGCCAAACTGTAGATGCACTATAGAAGAGCCATCATGGGGAGACAAAAGGATCATACTTACCCGATCTACGTTTCCACATCTATAAAAGAGCCTGAAAAAATATTTTGTTAGATATGAGATGGTTTCAGAACCACCATATACTCTATAACCACTATTCATCTGAGCTAAATTTTCCTACACCTATTGATCCTACTTTGGACATTGCCATTCAGAAACACAAGGATCATCCTTTGAGACCGTACATTATCATTTTTTTAGACAGTAGTGAAGATGAACTATCTGAGAAATCAAAGATCCCTGTTTGAAGAAGAAAAATGTATTGTTTTTTTTGATGAAAACTTGACCTCATTGTTTTTTATAAGATCCTTTGCCAACATAAAGGATCTCAACGTTGCAGTGCGCCAATTATAACAGTAAAAAAAAGAAAGATGTGCGATGTTGGTAGTTGAATTAATTTGTTTAGAAGGACATGAAGCATATAAGGACCGTCCCAAACCATCTAGAATATCAGCATTTATATCCTTATTGCTTCATCGGTTCTATAAGTGGATCCTCTTTCCAGAAAGTACATAAATGTCCTCTATTAGGTTTGGCTTTGCCATATCTAAAATAATATATTTACAATAACCAAAGCGGACTTCCTTTTTCCATTCGTTGATCCACATTGGCAAAAAGAAAGGATAGTACAAAAGAAATGATAGAAACCTGTAGTGTTGGCAGGTTGCTGTCAGTTTTGACTCACCTGGCTACTCAGCAAAATATTGGCATTTATTCATGATGACGTTATGACAATAAAATCATATCATTTGAAATTCTACAAGGTTCAAAAGGCCCTCATTAGTTGGAATGGAGACAAGTTTGCTTTTAAAAACATGTCGTATATCTCATTGCAAAAAGTGGGATATACATGTTGTAGCTCACAGTAGACGCCCTTCCTCCGGATTAATGGTACAACAGAATACTCTGATATAAAACATGAGTTTGATCTTTGGCTCCTTTCAAAGAGTATTATCCAAAATAACTGAGTGGTGCGAGCAGAAATTACATGGCAGTGACATAGCTTATTGATCACCACCATAACCAACATTTAGGGTGGTGTGAGCATCAGTAAAAGATCACGGAACTCATATCCAATCTTACCGAGAGTTTCTTTTTCCTGGCCTAGACCTCTGGGCACAATAACAATTGGGTTGTTCCCCATCTCCTCCCAGCAGAAGAAACAGACTCACTGAATTTATAAATAAGCCCTCTCATTGGGCTCAGTGTAGGGTTTCAAAGCTTAAAAGAAAAAACAATAACGGAAAGGGAGTTGCTGCCCATAGGTATGGCCAGGGAAAAGAAACTCTCGGTAAGTTGTATGAGTTTCCGTTTTCCTGGCCATCCCTGGGGGCACAATAACACTTGGGGTAAATACCCAAGCACTAATCCAAAATTTATGGGAGGGAATAAAATTAGGTATCCTCTCCAAAAAATAAAAATAACTTTCATTAGAGGGATCTGTCATAACCTTTAAATACTTTATGACCAAATTCGCCCTCTTCGAATTCTTAGTCGCATTTATAATGTGCACAAAGTCTTGGGAGTTGCCCAGTTAGCCGCCCTGCAATTTCATCCACATATGCCCCGGCTTCTGCCGCCCAGGATCTGCTACCCTCTGGTAGATGAGCCCGAATCTTCAGAGGAGGTGCCATACTTGACTTGAATCGCTCTCTGATAGCCCTAAGTCCATCTTCTTAGAGTTCCACTGTGATGCTGTCTGACCCCTATTGCTTCCTACAGGATTATGAATAATCTTTCAGATTTCCTAACGATGCTGTTTTTCTATGTAGATAACTTTCAGCATCTGAGACTGCTAGCTCCCAATCTCTTCCCCTTTCTTCCTCCCTGGAATTTCTGGAAGAATATGTTTGATTAGGAAAGGCAGCAAGCACTTTCAGCAGAAATTAATCACAGGATATAAGTCACAGAGTTAGGGTGAAAGTTTAATGATCCCTCTTTATAAGACAAAGCGTGGATCTACACAAACTCTTCTCCCTGAAAGTGAGAGCTACCAAAGTAGAACTTTCATCAAGATAATCCAGAAGGGAGGCTCTTCTAATGGTGTTCGTAGGTGGAAGAATCCAAGACATTCAGGACTATGAGTAAATCCCATGTGACAGACATTCTTTTTTGGGGGTCTTATCTTACAAACTCCCTGAGGAACCTTTTTATTAATAATATGTTTAAAGGAAGATTCTCCCCCTACTGCCGAAAAAAATGCTGAATTTGGAGTTTTAGGTTTAAAATAATGATACCACCTTCAAGGCCCACTGAAGAATGTTCTAATATCTGTGGACTGTCACTTCGTTGGATGGATTGACCAATCGAGACCAATAGAAAGGTATTCCAAGATATTATATACCTGATTTGTAGAATCCTTCCTCGCACTGAATAAAGGTGGAAACTACCCCTCGAGGATCTCCTAGCTGAGAAAACCTTCCCCTCTCATCTCAGGCCTGCTGTTCAGCTCCGATGGGTTTGGATGAAGAAGTTTGCCTGCGAAGGAGATCTTTCCACTGAGGAAGGTGATAACGCCCCATACCCCCCGAGTCTCCTGAAGCGGGTACATGGACGTCTCGGCCAATTGGGTAGAACGATGACTATCTCCACGTGGGACGTAAGATCTTCTTCAGAACCCTGAATATCAATGGTATTGGATGAATATATAAGCAACATCCCATGCAGTCTTGACTCAAAGCGTCCGCAGCAGGGCTTCTATCTATGACTAAATCGGGAGAAAGTAGGTTGGAAACTTTCTGTTTCCACTTGAGGCATCAGAATCGCAGTGGGAAAATCCCATGTTTCCATCAATCTCGAATATAGAGGGTGAAAGACCACTCCCCACTGGTCCCCCCTCTGTCTCGAAGGTGATCGGCTCCTATCCTCACCCCATACTTGTTGTTCTCCTTGAACTACTGGGCTGTGACGTCCGCTAATTTTCTATGCACACCTTCATTTCCTCTAAGCTCCAACATCATACCAACCCTTCTCGTTCCTCCCTGCTGCCGTTTATAGGTCTCCTGCCTCTTGATTGTTCCTGTCACGCATCAAGGGGTGCCCCCTTTATTAGATGTGGAGAGGCACGAGAGCGTGACAACGATTCCTTTCAACTCCATCACCTGCTCTCTGATGGTAGAAAAGCCTTAAATTCCTCCCCAACTCCTTGAACAGATTTTGGTTCATTGGTGAGCTTCCCCAACCCACTGCTGAAGCATCCGTAAAAACACCTCTACCCCCTGAGGCTGGATCAGAGGAAGTTCCCCTGACGAAGGTTTGTGGGATGCGTCCACCAATTTATAAATGTTTTGAGCTGTGGAAGACAAAGGAATTTTTGGGACCAATCCTTGCAGATTGTCCACCTGTCTAGAAAAATATATTGGATAGGTCTCATTGCCAGTGCAGCCCACTTGACCAATCCGATCCTGATACAGAACCCAAAATTTCATTAATTGCCTGGTGACGTGTTTTCTGCATGAAGAAGATGGTTCGCTTGATGCAACGATTGTCTGGATCCGTTCCGGAGGTATGTATACCAGATTTTAGGCCGTGTTATTGTTGCTCCTCGGTAAACCCAAGATTGAAGCATAAGTATGGCTTTTTCTGAAAACTTATTATCAACCAAAGGCTTGGAGGAAATCTGAAACTTTTGTCTCTGCTCTGATTATGTGAGTTTGCCTCCTGCCAAACAATAAAAATCGGTCAATAAGCTAGATCTCTATCTCATTATCCTTAATTTTGCAATTAAGACCCTAAGACACTTTGTTAAGTTGGAGAGGTTGAAAGGACCGAAAGGAAGCACCGAAACTGGAAGGTCGACCTCCCGAGGAATCATCAGAAATCTGACTGGTGCTCATAGATATCGAAACCCAGAGGTAAGCACCTTTAGATCGATCATACATAACCACTCCCCTGGGGGTGACGGCTGTACGGTTTCTTGGATAGAGTTTCCATCTTGAACCTCTTGCATTGATGTTTAGGACGCGGAAGATCTAAGAATTGGACGAAATCCCCGTTGCCTCATTACCAAAAAGCTGAGAATAAACCCTTGTGCATTTTGACTTCGGGACTTCCATGATTGCCTGCTTCGCCAGTAATTCTGACATTAGCCTTGGGATCTCTGCTTTTGATTTCATGGAGGAATTCTTGTAGAAACATATAATTCCTCATTGGTTTTGTTCTGGAAATTCTAGTCGATATCCCCTGTTTACCAAATAGGACTACCCAGGCATCTGAACTGTCTGCCCATATCCCCCCGAACTCTGAAGCCTGCCCCCACAGGAGAAGTATGGGCCCGCCCTATCTCAGATGGTCTTGGAGCTTTAGGAGATCTGGATGGGGGGGGGTCTTTGACCACGAAAAATACTAAATTGCCCCCCTTCCCGTTGGTCGTTCTAGAATATTCTTTCCAGGGCGGTAAATCTCGTATCCTCTATCTTCTTCCTAAAGGATCTAATCCATCGGTTTGTCTCTGATCCCTCGATTTCCTGTAACCTGGGGAGGAAATTGGTTTCCCACCAGTGGACTTGGAAATTATGTCGTCCATTTTCTTTCCCAAACAGCCTTTCACCTTCAAAGGGGAGTTTGCATAAAGTAGTTTTTTGAGGGAGTATCAGCAACCAAGTCCGAGCCATAAGGCTCGTCTGCAGAGACTGAGAGCCATCTCCCTAGCTGACAGTTTTACCAGATTTTGCTGAGGTTTCAAGGCAAAGCTGGAAGCTAACCGAAACTTCGTAAAGATTTTGAAATGATTCTGCTGGACGAATTATTCTTAAATGACTCATCCAATTTATCAATCCATAATGACAGACATTTGGATATGGAGACCATAGAAGCTGCTGCTTTACAACCGGCACCTACAGTAACTGTATGCTTCTTAAGATCTGACTCTATACGTCTGTCCCTAGGGTGGCAAGAGCAGATGCGTCGTCATGGCACATTGCCGTGCGTTGTGGATAGCGAGCAACAGGGGCGTCCACAATGGGGCCTTTTCCCAAGCTGAGACCTTATCGGAAGGATGGATACAACTTATCATATTTATTTCAATAGGAGTTTCCTGGACAATTTTTGCCATCTCATTGGTCACCAGTCCACCACTTCATTAATGGAGTGGGAAAAAACTCTTTTCTTTCTTTGAAATAGGAAGAGGTTGAAGTCTTGCTGAGATTCTTCACTTTAGGGTATGCCTGATCTCTTATCAGGGCTGACATCGTGAAGGTCAAATCCTGACTCTTCTGACTCATCCTCGAATCTGAAATCGATGGTAGTTGTATCCGAGGAATAGGCTGAGTTTGAAGAACCGCTGCTGAGGTAGAAGGTTGAGATTCCTTGAATCCCTGAGAAACGCTTGAGTAATCCCCCTAAATATCAGCTGGTTGGACTCCCTGGACTCCATAGACTTGAGCTGTTGAGGCGAGTGCTTTCCTTTAAAAAATTCTCTAAACAAATTTAAACAAAATCTCTTATTCTTATACGCCGGATTCCGGCAGGCTTCACACATAGGGACATCATTTTCCTCCGAAGATGAGATTCTAGACCTCTTCCTAGAGCTTCCCCGAAGAACCTTTGTGGCTGCAAGCAGAAAAATTAAATAAGTTAACTTATAAAAGTACCTAAATAACCTCTCAGACAAGCCAGATTGAATCTTCTTACCACCTCTCTTTACTCTCACTCACTGGCACCGGCTCCATAGTAAGGGCACTGTGTGCAGACCGCAGCCATGCAGGAAAATGACGGTTACATCGCGGGATTACCCCGGTGCACGATAATGACGTCGGACGTCATTGCTTGATGACGTCATCGCGCGCGCGGCGTAATGCGGAAGAAGCCGCGACTACCAGGAAGGAAACTGCCGGTGTCTCCCGCCTGAGAAAGCGCACGGCTTTCACAGAGGCTGGGACTTCGGCCAAGGAGAGGACACAGAGCCGGCAAACAGTGAGATTGGCGCAAGGCAACACACCATACATCCAGTCTTTTGAGGAGACAGAAGAAACAGACTACACTGAGCCAGGAGGAGGGGCTATTTATAAATCAGTGGAGTCTTTTCTTCGATTGGAGGAGATGGGGAACAACCCAATTGTTATGCTGCCCAGAGGATGGCCAGGAAACAGAACTTTTAGTGCAAATGGAAATCTGTGCTTTTCCACATTCCAAACAAACATATTTCCGTTCTTTACAATATACCAAATGCAAACACAACATTGTCACAGTTTGATTTCTCAAAACTCCATGGATTAAAGCAGGGATGTCAAACTCGCGGCCCTCCAGGTGTTTGAAAACTACAACTCCCAGCATTCCTGTTTGCAGTGCGTACCTGTGGGATTCCGGGAGTTGTAGTTTCAACATCTGGAGGGCCGCGAGTTTAACCTGTGGATTAAAGAATCAGATAGGCACATGAGGTACTCTCACAACATCATTTACGATTCATCATTGTTTAAAGGACATCCCCCCACTTAGCTATTTCTGCCATACAGTGGATTAGAAGTATTCCATGCAAAGGTGTTGAAAGTATCGTTCCAAGCGTCTTCTTACAGCATTGATGAATGCATGCAGGACACAACTCGCATCTTTGTCCCATAATAAAACGTGAATCGGTGACAATCAGTTATTAAACGCAACAACTAGACTTTCTGGAGAATTAGGAGACAAACGTTCCAAAATATCTTCCCAAATCAAAGAGAAATGGGTGGCCAAACGATCTATGAAAAACTTTGGATCTTCATTTATTGGACATCATCGTGATGCATTACGTATTATGTCGGGGAGTTACAACTGCATGAGATCACGTGCCTCCGTGTTTCCAAAAAATATTGCGACCACTGAACTTATGTGTGAAGACAGAGGTTGTAACAAGGCATTTGTCCGTTTTCGCTACCAGCAAGTCAAGTAGGTTTAATCCGTAAACAATAATTAACATTCATAACATTTCATATATTGAAATGTAAATTAAAACAAATTATTGTTGAAGATGAGTAATTTTGAAACACATGACACTATGATGTGAATTTACAAGTGTTATGTCAAATAATCATTCTGTGTATGAACTCTGTTGACTGCAAATAATATTTAGTTGGTGTTTGTTTCAGATTTTTACTGATGTATTGTCAAAGTTCAATGACCTCCTCATGTTTTGGCCAAAATACATCGGGGTTATTCACTAAAAGTTCTTATAGTTAAAATAGTGCTAATTTTGCCCCAACCAATCGATGTACAACTTTCAAATGTTAAATAAGTTCTGATTAGCACCATTTTAAACGATAATAACTTTTAGTGAATCTCCCTGCATACTTTAATAAAGAACAATATCAATGAAAAGATATGCATATATATTAACATATACTAGTAACAGTTACATTTGTTTAATTGTTTCCTATCTAAGCCCTATACTAATATGTTTGGAGTTGGTTTATTACTTTTTAGTTGTGTAGGTGCTGAGCCGGTTGTCTCCCTCGATTAAATAATATATGCAACGATCTAGGATTGTATACCCAACTCTATTATCATCATAGATATATAAAGCTATGTATCACGCTCCTTTGTCACAGCATTCCAGGCATGGCCAAATACAAATTCTCCTTAATAGTTCTCATAAAATTGAACTAATCCTTTAATTGTGGTTGTAGACCGAGTTAAAGTACCTTTCTTCCCTTCAGTTCTCTCAATCATCACTTCACAGTATCCAGGAAGGTAACCATATTAACGATCCAACGCCAGCTCACTTTTAAATTTGTCGCCCTCTTCCTGGTTTAGTTTACTATAGCACGCATTATCGAATTATGGTTACACTAAAGCAGGAGGCGGTCAGGACCTTCAACTGAGCTGCAGTGGATGGCGTGGTTAATATACTCACCTATGATGCTGGTGAAGTGATTGTTGAAGGTGGAGGAAGTAGGTCCTTTATCTCACGATCATCAATCACTGCTTAATGGAACTGTGCGAACTTTCCTATGTACGCCTGACGACTTTGAAGAGCCATGCACATCCTTAACCGTTGACTGCCCAGATCTTATATTCACGATCTGTGCAGAGAATGCTTTAACTGCCCAGATCGTGAATATACGATCTTGCTTTCCCCTTTAAAAAAAAAAATCTGCCTGCACCTAGGGGCGATCAGGGGCAGAAATTCAACTCCCCCCAGCCCCCTCGATCCCCATAAGTTTTGTCCAAAACCGATGGGATCGGGGATAACTTACTTTCTTGCAGGAGCCAGGAGCAGCAGCCGCAGCAGGAGGAAGAGCAGGTCGTGCGATAAGGAAAACCCAGTGAGATCACAATGGTTTCCTGCTTCACTAGGGGGTCTTCGTAGGCTTCCCGGTCTCCCCTGGTGGTCTAGTTGAGGTACTGCACTCATGCTGCAGTACCTATATAGCACAAGCTGTCATGCTGACAGCTTTACTATCAATTTTGTGAATGGAACTCAAAGTTCCATTCAAAAATAGATTTTTTCTAAGTCTTTGCCACTTAGCGACAGACGTGAACAACATGGGAACAGGATCAAAATTTGGTGGATCACTTCCTGGAAAATGATTTCCGGAAGTGATTTTTTCCGATCGGATTTCAATTGGAAACGGGCATTTATGCCGCATTCCAAGTTCGTTTATCATTCCCAAAGATGATTTGATGATCATCTTTGGGAATGATCAAAAAAAAAAAGGGAAATGCACATAAAAAATCTAAAGTGAATACACACCCTTTTTTTTTTTTTTTACCTAAGACTATAAATTAGCAAAAAAACTTTGTCTTCTCCAAGCTTCCCAATGTCACGGTTATATCGGTAAAGTAAACGCAGATACTTATTTGTATGATTTCACGGGAACTAAGCTATTTTATAAGGAAATTTTGCAGAGGCACCAAAAAAAGACCGGACTAAATTTTTAGGATCAGTAAAGTGGTGTAAAAACGTGTGTGACTCTCATACTAACCGGTTTTCACTAAAATACCACTAAAAGGGGAGAGTGTGTGTGGTGTGGGTGGGTTGTGTTGTTTTTTCTTGTAACTGCCACTTCTACATGCGTCCCATTGAGCTAGTTGGTGGCCTCGTCTCTGTTTGCATCCACGCATATGTGCATACGTTTGATTCAGGACATGTGGGAGATTGACATTTAGTGGGTTTTTTTTGCTTGTCAATGGGGTTAGGTAGGATTTCAACCTTTGAATCATCTTATTTATTTTTCCACAAAACCTCCTAAAAACACGGAGTTCTTTGGATCACTGGGTCTGGAATTCTTCATGTATGTATGAAAGCTGGCAGTAACGTAGTTAAAGTGGTGTAGATTCCAAAATATATAAGTTTTGTGGGGAATTTCCAAGTTTCGGGGCTGTTTCCTTAGAAGTAGGGTAGGCTGTTCAAATTACAGAGCACTTTGATTTTTCTTGTAATTGCATTTGTGCATGTGTCCCATTTGAGCTAGTTGGTGGCCACGTCTCTGTGTGCATCCACGCATATGGCATACCGTTTGATTCAGGACATGTGGGAGATTGATATTTAGTGGGGGGCTTTATTTGTGGGGGCATTTCCAAGTTTTGGGCTGTTTGAAATACAGAGCACTTTGATTTTTTTCTTGTAATTACACTTTTGCATGCGTCCCATTGAGCTAGTTGGTGGCCACGTCTCGCGTGCACCCACACATATAGCATACAGTTTGATGCAGATATGTGGGAGATTGCGGTTTAGTGGGTTTTTTGCTTGTCAGTGGGTTGAGGAGGATTCAACTTTGAATCATCTATTTATTTTTCACAAACCCTCTAAAAACACGGAGTTCTTTGGTTCACTGGGTCTGGAAATTCTTTCAGGTATGTATGAAAGCATGTACCGTAACGTAGCTGAAGGGTGTAGATTCCAAAATAATAGTTTTTGGGGGGAATTTCCAGTTTCGGGGGCTGTTGCCTTAGAAGTAGGGTAGGCTGTTCAAATTACAGAGCACTTTGATTTTTCTTGTCTTGCATTTTGTGCATGGCTCCCATTTGAGCTAGTTGGTGGCCACGTCTGTGTGCATCCACGCATATGGCATACCGTTTGATCAGGACATGTGGGAGATTGATATTTTAGTTGGGGGGTTTATTTGTGGGGGGATTCCAAGTTTTGGGACTGTTTGTAATACAGAGCACTTTGATTTTTTTCTTGTAATTGCACTTATGCATGCTTCCATTTGAGTTAGTTGGTGGCCATGTCTCTTTGTGCACCCACACATGAAGCACTACGTTTGATGCAGGATATGGGGGATGATGCTATTTAGTGTGTTTTTTGCTTTCAAGTGGGTTTAGGTAGGATTTCAACTTTGAATCATCTATTTTTATTTTTTCACAAACCTCTAAAACACGGAGTTCTTGGATCACTGGTTCTGGAATTCTTCATGTATGTATGAAAGCATGGTACCGTAACGTAGCTGAAAGGCGTGTAGATTCCAAAATATAGTTTGTGGGGGAATTTCCAAGTTTCGGGGGCTGTTGCCTTAGAAGTCGGGTAGGCTGTTCAAATTACAGAGCACTTGATGTTTCTTGTAATTGCATTGGTGCATGCGTCCCATTTGGCTAGTTGGTGGCCAGTCTGTGCATCCCACGCATAGGCATACCGTTTGATTCAGGACATGTGGGAGATTGATATTTAGTTGGGGGGTTTATTGTGGGGGGAATTCCACGTTTTGGGACGTTTGTATTACAAAGCACTTTGATTTTTTCTTGTAATTGTATTGTGCACTGTGTCCCATTTGAGCTAGTGTGGCCTCGTCTCTGGTTGGCACCCACACATATAGCATACCGTTTGATGCAAGATGATGAAGAGTGCATTTAGTGGGGTTTTTTGCTTGTCAAGTGGGTTTAGGTAGGATTTCAACCCTGGAATCATCTTATTTTTCTTTTCAAAACCTCTAAAAACACAGAGTTCTTTGGATCACTGGGTCTGGAATTCTTCATGTATGTAAAGCATGGCACCGTAACGTAGCTGAAGGTGTGTAGATTCCAAAAATATATGTTTGTGAGGGAATTTTCCAAGTTTCGGGGTGGGTTCCTTAGAATTAGGGTAGGCTGTTCAAATTACAGAGCACTTTGATTTTTTCTTGTAATTTCATTTGTGGCATGTGTCCCATTTGAGGTAGTTGGTGGCCACGTCTTGTGTAACTCACAACATATGCATGACCGTTTGAATTCAGAACATGTGGGAATTGATATTTAGGTGGGGGTTTTATTGCAGGGGGCATTCAAGTTTGGGGGCTGTTTGAAATTAGAGAGCACTTTGATTTTTTTCTTGTAATTACCACTTTTTGCATGCGTCCCATTTGCTTAGTTGGTGCCACGTCTCTGCGTGTCCCACACATATAGCATACAGTTATGATGCGGATATGTGGGAGATTGCGGTTTAGTGGGTTTTTTGCTTGTCAATGGGTTTAGGTAGGATTTCAACCTTTGAATCATCTTATTTTATTTTCTACAAAACCTGCTAAAAACACAGAGTTCTTTGGATCACTGGGTCTGGAATTCTTCATGTATGTATGAAAGCATGGTACCGTAGTAGCTGAAGCGTTGTAGATTCCAAAAATATATAGTTGTGGGGGGAATTTCCAATTTCGGGGCTGTTGCCTTAGAAGTAGGGTAGGCTGTTCAAATTTACAGAGCACTTTGATTTTTCTTGTAATTGCTTTTGTGCATGCTTCCATTTGAGCTATGTTGGTGGCCACGTCTGTGTGCATCCACGCATATGGCATACCGTTTGTTCAGGACATGTGGGAGATGATATTTTAGTTTGGGGGTTTATTTGTGGGGGGAATTTCCTCCAATTTCATACATACATGAAGAATTCCAGACCCAGTGATCCAAAGAACTCTGTGTTTTTAGCAGGTTTTGTGAAAAATAAAATAAGATGATTCAAAGGTTGAAATCCTA